>CM048749.1:138801498-139401498 GCA_026315105.1 Locusta migratoria | reverse complement strand
CAATTCACAAATTATGCTTTGAACATCAACCCTAACTTTTTTTCTTAAAAACGTTTTAACGTTTTATATATTTGTATATGTCTTCAAAGATACCCCCACGACGAATGCAATGAAAAGCAGGGAAGTGAAAGAAAAATTGACATATCAAGGAAGTTAAATGTGGAAGAGTATATGTGGTAGTTCGGAAATGTCATGAGGAGTGGGTGGGCAGGTTATAACAATTATTTGATTCCTGCAGACGACGTCACGCAAGTCATTAAGCAAAGACAATTATTATCTGGCAATGTAACGCTGTTTTGAGGTTTGCTGGTCTTTTGTTACTCTCTCTCTCTCTCTCGCTGGAACATTCATTGTGTACGCAATTCTCTCTCTCTCTCTAATTTTACTTTAATTACCAGCTTTATCAATAGGCTTTTTCTGTGATAAAAAGTCGTCAGTCTTTGTTTCTTCGGATCAAAAAGATTTTTAAATCTTTCTCTTGCATTCCATTCAAAAGTAATATGTCAGATGCTTCTACGTCATTTTCGTCACACCACCTGACATGTATTAAATAAACGCACAGAATTACCATGTCGTACAGTCTCTACTGGCAAAGTTTACTCCGTTTCTAAAGAAAGCATGTGCACAAACGTCTTCGTTTTCTCTGGGCCATTTTTTTCTCCGACTTGGAGAGAGAGAACCTAAGCGCTCTTTGTTTTTTACATCTACACTGTGATAGTGAAAGGACTTCTTTTCTCTGAAAGTAAATGTGAGCCCGAATTACTATTTTTGCTGTAATAAACCCTCTTTTTGATACTCATCCCGATTTTTGTTTTCTCATTTGAAAATGACCCATCACTTTCTAACTAACAATCTCTCGTTGTTTTCAGCGAGCTGCGTTCGAACTTAAAAAGATGCTTGGCTAGCATTACGGTTCGCTTTGCGACTGCATTCAAGTTTAGCTCAATTTCGTTTCATTTCAACAATCCATCCATACTGATTTTGTATTTCAGAGCCTACAATCAATGTTCGCCTGTTTTGGCAATAGTCTACATATTACTGTGCTTTATATCTACAAGTGTTCCACTTTACCCCACGATTCAGTCTGTGCACTATCTAGATGGTCCCTCTGAACTGACTGCACCAGCTGAATCATTCTGTGCAGACCGCCCATTTTGGAGCCAAGCAAACTTGCTAGAGTGCTTCGTCTGTATTTTGTTAACTAAAACTGTAACTGAATAAATATTATAAATAACAGTAGTATGTATTTCTACTGTGCTACTAACAGCTCATTCATCTTTATACAGGTTGAGCCACTAACTGTTGCCACCAAGAATAACTCCGAAAGTATGATAGGAGTTGAAACGTTTGTGGGCCAAAGCTTCCATGGGATAACATGGGCTAGAATATGACGTTGGCTTTTTATTCCTAGGTGGAGTCGCTTTAGAGACATAAAGATATTTTTTTTTATTTTTTTAATGGGATGCTATAGTTTGGTGCTAATGTTCTAATAGCGGCTATCGAGAAGAATCCAATGGTGCGCAACAGTGAGGTCTTTGAAGGTCAACGAAGGTCAAAGGGTATCATGAACGATCCATTTACAGAAGATATTAGAAATAATGACCATTGGTATCAATGCAGTACTGCAATCATGGCTTGGGTGGTATTTCATGTCACTTCAGCCTCTGCAATTAGAATGATATTTTCACTCCCCAGAATGCCGCCAACAAACCGTCTTGCCAAGTGCTTATCGTCATTCTAGTGTGACAGAACCTGTGGGCGACTTCACAATGCTTATTGCTCCTACCTTTTGGCCTTGTTGACCTTCAAAGACCTTACTGTTACACATCACAGGATTCATCTCGACAGGCACTATCAGAAAATAAGTACCAAACTATAGCGACCCATTTATAAAGTAGAAAGAAAACTTGACCATATTTCTGAAGCGATCCCATCTAGCAACAAAAAAACAACGTCATATTCTGGACACCGTTGCCCCATGCAACTTTTGTTCCACAAACTTTTCAGCTTCTATCATATTTAAGGAGTTATTATTGGTGGCAACAGTTAGTGACTCACCTTGTATTTATAAAAAGCCGTGTATTTGTGTGTACGTGTTGCTTACAAAACTACAGTTTCGTTCCAATCTTTATGAAATTTTCCACGCTTGACCTTCAAACGAAGAGCACGGTCGCCGTAAGTGTATGGATCACGTGCGGCACATAGTTCAGAAGATATGACGTCATAAACATCTACATCTACATGGGATACTCTGCGAATCACATTTAAGTGCCTGACAGAGAGTTCTTCCAACCACCATTATACTATTTATCTCCCATTCCATTCTCGAATAGCGCGCGGTAAGAAAGAACACCTGAATCTCTCCGTTCGAGCTCTGATTTCTCGTATTTTATTCTGATGATCATTTCTACCTATGTAACTAGGAGTCAACAATATAATTTTGCTTTCGGAGGAGAATGTTGGTGATTGGAGTTTCGTAAGTAGCCCACGCCGCAGCGATAAGCGCCGTTGTTGTAATGATTCCCACCCTAGATCCTGTATCATTTCCGTAACGCTGTCTCCCCTTTTTGTCGTGACAATACGAAACGATCTGCCCTTCTCTGGCTCTTTCGATGTCCTACGTCAAACCCACCTGATAAGGATCCCACACTGGGCAGCAATACTAAAAAAATGGACGGACAAGCGTAGTGTATGCAGTTTCTTTTGTAGCTCTGTTGCATCTTTTAAGGGTTCTGCCAATAAAACGCAGTCTCTTGTTCGCCTTTACCACAACATTATCTACGTGTTCTTTCCAATTTAAGTCTGAAGTAATAGTAATTCCTAGGTATTTTGTGGAGTTTACGCCCTTCACTTTTGATTGATTTATCTTGTAAACATAGTATAACGGATTTCTTTTCGTACTCATATGGACGGCTTCACACTTCTCATTATTTGGACTCAACTGCCGATTTTTACATCATAGTGATATCTTATTCAGATCGTTCTGCAGTTGGTTTTAATCTTCAGATGAGTTTACTAGACGGTAAATGACGGCGTCATCTGCAAAGAACCTAAGAGAGCTGCTTAAATTTCCCCTAAATCGTTTATGTAAGTAAGGAACAGCAGAGGACCAATAACACTACCCTGTGGAAAGTCCGATATGACTTCTGTTTTAGTCGACGCATTACCATCGATTACTACGATCTTTGTCCTCTCTGACAGGAAATCCCACGCAATTTGATTAAAAACCGTTTGAGAGGTACGGTGTCAAAAGCATTCTGGAAATCAAGAAATTCGGAATGGATTTGCGAACCCTTGTCGATAGCACCCATCACTTTGTGTGAGTAAAGAGCTAGTTGTGTGTCGCATGAACGATATTTTCTAAATCTCTGTGGACCTTGTGTCAATAGATCATTCTGTTCGAGATAATTCATAATATTTGAATACAGCATGTCTTTCAACACCCTCCTGCAAACTGACGTCAATGAAATAGGCCTGTAGTTTATGGGTTACTCCCACTAGTGTTTATATAAAATACGTTCTGAATATTAATAGGTGAATTTCGAGGATTGTCAATAAATCAGATTATACACTCACTATTCTCGTGGAATTTCAAATGGGATTGATACTTACAGCCACCTGTCTCTCACTCATTAAGTAATCCACCAGTTAATGTCATATCTGAAAGAAGTTAAGCAATTGGGCTTAGAGGATTGTATTTATTTCAGCACCCTGAAAGAGCCAGTAGGACTGAAGTGTTGTATTTGAATCTTTTTCAGTTACACCAGAGTGCAAAACGTGCGAAGTAATGTGAAAATGGTAAGGCATCGACTAAAAGAGAAGTGATAACGGGCGTTCCAGAGGGTAGTGTTATTGATCCTTATTTACATAAACGATTTAGGGGAAAATCTAATTAGCTCTCTCAGTATGGTTGCAGATGACGCCGACATTTAACGTCTAGTAAAATCATCGGAAGATCAAAACCAACTGCAGAACGATGTGAATAAAATATCAATATGGTGTAAAAATTGGCAATTGAGTGCAAATGATGAGAAGTGTGAAGTCGTCCAGATGAGTACGAAAAGAAACCTGTTAAACTTTGTTTACAAGATAAATCAGTGAAAAGTGAAGGCCGTAAAGTCCACAAAATACCTAGGAATTAGTATTACTTCAGACTTAAACTGGAAAGAACACGTAGATAATGTCGTGGGAAAGGCGAACCAGAGACTGCGTTTTATTGGCAGAACCCTTAAAAGATGCAACAGAACTACTAAAGAGGCTGCATACACTACGTTTGTCCGTCCATTTTTGGAGCATTGCTGCCCATTGTGGAAGGAGGAGGAAGGAAGCCCGTCGACAGCTTGGTCATTAGAGACGGAGCTTGCGCTCGGAGTTTTTGGGTAAGGATGAGGAAGGAAGTCGGCCGTGCCCTTTGAAAGGAACCATCGCGGCATTTGCCTGGAGGGAAATCACAGAAAGCCTAAATCTGGATGGCCGAAGGTGGATTTGAACCACCATCCTCTCGAATGCGAGTCTAGTGCGTTACCACTGCGCCACCTCGCTCGGTACGCCCAGTGTGGGATCCTTATCAGGTGGGTTTGACGGAGGACATCGAAAGAGTCGAGAGAAAGGCAGCTCGTTTCTTATTGTCACGATACAGGGGAGACAGCATTACGCAAATGATACAGGATCTGGGATAGGGAATCGTTACAACAATGGCGCTTATCGCTGCGGCGTGGGCTACTTACTAAACTCCAATCGCCAACATTCTCCTCCGAATGCGAAAATATATTGTTGACTCCCACTTACATAGATAGAAATGACCATCTGAATAAATACGAGAAATCAGAGCTCGAACGGAGAGTTTCAGGTGTTGTTTCTTCTCAAAATGTTCAAATGTTTGTTACGGGGTCATCAGTCCCTAAACTTACAAACTACTTATCAACTACCTTATACTGAGGGCGGCACAAATATCCATGCCCGAGGGGGTATTCGAACCCCCGACCGTAGTGGCCGTGCAGACCGTGACTGGAGCGCCTCAGTCCCCTCGGCCACCGCGGCTGGCTGTTTGTTCTCGCGCACTATTTGTGAATGGAATGGGAGATAAATAGTATACCGGTGGTTTGATGAATCCTCTGCCAGGCACTTAAATGTGATTTGCAGAGTATCCCATGTAGATGTATAAAATGTGAGCAAAGTGGCCTTGCAGAGCGTGGCCGTGAAAGAGCGCAGTTTTGCGCTTCGAAACGCAGCCGCCTCCCCTCGGCGCTAATAATACCGGGACCAGGAAAGTCGCTTTCAGCGCGCCGGTCTCTCGGCGCGCCTGGGCGGTCGTCTCGTCTCTGGCCGAGCAGCAAGGTCGCCAGTTGGGCGCGCTGTGCGTGCCGACAGCTCGTGACGGAGCGGCGCGTGGCGCGCGGCTGTCGTCGCTAACAGTGACTAAGTGCCGCTGAGCGCCGCTAACAGCCGCCACGAGCCATGCGCGCACGCGCGCCAAGCCGCCACACCTCATCTCGCAGGCGCGCCGCAGACTCGAGCGTCACTCGCCTGCTACCTCTTCATCTGGCGAGACAACCGTAGCTGATCGCCGAGTCTCGACTTCGTCGAATTCTCCTCGCTTCCCATTGAGACATTACCACCTTTTTTTGTACATTGCCGTCCGTTCGAAATAAACACCAAGAAGGGCCGGAGAACATCTCAGCAAGATTTTGTCACGTTTCTAGATTTCGAACCATAAGATGATCTCTAAGTTTTCAACCTATGGTTCTCGACGCCAGGGGGTGGCGAAGTCTTGCTTGGGGGATCGCCATCAAAAAATGTTCAACTGTTTGTATAGCTTATGGGACTTAACTACGGAGTCATCAGTCCCTAAACTTACAAATTACTTATGAACTAATACTAAGGACGGCACAAATATCCATGCCCGAGGGGGAATTCGAACCCCGACCGAGGTGGCCGTGCAGACCGTGACTGGAGCGCCTTAGTCCCCTCGGCCACCGCGGCCGGCAGGATTGCCATCACAGGAGCAAGTATTTGCATCGTAAAGGTGCGATTCCGAGCTCGACCGCAATCAGCAGTGGTCGCTGACCCGCGACAGCCGGCACCACTGGTCCCCATTGTCTGCAATGCGAGCGATGCGGAACGCGGCGACAGCGTCACCGCCATATACCTGCTCCGGCGACAGGCAGCACATCCGGTCCCGAACCAGTGGTGTCGCCGACGCCTACCCGACCCCCCGCGGAAGATCGGTTTTATGACAACACCCCAGGGAAATGGATTCTTCAGACTCTGAGGAGCCTCGGCGGAGTGGCCGGGCGCATTGAGGCGCTATGCTACGATGCGCGAGACTGTTCCCAGATGGGGTTTCGAATCCCCCCTTGGGCATGGATGTTTGTGCCGTCTTTAGTATAAGCTAGTTCATAAGTAGTTTGCACTGATGACCCCTTAGTTAAGTCCCATAAGCTCTACAAACATTTGAACGTTTGTACTCTGACGAAAAGAAGTCCGTAAACACAGTAGCAACATATCCTGTAATATCAGACGCAGGAAATAACGAGTACAGAAATGTTTTAGTAAAAGATATCTGGAAAGCTACAGCACAGTAGTTGAACAGGACTAGTAAGTGCACGAAACTTGTTATTTATCAATAACTATATATTCACTATTTGCAGTAGCAAAAGGCGTTTTCTTTAAGAACATTACAGGGAAGATACATAGTATTCAGCTGCTGCTCAAATGGCCACCACAAGCAACGTTGTTTATAACCACTGAAGCACTTGGGGATAGATCCTCAAGAAACTGTAAATTCAGATTTTGTTCGTTTTAATTTATTGAGATATAATTGCATTGAATGTAACTAAAAGCAGAAATCATTGCCTTGTCTCTTCTACAGATCGGATTGAAACTTGCATTTGTTTGTTTGTAACAGGGAAGAAGAGTTGTCAAGTTCCACGAATAAATGTATAACAGGCCTGGAACTGTGCTTAATCAGTCGGGGATTTTTGTTGTAAATTCTGATAAACTAATTATGACTACGGATGTATGCCTGTAAATTTTTGACGTGGCATATCATTGAAGAATCAGAGGAAGCTACACTCATTAATATTTTGTAACACGTTTTGCTTCATTTTTGTAGCAACTTAGTGGAGTTTCCTCAATACTTGACTATTAAAGTTAAAACTAAACACAAACGGTGGTTTATGTTCAAAATAATTAAGAAATTGTTAACTTCCGGTAATTACATAAATGGTGATCTTAAAAATGATTATGTACAGTAATAAAGCCTTTGTGTAAAATACCATCAGGACAAGTTTATTTACTTCATGTTACACGAGACGTGACAATCGATTAATGGTATGTACCAACACAGAAAAGAGAACGGAATAAAACTAACGATAGTACAATATTAAAAGTGTGAAAAGAAAGGAATGAAAAGAGGCAAAAGTTACTAAAGACTTTTATTCACGCAAATATGATGGTTTTGAATTATTTTCTTGACATATCAGTGCAGTTTTACGGAGTTCATTTCCAATATATAAAGCAGAATCGAAAGAAAAATAGTCGCATTGTTTCTGATTACGAAACGATGGGTCCACAGTGTAATACAAATCAGCAATCAAGAGATAATAACACTTCTAACATCCACATCGCTGAAACAGTATTCCGTGCCAATTATTGAGCAGAATGTAAGTAATGCATGATTTTTTTTGTACGTCTCAGTATAAAATGTAATTTCTCTTCTTCAGTTATTGCATTTCTTAGGCTCTGTGGTTTCATGTCATCCGAAATAGAACTCAGTTCGAAGTTGAAGTGTCTTTTATTTAAACAATAGCTCCTGAATAAATTCATCACTAACTTTTTTATTTTTTTAAATAAACGGTGTGTAACTTCCATCGGAAGCTCTTCTTTTACACAATCCCATTACCAGCGTTCGTGTTTTCTTAGAATGGAACAAAGCAACGCCATCGTCTTCCTCCTCCAACAACCGCGGCAGTCGGCAGACACCCCACCTCGCCTCTCACCGGCGACAGCGCTGCTCGCCTGCCGCTGTGTTCCGCAACGCGTCGACAGCAGGCGGCACTAGGGATGGGAAAAACCGACCGGTTAAAACCGTTCCCGGTATTTTAGTTTTGAATAACCGGTTGTTTTCGGTATTTATTTGGTGTCGGTTGTAACCGGTTTTTTTCGTTATTGCCAAGAACCGGGTAAAAAAACCGGTACGACTACTTCCTGTAGCAGTGATTCAAAATGTATTTTTTTTAAAATAATAATAATCAGATGAAGACTGACTAAATGTGCCGAAAGCGGCCATTTTAATAAATGAGTTTTCTTGACTGCTTTTACCATTGGATATTAAAGAACAGAATGTTGTTAGCTTCTCAACACATTGGTTAAAACTTTAAATGTATTATATTGCTATGCTAACAAGTTTTATTAATGTGATTGCTTGAAAGTGAGGGGCTTTTTTAATAACCAATATTGGTTTAGGTAACATTTATCGTGTGGTGCCTCGCGAGGTAGCCGTGCGGTCTGAGGCTCCATGTCACGGACTGCGCGGCTGCTCCAGTCGGATGTTCGAATCCTCCCTCCTCCCTCGGTCATGGGTGTGTATGTTGTCCTTAGCGTAAGTTAGATTAAGTAGTTTGTAAGTCTAGCCACCGATGAGCTAAGCAGTTAGGTCTCATAAGAAATCACACCCATTTGAATATTCTTTGGGCATGTGGTGTACAGCTTTTCCAGTTGAATCTGCGTAAATTTACACTGACAACAATCATACTGTTAGTCGGAACTGTGACTTTATTTTTCAAAATACTTCTGCAGCACCGATTTAAATTCATTTACTGACTGTAATAACTAGATATTCAAATGCTCTGGCTCACAAGTCCAACTTAAGGAGTGGATGGCTCAGTATTCGCAACTGCTGGATGGAAATACTAGGCCAGTAAATCTGTATGCTTTGTATATCATCTTCTACGGACTCCTGGCTAGGCTTACACACACTCAAGAAGGCGTAGTATTGGGAGGGGATCTTGAAAAATATGGAAAGACTAGTCATTTGTCGTATAACGTAAATTTACCTAAAGTTTAACTAAACTTCCTAAGTTTCGTTGCCGGCCGCGGTGGCCGAGGAGACTGAGGAGCTTCAGTCACGGTCTGCACGGCCACTACGGTCGGGGGTTCGAACCCCCCTCGGGCATGGATATTTGTGCCGTCTTTAGTATAAGGTAGTTCATAAGTAGTTTGTAAGTTTAGGGACTGATGACCCCGTAGTTAAGTCCCATAAGCTTAACAAACATTTGAACATTTTAAGTTTCGTTTTCGGCCGAAACTAGAAGAATCCGAAAATTCGATTACGGTTTCTGTTTCGGCTGCCAATTAACTTTTGGTCGAACTTTGCTGGAAATAAAAGCAATAAAAAACCGAAAACCGGTTATTTAAAAACCGGTTATCTTGAGCAGTTTTTACAGTGCGGTTAAACTGATGATGAAAAGGACCGGTATAACCGAAAACCGGTTGTTTCAGCGATAACAGCCATCCCTAGGCGGCAGCGTCGCTGTCGTTGTCGGCGTTTGTGGTGGGTCGCTGTCGCCGTGTTCGGACTCGTACCTTAAAGTAACTGACGGTTCAGTAATACAAATACGTATGCCTAAGTTAAATGTGTGTAACGTTAAAATTACGTAATTCTTTGTGTAATATTCTTTATGAACTGAATAGAAAATAGATAGTTTTACAATACAATGTGTTAATGATGAATAAGCACGAAGTCTGAAAACTGATTTCAGGAAAAGAATTTGATACAATAAGTAATTATGAAAATTTATACAAGTTTCCAGCCAAGATCGCGTTTTTTATTTATGGATGACCGGTTTCGACGTTCACAGGCGTCATCTGCTGATCTCCTATATTTTACAATGTCATATCTTATATGATATTACCTATATTCTTTCGGTACATTCATAATGTAGTAGTTGTATACAAACATTGATGGTGAAGTTAAACATATAATTGGATCTACAGTATACATGTCCACACTGGTTGCACAAGAGTCACTAAGTGATTGGTACATAAGAAACTGATATGCCCATCATGACAAATGTAATGAAGGATATAGGTCAAACCATATAAGATATGACATTGTAAAATATAGGAGATAAGAAGATGATGTCTGTGAACGTCGAAACCGGTCGTCCATAAATAAAAACCGCGATCTCGGCTGGAAACATGTATAAATTGATTTAGAACGCCCCAAAAAACAATGAGTTCATACATAATTCTGAAAATTTCAAAAAGAGAGCTACTTCTTTACAAATTGTCTATACAGCGAGAAATTTCGTAATGAGCATACTATTCTTCTAAGTCTTGCCTGAAATTCGAAATATTTAACAAAGAAATATTTTTCTGTCGGAAACCACCTAAAAATACGATATGTGTACCATTCCGGAAATATACAAAAAAACTTGGTCCAACGATTAAAGAGAAAGCTGAAGCAAAAGAAAATAAATTTGTTTCCATTGAGATAACATTGTTTTGTTACGTTTCGTGAGAGGAGAGGGTCTCCACAATAATTTTGTTTGAAAGGGGGTCGCCAGAATATTATTACTTGGAAGGGGGTCGCATATTCGAAAAGGTTGAAAAACACTGCTCTAAGCTCAATTGCATAATTTGTTTCGGGTCACCTTGAATATCCGACACCACCCGTCGGCTTTGACCAATTACGTCATGTAATACGTCATTTTGACACAGACGTGTTTGTATTTGTTTACTACTAGTCAATGATTGTATTGTAAATGTGTCTGAGATAATATTTATTAGGATGCGTATGTGTAATTATACATTTTCTGTTTGCGTAGTAGAATGCTGCTGAGGAGTACCAGATAATATTTGTTTCATCGTCCTGAGCGGCGTAAAACATCGGTTTGTTACTTTAATGCGTTTTTTTTATGTAAACTGGCCATGGAATCGTTGTGAGTGGCATAAAACATCGTTATATTTTTAAAATTATAATGACATTGGTATCGTTGTTATTTGCGAAAAATAATGCACAATGACATCTCGTGGATTCGGGTGTGCTGCCGGTGATCTTACAAACACGATATTTCGACTCCGTTACTCGGCGTCCCCCGACCACCCTCACCACCGTGATAACCAAATTAAGCCTGGTGATCATTGAGGAGGAGATGTTGGTGCAGCTCAAATCCCGCCCCAACAAAGGATCCGCTCCTCCAAGCGCATCCAGAAAGCTGCTGGTCCCACCTTCCTGATGCGAATCTTTATGGGGTCTGCATCCTCCATCATCCGGCTCCTCACCAAGGCAGCGATTATGTATGATCACCCTTCAAACGTGGATCCTTCACGGCCCCCCCTCCCAATCTTATAATTGTTAATTGTGGACAATGTCTTGTCTATAACGATCACACACCACACACGGCGCACTACCTGAAACAGTGCCCTAACCTCGCCTCCCCTCCCACCTGCAACACCTATGGTGACCCCCACCAGACCTACTCCTACAAACTTCAAGCTTGCCCTGCTCTCATCACTGAGTCGACAGTCCCCGTCTGAACCATAGATTCTTCCATTCACCCCAACAACTCCCTCTGTTCCCTCCTACTGTGATGCTTTGCACCATGCTCCAACAATATATCCACCCTTCCCAGCGTTCTCATAACTTTCAACAGATTGCCCTCGCCTCCCACTTTGTGTTTCAGCTTAAAAGAAGTGCAACCTTCTTCTGCACCCACTTCATCTTCACCTTCTCCTGCAACATTACCTTTTCCCGTCGCCCTACTCCATCACTCCCCCCCCCTACAGTCCACAGTCCTACACCCTTCATTTCCATAACATCTGCTCCCTCCCTCCGAACAAATCCCTGTCCCACCCCCACACAGATGCCTTCCTCCCTAATGTAATCTTCCTCCAACCCCACCATTCCATCAGCACCGCTCCTTATCTCCTCCACTGAACAGATGGTCCCCAGCCCCTCGCTCAAGGTGAAGTGGCGATTGGCCTCATCCGCCATCACCCTGTCCAGCCGAAACCTCTTTAGAACGATCCTACCGAACATCTCATCCTCAGCCTCTCTCATCTCTTCTTCACTGTTATCATAGACACCATCTGCATCCGCAGCACTGCCTCTAGGATTTCCTCTACTAGATCGTCTGTGTCTTACAACCTATGTGGTTGCCACTGACCTTAACTTTTCTTCCCACTCTGACACTGAAATCTGGCGGTGGTATCAGTTTTTCTCCGCTTATGTACAGCTCCGTTCCTGTCCCGAAAACCACTCGTCCCAATTGTAACACCACCCCCAATGTTGTCCTAACCTCCTGGAAGTGACCATGACTATGTTCTTCTCATCATAGACACCCCACAGCCGCCCAAAGTGTGCTCCCCATCCCAAACCCCTCCATGATTACTCCTGCGCTGACTACGACACTTACCATCATTCCATTGACACCTCGGTCGCCAGCCACCCCTTACCTCTCCACACCCCTGCTGACATTGACCACGCCACATTCTTCCTTCGCTAGACCATTGCTGATGCCGTCCAAGCCCACATTCCTACCAAAGCCATCTATCCACATTGTCCCACCCTCTCTCCACAGGCTGCCCTCCTCCTCCGTGAATCCCATCGACTCTATTGCTCCTTCCTGTGGACATGTGACTGGGATAAACTCCTCAGCCATCGGCAAATCAAATGCCACATCAGACTTTTATTTCACTAAAAGACACTGGGACTGGTGCCAGACATGCACATGCCATAATGCCTCACTCCCTGTGAATGCCTCCAAATACTGGCACGCCTTTCACCACTTTAATCGCTCCACTCCCCAATACCCACTCGTCCACATCGACTTTCCTTTTCCTGACAACACCAGCAAGGCAGAACACTTTGCTACCTACCTCTCTGATACTTTTTTCCATCCTCAATAATCCTCAGTTTGACTACTTCCCTTCCCTGATGTCCATGAGTGTACCAAACCTCAGTCCCCCAGCTCGTCTCTTCCTTCCAATACTTACACCACGCCCCCCCCTCAGAACTTAACAGATCCTTCACTGTCCTTGACTCCCCTCTCCCAATGTGACTTTCGACCATTTTTCTCTATCCATGACCTCCACCTCACGGTCCTCCTATCCATCCAGATGAATTCCCAACTTGCTGCCAGTTTTGTCTCCCTTGACATCAAGAAGGCCTACACCAAGTATGGCATCTCGGTCTCCTTTTCAAGCTTCAAACCTACGCCAACCTATCAAATCCCAGGCAAAGGTCACACCACCCTCTCCTTGCCCAACCAAGACCTTTAACTCTCCATGACGTTCCATACCACAAACCAAAACCCTTCAGTACCTAGGCCTCACCCTTGAGTACTCCCTTTCCTGGAAACCTCACCTTCAAATTGTCCATCGAAACGCCGTCTCCTGCCTCAAACTGCTAAAGCTCTTCTCCAGCCAAACACAGGGACTCAACCCCTCCACCATCCTCTACACCTACCGGTTCTTGCGTCCCACCTTATGTCGCTTGCAACCTACTTGGGTTTCTGTCTCCTCTCCCCCGCTACCCACCACTACCAGTCTCTCCAGATCCTTCAGCACCTACCCTCCGCCTCGCTACCATATCTGCCTCCCTTCCCCCATGCTGATCCTATACAATCTCAATCCTTTCTCACACTTATTCAAATTCCTGGACCACATCCGCATCCTCTACATCTCACAAAAGATACAGTCCCAACACCCCCGATTTCCCACCTATTGAATCCCAGGTTTCTGCCAGGCCTTTACCAAGTTATCCCTCCCTCCCTCCACCTCCACACACTGCACATTATCTCCAAGGGTAAATTCTGTCCCTTCCACTCCTGGATGACACTCTCTGTCCCGACATCTATCCTTCCTATCAACCTTAATTCTTCCCACTATATGAGCGCCCCCTGTCCCTCCCCCTCTTCTCCCTCTCTCGCTTGGCTCTCCCTTTTCTGATACACTCTCCCGCCTCCCCTACCTCTCACCTCCCCCACCCCTTTCACTCCCCTCATTTTCCCACCCCTCCGTGTCTCCTCTCCCCTTTCCTCTGCTGGGTTACAGTGCTTAAGTTATAAGTGTGCGCCTTTCAGTGTTGTACAGAGGATCATGTTGTTCCTGTGGTTTTAAATTTTTGCAATTACGTACAGGCAGGTCTTGCTGTATGTCTTACCAGAGTCTCTGTGATCGTCGCATCTGTGTATCTTCACTGGTTTTTTTTTTTTTTTTTTTTTTTTTTTTTTTTTAACCTTGGCAGTTTTAATTCTGAATATGTGTCTTTTAAAACCATCGTTTTCATCTATTTTATCGGCCAGTTTTATCGCCTTTGTATTTTAAATGTTGCATTTATTTTCTCATTTCTATCTTTGCAATCATCATTGCCAAATGCATATAACTTTCTGGCCGAAAATGCTGCCAGCCTGCCCATGAGGCATTGAAATAACAATAAAGGAAAAACAAAGAAATCGAACCCGCGACCCTTTAATTAGAAATCCGATGTCTTGCCGCTTTTTATTTTTATTTTATTTATTTATTGTTTACGTAGCTCGATGGTTTGTGGTCGTTTGTTCATGTTCGTTCTGTGTTGTTCATTTAAAATGTGGCTCAGTTTTTTGTTACAGAGAGCATTAATCCCACTGACTGAGTGCGCTGAACCACCGCGCCCGGCAGCGCTGAGCCAAACAACGCATCCTAAACACCATCTCACAGAGACAATCGATAAGGTCCATTTGGTGACAGATCCGTATTACAATTCCTGTTAATGCATAAACTCTTAGTCATCTGGAGTTCCCCGTTTGGGAACTTTCATCTCTCACCCGTCCCTACAGGTACCATAATTTGGACGAATTCGGCGATGACTAATTGGCGTCCCCTACTTGTGAGCGTTATGGCTGTAAACACTCCCTATTAATGTGTGCACTCAGATGTCGTTCGGGCAGCTATATAATTACGCTGTTTGTTGTCAGACACGTAGAAACCATTTTCACTCAGTACAAGTACTATTACCCTGGTTGCATCAGAGACATCCGATCAAAATCGACGTTGTCGTTTCGGATTTACTAATTTTTTTCAGCGTTATATGTAGCGTTTTAAGGAACACATTGTCTCATATGTGCATTATATATCATATGATGCCAATTATGTAGACCAATTAAGCATTTAATCCTATCGTTTAACATATCACATTTTCTCACCTGGCGAGATGCATCACACCCTGTTCTCTCATGTGAACCATCATCTGTCTTGTTTCATATCATGCGACCTGCGCTTTTAAGCGAAACATCGCATATTGTGACACGTGGCATTGTCAGATTCTACCTCATGATGTAACACCAGATCTCACTTTAAAAAACATGTCAGGCGAGACAGGGATTACAAATACAAAATCAGTTGGGGAATTGCAAGAGTAGATATGATAATGAATAGGAAAACAGGAATGTGGGTAAATTACTATGAGCAGCACATTGATCGCATTATCGTCGTCAAGATAGATTTAAAGCCAACGCTGACCAAAGTTGTACAGGTTAATAAGCCACCTAGCTCTGCCGACAATGGGGAGATCAAAGGAATATATGAGAAGGCAAAGAAAATTGTTCAAACAATTAAGGGAAAGGAAAACTTAATTCTGATGGGAGATTGGAATTCGGTAGTAGGAAAAAGAAGGGAAGGAAAAATGGTAGGTGAATATGGACTGGGACAGAGGAATGAAAGAGGAAGCCGCCTGGTAGAATTTTGCATGGAATGTAATTTAATCATAAGAAACACGTGGTTTAAGGATGACTAAAGAAGGCTGTATATGTCATCCACGCTTGTGGCTAACTGCATCTCTTGTTACAGGCCTACCTCTCGCCGCCCTGCTTGCCGGAACCACTGCCGCCGCCCTGCCAGTTGTCATCATCGCAGCCGCAGCCGCTTTGGTGGTTCCTGCCGCCCCTTGTGGTACAGACTCATCACCAGCATCCCATCGCAGCCGTTGTCACAGCCACTGCCACTGTCAACCTCCTGGACTGCTACGTCGCTCTTTCGTTCTCTTTCTCGCGTCATATTCATCAACTTTTAACCCCACTTCATCATGGATCAGATCCCCACCACTACTACCTCCATCCTATACACCACCCTGACAGAAGCCTGTACCACTACAATATGGAGCATGTCCAAACAACAATCCTCCTCCATCCTCCATTTATCAGCAAACCGTTCCATCACGTTCTCCCTCCTTCATCCACCATTCCTTTCCCTCTGAATGACCCCCCCGCGAGTAAGCCACCCACTGTCCTCGCCTGTCACCTCTCACCGCGCCATGGTGGCAGACACACTTCAGTCGCCTTCTCCTCAAGTGCACCGCATGCTAGGCTCCACTCCCTGCCACATTCCTCTCCACATTCTGTCCCACAAGTCCCCAACACCCATACCACCTCTACTAAGCAAAACAGCATGGACCCCATAACCACTATCTCGAAAACGCTTCTCCCCTCCCCCTCCCCTCCCCTCCCCACCCATTTCCTTTACACCTTCTCCCGACCTCATGGACATAGCACCAATCCCTTTCCACAGACCCCTGACATCCACACTTTCCCGTCCCAATCAAATATTTCTTGATAACCGCAACCCCTCCACTGAAATCTGCAAATACTTCCCTGCCACCCCCATCGTCCAGTTAATACCACGTAAGGACTCCGTCCTCATCAAATCCTCCATCTCTATCATCGACCTTTTACAACGCCTTCACTGTATCCTCTTTGGTCCCCACGCTACCCTCACCCCATACTACACCATCTCTACACCCCATCAACCACTATGTCCCTTCTGTCTGCCCACCTTCATTGCTGTGATCAACAAACTCAGTCCAGTGATCACAGTGTTAGAGATAATGGACCAACTGAATTCGCATCCAGACCTCTCCATCCGCCCTATCAAGTGGATCTACAACTGTGCCAGCCCTTCCTACCTTTTACCAAATCCACATCATCCATTGACCTCCTCCTCGTCGAGGGGATGTTGATTTATGATTGCTGTTACAAGGATGATCCCTGCCACTCTGAATCATAATGCTCTGCCCACTGCTTCACATATAATGACCACCTGACCTTGAACTATAGAAACCCACCCACCTGCCCCCATTGCAAATCCGCCCACTTCCTGAAGCAATGTCTCCCCAGCCACCTATAACACCAGTGGTGGTCATCACCCTACTTACTTCTATAAATGCAAATCCATCCTCTCTCATTCCCACTGCTCCAGAACAGACAATCCCAGTCGGCCCTATCGATTCACCACCCACAGTCGAAGATGTCATCCAGTATTTTGCCACTGTCATGCAAAACATTCATTCTTTTAAGTGACCCCACAACAGATAGCCCTAGGTGCCTGAACTGTTTCCAGTTTGAGACCTAGTCACATCCTGTAACCATTCCAACTTCACCATTTCCCGACAAGTTACCTTCGTTTAAACACGCCTTAAACCGTTTTCAGTCTACCTCATCCCGCCCATTCTCTGTTCCTCGCAGTTCCCCATATGGCACGCCCTTTCTACAACCCCCTGTATGATAAAATCCGCTTCCTGTCAGCAAACAAGAACCTTTTCATTCGCACCTTATCCCACCACCACGCAGACTCCTTTCTCCTCAACAAAACCTTCCTGCAACCATGTTGTCCCGTCAACACCACTCCCTATCTCCTTCACCATACTGACAGGCCCCCTCTCCTCTGACGCAGACTGGCGATTGGACACCTCCGCCATCACCCCGACCGGCTACAACCCCTCTTCAATGGTCCTCAGCCTCTTCATACCCTCCCTCATGGTCGCCCCCACCACCATCTATGTCCGCAGCACCACTCCTCTCCTTATGATATCCTTTCACATGCCGATTGCTCCTTTATGACCTATGTGGTTACCATCGCCATCAACCTTTCTTCCTCACCACCCTCAGAACTCTGGCTATATGTCACCATCTCGCTCTGGGGCGACAACCTTCCTCTCCCCTTCCCAACCTGTCCCGAAAGTAACACCACCCCAAAGTCATCCTGGCTTCTCCTAACCTCCTTGAGCGCTTTACGGTGTATGTCGTTGACCTAGCAGGCAGTACCCATGCATCAGTCCTACTTACCTTCAACCCACCCCCTCCACGCCCTGGCCGCACTCTCCATCCTGTACCTCCTCCCAAACTAGTCCATGACTACTCCTGAGAACACTGGGAGGCCTACAGTTGATACATTGATACCTCGGTCGCTGACCACCTAAAACCCCTCCTCACTCCCACCAATACTGACCATGATTCCTCCTTCCTTCCTTCACCAGACCGTTTCTAATGTGGTTCTAACCCATCTCACGACCAAAGCTATCCATCCACATCGTCCCACCCTTCCTCCAATGGCCGTCCTTCTATTTCGTAATGTCTAATATTATGTATAGTGCCAAGTGTAGAAACATGTTACATGAAGTCATGTCTCCTAACATGTCACATATCATAATGGCATCTCTTCTGTCATTCTCTATAGACATTCTTGCTATTACAGACGGCCTTTTCCCCCACCCCCAACACATCGACAGCTTTTTGCTGTAGGTAATATTAATTCTCTAAGAACGTCAAGATGTTTCGATTTAACTGTTTATTAAAGTTCTCAGATAAGCATAGAAGCTAGTTCTGCTGTTTCATTTATTAGACCAGGCATGGGTAACCCTTTGCGTCTCACGCAGTAGTTCCACGTACACTGTTCAAAACAGTTACGGGATCAGGTGAAATGTCATAAAAATGTTCAAATGTTTGTAAAGTTTATGAAACTTTACTCCAGGGTCATCAGTGCCTAAACTTACAAACTACTTATGAACTAACTTATACTAAAGACAACACAAACATCCATGCCCGAGGGGGGATTCGAACCCCCCGACGGGGAAAGGCGAGTTGTCATGCACAATAAACATACGGTCACGTATTTTATTCAGATATTGCTTACATCTGTAATTTGTGAGTAAAACAGTGCGATATTTTGCTGTCTCAACTCTTCACTTGAGGGCTAATTAGAGCGAAACACGATGTGGCTACGAAAACAGTGAAAATTCATGCTCGTTGCCATCTAATACAGTGCGTGATCACCCTTGGACGGCCAGTACAGTTGCACACCTGCGTGGCATGGACAGTAATAGGTTATCGATCAGCTCTTGACGGATATTTGGCCATTCTATCAAGAGTGTAATATCCGTCGCTGCAAAGTGCATCCCAGACATGCTCAAGACCGGTGAACAAGTTAGCCACTCCATTCGTTCAATTCCCTCAGCTACAATCAGGTTGTCCACCAGCGCAGCGTTATCGTCCACCAGAAGGAATCCGTCTCCCAACAATAAAAGGTTGAAGGACTTCATCTACAGCGAGCACAGAATAACATATAGAGGCTATACCGCCTACATCATTTTACAGGCAGTGAAGCCCGGCAGCCATCTTGGTTGGGTGTAGAAATGGACCTGGGCCGATAAATGCGTAGTTCATCAAGTGGCGCTCGGCTTAATTGCATTGTCATTTGAACCTATTAGGATAGGGAAAAATTACCAAATTCTTCACGTAGACAGGTGAATACCGAAGGAATGCAAAAGTGTTCTTAGCAAGTACAATATGTATTGTGTTTATATAAAAATAATAACTGAAACTCTTACTTTTACATGAAATAAAAATTGTGACATGAAAAAGTTAGTTACCTGCCACTTTTTTGTTCGGTATCACCTGGTATGCAAGATGTATGAGACAGGGGAAATACCCTCCGACTTCAAGAAGAATATTGTAATTCCAATTCCAAAGAAAGCAAGTGCAGACAATTGTGAAAATTACAGAACGATCAGTTTAATAAATCATGGGTGCAGAATACTAACACGAATTATTTGCAGACGAATAAAAAAACTTGTGGAATCCAACCTCGGGGAAGATCAGTTTGGATTTAGGAGAAATGTAGGAACACGAGAGGCAATACTCACATTACGACTTATCTTAGAAGATAGGCTAAGGAAAGGGAAACCTAAGTTTTTAGCGTTTGTCGATTTGGAGAAAGCTTTTGACAATGTCGACTAGAGTACACTCTTCCAAATTCTGAAGGTATCAGGGGTAAAATATAGGGAGCGAAGAGTTATATTCAAACTATACAAAAACCAGACAGCGGTTATTAGAGTCGAAGGCAAGAAAGGGACGCACAGATTGGAAAGGGAGTAAGACGGGGTTGTAGCCTTTCCCCAATGTTGTTCAATCTGTACATTGAGCAGGCAGTGAAGGAATGAAAGGAGAAATTTGGAGAAGGCATTAAAGTGCAGGGAGAAGAAATAAAAACATTGCGGTTTGCTGATGACATAGTAATTCTGTCAGAGACCGCAAAAGATCTGGAAGAGCAATTAAATGGACTGGACATTGTCTTGAAAGGAAGATATAAGGTGAACATTAACAAGAGTAAAACGAAGGTAATGGAATGCAATGTGAGATAACCAGGCGATGCTGATGGAATTAGATTAGCTAATGAGACAATAAAAGTAGTAGATGAATTTCGTTATTTGGGTAGCAAGATAACTTCTGATGGCCGAAGTAAAGAAGATATAAAATGCAGAATGGCTATGGAAAGAAAAGCGTTTCTAAATAAGCGTAACTTGTTAACATCCAATATTAATTTAAATGTTAGGAAGTTCTTTCTGGAAGCATTTGTCTGGAGTGTAGCTATATGGGAATGAAATGTGGACGATACGGAGTTCCGATAAAAAGATGATAAAAGCTTTTGAAATGTGGTGCTACAGACGAATGATGAAAATTAGATGGGTAGATCACGTAACTAATGAGGAGGTGTTTAACCGAATCGGGGAGAAAAGGAGTTTCTGGCATATCCTGACTAAGAGAAGGGATAGATTGGTTGGACACATTCTGAGACATCAAGGAATTGTCAACATAGCATTAGAAGGAAGCGTGTGGGGTAAAAATCGTAGAGAGAGACCGAGGGACGAATACAGTAAGCAGATTCAAAAGTATGTAGGTTGCCGAACGTATTCTCAGATGAAGAGACTTGCACAGGACAGGGTAGCGTGGAGAGCTGCATCAAACCAGTCTGCGGACTGAAGACCACAACAACAACAACAACAACAACGGTCAGGAAATTTTCGTCAGAGAGAAACTTGTAGATAATGAAATGAACTTTTCGTTTTATTTAAAGAACTTTTTATAAAGTTCTCCTGGTTTTCTCACAAATTTGGATACAATAGAGCGGTGGAACTTTTCAAATTCTATTCGTTACTTTCAGCAATTTTGCTCACCAGCGAGCACAGATTCTGTTGCCCACTCACATTGTACATTGTGACTAATATTGATAAACATTTGAAATTTTGGATACAATTTTCCGAATACAATAATTATGACTTAACACTTTTTACTTATTTTATTACCAACTAGTTGAGCCGCCCCGGCTTTGCACGGGTAATCTTTAAACTACTTTAACTCGAGAACTGCAGAACGTATCAGTTTCTTTCAATTTCTTCGGTATAATCCTGTGTTTAACGTAGGCTATATTAAATGCCAATAGGAAAATGAGAAATAATGGAAATAAAAATAATAACGTAGAATGGTTTACCACTTCCGCACTTTCGTGACCTTTGTAACACAGCCTAAACTATGAGACCTGCGCCAAAGTACACAGTATAAAATTATAGAACGTACGACGATAATAAAAAATAAATAAAATAAAATAAAATAAAATAAAAAATAAAAAAAAAATTGGACCGGGAGATCATAAGTCTAACTTTTACAGATCTCCCATACTTACTACATCTGTAGTCTGAAGACATCTGGAGCCAGCGCTTTATAAAAGTAGAATGATAAAAGTGGTTCATTCGTAAAAGTTAGACACGTGCTCTCGCGTGTATTTTGTAGATGTTTGTTAGTTCTTCAAGTTTATACTAAATACACTTGCCTAGCATATTTTACGCTCCAGAGCTGACTGAAGTGCAGAAGCGGTAAAAGATTCTACGTTATGATTCTTATTTCAGTATTTTACATATATTCGTACTGACATTAAATATAGGCAAGATTATCCCAGGATTCTAAAGAAGAAATTAAAAGAAATCGCATGACGATACGTTCGGTACTTCTCGAGTTATAAAAGGTTAAAGGGATAGACAGAGGAAAAATGTGTTTTTTATATTGTATAACAGTACGATTTGCTATCAAATGTTCAAATGTTTGTTAAGCTTATGGGACTTAACTACGGGGTCATCAGTCCCTAAACTTACAAACTACTTATGAACTACTTACGAACTAGGACGGCACAAATATCCATGCCCGAGGGGGGGATTCGAACCCCCGACCGTAGTGGCCGTGCTGACCGTGACTGGAGCGCCTCAGTCACCTCGGCCACCACGGCCGGCGATTTGCTATCCCTAGCCGATATTTGTAATTATTTATAGCAAAAATAGATTGTCACAAAGGGATGCCTTAAAATATATGAAAAAGGAATTAACAGACAGCGAAATCAAAGAACTGCCCTGTGCTCGCAGCTGTGACCGGTTGGCGCTCGGCCACCACGTTGGTTGGGTGTCGCGGTCTCAGCCGACTTCAGTTCCCTGTCATTGTAAGGTCTCTCTCTGTTTTTTCTGTGCTCGCAGCTCGTCTATATACCTGTAAGCAATCAAAGCGGCATTCTCAACGACATATAGGTCCGTACTCCTGCTAAAATGGAATCCTGCCGACACCATTCGTCCATTACCACAATACGACGATGTTTCCTGCACATAATCAGGACTGCTCAGAGTTTCATACCGAGTGAGGTGGCGCAGTGGTAACACACTGGACTCGCATTCGGAAGGACGGTGGTTCAAATCCACCTTCGCCCATCTAGATTTAGGTTTTCCGTGATTTCCCTAAATCAAAAAAAAAATGTTCAAATGTTTGTAGAACGTATGGGACTTAACTACGGGGTCATCAGTCCCTAAGCTTACAAACTACTTATGAACTAGCTAAGACTAAGGACGGCACAAATATCCGTGCCCGAGGGGGGATTCGAATCCCCGACCGTAGTGGCCGTGCAGACCGTGACTGAAACGCCTCAGTCCCCTCGGCCACCGCGGCCGGCTTTCCCTAAATCCCTCCACGCAAATGCCGGGATGGTTCCTTTGAAAGGGCACGGCCGATTTCCTTCCCCATCCTTACCCAAACACTCCGAGCGTAAGCTCCGTCTCTAATGACCACGCTATCGACGGGACGTTAAACCCGAAGCTTCCTTCCTTCAGAGTTTCGCGATCTCTCCCGATGATGTATCAACGATTGTCTGAATGAACACTAAATTTTGACTCATCTGCAAACCGAACCTGGCGCCATTCGGTACGAATCCAATCCTGATGTTTCTCCGCCGAGTTTATGCGGGGTAAACAGTGTCGTGGTTTTAATGAGGCACACACACCACAGGCCTCCGTGTGGAGAAGTCACATTCCCGAAACAGATTTCGGACTGTTTTTGTTGACATAGCGCGACCTGTTGCTGCCTGTAGGGTGCGTTTCAGCTGATTTGCATTCAGCTCCTGTATCGACTAGCTGTTAACCGGTAATAAGTGTAATCTCTTGCTGGTGTTAAGCATAAATAACCTAGGTATTACCTTGTTTTAATGGCTTCCGTTGTCTGAAATCGCGTCCAGGTCCTGGAAATTATACTTTTGGAAACTTCAGTTGCTGTAGCCACCTTCTTCTGTGGCTGTCCCGCTTCCAACCTTCCTACGGCTTCGCGGAGATCCCGTTCTTGCTGCATTGTACTACCTTCTCAGTACACTATCTGAACCCAGCTGCTAGGGTAATCCGTTTGCTAAACACAATACAACTCCCTCTGCAGCAACTTCCTGTTATGATCACTATTCTGGTTGCGGTAATGTTGTTGTCTCGACTCCGTAGAATCAACAAATGTTCAAACGTTTGTTAAGCTTATGGAACTTAATTACAGTGTCATCAGTCCCTAATTTTACAAACTACTTATAAACTACTTTATGCTAAATACAACAGAAACATCCATTCCCAGGCGAAGATTCGAACCCCCTACGGGAACGGCCTCGTGCATCGGAGCATAGTGCCTCAGTGCGCTCGGCCATTCCGCCGCGACAACGAAAAGACCTCGAACCATTTGGTTCATTTTGCCGATAACAATACTTAGAACCTTGATATCTCATCTGATCCTGTAATTGCTTTGGTCAGTGTACTTAATCTAGCTAGCATTCCGCCTCGTTTAATGGAGTAACGCACCGATATCAATCGCACCCTTTTCCTGCCACGCTAAGAAACTGTGCATCGAAACATACATTTTGAAAGGATATTAATTTTACGTTCTGCCCATTTAAATGTTTACATTTAATTATTCGTCTTTGTCGTTATTTATTTACGGCAGTTTACAGAAAGTCTCTCTCCTACGAATTGCTACTGATGGGCGGACTCCAACCAAACTCGGGCCGCATCCGTCCTGCGGCTGTCCTTCTCTTATATTATGGCTATTGGCCTATTTGCATAATTAAATTTTATAGACATAACAGAGCACCACTTCTATTGCAATTGTATGTTTTTAATCGCAGGAGGTTACGATCCGTGGCTCTACCCTCAGTCGATCCTTGCAAAACCCTACATTTCAGCAGGATAATGCGCGAAAGCATGTTGCAGGTCCTGTACGGGCCTTTCTGGATACGGAAAATGTTCGACTGCTGCCTAGCCAGCACATTCTCCAGATTTCTCACCAACTGAAAACGTTTGGTCAATGGTGGCCGAGTAACTGGCTCGTCACAATACGCCAGTCACTACTCTTGATGAACTGCAGTATCGTGTTGAAGCTGCAAGGGTATCTGTACCTGTAAACACCATAAAAGCTCTGTTTGACTCAATGCCCAGGCGTAACTAGGCGTAACTAGGACTGTTGAGCTTATGGGACTTAACTACGGGGTCATCAGTCCCTAAACTTACAAACTACTTATGAACTACTTACGTACTAGGACGGCACAAATATCCATGCCCGAGGGGGGATTCGAACCCCCGACCGTCTACATCTACATCTACATGGGATACTCTGCAAATCACATTTAAGTGCCTGGCAGAGGGTTCATAGAACCACAATTATAGTATTTATCTCCCATTCCATTCTGGAATAGCGCGCGGGAAGAAAGAACACCTGAATCTCTCTGTTCGAGCTCTGATTTCTCTTATTTTATTCTGATGATCATTTCTACCTACGAAAGTGGGATGCAACAATATATTTTCGCATTCGGAGGAGAATGTTGGCGATTGGAGTTTCGCAAGTAGCCCACGCCGCAGCGATAAGCGCCGTTGTTGTAATGATTCCCATCCCAGATCCCGGATCATTTCCGTAACGCTGTCTCCCCTGTATCGTGACAATACGAAACGAGCTGCCCTTCTTTGTACTCTTTCGATGTCCTCCGTCAAAACCACCTGATAAGGATACCACACTGGGCTGCAATACTCCAAAAATGGACGGACAAGTGCAGAGTATGCAGTTTCTTTAGTAGTTCTGTTGTATCTTTTAAGGGTTCTGCCAATAAAACGCAGTCTCTGGTTCGCCTTTCCCACGATATTATCTACGTGTTCCTTCCAGTTTAAGTCTCAAGTAATAGTAATTCCTATGTATTTTGTGGAGTTTACGGCCTTCACATTTGATTGATTTATGTTGTAAACAAAGTTTAACGGATTTCTTTTCGTACTCATGTGGACGACTTTACACTTCTTATTATTTAGTCAATTGCCAATTTTTACACCATACTGATATCTTATTCAGATCGTTCTGCAGTTGGTTTTGATCTTCAGATGATTCTACTAGACGGTAAATGACGGCGTCATCTGCAAATAACCTAAGAGAGCTACTTAGATTTTCCCATAAATCGTTTATGTAAATAAGGAATAGCAGAGGACCAATAACACTACCCTGTGGAACGCCCGATATCACCTCTGTTTTAGTCGATGCCTTACCATCGATTACTACGAACTGTGTCTTCTCTGACAAGAAATCCCCTACCCAATCGCAAATTTAGGGTGATATACCATAACCACGCAATTTGATTAAAAGCCGTTTGTGAGGTACTGTGTCAAAAGCTTTCTGGAAATCAAGAAATACGGAATCGATTTGCGAACCTTTGTCGATAGCACCCGTCACTTCGTGTGAATAAAGAGCTAGTTGTGTTTCGCATGAACGATATTTTCTAAATCCGTGTTGTCCTTGGTCAATAGATCGTTCTGTTCGAGATAATTCATAATATTTGAAAACAGGATATGTTCCAAAACCCTGCTGCAAATTGACGTCAATGAAATAGGCCTGTAGTTTAGTGGGTTACTCCTACTGCCTTTCTTGAATATAGGTGTGGCCTGTGCAACTTTCCAATCTTTTGGTACAGATCCTTCTATGAGAGAGCGGTTGTATATGACTGTTAAGTAAGGAGCTATCGCTTCAGCATAATCAGATAGAAATCTAATGGGTATACAATCCGGACCAGAAGACTTGTTCTTGTTAAGTGATTTTAGTTGCTGCACTACTCCGATGATATCTACTTCTATATTACTCATTACGGCATCTGTTCGTAATTCGAAATCTGGAATATTGGTTTCGTCTTCTTTGGTGAATGAGTTTCTAAAAGCTAAGTTTAGTAACTCTGCTTTAGTAGCGCTGTCATCGGCAGGATCGCCATTACTATCACGTAGTGAAGGTATTGTTTGTGACTTGCCCCGAGTATATTTAACATATGACCAAAATCTCTTTGGGTTTTCAGTCAAATTACGAGAAAGAGTTTCGTTGTGATAAATATTGTAGGCATCTCGCATTGAAATCCTCGCTAAATTTCGAGCTTCTGAGTACGATCGCAAATCCTGGGGATTTCCTGTTCGTTTAAATTTAGTATGCCTTTTCCTTTGCTTTTGCAACAGTGTCCTGACCTGTTTTGTGTACCAAGGGGGATCGCCTCCTTCTTTTATTAATTTATTAGGTATAAAACTTTCAATTGCTGTCGATACCACATCTTTGAATTTGAGCCACATCTGGTCTACACCTTCGTTTAGTGTTAGAAACGAGTGGAAGCTGTCTTTCAAGAAGCAATGTATTTTGTTTCTATCTGCTTTCCTGAACAAATATACTTTGCGTTTATTTTTGGTAACTTTGGGACTTTCGATATTCAATTTCGCTACGACAGCTTTGTGTTCACTTATACCAGTATCCGTTTTGATGCTCGTTATGAGCTCAGGATTATTTGTTGCTAAGAGATCAAGTGTGTTTTCACATCCATTTACAGTTCTAGTTGGCTCATGAACTAATTGTTCGAAGTAATTCTCAGAGAATGCGTTGAGTACAATTTCGGACGATGTTTTATGCCTACCTGATGATTTGAAAATATAATTTCGCCAACAGATCGAGGGTAAATTAAAATCACCACCTACTATTATCGTGTGAGTCGGATACGATTTTGTAATTAGACTCAGGTTTTCTTTGAACCTTTCTGCTATTGTATCGTCAGAGTCGGGAGGCCGGTAAAAGGAACCGATTATTAACTTCTTACGATTTTCGGGCACAACCTCTACCCATAATAGCTCGCACGAACTATCAACTTCAACTTCGCTACATGAAATACTACTTTTGACAGCGACAAACACGCCACCACCTACTTTGTTTAATCTATCCTTTCTGAACACCAATAGATATTTCCCCGAAGCTCTTTATCCTAAAAAACCGCCCAGTCCACGCCACACAGCCCCCGCTACCCGTGTAGCCGCTTCCTGCGTATAGTGGACTCCTGACCTATTCAGCGGAACCCGAAAACCCACCACCCGATGGCGCAAGTCAAGGAATCTGCAGCCTACACGGTCGCAGAACCGTCTGAGCCTCTGATTCAGACCCTCCACTCGGCTCTGTACCAGAGGTCCACAGTCGGTCCTGTCAACTATGCTGCAGATGGTGAGCTCTGCTTTCATCTTGCAAGCAAGACTGGCAGTCTTTACCACTTCAGTTAGCCGCTCGAAACCTGAGAGGATCTCTTCAGATCCGAAACGACACACATCATTGGTACCGACGTGAGCCACCACCTGCAGTTGGCTGCACCCCGTACCGTAGTGGCCGTGCAGACCGTGACTGGAGCGCCTCAGTCCCCTCGGCCACCGAGGCCGGCAGTCAGTTACCAGACAGACTACCATCTTCCACTCCCGTTGAAGACACAAATTCACCCCATCCTATGAAAGATTATGGTAAAACACTCCAAGTTCTCAGTCTTTACCTTTACCAGATTGCTGTTATACAATTTTCTTTTCTTTTTTCGTTTTTTTTTTTTCGGGTTGGGGGGTGGTTCTATCCCCCTCATCCCCCCCCCATAGTTACGCCACTGCTTTACTATATAGATATTGTGTATGATATGACACCTGATCCCCTGTTTTGCGCAGTGTACTTGATATGGGGCAGGTTTACATCCGGTAATGCAGAATAATTTGAAATAATGTCCTTTTTTCAAAACTGGCATAATCGCTTTAACTGAATACGTTCAGATGTTTGTGTCTATAAACATGAGGGACCAAACTTGTATAGTAACCGCTCTCCAGACTTATAAACTACTTAAATTAATATGCTAAATACCACACACGAACTCACACAATAAACGAAAACACATATGCCCGAGTGGATGTATAAACCGTTACATATACCACGAGGCCAATAATCCCGTGCGGTATAGTTGTTCCCTCAGTTACTTTTATTATATGGTTGTTACGTTATCCTACAACTTTACTGTCAACTGAATCATTCATAAGACATTTGAAGCAGAAACAACTTGACCTGTTTTTGCTTTTGCATTCGAAGCGTTATTTACAATGTAAGTCAAATCTTACCTAACTTTAATCTCAGATATGAATGCACGAGACAGATAAAGATAGCCGTGCAACATTCTCTCGAGGAACTGCACACTCGTATCATCCAGAGATTATCCCTAAGATTACCCTCTGGGACGGCTGTACCTAAGCGAGATAAGCCAGATTATCCGAAACAGGTCTGTGCGTTAACTGATGCATCGTTCCTACTGGGACATGAGAATTACGGTCCCAAGTTCAGGGTCAGAATTACAGAAATAAATATTAGGGTTACAACAGAAGCAATAATTTTACTGTGTCATTATTTCCTCGTCACATTGGCTCTGATTTATGTATAAAAAGAACACAAAAGAAAAAAAAATAAAGGTGTAGACAGTTCTCTTATCTTTTTTCGAGAGTAAGAACCGCGCAACAATATAGTTTCTTGATGCAGAAGAGAATCAATATGACAGTGATAAGAAGAATGACGCATTTGAAGACTGATTGTCAGTGGCGGAAAAGGGGGGGGGGGCGCCCCGGGCCTCTCGTCTCTTATCCTAGGGGCCTCCAAATTTCAAAAGGTACTTCTTTTGTAGTAATACATGTTTTTCAAAGTGAACGGGGGGGGGAGTTTCGTTTTGGCGCCACCCTGGGCCTTCGACAGCCTTAGTCCGCCACTGGGGATATGTCAATAACCGCCACCCATCGTGCAAAGCACTGCTGGTATACGCTGCAACCCAGCTAACAGGGTCAGTGTGAGAAGTAGTGTCACTGCAACATGGAGCGCAAGATGTAGCAGTGGGGCAACGCGTTAACATCTACTTTTCTTTCAGATTAGGCAAAACGGCGACGGAGACCCATGGGATGTTAGTGCAAGTGTATGGTGTTGAAACAGTGCGTGTGTGTGTGAGTCGTTGCGGATATCCAACAACGCGTGACTCGCTGCTTTGAGTGCTTCACAAGGAGCATTTGCTGACAGATTTCCAACAGCTGTATAACCGATGTCAGAAATGTATTGTAGCCAATGGCGATTACTTCGAAGGCCAATAAAGGCATTTTGTTTGTAACTCTTGTTTCCCATATTTCTTGAGTCCATTCACTGAACTTTTTAGACGCACTCTGTAAAATGAAAACGGAAGTACAGGGAGGTTATGATTAAACTGACAGTGATCCGAGTGCTGCAGGGCTGGCTGTATAGATCGCAGGAGCGAGCGACGTGTCGCAGTGGTAACACACGGGACTCGCATTCGGGAGGACTCTGCTTCAAATCCAACTCCGGCCATCCATATTTAGATTTTCCGTGATATCCCTAAATCACACCAAGCAAACGATTGGATGGTTCCTTTGAAAAGGGCATGGACGAATTCCTTTCCCATCCTTACCCAAAAATCCGAGTGTGGGCTCCATCTCTAATCACCAGATGTCGACAGGACATTAAACCCTAAGATTCTTTCCTTCGTTCTTTGTGGATAAGTTCAACAATCAGTGCGCTCGCGGAGTAGGATGAAAAAAATATAAATCCACTTTCTGCCACTAGTCGAAAATATGGCGCTGAAAGAAGTCAGAACGTGAAATGTATGGTTTGACATCAGTATGCTGTTTAGGTACTCTGACGACGTCGTTTGTGAAGGGAATATTGGTGTAGAGGTTTAAGAAGGTTGAAGTTTATGAACTGCAGTGGCTATCGGCAAGAAAGACGGCGCATTGCTGGTGAAGTTGCGAAAATTTCGCCAACGCAAGCAGCTGCAGCTGCGAAGAGGACGTCAATAAATGGGCTGAATGATATGTAAAATGTAAACTTTCACGGCCGGAATGGTAAAAATTACTAAAAATTTCCGGGCTATTATGCCGTGCTCTCGTGGATTTATTCTGGAAACCCAACGTTTCGTCCCCGACTGCGGAGGACACTTTTGAATGTCCGATGCACACACAGGCTCGCTACTGACTGAAGCCAAACTCCGTTTATGAGGGCTCGCGCGCAGAGGTGTGACATGCGCGCGCAATTTGTCGTTGCCGATTACAGTCGTCCGTTAATATCGTTCCATGGTGGAAAACTGTTACTTTTTTCTTCATTTAGTTTCACGTCCTCCTCCATTCTATTGAAATAATTGGGGTGTTTTACAATTTCTATAGCCTCTCTCTTTCGTGGTATCCATTTGTAGCCGCTAAAACCTGAGTCTTATGAAATTTAATAAGGTGGTCCCCTGGTTGAAAAACATGTTCAGCAACAGCTGATCTGTCAGTCTCTCCCCTCCTACAGTTCCCCTTGTGCTCATCTAGTCGTTTTTTGACTGTTCTTTTTGTGGTACCCACGTATACGGCCACTGCGGCCGGCATGCACTTCCAGGATTGACCTACAAAGCCATGAGTTTGACGTTAGTTTTTGGCCAAGGAATATTCTTTGGATGGGGAGTCACATTTTACTCTGCAGGGCGCTGTGAATGCACAGAACCGTCGCGTATGGGGTTCTGCTCCCCCCCCCCCCATACGTTGTGGAAGAACATCCTCTCTACTCAGCTTATGTGACTATGTGCTATACACAATACCCCTTGAAAATTTCCTCCGCAGGTGGGGACGATACGTTGGGTTCCCAGAATAAATCCACAAGACCACGGCATAATAGCCCGGAAATTTTTAGTAATTTTAATTTTGAATGATATGATCAAGAAATTTGAAGAAACAAGTGGGTTACGCGTCCCATTCCCACGGCAGTTATTGATGAAGTTGCTGTAGATGTAGCCGACGGTGCAACACATGCCCCAAATTCGGTAGCTAGTGCTCGAGCAGTGATTTGGGAATTGTCTCTCCCCTGATCAAGAGCTCAAACGATTTTATGGCGCACTTTAGACTGGTATTCCTATAAGATTCATAATGTGCACCAAATGCATTCCCATGATTGACCTACAAAGCCATGAGTTTGACCTTAGTTTTGGGCCACGGGATATTCTTTTGATGGGGAGTCACATTTTACTCTGCATGGTGCTGTGAATTCACAGAAGTGTCGAGTGTGGGGTTCTACTCCCCTCACACGTTGTGGATGAGCAACCACTACACTCAGCTTATGTGACTATATGCTGTTGTTTCACAAGTTCCTACATTCTCGGTCCGTCTGAGAAAATTCCTACACAACTTCTGGTGAAATAGAGGGACTGTGGTGAGTAACCATCACGGCTATGCATTCTGTACCCCACATCGCATGACATTTGGTAAGTCAGTACAATTCGTCCGTGTGCTGATCACGTAGTCCCCGTCCAGGGGCGCCGACTCCGTGGGTGCTGCGGGGCTCGTGCACCCCCAATAATTTTTTGGGGGTGCTGAGCACCCACATGAAATTGAGGTGGAAAATAAAATTGTATAAATTTAAAAGAAATCGGGTAAATTCAAAACCTACCTTATAACTCAAGAGGCAATGCAAAACGTGACCATACCGAGAGACGATATTTCATACTTGAAAGAATCGATCAGTTTTGTGTGCGGGTCCCCAAGCGAGTAGTAATGAGTGTCCGTGTTTTACCCACTATGCTAGCTTTATTCATCATGAAGCACGTCGGTCCTTTTGACCTGTCAGGTGTACGAATTTATGAACATTCAATTGTGTTCTTTCAGGAATTTAGCTTGAAGAATCTGATGCTGATGCTAAAGTTAATCGTTTTTCATTTATGTTCGTCACTTCCCTTGTTATTAAAATTATAGATTCAGTTGAAATTTGTAATGATTTTCTCTCAGGCTTAAAAAAACCTTGGACTATATTAATACTGCCCTGATGTCATGAAGTTATCTCGAAGTCATGAAAGTTTCGATGAAGTATACAGCTCTTGCTTGGAACTGACCAAAAAATTTGATGTCGGTCTTCAAAATCTCAAAATATTTCAAAGATTTCTTTAAACCTTGGTGACGATGTTCTACCAAACGCTTTTGCAGATAGAATAGCTTCGCACAAAAAGTGTTAGATTAGTATACAGTGAAAAATTATTTCACTGGTCGTGTAGAAGTTTTGGGGTGTTACTTATATCGAAATATCCACTTCGGCCAATTAGATCGCTTTATTGTAGTGTCCTAATGCAACCATGCTTTCCTTTTCTTCCTCCTCCTTCTACCTTCTATCTTTAAAAGGCCAGATAACTGCCTATTTAATTTTATCAAGTACTGCTCATTCAAAAATGCATGAACATGATTTTCAGGAGGGTTGGTTTCGAACATTTGAGAACCGTGATATAGAGCACCCACACTGATTTTCAAAAGTCGGCGCCTCTGTCCCCGTCTGCAAATTACTTGACAGTATTCTTTTACTCACATATGTACTAAACATTGCATTTCTGTAAAAATATGTCACCTGCGACAGAATGTTTAACACATCAAGCATCTCCGGAAATTCTCGGAAGATGATTTGTTTGAAGTTTTACTGTTTTACTGTCGGCTCAGAGATTTCAGAAGTAGCTGTCGTCGTATTTCACACTAATGGGCCCCGGGAGAGCGCTGTTTGTGAGAAGGATGCTACGGGGACTCGGGGAACCCGAAGGTGAGTCCTTGCCCGGGCGGCGAATTCTGGATGCAGCTGGCACCAGCCGGTTTCCAGGAAAGCACTGGCCTCGCGCATGCGCGCACCGAGCGCCCGCCGTCCGTCATTAAGTCACTGCTGACACCCGAAGCTGCACGTGACGCCATAACTCACGTTTTACACTTTCAAAGCTCCTCACAATCGCTGTGCCGCACGCCGTTTCTGTCACTACCAGGGCCGGCCCGTCCATATAGGCAAACTAGGCAATTGCCTAAGGCACTCGAATTTGGGGGCCGGCAAATTTGTCGCGCGCGACGAACCCTCGTGCGCTCGCAGTGCGGTTTACTTTGCTGTTGCGCTGCTGTCCCAGGAGCGACGAATTCCCGGTTACTACACGTAACCTATCTATCTATATAAATGATCTGATGGACAGAGTAAGTTGTAATTTGCGGCTGTTTGCTGATGATGCTGTGGTGTATGGGGGGTGTCGTCTGTAACTGACTGTAATAGCATACAGGTTGACTTAGACAAAATTTCTAGTTGGTGCGAAGAATGGCAGCTAGCTCTCAATGTAGAAATATGTAAGGTGATGCGCATGAGTAGAAAAAACAATCCTATAATGTTCGAATACAGCATCAGTAGTGAGCTTCTTGATGCGGTCGCGTCGTTCAAATATCTAGGCGTAACATTGCAGAGTGATATGAAATGGAACGAGCATGTAAGGACAGTTGTGAGTAAGGCAGACAGCCGACTTCGGTTTATTGGGAGAATTTTGGGAAGATGTACTTCACCTGTAAAGGAGACCGCGTATAAAACGCTTGTACGACCACGTCTTGAGTATTGCTCAAGTATTTGGGACCCGCAGCAGATCGGTTTGAAGTAAGACATAGAGGCGGTTCAGAGGCGAGCAGCTAGATTTGTTACCGGTAGGTCCGACCAATGCGCGAGTGTCTCGGAAATGCTCCGGCAACTCAATTGGGGATCGCTGGAAGAAAGACGACGTTCTTTTCGTGAATTCCTGTTAAGTAAATTTAGAGGGCCGGAATTTGAAGCTGAGTGTAGTACGATCTTGCTGCCGCCTACTTACATTTCGCGTAAAGATCACAAAGACAAGATAAGAGAAATTAGGGCTCGTACGGAGGCATATAGGCATTCTTTTTTTCCTCGTTCAATTTGGGAGTGGAATAGGAAAGGAAATGCCTAGTAGTGGTACGGTGTACCCTCCGCCACGCACCTTACGGTGAATTGCGGAGTATGTATGTAGATGTAGATGTAGACGGAGCAACAGGCAAGAGACAGGACGCAAGTCAGTGTTACACGCATTCTCTTCGACTTGTAACGTCACAGCTGCGTCCACCTAATCCTCGATGGGCGAAGTTGCCGTTATATTCTATTTGCTGATTAATCATTTAATAATTGTTCCAATGATTTGACGGTATGGGATGCGGACAATACTAGGTTGATCCATAACAATAAACTTTGTTAACTACCTTTATTATGGAACGACAAATGTTAAAAACTCTTCCTTTAAATACACTGATTAAATAACCGCGTGCCACACTGAAACATTTCAATACGCAACTGCAACCGAAACTCATATGCGATACGACTGAAGGGCAAAAACTTTAGCCACAGCTATACGCGGGTTTCGGACGCACTGTCAAAATGCTACTGCCTCGCTCTGCGGTCGGCAGGGTTGCCAACGAGGTCATGATAAAAACCACCGAAGTGACCGTAAAATCCCACCAAAAACCACCGAACTTCCCATGCAAAAAAAAAAAAAAAAAAAAAAAAAAAAAAAAAAAAAAAAAAAAAAAAACACTGTCTATTCGTTTGTTCTTCACCGATTGATTTGAAATTTGGACGCAATTATGCATTTTAAAGGAGGAGTTTTTATGTACCTGACTTATCTGTATACACACTAGACGGAAATACAAAAAAAAATATTGTTTATTCAAAAGCACTTCAGTAAACATTTTATATATAAAAACAAACAATAATTACTTTGAGCCATTGCAATGCTTGCCGGGTACAGACAGCAAATTGTGAAATATTTGAACTTGAAAACACAAAGTAATCCAGTCTGGAAAGGAGGTCAGCGTCAGTCATACTATTGTCTTTATTTTATGTCAGAAGATCTAGATTTCAGCTATATTCCAATGTAATAACATCTGAGAAAAAAGAAAGTTAACAATGAAAGTACATTCACATATTAAGTGTCTGCAATGTTCAGTCATTTTCACAACAAGAAAAATCTGATAAAGTGCTATAGCAACAAATACATACCATTAACACAATGTCAGTTTTTCGTCCTCGACAATGAGCAGTGAGTCATACCACTGTTAATATCTTTGAACTCTTAAGAATTTTACATTTTATCCAATAATGTGACACATTTCCTAGTCATTTATCTGTCCATATTCGTTAATAATTTCAAATTAGGGTTATATTACTTCTGTAAACTTTTTTTTATACGATTTCATTAAAATCCACCAACCTTCCAACCTCCCACTGACTCAGATTTTTTCCCACCGTCGGCCTCAAAAAACCATCAGATTCGGTGGGAAACTACTGACATTGGCAACCCTGGCGGTCGGCGGGAGACTGCCGCACACCGGCCAACAAACAAAAAGACATTCCAACCTAAGCATTGTTGCCAGCAGCTATCGCTGCACGCCAACGATAACTCTCGTTCGACCAAAACGTGCCAAAGAGGTTACTAAGCTAAAACCCTGTATCATCACAGACTCTTCAGAATATCGCTAGTAAGTGTTTAATGAATAGACGAGTGGCAGTTTGCAAGCAATCATCCTGTGATCAAAGCGGCGGTAATGCAATAAATTCAATTGATGAGAGATTTCATCAGATTAACAACCTAAATCGTATATTTGGCTGTCTGAACAACATAATAAACAACAAAATAAAACTCCCAAAGAATGTGTTAATTTGGAAGAGTCTCTAACTCACAAAGACTCAAAAGATAATTGATGCTACTGATGTATGCAATGAATTACAAGCCATTGCCAGCAGAGTACCCAATAACTCAAGGTCACAGGACGTTCTGAGTTTTATTTGTAAAAATGGACTTATGTAAGGAACTCATTGTTCAATGGGGCGATCTAAAATTGTTTAATAATGATTTTGCAGCCAAGATCGCATTTTTCATTTATTATGTTACCGGTTTCGGCGTGCTCGACGCCATCTTCAGACCTGTCGTATTTTACATAACTTCGCAACATTTTTTACATACTAAAAGAGTACATCCAGGTTGAGGCGTCACCAAATTTAAAATTTCCAGTCACAAATAAAATACATACATACATCTCCTAGTGGTTCTGAATCGAGGTACTTCAAAGTCTAAGTTCAATATTAATATTAATATATTTTATTTCTGACTGGAAATTTTATGTTTGGTGACGCCTCAACCTGGATGTACTCTTTTAGTATGTAAAAAATGTTGTGAAGTTACGTAAAATACGACAGGTTTGAAGATGGCGTCGAGCACGCCGAAACCGGTAACATAATAAATGAAAAATGCGATCTTGGCTGGAAAATCATTATTAAAAATGGACATGTAGACAGTGTACGTAATATAGTTACTGCACTAACAGTGTTGCTCACTCTTTCGGTGTCTGTATCCAGTTGTGAGCGCAGCTTCTCGAAATAAAAACTATAGAAACGTATCTGCGATCCACAATGACTCAAGGCAGACTTGTGGGGTTGGCAACTTTGTCAATTGAACGAGAAACAGAAGACGTAATTGATTTAAACTCGATCGTCTCAGATTTTAAAAAAGCCAAGGCAAGAAAATGAAATTTACGTGACTTTGTACAATGAAGCTTATAATTGTATCAATTATTGTAAACTATCAATCAAAACCTTTTTAAAAGACAAAATGTAAACACAATGAAAAAGGGACATTATTGTATGAAAGAGTATGATGTGTCCCATTTTAATGGAGAAATGTTGTGATTATGTATCTGAATAAAAAAGATGCAATGTGTATTTTACTTTGATGTTTTGTTGCGATTTTATTAAATGGGGTGCCATTAAAATAACTGCGCCGAATTTGTTCGGGCCGGCCCTGGTCCCTACCCTGTTTTGAAGGACAGAGGGTAAATTTTCGGTTGGGAGATGTATGATCATCTAGCATATAGTCCTGATTTTGCTCCGAGTGATTTCCATCACTTCAAGAAATTCCTGTCCCACGGCCAGCGTTTTCACAACGACGAAGAGCTGAAGACTATCACACATGGGTTAAATTCACAGACGGCTGGCTTCTATGACACAGGAATATGACACCTGAATCATTTGATGACTATGTCTACCTCCAAAAATGGTAATGCCGAAATTCACTATCTACGCGTATACGCAGTCACAAACGTTATCTCTGGGAATTCCAACGAAACAAACCACTTGCGGCCCAGCAAACCTCGCGAATAGGGGAAAAATACTATGAGAAAAGCTGATAAAACTCATATCGCTCTCATTCCTTCACTTTACGAAAATATTTATACACGACCAAGTGGTGAATAATGAAATATAGCAAACAGTAAGTGAATAGAATGAAACTTTCACTCTGCAGCGGAGTGTGTGCTGATATGAAACTTCCTGGCAGATTAAAAATGTGTGCCGGAACTGGGACTGGGACTTTTGTCATTCGCGGGCAAGCGATCTAACGATTTTTTTTTTTTTTTTTTAAATAATTCGCAGATCTATGGTTCGCGCTCGTTCGTTCAGTGTGTTCGTGGTTGTTCGTTGAAAGGTTGGCTCAGTTTTTTATTACAGAGGGCGGTTAGGCCTCTGACCGGGCGCTCTGAGCCACGGCAACCGACAAGACTGTGCTATCCCGACACGTCTCACGCTGTCGCCTCACAACTTTACTTCCGCCAGTACCTCGCCTCCTACTTTCCAAACTTCACAGAAGCTCTCCTGCGAAACATGCAAGACTAGCACTCCTGGAAGAAAGGATATGGTGGAGACATGGCTTAGTCACAGCCTAAGGGATGTTTCCAAAATGAAACTTTCACTCTGCAGCGGAGTGTGCGCTGATATGAAACTTCCTGGCAGATTAAAATTGTGGGCCGGAACCGGGACACGAACCTGGGACCTTTGTCTTTCACTGTTGTTATTATTGGAGCTTTAGGGCGCTGAACATAGTGGTCATCAGCGCCCTTGCCTTTCGCGGGTAGAGCGCTTGCCCGCGAAAGGCAAAGGTTCCAGGTTCGAGTCCCGGTTCTGGCACATAATTTTTATTTGCCAGGAAGTTTCATATCAGCGCACAACTCCGCTGCAGAGTGAAAGTTTCATTCTGGAAACATCACTTAGGCTGTGGCTAAGCCATGTCGCCACCATATCCTTTATTCCAGGAGTTTTAGTCTTGAATGTTTCGCAGGAGAGCTTCTGTGAAGTTTGGAAAGTAGGAGGCGAGGTACTAGCGGAAGTAAAGTTGTGAGGCGGCATCGTGAGCCGTGTCGGGATAGCTCAGTCGGTAGAGCGCTTGCCCGCGAAAGGCAGAGGTCCCAGGTTCGAGTCCCGGTTCCGGCACACAATTTTAATCTACCAGGAAGTTTCAGTAAGTCAGTATTCCATTCCCCTAGGTGACCTACAGGCGGAAGTCTCACGGGGTGTGGTATCGCTCTGGCACGCACACTGGTCGTCCCTCTATGGTAACAAACTCCGAGATATTAAGACTTCCCCCACTGCTTGGTTGACCACCTCTCAACCCTCCCGCCGCAAAGAGGTCATTCTCACCCTGCTGCTGTTTCACCCACCGTCACTTACTATGTGGTCACTGTTCACAACCCCTAACTGTCCGCTACTTTCTGCCCACGTTTTAACCGTCTCCGTCGAAGTTTGTGTTTTCCATTGGACTTGTCCGACAGTTTAGCTGATGACAAACGTTTGGCTACTGGTGTCTTACTTTTTATCCGTCGCACAAATATGGCGAGGGAAATTTAACTTCTCCCCCCCCCCTTCCCTGTCTCAGGCTGTCTCCTTTTTCAAGAGCAAATCTGACCCAGGGAGATATCGTTTTTTAAGCGCTCTCGTTTTAAAGTTGATTGGTTTTAGCGTGTTTCCTTTTTCTCCTTCGTTCTTTTTAGCTCAGGTTATTGATACAATTTGAGTTGGGCGCTTATGACCACAGTAGTTTTGCGCCCTAATTACTAATTTAAAAAAATAAAAGAAAGAAAACTACTTAAAATCAGTTAAACTAACCTAAGGAGAACACAAACACCCATGCCCATGGGAGGGACTCGAATCCCCGCCGGCGAACGGCCTCGCGCACCGTAGCACGGCCCACCAGTGCTCACGGCTATTCCGCCGCGGCTCTAAATTATGTGTCTGGAAACGGCGAGCAGGTACTCATTTCAAAGCGAACAGACTGTCGCAATTACAAACTATGAAAGAGTACGTAAAATCTCAATTCCATGGTGCAAGGAGTGCGGGTCTACAGTCGACTATTGGCATCTGCAGATGTGGGCACCATAATGGGCTAAAATTGTTGGCTTAGACAATTTCAATTACCTTTATCTACCATCTCAAGTCTGAATACGGCACATTACTAGATTTGTCACACGTAAGGACATAGGAGACCATAACATTATACGTCAGAAGGCACAGCAGTTTGTGGTGGTAGTGAACATATTTATAACAAGTCTGAATACGGCATATTACTACATTTGTCACACGTAAGGACGAAAGAGACCATAACATTACACGTCAGAAGGCACAGCAGTTTGTGGTGGTAGTGAACATGTTTATAACAGAGAAGGGTATGGAGAAGGATAATGTTTGGAACAGTGACCAGAGTCACTTCCAGTATGAAATGTCTTCAGTATCAACACTGTCTTCCAGAGGTGAGAAAACTTCAGGTTGTATGTTGCAGTCTATACGCAGCATTACCCACAACTACACAACTAATGAGGCTTTATTAATGCCACTACGGTCGGGGGTTCGAATCCCCCCCTCGGGCATGGATATTTGTGCCGTCTTTAGTATAAGGTAGTTCATAAGTAGTTTGTAAGTTTAGGGACTGATGACCCCGTAGTTAAGTCCCATAAGCTGTACAAACATTTGAACATCTTTATTAATGGCAGGCAGACTAGCAAACAAGTTATACACTTGTTTTCAAAAGACGCAAGGCGTTTTCGGTGCCAATGTTTTAAGGGAACATTCATGTGGAGGCTAGCAGAAGTGGAAAAGTGGCAAAAATAAATAAATAAAAACCACACTTGAAACGTTTTCTAACTTCGATCCTTGGCGAACATGTAACAAATGAAAACAGCTTATTGGCGGATCATACAGATCGTACCCTTCTAAATGCAAATTTTCCAAACAAAGTTGTTACGCTGAAATCTTGCCAACGAAAACAACAAAATATTGCCAACCCCTTGATGTTAGCATCTTTCGAAAATATAAACTCTATATCAGAGGAATTATTGATTTTGTAAGATTACAAGGTGCCAAACCACAAGTAAAGATAATTGATCGTTATTTCATCGTGAAATTTCACTCTTTGTTTTACAGTCAATTTGCTGCACCTAGAAGCTTATGCTGCTTGGCGATAGCCAGGGTATGACACTAGCATACCAACATCATCATTTGAAAATGTAATTAGTGTGGCTTTTGATATTGAACTGCGTGAATGCGAAAGTTATTTGGAATGAGATAACGTGACTAGTAGTGTGTGTATATTGTTTTCTCCCATTTTTGACCAATTAACCGAGATCCCGCATCTGCACTTTTAGGACTAATATAAGCACCTTCATGTGTTTAGTACTGCTGTGTATGTGTGTTTTGCGCTATTATAAGTACTTTAAGCAGAGAGTTGCCGCTGCTGATTGAATATGTATGCCATTTACTTACATATACAATCCTGTAAATGAAAAAAGAACACCATGAATTTGTCGACCCAGCAGAGTGAAATTTCATTGACACATTATTGAGGATGTATACAACACACAATCACGCAGCCAGAGCCATTCGCACCTGAGTACAATCACCAGAGCGTGCAAAATATTGTACCAGAATGTCAGCCCTTCCGGAGTATGCCCCCCCCCAAAAAAAAAAAAAGAAAAAAAAAATTAGTAACTTTTAAAACTGCCCTATGATGGGAATTCTTCTTGTTTGTTCACTGACGTCGGGGGTGAACGGCCGAGTGTGTGGACTTTCTCCATCACGCATTCGCCCACGTTCCGCGAACGAACTAGTGCGGAAGAGCGCTCCCACAGGAGAACTACGCGAACTAGTTCGCAGATTCCTCGCCTGTTAGTTCGTCCGTTCCTTTTTCGAAGATTGACGGGGAACAGAGAGAGGACGCTAGAGCACGCAGAATCGCGTGATTCCCATCTGCCAGTTACCGCCATTTCGAGTTGAGATGCAGCTCACCTGTAGTTTCATAGTTCACTGCCATAAACTTTATTTTCTAAGGTATTCAGCAGTGTCTAAATATAACCCTCATTCCATAATGTAGAGAATAAAGAGAACTCAAAACTTAACTTTGTTTGCATTTATATGCGAGAAATTATACATCGTTGTATAAAAAAGCTGTCATAGCAAAAGAAAGAGCTCTTTTAGCAGCGGTAGCAAAAGCCAAAAAGAGCGGACGAACTAAAAAGAGCGACCTACTTTGCGGCCGAGTTGCGAACTAAAAGGAGAACTACCGGTCGCGAACTAAAATATACGCGATCGGTCGCGAACTAAAATATGTGCAATCGGTCGCGAACTAAAATATGTGCAATCGGTCGCGAACTCAAACATGCGTTACCGCTCGCGATTATGCCAAACGTATCTCGCTTCTTAGCTCGTTGTATTCTTTTCCGAAGACCGCCGGGCAATAGCGAGAGGGCGCGCAGCAGAATTAAAAATAACGTGTTTGCATTCTGCTGATGAGAGCGATTTGGAGGTGAGCTTCTGCCTAGTAGATCACATAGTTCAGTGCTACAAAATTTCTGTTTTGTTCTGCGCTCTCCAATATCTGACTAATAAATTCCATAATGCCAAGATATAGAGATAACTCTAAACATAAACGCGAGAAATTATCCACAAACTGTTTCTTTTGGTTTACGTGATATCGGTAGCGGCTCAAGCAGCAAGCGCATGAGGCAGCTAGGTGGGGGAACTTCTGCCTCCACCTGCATGCGCAGACCACGCCGCTCAGCCATCACTGGGAGCGGACGAACTAAAAGAACGAACTAGTTCGCGGCAGAGTTGCGAATGAAAGTGAGCGCTCCCGATCGCGAACTATTATGCGCAAATGCAAACGTAGGCTTCCGCGGCCGTTGTCACTTTCAATAAAATTCTTCCGGGCATGAGACCGCGTCGTCATTATATAAAATCTACCTACCTTTCGGCCACTGTTGCAGGCGGCCTTCATCAGGGTCTGTGTCTGACTCACACTGACACAGACCCTGATGAAGGCCGCCTGCAACAGTGACCGAAACGTCGGTAGATTTTATATAATGACGACGCGGTCTCATGCCCGGAAGAATTTTATTATGCGCAAGTCTATGCCGCAGTATCAGCCCTCCATGGAGGCCCTGTATCGGTGACTGGAGTGTATCAACCCTCGCAGTCCGCACTAGCAGGCCGCCAATCAGAACGCTGCTCGGGGTCACGTGGCCAGATCGCCAGACGCCCTGCCGCACCACCGACGCAGCCGGCTGCTGCCTTCTGCTCTGAGTCTCCTTCCTAGCAACGTGCCTTAACTGTTAGCTCCGGCTACCGTCCGCAGCCATGCTCCGCATGAGCAGATATTACTATTATTTTCCAACTTAGTAAACTGCCTTCCCGCCACCCTGTGTTATGTTGGTCAATTACAACTCGTTTTCTTGAAGCCTTCTGACATCAATTCGACTAGACCTCACCATGCCCACATTCCGTCAACCATTTTGTTATAGTGTCGAGGCTAGTGCCGTGTATCAGTGGCGGACTAACGATGGGAGTGGGCGGAGGGGGCGGTCCGCCCCGGGCGTATGGTCTTGGGGTGGGGTGGGGGGGCTCCAAATAGTTTTTTTTTTCCTGTGTGTGTGGGGGGGGGGGGGCTCCAATTCTTGTTTATAGTAATACTCGTATTTCCAAGTGGGCGGGTGGGGGGGGGGGGGCTCATTTTGTTTCGCCGCCGCCCCGGGCCTCCTACAGCTTTAGTGCGCCACTGGCCGTGTATATCCTCATTTTTCAGCAGTGCAAGCTGCAATTTTCCCACGGAGAAGATCGTAGAGGTATAAAATGTAGTCTTGCAGTATGGCCTGTCATGCTGTTTCCTTCTGGTGCCTCAGTTGGACCAGATGTATCGTGCCGGTCGTACAGATCGCTCCAAGATTACGTTTCATCCGGTCTCAAACATGCTCGATTGGGGGCATAGCTTGTGATCGTACTGGTCAGGATAGTTGACGCCCATCTTGAAGAGCATGTTGAGTGGTACGGGATAGATTTAGATTTGCACCGTCCAGCTAAAAAAGCATATCGCCTTGTTGGTGTTTGAACAATAGCAAGACGGGTTAAATGATGGTTTCAGTGTACCTTGCGCTGTTCAATGTTCCCTGAACGATCACCAGAGGAGAAGGACCAGGTTAGGATATGGCTCCCCACACCTTGCTGAACGATCTTGCGTGTCGTTAGCGCGTCATCTGCTTACGCCCCCACATTGTTCAGCCCGCCTCCATTGGTGTCACAACAGGCACTTATGGAAGGAAGAATGGAGAGGTGTCCTCTTCAGATGAGAGTCGCTTCTGCCTCGGTGCCAATTATGTTCGTACGTGTTTATGGCGTCATGTAGGGCGGTGTGAAAATCTGTAGTGTATACGACAGAGGCACACGGGGCCGACACCTGGTGTGGGATGCCATATCCTACACTGGCCGTTCTTCTCTGGTGATCGTTCAGGGAACATTGAACAGCGCAAGGAACAATGAAACCATCATTTAACCCGTCTTGCTACCGTTTAGGCACCAAGAAGGGGATAAGCATTTCCATACAGACAATGTATGTTCACATGTATCCCCAACCACCCACGTCAACAATGCTGTCCAACACGCTCCCTAGATCTTTCCCCATTCAGCATGTTTGGGACCGGATGGAACGTCATCTTGCGCGGTCTTCACGACCGACACGAAGTCTGGCCCAAATGAGGCACCAGATGGAAAGTTTACGGCAGGCCACTCCGCAAGACTACATTTGACAACTCTGCAATCGTCTCCATAGGAGAATTGCAGCTTGCATTGCTACAAAAGAAGGTTATACATGGTACCAGCATCGACTTTTCACGCGTTCTGGTGATTGTACTCTCGCATGTACGGCTCTCGTCTGTGTGATCGTGTGTTGTATGCATTTTCAAAAATGTGTTAATAAAATTTCGCTCTGCTGACTCGACGATTTCATGGTGTCGTTTTTTCATTTTGCAGGAGTGTAATTTTCTTCCTATGGTGTTGCTGTCTTGTTACTTTGTTTCTCTGTTAATATCTTACTCGAGGTACAGTGCAACGTTTCGCATGAAAAAGACGCACAACACTGTCTATGATTGCCTGTTATTCCAAGTATTGTTTCATGCCGTTCCGAGCGTTCGAGGTCAATGGTATCCGTTGTGAGTATATCCCGAAGTATGTAAATTCTCATCAAACGCACTACAGGAAAGAGATGAAACCTATTCATAGATCCAATGACAAGATTACATCTTTTGCGTGTACTCCGTCTTTGAGACGGAGTAGAACTGCAAATGCGAATTGTTGCTAATAAAAGAACGTTTTACGTGTGAAATGTTCCAACTTACTCTCTGCAGATACCTAATTGCTATAATGCCGTCTCTATATGCGCATATCATACTGCCAAGATAGAACAGCCGGCCGCGGTGGCCGAGGAGACTGAGGCGCTTCAGTCACGGTCTGCACGGCTACTACGGTCGGGGGTTCGAATCCCCCCTCGGGCATGGATATTTGTGCCGTCCTAGTTCGTAAGTAGTTCATAAGTAGTTTGTAAGTTTAGGGACTGATGACCCCGTAGTTAAGTCCCATAAACAATACAAACTTTTTTTTTTGAACAAGATAGAACAAGGAGAACTACATTCAGTTTTTCCTTGCTCCATTCGTAACCTTTGAGGAAAAATGCTGTGCTAAGTTACAACCTACATGCACCTACAGCTGATTCCGAGAAACGTTACAATTTATAATGTAGGAAATGGTGTTAGAGAATGTTCTTTGACAACGTCTTATTATCACAGATTCCTTCTGTGAAGACAATTTCATCATGCATTAGCAATGGAAAAATTTACTGAATGTTTCAAGGCAGAGATGTGAAACATGACCGCTACTGAATGCTTTGGCGATGAAAGTGGTTCGTTTTGCAGACAGCCATGTCCTCCTAGTCCTCTGACAATAAATCCGAATCGCCATCAAGGTGCAAAGAGAAAGGAAAGGCAAACCTCACCATTAAATAATGAACATACAATAATGGAATTTATACGGCTTCAGAAATTGCTAAGATCATCCCACTGTGTGTCTTCCTTCAGGAATTTGGCAGCCCTGTTTTGAGAGGATTTCTCATATATTGCAAAGATCAGCTCAATGGCTAAGGACACAGCTCCTCACCTATAACCTAGTCACCACACCACAAGCAGTTGCTGTCACAGTGAATTTTGTGTCCTTCAAGGTAGTACTGTAATACTGTGCTTCCTTTATCTCCCATAACACTTTCCATGCTGATCAAGTAGCTTCAGACCGTTGCTGCTCTTAAAAGATTTCGATGCACAAAATACTCTATGGACTAGTCTTCCCACCTACCCAGGAAGCCGAATGGTTGAATGGGTATTACAATCTGTCATATCTCCTTAATAGGGGCACAAGGCACAGTTTAGCACAACAATGGTGGCTTTCTCCGCCATTGATTTAACAACTTGTTCTCCAGGTTTTGCAGATTCTGTCAATGAAACTTAGCAGGCGACCTCCCCTCCACTTCTCTATTTCTGTAAAACTTTTACAAAGAACATAGCCTGAAAGAAAACCACCCACGTGGATGCTACGCAAAGCAAACTGGACGCTTTATAGGCTAAGTTTGAGCACCAGGACAGCATTTACTATTGGGTGGATGACACTATCGGTGTGATGAATTCTGCTGCGAATTCATCTATGTCAGTGAGACCCAAAGTGTGGGTAGCGGGATTTTTTAGGTGGGTCACCGGTCGACTTTCGAAATATCAAAATAAAATATCTTACAGACTATAAAAATGTTGAATATTTCAAGGGAAAAGTTTTACTAACTGAGAAGTTATGTACAAAATCCGTTCTAAAAAACAAACTGATGTGGTTAACGTACTAAAGGCCTGACCAGACAGACAACGTGGTCTGTCGACTGGGCCCACGCCATCGTGTATGGCCGGTAGAGTTCTAACCATTCGTGAATGAATCCTTCATTTGAACAAATACAAATAAGGAATCGCAAGAATCGAATCATGGTATGGACAAATAGTCGTTCAATAGAATCGTCTGGCTCGTGACGAAGCCGGTATGAATCGTTCAAATGAATCGTATGTTTCGAGACGATTTCAAGTTCAACGACTCATACTTCGAAGGCAACTGCCGAATCATGTCGAATGATTAGGAACAGTCGATAGGGCGACGCGTGTGAACGAAGAACGCACGGAAGGACGATTGAGGGCGTTTGACTATTATACACCACACGATTTACTGATCAAAACACAGCGAATACACAACTGCCAAAACACACAATTAAAACAGAAAAATTACGATGAATAAATACGTACTTCTTATTACTTCCAGATCAACACTAGCACGTTCTATATACTGTTTACATGTAATGTATTTAAACGAGCAATTTCCGTACTTATATATTTCATGTATCATGGAAACGGCTCTATTTGGACTAAATTTGGTGTTCAGACAGGTCTTTTTTTTTTTAATTTATCTGCATAGTTTTGTTGTTGTTGTAAAAACGTAAATTTACAAACATATATTTTTATATAAAAACGCTGTTTGCATGTTTTTGTTGAGTCGTGGTGCTAGGTTGATACCTCGTGACTAACATTCAGGTATCTCTGGTGCTACGACAGAGGTCATCTTTGATTTGTTTTGATTCTGGTTGGCAACGGCGCAAGTAGTTGGACGGTCGACGAAAAAGGACGCTGATGGCTCGCTGGGCTTGCAAGGCGGCTCCGTACGCGGAGACGTTGCCGATCTTGGTGGCAGAGGAAAAGGAAAACATCGGGGAAGCGTCGAGCTGGACGTTCCTGTAGCGGCAACGAGCCACCACAAGACGCGGGGCCCGTGACAACTTCTGCTCTCCAGGTCTCACTGGGACTGCTGGTTTTACCACAGCTGCCCTTGGACTTGTTGAAGAATGGGTGAGCGCCATAATTACCCTCGTGCTTTGGTGTTTTTCCACAGAGCCAGTCAGTGGAGTGTTCAGGACAGTTAAAACCTTTCCACGCGTTATGTGTGTCCTGTCGTGGGGATCTCTATCGATTCGTGTCCGTTTTCCTCAAATAGTGCCTTCTTGGCGTGTTTATATCGACTTAGCAATGCTACGCTCAGTCACCAACTTGGATGCAATATGTTTCCCTTTTGTATTTTATTGTCAAGCGTTGTTTCCCTAGTGATAAAACTTGCGTTCGGTCTAATGTACCCGTTGCAACTTTAAGTAGAATGTTTCGTTTGCAATGCACCCTATAGTATTGGTGGTACTTTGTTAAAAATTTTAATTTTGTCTGAAGGTGCCATTTCCTTTTACCTTACAAAAGGGCGATTGCTATTCAATCTTTTCTTTTGTCTTAGAGAGTTTTGGTGTGCTTTAGTCAATTATGTCTTGCCGTGTGCCTGCGCTGCTTGGATGCATCTTGCATTGGCTGTTTTTTGGTCAACGTGCAGACGGGGGTTCTGAGCCTGTCGGAAGACACTGTTAAGTCATATAGTACAGGCACGACATCGGTGTTCAAACTGTGGTGTATAGTTTGATTGTAAAGTAAATTTGTGTACAACACTTTGTTTAAGAGGGAGTTATCCTTGTAAGATTTACTGATTGCCCCTTTTGCTTAAATATTTGTAAAGCTGTTTGAAACTTTAGACTAAAGGTGTTTACTACTTATGTGGTACAAACTTAAATAAATATTAAGAAATTAAATTTTGTAATCTTGCTTGAAAGCTTCACCGTTATTTTTTTTTATTATTTTTTTTTAATGTTGCAAATGAAGTGGAAGTCTGTTAAAATTATATTTGAATCTTAGTTTGCTGGTGCTGAAATTATATTTGTAAAATTTTATCCCACATTAAATTTTAAGAAGCTTTAAGCGAATAACGCTCAATTTTTCCCCTTTCCTTGTTCAGTTAAACCAAGTACACGGCGTCGCATATTAATGTAATGTACCATTTGTAACGCCATCTCGTACATCGTTTTTACTATTTTGTTTTGTATTCTTATCTGTTTATGAGTGTCTTTCCTGCAAGAAGGCAATTTTACACAAGATAACATTTTTACATAAAAACGCGAATTTCATTTAGTATCTGAGAAACGGCTTTAATGAAATTTAGTATTTAGCAACGAATTTGGTTTTCAAGGTTTATCTATATGGACATTATACATGAAAATACGCGATTTTATATAATAATTATTTTTATAACGATTACATGTGTTAATTTCCGTACATTTAATGACATTTATATTTAAATGGTTGAAGTATTCGAACAGAACGAAAAATAAAAATAACAGAAAATTACCAGAATGCGACGCTATACGAATTCCAGACCTGTTAACTAGCTCCTGTTAACTACCGAATCAACTACGTCGACTTTTATAAACTACCTGCACCATTAAATGTATTCATATGAGCTTGCAAAACCCTAAAGTCCACTTTTCTCTAGAATTTTTGAGAGTTGCAGCGAATGACTTTGGAACATTACTGTTTGAGGTCAGAACTTCACGTACCGCAAATATATTACAAATATCCTATAGCTATGTGGTATTTTTCGCATTCTGGAAGAATCGTGCCTTAGCAGATTAGAAAGAATGTGAACGAATCGTATGAGCCGATTCGCATTGTAGGATTGAATCGCAGGAATCGATTCCTGAAAAAGAATCGTTACCCAGCCCTGAAGGCCGAGGAGCTGCGCAGGAAAGTATGCCACGCAACCAGAGGTGCTGGCTGCTGGCAGCGGCCACAGCTGTTGGCGTGTCAGCTGTCACGGCGTGGGAGCCGACGAAATCTCATTAGCGGCTTGTCTGTGAAGCGCTGTGAGACAGATCCAACGCCTCCAACCTCTGCCGCTCTGTGAGAACGCAGTAAACGAACGCGCAGCAGGTGCGGTCAATCAGCACTTGCGACAAGTATCTGATGAATAACATGAGTTGATTTCAGGGTTGCCATACGTACGAGGTTCCTCGTACAAATACGAGATTTTTGGTCTACTGTGCGAGGTACGAGGACAAGGTCAACCTCGTACAGTTATGTATGAGATTCCAAGACAGGATTTTTTTTTTTTTTCTGTTCCGCAGAACCTTATTGAGGAGCAAGCCTCCATGGTCATGGAACAAGTCAGTGCATGAAGTTTAACACAAGAATGGTAATAGAGAAAGTAGTCCTATGCACATGACAATCTTGAGCGTAAGTAAAAAGACTTAACAATGAAACAAAGGGTTTTTAATTTTTCCAGGAGTTTCTTGACAGAATAAACAGTGATCCATGAGGTAACTCTTCAACTTAGACTTGAAAGCGCCTGGATTACGTGACCGTAAGGAGCAAAAAATTTTATGGCAGTATTAGCGTAGCATGCTGACGTTTCCCTAGCCCCTAGTGGTCTGACGTTACGCTCGTTAAAGCACCTGACAGTTTATAGCAAGCAGCGTATCGTAGAGCTGTTCGAGTTTTAGCAGCATCTCTGTGAATGCGCAATTTGCTGGAATCTGGCAACTGAACGAACCTCTTATTACCAGGTGGCGTTGGCGAGACGAGTAATGTGTGCAATACGAGGAGGTTATTGAATGAGCCTCCTTGGTACAGACTCTGTGTTTAGAAAAAATGACCACTGTAATATTTTGTTTCATTCAAAACATGTAAATTAACAAATGTCCGCTAAATTCACACTCATTTGTCTTATTTGCAGTGCTCTGCTACTCCCCTCCCTCCCCCCCCCCCCTGACCTAATGTACGAGGTTTCATAGCCAAAATACGAGGTTTGTAGTTGCTAATGTACGAGGAAAAAAGTGTTTTGGATGCAACCCTGGTTGATTTAGTCTCTGTCTGACTGATAGTGCGTTCTTTGTTTGCAAATTACTGTGTATCCGTGTTTATAGTGGCGAGTTGTTTTATGTTGTACTTCTATGTTCCGTTTACATAACAATAGACACATACATGTTTACATAACACGTTACATACACGTTTACATAATAGGTATAAGACCCGGTGGTGCCGTAAAAGACCAACTTTAGCTGACTATAATGAACCTTCCACATTCGGTACGAGTACTTCTTGTAATACACCTAAAGGTGACACTGCTACTCAAGGTAGCAAACTGAAATCCTTTCTGAAGCAGACTAAACCTTGCTAACGTACGTACATCTCAGACTGTTTGAAATATGGGTAAGTGTTCTGTGGCACAGAAGAGCTGTTCCTCATTGTGTTGTGTGTTTTGAAGTACTTGCTAATAAAGTATGCAACTTTCGAAACCGCAGAGACATTTATCAATAAAACATGTACAATACGTAAATACGCCAACAGATTTGGGCCACTTTAGGTTATGGTAGTAACACTAAAAGTGGCCTTTTGCGATCGTCTTTTGACAGCTCGAAATTTAAATGAAAATAACGGCTTAACCATTCATCTGACACGAAAATTGAACAACCAGATTTGTAGAGGAGGAAATTCTCTACAACTTTGCAATGAAGGCTTTCACGACCGGATGTCATAGTTGCTGGTAGAACTTCCGGGTTATAAGGCCGTGGTCCATAAAACTTTTCAGTTTCACCTTACGTTTCGTCCAGACACCCGACTCATCAGTCGGCAAGACTCATCGCAAGGAAGAAGACCTCTGAGGAAGTCCGGCGCAGCTCTGGACGAAACGTAAGGTGAAACTGAAACGTTTTATGGACCATGGCCTTATAACCCGGAAGTTCTACCAGCAACTATCTCTACAACTTTGCTCTCTTGTGTTTTTTTTTCATATCTCGTATCGCGAGAAACAGAGCTGACTTTGTCTTGACGGGCGGAGAGTGGACTTCCGGTGGAGGCGGCCGTTACAGCACTCTCTACCTACGCGATTCCGCAGCGAGGCGCCTTAGAGCGTTTAACATTTCCAAAAAACTGGTCATAGATTTCGCATCATTTTTGTGCTCCAACAAAAATATTCATCTCGGAGCTCGAATCTCGACAGCACTCTTGACAACCAGTGTATTTCACAATGCTGGAGAAGTGATTTATGCTCACTGCCCATCTCATCACACAGTATGGCAAACAGTCTTGAAATTTTAGATAGTGATTGAGGAAAATTCACGATTTTCACTGCATCATTAAGGATTTTCTTTAAGATTTCGTCCTTAAGTACAAAGCCCTCTTAGTGCAGGGTTGAAGAATTGAGATCATTATTGGTTCTGTCTCAGGGACAGGATATTCCCCAATCTTTTTCGATCCTAATGTAAAAGGCAAATAGATTTCCTGCCGCGTTGGAGCGGTTTATACAGCTTTTATATTTTGGTGATAAATTCGGTGCTTTCAATATCCTCAATTTATCGCTGCAAGGGAAGGATGTCCACATTTTGTGTACAATATAAAATATAAATATTTTGGTGCATTTCAACTTCTCATTGACATATGGACTCAAAGTTAACGAGGAAACTGCACCAGTCATGAATGAACATCTTGAAGCACTAGTCTATAGTGTCAGTCTGGCTTGAAATTTAAATTGTGCAAATACCGTATAAAAAGCAAATCACTCGATACAATAGTGCCTTCATTTTGTAACTTATTTAGAAATTTTATTTTGGATAGTTTCTGAGCTATGAGTCATAATAGCGTGTTTACTTTCGCTCCTAAAGAAACAACCGGAAGTGTTTGCATATCACATCTGCGAGTTTGTCAAAGATACTGATGTCGGCTTTATATGACAGAGAAATGAAACCCTACAAAAAATACAAATTTTCCTACTGTCCGGTTTGGCCCAAACAGGGCCAAAGGGCAGCACTCCGCAAAACACAGGACTTTTGACGAGAACCTCCAGATTTAGACAGTGAGAGAAAATGTCCGAAAATAAGTTCAGGAGAGATAAATATGATCGTGGTACGTCTTTCTGAAATACATTAATCCATCAATCAGTTTTGTTTGCTTTTCGGTAAATAAGCATTAGATATTATTTTTGTAGCTGATAAAATAGTATCCACTCTTACGGCGTGAGCTGCTCCCTTTGTGGCTGTCAGTAAATATAGTGGATATGAAGCTATTGTAGCTAGCTGCCGTCCCCCGTCGAAGGTTCGAATCCCTCCTCGGGCATGGATGTTTGTGTCGTCTTTAGTATAAGGTAGTTCATAAGTAGTTTGTAAGTTTAGGGACTGATGACTCTGCAGTTAAGTCTCTTAAGCTTAACAAACATTTGATCTTTTTTTTGTAGTTAGCGAAAAGTGACATTTTCTTGCTATATACGTCGCTTGTGGATGACTTCCGTATTTTTTACTCCACTTCCTGTTCTCTTTTCAGTTACAAATGAGACGCTTGATACTAAAAGGATCCGGTTTTAATCGTGATCGTTCACTTTTTACACTTTCAGAACCAACGCTACGACATACTGTTTAACACTTTAAGGAATCGGTGTGGTTTCTGAGGCTCTTATTATTTTTTTTTACTGTATAAGAAAATGCACTCCTACAAGTTGCTTTAAAATAATCGTACTTGGTCTACATTTCGACCCCTCAGTGTGTCATCAGGGGAAAAAAAAGGCCTAACATGAGACGCTTGCACTGAGAGCTTAATGTGCTCTTGTAGTATTACGATAGTAATAAGAATACCAACTAGTTAAAAATTAGCAGTGGGGAGAAATAAAACGTAGTGTCTTGCCACTTTGGGCTGCCAACGTGACCGCGGTTAGGAGAAGTATCGGTCTGCATTTTCTTATGCTGTACAGTACATTACACTGCTACCGTTGCTGGTTCAGACAAGCGATGTTCATAAGGCTCTTACTTGATAGAAAACTTTCTTGATACATCATCTCAAGGAGCTTTAAAGAAAAACTTTTAAAGCGCTTGACATCATTAAGTGCTTCAATGGAAAGAATTCAGATGCAAATAGATCCTGCTTTCTTTCGTCTAGATTATAGTTGCACGACCCGCAGATTTAAATATGATGGACTTTGAACATCACGATGGCATCATCTTGGCCATAGGAGACTAGAAGACGAACGCTATACTGAGTTTGTGTATCGTTGTCTACTTGGCGACGTTTCCTTGTGGTAAGCAAGCACTCAAACTCCTATCGTTTCCGACTTCCCTGGATTTCCCTACTGTTATTAATACCCGTGCGCCTTTGGAGTCATTCCATAGCGCTCGTCCACGAGAGACGAAACCGTTCGATAACCGGGCAAAGCAATAGTTATTTTCTGGCTATAAATCCTATACCATACGGAGACATGGTTGGTGAAAAGCACTTGGCTGGTTCTATAAAGCTTACAATAATTTTACTCGTAAGACTATATTTTGGCGAACAAATGTATTAGCATATTCGAGCACCTCAATTTTAAAGTAGTATATATTGATGGGTGGAAACAGGATACTATCGGTTGTTCTGTCATTTCTTCCGGCCAAGTCTTCAGATTCCGTCTGCCAGAAAATGTACCTGGCACACTGAACTATCCATAGAACCCTAGAGAATCTCGTGCATTTGCAGATACAAGGGGAGGAGGTGTCATTTTTCTCCATATCAAGACACAAAGATCCGAGGGAATGATTCATTACGCGAGAAATGAGCGGCCATTTTACACTTTTAGATGGACCTCAGCCTCGAGGAAAAACCTCAAAATGCTATTTCATCGTTCAATAAGATCAGTTACGAAAGTTGAAAATTTTCTTTTTCATATTTATAACATTTCATGTGGGAAAATAACAAATTACGAAATATTTTGTAAAAATAGCCGATTACGCAAAAAATAGCTGATTTCTCGTTATTTTTCGAGTTATGGCATTCACAAAATTTTCGCGTCGCTGACTATAGTCATATCTAAGACGAGCACAACAAAGCCATTTTAAAATGTTCAAATGTTTGTATAGCTTATGGGACTCGACTACGGGGCCATCAGTCCCTAAACTTACAAACTACCTATGAACTACTTAATACTAAGGACGTCACAAATATCCATGCCCGAGGGGGGATTCGAACCCCCGACCGTAGTGGCCGTGCAGACCGTGACTGGAGCGCCTCAGTTCCCTTGGCCACCGCGGACAAAGCCATTTTACATCTGGGCTAAATAGATGGACTTAAACAAGAAGTAACTGAAAGAAACATAAATCGGTATTTAAAAAACGTTTGAAAAGCTTAAGGGTCTTAACTGCGGGGTCATCAGTCACTAAACTAACAAACTACTTATGAACTGGAATGAAATTGTCACTTTGCAGCGGAGTGTGCGCTGATATGAAACTTCCTGGCAGATTAAAATTGTGTGCCGGAACCGGGACTCGAACCTGGGACCTTCGCCTTTCGCGGGCAAGCGCTCTAACCGACTGAGCTATCCCGACACGACTCACACTTTACTTTCGCCAGTACCTCACCTCCTACTTTGGAATGTAGGAGGCGAGGTACTGTTGTGAGGCGGCATCGTGAGTCGTGTCGGGATAGCTCAGTCGGTTAGAGCGATTGCCCTCGAAAGGCAAAGGTCCCAGGTTCGAGTCCCGGTTCCGGCATACAATTTTAATCTACCAGGAAGTTACTTAAGAACTGTTGCTGTTGTGGTCTTCAGTCCGCAGACTGGTTTGATGCAGCTCTCCACGCTACCCTGTCATGTGCAAGTCTCTTCATCTGAAAATACGTTCGGCACCCTACATCCTTTTGAATCTGCTTACTATATTCGTCCCTCGGTCTCCCTCTACGATTTTTTTCCCCACACTCTTCCTTCTAATGCTAAGTTGACAATTCCTTGATGTCTCAGAATATGTCCAACCAATCTATCCCTTCTCTTAGTCAGGATATGCCAGAAACTCCTTTTCTCCCCAATTCGGTTAAGCACCTCCTTAGTTATGTGATCTACCCATCTAATTTTCATCATTCATCTGTAGCACCACATTTCAAAAGCTTCTATCATTTTTTTATCTGAACTCCTTATAGTCCACGTTTCACTCCCATACAATGCTACACTCCAGACAAATGCTATCAGAAAGGACTTCCTAACATTTAAATTAATATTGGATGTTAACAAGTTTCGCTTTTTTTATAAAAGCGCCGGCCGCGGTGGCCGAGGGGACTGAGGCGCTTCAGTCACGGTCTGCACGGCCACTACGGTCGGGGGTTCGAATCCCCAATCGGGCATGGATATTTGTACCGTCCTAGTTCGTAAGTAGTTCATAATTAGTTTGTAAGTTTAGGGACTGATGACCCCGTAGTAAAGTCCCATAAGCTTTACAAACATTTGAACATTTTATAAAAGCTTTTCTTCCCATGGCCATTCTGCACTTCATATCTTCTTTACTTCGGCCATCTGAAGTTATCTTGCTACCTAAATAACAAAAGTCATCTACTACTTTTATTGTCTCATTACCTAATCTAATTCCTTCAACATCGCCTGATTTTCTGACGTTGCATTCCATTACCTTCGTTTTACTCTTGTTAATGTTCATCTTATATCTTCCTTTCAAGACACTGTCCATTCCATTCAATTGCTCTTCCAGATCTTTTGCGGTCTCTGACAGAATTACTATGTCATCAGCAAAACGCAATGTTTTTATTTCTTCTCCCTGCACTTTAATGTCCTCTCCAAATTTCTCCTTCCATTCCTTCACTGCCTGCTCAATGTACAGATTGAACAACATTGGGGAAAGGCTACAACCCTGTCTTACTCCCTTCCCAACCTCTGCGTCCCTTTCTTGCCCTTCGACTCTAAGAACCGCAGTCTGGTTTTTGTATAGGTTGAATATAGGTCTTCGCTCCCTATATTTTACCCCTGATACCTTCAGAATTTGAAAGAGTGTATTCCAATCGACATTGTCAAAAGCTTTCTCCAAATCTACAAACGCTAAAAACGTAGGTTTTCCTTTCCTTAGCCTATCTTCTAAGATAAGTCGTACTGTAAGTATTGCCTCTTGTGTTCCTATATTTCTCCTAAATCCAATCCGATCCTCCCCGGGGTTGGATTCCACAAGTTTTTCCATTCGTCTGTAAATAATTCGTGTTAGTATTTTGCACCCATGACTTATTAAACTGATAGTTCTGTAATTTTCACACTTGTCTGCACTTTCTTTCCTTGGAATTGGAATTACAATATTCTTCTTGAAGTCGGAGGTTATTTCCCCTGTCTCATATATCTTGCAAACCAGGTGATACAGTTTTTTCTTGACTGGCTCTACTAACGACATTAGCAGTTCAGACGGTATATCATCTACTCCAGGGGACTTGTTTCGGCTCAATTCCTTCAGCGCTCTGTCAAATTCTTCTCGCAGTATCATATCTCCTATCTCATCTTCCTCCACTTCGTCTTCCATTTCTAGAACACTGCTTTCAAGTTTATTTCCTTTGTATAGGTCCTCTATATATTCCTTCCACAGTTCAGCCTTCCCCTCTTTGCTTAGTACTGGTTTTCCGTCTGAGTTCTTGATATTCATACAGCTGATTTTCTTGTCTCCAAATATCTCTTTGATTTTCCTGTAGGCGGTTTCTATCTTTCCCCTAGTTATGCATTCTTCTACGGTTTGCTTTTGTCCTCTAGCCACTCCTGCTTAGCCAGTCTGCACTTCTACTTGTGCCCGAGGGGGATTCAAACCCCCGACGGCGGACGGGCGCACGCACCGCAACTTATGAACTACCTTATACTAAAGACGGCACGAACATCCATGCCCGAGGGGGGCGCACGCACCGCAACACGGCGCTCCAGTACACGCGGCTAATCCGCCGCGGAAAATAGGTATTTTTCTCGTGATTTGTGCAGTCAGTCTTCTACTTGCAATTGGAGGTTCTTCGATTTCGGATTTAGCTTCCTTTGCTACCTTCACTGTCATGTGCAAGGAATTTGAATGTTGTGAACACAAAGGAAAACAAGGACGTATTAAAGTTCACCGAATCGATTTCTGACAAATATTAGGATTGAAAACCCATATCCCTAACGGGAAAAAGGCAACACCCGTACATTGCAAAGAATGTTTGCCGTTTCCCTGTTCTCATCGAGGTACCTTCTTGAAGTGTTCACGTGTTAAGATTCGAAACCTAGCACGCTTTTCCTCAAAAAGTCATTTATTACGAAAGCAGGCAACATACCATACTTATAACAAGTTAGTCACGGTGTTGCGTTGGTGAGTTCTGGGTGACTGTAGTACTGTAGGAGTCAAGGTTACAGACGTAATCAGTTGGGCCGGCCGCATCGGAGCGGCCGTGCGCATTGAGGCGCTATGCTGCGATGCGCGAGGCCGTTCCCCGTCGGGAGTCCGAATTCCCCCCTCGGGCATGGATGTTTGTGACGTCTTTAGAACAAGTTAGTTCATAAGCAGTTTGTAAGTTTAGGGATAGATGACCCGCAGTTAAGTCCCGTAAACTGTACAAACATTTGAACATTATTGTGGTGGCCATGTGCGTGAGGGACGTATTGCATGCGATTCACCAAAATTCACAGACGCTTGACTTTCACAGAAATCGAAACATTCAGACAACCTATATCGGCTTCAGATGTTTTCAAAACAATTCACCACTTTTACATAAATTTTAAATCTGAGCGATTCTATTTGATAGTAGCCTAATACAGATACAGTACGCAAGGCAATTATGAGAATCTCTTCTGAGGCAGTAGGAAATGACGGAGTGAGCATAGGCATAATTAAAACGTGGTTGATACTGTTGTTCCAGTTCTCACAGACATCTTCAACCTTTTTCTCGTCAGTAGAACATATCCCACTGAGTGGAAACAAAGTTTAATTCAACTCATACCCAAGACTGATAACCCAATGTCGCCAGGTGACTACAGGCCGATCAGCATATTACCTGCAATGTCTAAAGCCTTAGCATATATTGTTCACGAACAGCTGACGGATTACCTCAAAACTTATAACAGCCATGATAAAAATCAATCAGGCTTCCGAAAGCACTACAATACAGCAACTGCGTTAATCAAAGTAACCGACGACATTAAATATGCTATGGATAGCTTGAAGCTACTATCTTAACACTGCTTGACTTTAGTAAGGCTTTTGATACGGTTGACTTTGATATATTACTAATTAAAATGAAACAGTTGAATTTCTCAAACAGCGCAATACAATGGTTCGACAGCTACCTCAAAAACAGACGTCAACAAGTCATTTGTGGGTCCGAGAAGTCATCATGGAAAAACGTGTGGTCCATCCGTCCTTGGTCCATTACTCTTTTCACTGAATGTCAGTGATATTTCTTCAGTGATTCACTCCTGCAACTACCATCTATATGCCGACGACATGCAACTGTACATAAGTGCCAGCCCTAAGAACATCGATGATGCAGTAGCTGGTATGAATGCAGACCTTTACTCTGTTTCACGATGGGCACAAAACCTAATAAATACCAGATCATCCTCATATCTCACCCAAAGCCAATCAGCCGGTATTTTCGTCAGACAGTCCCTGGAATACACCTCAATGGTACCCAATTACCATATCGAAAAACAGTGAAAGACCTTGGGATAATCTTGGAAGAACAAACAGTTGTAGCGTGCAGGAAATCTCTCTCATCCCTATATTCAATCCAAAAATTTAGAAAAATATTTCCAACCCAAGTTAAACAAAAATTACCCAACGACTTGTCTTGCCAAACCTTTACTACTGTGATGTAGTTCAACACGGCAGAAATAGTGAAAATTCGAGACGCCTCGAGCTAGTGATGAATGTTTGCGTTATGTACGTGTGCAATATGCGGTTGTACGATCATATCAGTTCATATACCCAGCCACGTTGGATGCGCCCACATAAGTGGCGCGATTTTCAAACGCTGTGCTTACGTCATCGATTTCTCAGCCACCAGTGCCCCCAATACTTATCTTCTCACATATGACAACTATCATTATTCCACAACCGCAACACCAACACTATATCTTTCTCCTTGTCGTTCTCCATCTCAGCCAAACGACTATGGCATGTGATCTACGTCTTACACTAAACCACTCTACATTCAAGAGGAAACTCAAAATTCACATATTAACGACGGCATAGCCTCCATTGTTACCCTGCTCTCAGTTCTTTCTCTCCATCATAGCTCTGAATCTTACCTTTCTATTTCTCTTCCCCTAACCAATCTACCTCTTCTTTATCTCTCTCACCACATTCTATGAGGCAATCACTAAATTTTAATAGTGCTGAAGTTCACAATATTAAACATACTTACTGTACTCTGCAATATTATTATTATTATTAGTGATTCTCTTAAAATATCTAAATATTATTGTTACAGCTATATTCTATTAATAATCTGTATTTTATTTTTTACTTTAATGCCTGTATTATACATTGTCTGTCTATAATGTACTAAAGAAATTGTTCACCTTCAGTAAGCCTAGTTAGGTATAAGAGAGGGCCAGAAGGCCCTAATCTTGCGAGGTAAAATAAATGCATAAATAAATAATACCAGCTGAAAATGTTCCTGTAAGAGTATAAAAAATGTAATTATGTTTCTGTTTACAAAACACTGATAGAAAACAGGGAAACCAGCTGCCTCAGTCCTCATTCCTACTTCCTCACCAAAAAATTTTGGCATGAGAACATATTTGCAGTCTTTTCACACAGAGCATGCTAAATCCTTTCAACCAGTCTCTTAACGTAAAGAAGGTTTCACTCACAACACCTCCCTTTCAATGGTGTCTGGATATCTCTCCAACTGTCTCGTTTTCCTCAAATGTTTGTAAACCTATCGGACAAATTTGCTATTTTTACCAGTCACTAGACTTACAAACTGCTTAAACCAACTTACACTAAGGACAAAACACACACACACACACACACACACACACACACACACACACACACACACACACACATAGGCCCGAGGGAGGACTCGAGACTCCAGCGGGAGTGACCGCCTAACCCTAGCATGATGCCTAAAACCACGCGGCCTCTCCCGCGTGGCTTTTTTTCTGCTATTAGTACTTTCTTCTGACTGTGTTCCGCTGCCACTGCCCTTTCTCTCAATTTTGGTGACCTTCTTGTGTCATCGTCTATGTCCCATTATTTTTATCTTACATTGCTACTGCCTCTTTCTGTCTGCTCTCTGCTTCTACAATCACGATTATCTTCTGTTTATACCTATCCTTGCAGATGTTATGCTCGTAGTTCTTTTTGACCGAGAAACTAACACTTAAGTATGGGAGATTGGAGAAAGCGCACAAAATTTTTGTTATTGAAGTTCGCCTGTTTGGAGGATCCAGCAGCGGTGGAGTGACCGAGCGTCCTAAGGCAGCAGTTAGGTTCCTTAGATTCGAAAACATTTGAACATGTTGAGGATTCAGATTCCCAAAACTTATTACAGTCTATTTTCATCTCTGTTTTGCAGTTTATACTGCCTCTTTCTTTTGCTCCCTGTTACTGTCTCGATCCATTTATCTTGTATTCCTTGGTCTGCTTCTCCTGCTATCTTGTGGGTTCTATTTCAAGGCTTGTTTTGCCATGTTGTCTTTATCACGCCGTAATGTTCAAATGTTTGTAGAGCTTATGGGACTTAACTACGGGGTCATCAATCAGGAAACTTACAAACTACTTATGAACTAACTTACACTAAAGACGCCATAATGTACGCCCATCCACTATCATTTCCTACGGTGTATCTCAATATCAATGGGTGTTTGATGGGTTCTTTTCCATAGTTCTTCATGGGAGATTACTTGTGGCCACCATAACCTCAAGATATTCCTCAAACTTCTGTTCACAGCAGAATATACTGTATCTACAAAAAAAAAAAAAAAAAAAAAAAAAAAAAAAAACCCTGATTCAGTAAAGATGTGTTTCTATGCCTCGATACATTTATATGCTGGTTCTGACAATGACAAAAAGGAATTCAACACTAATCGAGTGAAGACGCAATATATCCGTCAATCACATTAGACGTAGGTGGCACTCCATGAGGGTTCGTTCGTCGGATTTGAAACCAATATCTCGAGAATGTAATGGGATATTATTGTGCTTTCAGTTTTAAATAAAATTTCGATACCTCTTCTGAATTTCATACGCTGCTATGTGTAAGCTAAAATCCAACGCATGTAACATCTACGCATCGTGTTTTTACCTCTGCGAATGCTTTAAATTATGCTGCAATCCTTCACTTAATTTGATGCTGCACTGTAACTATGACAAATAACGAAATTAAAGTCAAGCCTTACCGAACGAAGATATCAAATTGTCAGTTGTGCAAAAGTCAAATTTTTTCGGAGAGCAGATTTCTTATATCTGATAATAAATTTCACAGCGGTCTAAACGTCGTCTTGGTTGTATTTTCCTAAAGATTATCGAAAAAGAGCAAATGGCGATTCTAGATAAACGTCTGTTTCTTCTCATGAAGTACTGAAGTTGATATGATTTTGAAAACCTAGTAGTTCACCAGTATCGTGAAAACGTCTGAAGCGTTCCTGACGATGAAGCTAATAAGGTAAATGAACTTAAAATATAAAATAACTCCATCAGAATCATGCCTGTGAAGATGGCAAGGATTACCTTAAAATGCGCTATTACATCTGCTTGACGAAACTGACAGTATATTTTTTATCTGCTATTGGTAGTGTCACTTTTATTCATTTCTTGAACCTGCTAAGTTATATATTTTCCGAAGGAAAAAGGGGGGATAGTAATGTTCAGCTGTTTAAATGGGGATCATTACAATTTATATGCGATTGCCCAGGACTCTGAGTTTTCAGTCATGGTGTAGTTATTCGAATACTTGAGTAATGCAGTGGAGGTCCCAACGTTCACCTTTTCCTGAAGAATTAAATTATCATGGTCAAATACATCAAACAGGGTGAACTGTGGATGGGGAGAGATCGCTCATCGCATTTTGTCAGTCGCAATTTACGTTGATACGTTATGGGCACACCTATTATGGAAATTACGAAGTTTTTTTTCAATACAACCTCGATGAATGACAATATGCAACGCCTTTACCGTCTTAACTGCTCATATTTCCATCACAGACGCGATTTACCGGTGTATTCGTGAAAAATGCAACATTTTTGTCACATGCACAATGTATGCCGATCTGTGAAGAATATCATTAAAAACAGAACACATTTCTATCACAGAGCAAATTTACGTTGACTGGTAACTTTTATAAATGTTATTGTTGCGCAAATGTCACTTAGTTTCGTAGCCTCCAAACCGAGAATACTTGCTGTTCGTTCCCTAGTTAGCAAAAACTATAATCACATGTCAGACCGGATATTATATGCATGTTTTACGTGCATATGTACGGTTACCTGGAACTTACGGATCTCGGTAACGCAAATTATTAAGGAAAAATAATTTTAAGGATTCACGGAATCATTACCTGCCATGAATCAAAAGTGTAGATGTGCCAATCCACACCACTGTACTTTTGATACCAAAAATTAAGTTTTTTTTTTTTTTTTCTTTGTAGCGTATCATGACAACGAATACAGATTTTTGACAACGGAGTTCCTAAATAAACAGATAAGCAACGTCGAGATAACATTTACTACTCCCCAAGATACAAATCATTAATCATATTTTTGAACATACTGCTATCGCTGCCATCATGCACGGACGGATATGTCGGGAATCAAATAACATATCATTCTAATTCCATCTTTAAATAAAATTTCGATATGTTATCTACATTTCATATCCAGCTAAGTATGACGTAAAATCAGTCATTTAAAAGTCTACGCAATGTATTTTTACATGTGAAAACTCTTTAAAACATGTTGCAATACTCGAATAAATCAAATGTCAAGGACCTATATGAGGAGAGTGTGGGGGGGGACGCTCCGAAAAAACAACTATATTTGTATTATTTAATGTCAATAATAATAACAATAAAAAAATCTTGATTATAGGGGCTTCGACGCAAATAATTCTGAGAGTATGAACAGCAAAATATCGTGGGGTGTCTACTTAAAATTATTTATCTTTACATTATTCTTGCCCCCCCCCCCCCAATATAATGTTGCACATTAATTGTGATGAGAGAAGACATGAATTTGTAAAATGTACAAAAATCAAATTTTTTCGCCGAGTAGATTTTTTTCTAATCGGATGGTAAGTTTCAGAGCGGTCTGGATGCCGTCTTTCAGCTCAGTATGGTCGTTTATTAGCGAAACATCGCGCTTTTTCGGTTGTATCTTGATAACAGAGAGATTTTAGGAAATGGAAAAATAGCATGTCTCTATAAATGTCTATAGGCTGTATTTAAAATATTTGACCAATTTGTCATAGTAGATAATTTAGATATTTGCAACTCACGGTGCAAAAGGGCTACAAATTGGGTTTTGTGATTTTGTGCAAACGTACGATGAGTTGGAACCTCTGACACCAGAGGTCACGCAGTTTTGAACTTTGTAATTGCTGTGAACATTGTGTGACGATCGGGAACCAGTGTGCCTTGTTAGTTGTAAATGTCGTGTCACGAAAAACAGCAGTCATAAGCAGCAGATGCTGTAACTATTGACTTACACAGCTGCAGTAGCCGCGCCGGATTAGCCGTACGCAGTGGGGCGCCGTGCTGCGGTACGCGCGGCCGTTCGCCATCGAGGGTTCGTGTCCCCCCATCGAGCAAAGATGTTTGTGTTGTCCTTTGCTTAGTTTACCTTATTTTAAGTAGTTTGTAAGCTAAGGATTAATAACGAAGAAGCTTTGAGTACTTTTAATGGTTTTATAGACGAATATACATGTCAACGGCGAACTGATGAAAATCTGTGGCATTTCAGTATGTGATTGTCCTCGTTTCGCCGAATCATCAAACGGTATGCATAAAAATTCATATAGCTCACCCTCTTATTAGTTTCTTGAGCCGTAAGTGAATAATGAACTCTAATTAGAAAATGATTAACAACATTGCTACTTACAGGTAAATTTTTACAATCCGCGACACGGGCGTGTGTAGCTATGATGGCAACAGGTGTTGGATTGTGGTAATGAAGCCGACGAACCGTGGCAAAGCTTGAGATACCCAATGAAATTTTAGCTGGCGACAGTTGTTCTCTCTTCATAGTAAACAATAGCGCTGTAACAGTAACGAAAAGATACGTATCCGTATGTATCCGTTACTAAAAGAAACTATACTCGTTACAAACGTATCGTTACTCGTTACTCCCGTTACCAGTGCCACCCAGAAATACGCCATCTACACTGACTTTGGAAGCGTGAAAAAATTTTAACTGTTAATACTAACACTTAAATTTGCCACGTACACATTGTATACCTGCTTCTTGAAGCAATTATATTAATGAGGAAAGGATCAGTACAGTCCATTTCCCTCGTGATTAAAATAGAACTGTCATACAAATTGATCAAAATTATCGAGATCCATCCAAGACCTTCATTTTAAGTACTGTTCTCACAATTTACTTAAAGGCTTGGAATGGCAGAAAATATCGGTAGTGGTAGCACTACATTTCCGAGCAGCGGAATTGTCGTACTGTATTATGTGACAATAACAATTAAAATATTATCGGCATGAATGAACATGTGTGCTTTTAAGTACTTTTTACAAATAATTAAACTGAAAACTTTACATGTAAAAATACAATAAAACGTATGTTTGCGTTAAAAGCGGACGTCAACCCATGGAGGATTAACCTGAAAATATGGGCCAAGAAGTATAATCCAAAATGTTTATAAACAAACAAAAAATCATATTAAATCGCATATTTTGATAATTCGCATAATTTAGTTTCAGACACATTAAACTTAGTGAAGAAGGTAAGGTTTTTCATGTATAAGAATGAAATGCACGTCCCTTATGAAAATATTCTTACAAATACTAATCATTTATTACCACGAGAACAATTAATCGTGTTTCCGTAAACTAAGTACGTTTTAATCGTGAAATCTCATTGGATATTGTATACTATCATCCGAATGGCTAACAGCGACGTCACGCAACTTCCGGCAATCAACGGCTGTTGCCAACATTGCCTACTAGGTCTGTGTCTCGGATTTAAAATTAAACCCTACGTACCAGTTAATCCCTGACTTCAGGCAATGCCTGTTCTCACCATAGATAACTCCATCTCCCTTTTTCTACTCTCTTTGGCGTATTTAGTCGCTAGGCGAGTAGCGAATGAATAAACTGATTGTTGGAGAATCTAGAAAATGATCCCAGCTCGAAGCGTACATTCAGTTTTTCTCAGTTTCTGATATTATCCGATATTTTCCAAAAATTTTCTTTCATACAAACCTTGTCCTGAGAATTACGAACAGAACAAAGGAAAGATCAGACAAATCGGTGAAGCTGTAGTATTACATTGGAATTTTTATTCAGTAAACAATTTATTACGACGCTTGTCGCTGAACACCACTTTCTCTGGCAGCTAATTACGCTCTTCATATATTTTTGATGTTCATCAATTTTTTTACGAGCTGCCCAGAACGCAGTTGCGCACTTCGTCTTTCATGTTTTCTTGCTCGATAAGGATAGTCGTTCGTCAGGAATTTCTTCACTACTGTACCAATTGTAAATGTGTGTGAGATCGTTTTCTATGTGAAATATGATGAAAATATAATAAGTTCAGTTGAAATCTTTTACTTATTTAAAATGACCCACCTTCTAATAATTAATGAAGTGTTTCTATTTTTTCAGCAATAATCTTGATTATGTAACATGATGCTTGGAGCCATTGTTGGACTTCTATCTATAATGTACTAGAAACTTCTAGATATCATTATATGTAACTTTCATGAATGTGACTTTATAGTAATGCCTGCAACGAAATCTTCGGAATTAAACAAAATCCGATCGATTTAAACAGTCTTTCGTCACAAAAGATAACTTCATATATATATATATATATATATATATATATATATATATATATATATATATATATATATATATATATATATTTTTTTTTTTTTTTACGGTCATTCAGTTAGTACAATCCACTCTAAGCAAACCAAGCATCATTTTACACAATGCAGCAAGAGTTTTACAGCCTCATCTGCTACATCCAGTCAACTTAATGCAAGCATTATGGTAAAAAAGGTCATCGTGGAATCTGTTAGTTTCTTTGTGTAATATTGTGCTCAGGTGTTGCTTTTATTCCAAACTACTACCGCCGCTAAACTTTAAAGTCAGATTCCGCCTCCTTTTTTGAGACTGCTATTTATAAAGTTACTTAAATATGTCAGATCCACCAAGCTACTTTCCTGTAATATTACAACGCCAGTGAAACTTTAAAAGCGGCCCCGAACATTAACAACCACTCCAACACCTGATGGGACTAACGAAAGCGCAATATTACAAAGCCAAGTGATGCACTTTCATACATGTGGCAATTTTTATTAATGTGTAAGATTTAAGCCGTTGTCATACCTTACCAGTCTATTACAATGAACAACATTTCAGTCATAGCTTGCTTTTTGATGGTGCAAAATCAGCCGTGTAACTGACGAAATCAAGGCTTAAAGATTTGTTGTGGGAAAGCAGTCCCATTTGCGATAAGCGGCTACTGCACTCTGAGAATGGTCAGTAGTCAACGTTTAGATTTCACTAACAGCGCCTGAGCGTCACAACCTCACGGTGCACGCGGGGACGTCAGACGGAGTGGCGGTGACGGCAAACTCGTGAGTTCATCGTGACACGTCTCTTGGCACGCCACCCACGAGCGAGCGTGGGCGACAACGTGCCGTCCGTGACCCCAGCTATTAGCAGGGATTGCGCCTTAGAATTTGGAATGATTTCCGCTCAACAAAGTGCAATAGTAGTCATATTTAGTAAATTTTGTAAGCATGTAAGTGAACCTAATAAAAGACGATACAACAAAGCCAAATATTTCAACATTTTGTCCGTCACTAACTGTTTTTGGAAATGAAAACGCGATTTTTTTAGTAATGTGATCACTTTTCCATATTCTTTTAGCATTTTTACTTCAAGGCACTTAGTTGGCACTTGTATACACTTAATATCTATAGGTAAAAAAACTATAATTTTATAATTATTTACATTTATTTCCACTTTACGTCACTGACCGCTAACGGTCCGAAGTATTCGCAGGGGTCATCTACTTGATACTGAAAAACTACTTTCACAGCCATACAGCCATGATCTAATGACAGGAGCATATAAAAGTAAGTACTATTAAACATTCTAAAACGTATATAAACATTATTTTCATATAAATTTTTCTTTTTTTAATGGAGATCCCATCGGAAACATCGCTATGGCAATTACTTCCTGAGAAATTGCGAAGTTGACGCTTGGAATAAGTGTAGCAAGCATATAACATACGATTATGGGCAGCGTGAGGTTCACTTTTGAGTCTCAAAAAATGTTCAAATGTTTGTATAGCTTATGGGACTTAACTACGGTCTCATCAGTCCCTAAACTTACAAACTACTTATCAACTACCCTATACTAAGGACGGCACAAATATCCATGCCCGAGGGGGATTCGAACCCCCGACCGTAGTGGCCGTGCAGACCGTGACTGGCGCGCCTCAGTCGTCTCGGCCACCGCGGTCGGCTTTTGCAGTCTCAGGACGCGCGCGTTGCGTTTATTTCAAGCATCAACTTCGCTCGCAGTTTCTCGTGGTGTAGGGTATCGGCATCTTAAGGGGATTCACATTAGATATCAGGTATGAATCCTATTTAATTCTACAATATTGGATGTGACTTATTGTGATATGCCGCATAAATCCACGTGGTTTCGGATAGACATGGCAAAGACCTAGTAATCGAAATCTATTTAATTTAAAGTAATTACATTTATGAAATAGGACATCTGATACTGCGAGAAGAATTTGACAGAGTGCTCAAAGATATGAGTCGAACTGTCGATATCTTTAGGAGAGCCGGTCATGAAGAAATTGTTCCAGCTGGTATGCAAGATGTTTGAGACGGGGGAAATACCCTCCGACTTCAAGCAGAATATAGTAATTCCAGTTCCAAAGAAAGAAAGTGCAGACAGATTGAAAATTAAAGAACTATCAGTTTAATAACTCATAGTTGCAAAATACTAACACGAATTATTTACAGACGAATGGAATAACTTGTGAAATACAACATTGGGGAAGATCAGTTTGGATTTAGGAGAACTGTAGGAACACGGAAGGCAATCCTCACATTACGACTTATCTTAGAAGATAATTAAGGAAAGGGAAACCTATGTTTTTAGCGTTTGTAGCTTTGGAGAAAGCTTTTGACAATGTCGACTGGAATAAACTCTTTCAAATTCTGAAGGTAACAGGGGTAAAATATAGGGAGCGAAGAGTTATATTCAACTTGTACAAAAAGCAGACAGCGGTTATTAGAGTCGAAGGGCTGGAAAGGGACGCAGAGGACGGGGAGTAAGTAAGACAGGGTTGTAGCCTTTTCCCGATGTTGTTCAATCTGTACATTGAGCAGGCAGTGAAGGAATGGAAGGAGAAATTTGGAAAGGGAATTAAAGTTCAGGGAGAAAAAATAAAAACTTTGCTGTTTGCCGATCACAGTAATTCTGTCAGAGACCTTAGAGGACCTGGAAGAACAATTGAATGGAATGAACAGTTTCTTGGAAATGGGGTATAAGATGAACATTAACAAGAGTAAAAGTAGAAGAAAAATGGCATCCGCTAAAGATAATCAAGTAGAAATTTCCGAACGTCAGTTGCTAGCCGTTTAGATCGTTCTCTAACTAATGTCACTACTAGCTCCAGAGATTCCCGGGGTTAAGGCTGCGCCTTCTGGAGGTCCATGTCATTGACAGGTGGGTCGCTCTCGTCGGATGTTCGAATCCTCCCTCGGGCATGGATCTGTGTATTTTCCTTAGCATAAGTAAGTTAGTTTAAGTATTGTGTAAAATTATGGACCGATGACCTCAGCAGTTTGCCTTAGGTTCAAGAACATAAAAATGGGCCATAGATACAGAGAAACCCAAGTTGACATCTATACCCGGTTATACCCCACACTCCCCTACAGTTTGTGTTTACTCTTGTACCACATCGCTCAGTAAGGAACGATGGCGAGTCAGTTAAAATCGCTAGTAACTGTACCGTTTCTACAGTTTTGTGCAGCCTGACTCTAAGAGAGAGCACAACTGCGTTAAACTCATATTGACGGGAAGCTACGGGGCTCTTCAGAAAAATAAACGATTTACCTAGCACCGCTGTTAGAGAATGACGTAATCTTTGATATTAAAACGTCAAGGATCGTAGATAACTGAAGGTAGCGCAGAAATTTCTGAATGTCAAACATTAGCAGCGAAGACGGTAGAAGCTGAGACGAATCACACCTTCCGTGGACGCGACCTTGCCGTTCTTTGCGTACAGTCGTTAAGGAGTTCGTCACGTTTCCGCATTTGGAGATTTCCTTACTGACGCGTTTCGCAAATCGTATTTTACGTATTCAGCTGCTGCTTCAAGATGGCAGGTTAAAGCCAAAAAAAAAAAAAAAAAAAAAAAAAGATGGAGGGAGGCAATGAATGAGTTACGCAAATTGTTCACCAGTTGATATCCGTGTAGCTAGTCGCTTTAGTCATTTAGTTGCATATGTTCTCTTGTTTTCTTTTATTTCATTACGTAATTTAGTGTCACGCAAGCTGTGTGGGAAGACTGATGAATTAACTATTACGATTTATTTTCAGGAAAATATCCTCGTGCGGGTGAATGTGTGTGTATACTGGTGAGTCAGTGTAGTGAGTTAGGTTGCCAGCATAGTAGTTAGCTGCATGATGTATTTTGAGTTTCGGTGGACGTTGCCAGTCAGTTTAGTCCCAGCTGCCACCGGTGCATCCACTGCAGAAAAGTAGTTGCGTAATTTATTTTTTTCTGCATTTTCATAACTACTCTTTTTCTTAAATTTCGTTAGTGCTTCTGTTTTTGAGAGCTTTATTCTCACGCATTTGTTAAATACTGCTGTGTAGAGTTTGTTGTGTGATTTGCGTTTTCATAACAAATCAGAGACCGTTGCTTCATCTAGTCAATAGTCAAACTTACATTTCGGTAGTGTTTTCGACTTAGAAAGCTTATTCTCGCGTAGTGTTACATATTGTTCTGTAGTCGTTAGTCTATAGGTTTCAACATTGGAGGACCCTTGGTCATAGCTCAGTCAGCTAATAGCCGCCATTAGTGAAGCACTAATGTTGTAGCGAATTGAATTATTAACTACTCTATTTGTTTTCACCGTTTAGGTATTTCAGTAGCAGTGGTAGGATTTTGATTGATTTGATTTTCTCAGGGAAGCCAAAACAGTCTTGGTCCAACCCGCCACTGCCCGCACCGAAACTAAGTTTATTGTGAGGTATCGCTCATTGTATATCTAGTAAAGCCAACCAATGTCCTTGAACAGTGCAAGGAGTCCCTTTACCAGTTATTTATTAGACAAAATTTCTTCGGGTCTGGTTGTCGCAAATGTTCTGTGCCCTTTACTATGCAATGCATTCGAAGATTAGATGCGATGCAGTTTCATCACCGTCATCACGGATCCTACATTTAGGGTCCTCTTCTGTTATTCCCATTGTATGTAGGTGTTTTTTGAAATTCCCATGGCCTGTCAGCAATCCAACCACGAGTCTAATCTGTCTCCTGTTCAGGCCCAGGATTGCAGAGCTTCTTTTAAAACATGGCTTTGGCATCATTACCTTGCCATGTTTTTGTTGATAGACTTTGGTTCAATATTCTACGTGCTGTCGTCTGAGCCAGTTACGTAGCTCCAATTTGATCATTGCCTTGGTGATTGTCAGGACAGGTTCCGGTCCAATAAATGGAGCCTCTGCCCCCATCCTGGCTACTCTGTCGGCATGTTCGTTGCCACTGATCCCCGACTGGCCAGCGACCCACAATATGTTTACTCTATTGCTTTCCCCTAGCTCCACCAGAACCCTGTGACATTCTGCAACAATTTTAGACCTTGTTGCAGGAGCTGCCAGTGATCTCAGGGTTGCCTGGCTGTTTGATTAGATATATATGCTACGGTCTTTGTAGCACCTACGCAAATTCTCCTCCACACACGCCCTGATGGCAGTGGCCTGGAATACTGAGGCCAGCAGTGGTAGGATGGACAGGGTGTGTAAGTTCTTTGTGGTGACGGAGGAGTTGTCCATTGTTCGCCTACATTTGAACGTGCTTGTGGCCGTCTCCAGGCTGGGTGTGGCGGCGGCGGCCGAGAGTCTGGCGTTTCGCATGGTGCACTCAGATGTCACGTGGGTCGTCAACAGTCTTTAGTGCCATGGCACTTTCATGTATATTGGACGCAGTTGATCCAGGGACGGAGGGACGGATAATGCGTTCGCAGAGGGCCAATGCGGAGGCTGACCATGAGGGGGATGGTTCTGTTGGTGATCGGGAGTTCCAATGTTAAGTGCGTTATAGAGCCCGTATGGCATATAGCATCCAGGGCCGGAAAGAATTCCAATGTGCACTCGGTATGTCTGTCGAGAGGCCTCATCGCCTCATCCGAGATGTGGAGGCGGACTTGACGGTGGCTATTGAGGGTACAGGGTGCAGTCATCTGCAAGTCGTTGCTCTTGTTGGCGCTAATGACTCCTGAAGCTTGGATTCTGAGGACATCCTCATATGGTATGGGCGGCTGGTGGAATTGGTGAAGACTACTGGGCTCGTGCATGGGGAGCAAGCAGAGCTTTTAGTCTGCAGCATTTTTCCCAAAGTGGATAGATGTCCTTTGACGTCATGGCTGCAAATTTCTGGACTTACGTAATTGGCTAGAATTGTACGCATCACATAGACAAATAATGCAGCTACTCAGGAAGCAGAGTACGTATGGAATGAAATTTTTTTTTTTAGACTAGCAGACAGTTCTGATGAATACTCATCAGTCGATAAGCAGGCAGTGAAATCAGGATGCATTCAGAAGGACTCTTCTGCTGTTAAAATATTAGCAGTGAATTTTCAGAGTATTACAAAAAATGTTACCGAATTTCCTGCATTGCACTGAGATGGAGAATGAGACTGAGATGTGGCTACATCCTGACGTAGGAAACTCAGAAATATTTATCAAAAAGTGGAATGTATATCGCAAAGATAGATCAGATACAATTGGAGGGGGCATGGGCATTGCAATCCACGAAAATATTGTTTCTACTGAGGTCGAAGTCGAGAGTGACTATGAGGTTATCTCGACGTGTAAAATGGATACAGGCGAAATCAAGTTAATGGTTGGATTTTTCTACCGCCCCCCCCCCCCCAATCGGTTCCACCGTCACAGTGCTAGAGTTATTCAAAGAAAGGTTACGCTCAGTAGAGCGAAGATGTCCGGACAATGCATTATTAGTTGGACGCGACTTCAAAGTATAGATTGGGATGCCTATGGTTTCACTACAGGAGAACAGATATGCAGTCTTGTGAACTACTGCTTTGAGCAGCTAAATTGTCAGCCCACGCACAATGGAAATGTTTTAGACGTTAGAGCTACAAACAGGCCACTGTAGAGATATGGGTTGGTGATCAGGATAATGACATAGCGACAATGGTTACCAAGGTTAATAAATCGGTCAGGAAGGCTAGGAGAATATTTGTGCTACATAGAGCAGATAAGCAATTGTTATCGTTCACTTAAGGAACGAATGGACATTGTTTAGGTAAGGTACGGTGGACATAGAGGAATTATAGGCAATATTTAAATGCATTGTAAAAATAGCGCTGGAGAAATGTGGCAACAAAATGGATCAAAGGTGGAAAAGACCCACCTTCGTTCAATAATAATATTCGAAAAATGCTGATAAAGCAAACGGAGTTGCAACTCTCGATTCAAAAAAAGCAAGCAAAGCAAATCAAAGGTGGCAAAAGTTGAAAGTTAGCAGAGATTCGCGGGTCTATGCGCGGAGCATACAATAACTACCACCGTCATACCCGAGCAAAAAGATCTTGCCGTGATCCCGAAAAAATTCTGTAAAATCGATAAGGCCTCTATTCAGTCACTCATTGATCATTCTGAAGCGGTGATAAAAGGTAGCAAAACGAAGGCCAGTGTTTTACATTTATCATTTAAGAAATCATTTACGCAAGAGGACCATGTAAACATCATTTGCTGATCGTACTAACTCCTAAATGGAGGACATGGTAATAGGCATAGCCGATGTAGAGAAACAACAGAGAGATGAAAACAGATGGGACTGAAGGAGGATACAGAAAACGTTCAGAGATGGGTAGTTTTGTATCATGGTCGTACTGAATTGATACACGAGTGGGGTAGAAGTCATTAAAAGGAAGGCTTTATTCGTGGCATAGAGATCTATTTGCGAAATTTATTTTGCCAAATTTCTCCTCTGAATGCAAACATATTTTGTAGCATTCTCCTACATAGGGAGACACGATCATCGTAATAAGAGAAATCAGATCAAAAACAGAAATATTTAGGTGTATCTTTTCCCGCGTAGAAATACTGTGAAAGCGGTTTGATGAACTCTCTGCCAGGCACTTAAGTGTGATTTGCTGCATAAATATATAGACGTCCCTCCATACCGCATCCAATGACGCCAATGACAGAGAGTGATACGACTATGTGTTGGGCCCAACTGGTTCATCTAGGATCAGTATCCACAACTCTTTCTCGCTTTTGCTTCATATGCCCTATAACTGATGATTATAGTTGCGATTAGCTATGAATCAAGCCGTACTCTAGAAGACAGTATGAATGCATGACAAAAAAAAAAAAAATATATTTTAATGAACGCTATTAAATGAACATTGCGACTTCGATCGACTTCTGGCGACGCAAATACTAGGTACACTTAGGAACTTTTCCATGTGGGTGATGTAACAGTTGTGGATATAAACAGTGGAATTATTATCGTCCACATTTGAAACACGTGTATCGTGTTGTTAGTGGTTGTCCAAATTGCTGCTAATAACTTGATACACATGTTTTCACACGGAGGCGTTTCTTTCTACGCAATGTTAACACGTACCATAGATGTTTCCATTGTACTGAGCACAGGAGTAACAAACAGCTATCTTTATTATAGATGTTTCTATAATAGCTTTTATATCGTATTCATTAGTTGCTGTCATTGAAATCATACAACTCTGAAGATCAGTACTCAAAGCTCAAACCAACTTTTAGAAAAATAAATAAATACCATAATGAAAAGTGGTCCTATAGAAAATAGCTACTCCGAATTTTACATTTAAGTGCCTGGCAGAGGGTTAATAGAACAGCTTTAAACTGTTTCTTACTTTTCCGTTCTTGAACAGTGCGCGAGAAAGGAACATCTTTCAGTTTCAGAACTTCTCTTACTTTATTATGATTATGACTTCCTATATATGTGAGTTTCAACAAAATATGTTCGCAGTCAGAGGAAAAAGGCGGTGAAAGAAATTTCGCAAATAGATGTCGCCGCAACGAATAACGCCTTTATTTGAATGATTTCCACCCCAACTCGTGTAACATTTCCATGACACTCTCTCCGCTATATCGCGATAATATAGAACGAAGTGCTTTTCATCGAACTTTTCTATATCCCTTGTCATTCACATCTGGTGAAGATTCCACATGGCCAGAAATACTCCAAAAGAAGGCGGACGAGTATAGTGTAGTGTACGCAGTCTCTTTAGTAGAACTGTTGCATGCTCTGAGTGTTCTGCCAATAAAACGCCGACTTTTGGCTTTCCAAGACATTTTACATGTATTATTCCCAGTTTAAGTTCTTTGTGACTTTCAAACATCTCACGGGTATGCTGCCGGGTAACGTCGTCGACCATCGCTGATATTTCAACAGGAGCACACCCTGACACCGTGCCATTGTGCCGTATGAATAAAACGGAGTACCTACTTTATACTCTGAATTCCAGAGAACATACTCAGGTTCGCATGAATTAAGTGAGTCGGAGAATATACTTCAGCCGAGTACGTTATCAGCGTAACAGGGTGGGAGTAGTTGCTCCAGTTTTGTATGAATAAAACCAGAGAAGTTTCTCACGACCGGAGAACACGCTCCGATTTGTGAAGTGAGCTCTCTAGCATACTTCGGGCTGAGTAACTTCTATTAAGTTACGTTTTACTGTGATTTGTAATAAAAAATACAACATTTGTGTTACTTAGAAGGCAAAATCAAGTTCCTTTATACGTATTCTTTAAGAAATACCAGGGGATTTATAAAGGTAATGCAAATCTACATCTACATAAGTACTCTGAAAATCACATTCAAGTGCGTGGCAGAGGTTTTATTAACCACTTTCATAACTTTTCTCTACCGTTCCATTCTCTAATAGCGCGCGGGAAGAAAGAACACCTAAATCGTTCCGTTTTCGATCTGATTTCTCTTATTTTATTGGGATGGTCATGTCTCCCTAAGTAGGTGAGTGCTAGCAAAATATTTTCACATTCAGAACTAAAAGTCGGTGATTGAAACTTCGCAAACAGATCATCCCGCAATGAATATCGTCTTTCTTTTAATGATTTCCACCCCAATCCGTGCAACATTTCCGTGACGCTTTCCCCCCGTAACGTGATAAAACAAAACGAGCTGCCCTTCTCTGAACCTTGTCAATGTCTTCCGTCAATCCCCCCTGGTGAGGATCCCACAAGGGGCAACAGCACTCCAGGAGAGGACGCACAAGTGTGATGTAGCCAGTGTCTTTGGTGGAGCTGGTGCATCTTCGAAGCGTTCTGCCGATGAAACGTAACCTATGGTTCGCCTTCCCCACAATATTTTCTATGTGTTCTCTCCAGTAAGTTGTTCATAATTGTAACTCCTAGGTATTTGGTAGAATCTACGACCTTAAGGTTTGACTGATTTATCGCGTAATTGAAGTTCAGCGGATTTCTTTCAGTGGTCATGTGTGTTACTTCACACTTTTCCTTATTTAGTGTCAATTGCCAATTTTCGCACCATGCAGAAATTTTGTCTAAATCGCTTTGCAGTTGCTTTTGATCCTCTGTTGACTTCACTAACCGATAAACGACAGCATCATCGGCGAACAATCTAAGGGAGCTATTCAGATTGTCTCCTAAATCGTTTATAAACACGAGGAAGATTAGGGGACCTATAACGCTTCCCTGTGGAACGCCAGATATCACTTCTGTTTTACTCGATGACTTATCGTCAATTACAACGAACTGTGTTCTTTCTGATAGGAAATCGTGAATCCAACCGCACAATTGGGGAGATATTCCATAAGCACGCAATTTCATAAGAAGCCGCCTGTGGGGTACAGTGTCAAAAGCCTTCCTGAAATCTAGGAATATGGAATCGATTTGAAATCCCTTGTCGATGGCACTTAACACTTCATGTGAATAAAGGGCAAGTTGTGTTTCGCAAGAGCGATACTTTCTGAATCCGTGTTGACTACTGGTTAATAGATCGTTCTCTTCGAGGTAGTTCATAATATTCGAACAAAGTATATGTTCCAAAATCCTACTGCAAATCGACGTCAATAAGATAGGCCTGAAATTTTGGGGATCACTCCTATTGCTTTCTTGACTACTGGAGTAACTTCGGCAACTTTCCAGTCTTTGGGTACGGATCTTTCGCTGAGTGATCGGTTGTAAATGATAGCTAAGTACGGAGCTATTGCATCAGCATACTCTGAGAGGAATCTAGTTGGTATACAATCAGGCCCGGAAGATTTGTTTTTGTTTAGTGACTTACGTTGTTTTACTACTCCAGGGACATCTAAGTTTCGCATGCTGGCAGCTGTTCTTGGACTGAATACTGGAGTGTTCACTTCGTCTTCTTTGGTGAACGAATTTCGGAAAGCTATGTTTAGTAATTCTGCCTTAGCAGTACTGTCATCGGTAGTATTGCCATTGCTATCGCGTAGTGAAGGTATTGTTTGTGTTTTGCCGCTAGTGTACTTCACATATGACCAGAATTTCTTTCGATTTTCTGCAAGATTACGAGACAGGATTTCGTTGTGGTAACTACTATAGGCTTCCCGCATTAAAGTCCGCGCTAGGTTGCGAATTTCAGTAAAAGATTGCCAGTCATGTGGATTCTGTGTCTTTTTAAATTTTGCATGCGTTTTTCTTTGTTTCTGCAACAGTAATCTGACCTGTTTTGTGTACCACGGGGGTCATACCCCTCTTTTATTAATTTATTTGGTATAAATCTCTCGATTGCTACTGATATTATGTCTTTGAAAGTAAGCCACAACTGATCTACACTCGCGTTTTTAGTTTTGAAAGACTGGAGACTATCACTCAGGAAAGCGTGAAGCGAATTTTTATCTGCTTTATTGAATAGATATATTTTTCGTTTATTTTTGGTGAATTTGGGCATTTCGACATTCAGACTCGCTACTACAACTCTATGTTCGCTAATCCCTGTATCTGTTTTGATGCTTTTTACTAGCTCAGGATTATTTGTTGCTAGGAGATCAAGGGTATTTTCGCAACCACTTACTATTCTAGTGGGTTCATGAACTAACTGTTCGGAGTAGTTTTCAGAAAAAGCATTCAGAACTAGTTCGGACGATGTTTTATATTTGCCGCCGGTTTTGAATACGTAATTAAGCCAACATATTGAGGGTAAATTAAAGTCGCCACCGATTATAACAGTATGCTTCGGATACCTATTTGAAATGTGATTCAAGCTTTCTTTGAACATTTCGGCAACCGCATCGTCTGAGTCAAGGGGCCGATAAAAAGATCCAATTATTAATTTATTCCGGTTGTCAGGCATAACCTCTACCCATACCAACTCACAGGAAGTATCTGTCTCAATTTCGCTGCAGGATAGACCGTTAGTAACAGCAATAAACACACCACCCACTTTTTTTATTTATTCTATCCTTTCTGAAGACTATTTGGCCCTTTGAAAAAATTTCGGCCGAACTTACCTCAGGCGTCAGCCAGCTTTCAGAACCTATAACGATATGTGCCTCAGTACTTTCTATCAGCGCTTGGAGCTCTGGAACTTTTCCAATACAGCTACGACACTTTACAATTGTTATACCAATGGTTTCTAGATCTGCTTTCTTCCTGTGTCTGACCTGCCCCCTTTGAGACTGAAACCCATTTTGTGTATTCCCGAGGCTCTCTAACCTAAAAAACCGCCCAGTCCACGCCACACAGCCCCCGCTACCCGTGTAGCGGCTTCCTGAGTATAGTGGACTCCTGACCTATTTAGCGGAACCCGAAAGCCCACCACCCTTTGACGCAAGTCGAGGAATCTGCAGCCCACACGGTCGCAGAACCGTCTGAGCCTCTGATTCAGACCCTCCACTCGGCTCTGAACCAAAGGTCCGCAGTCAGTCCTGTCGACAATGCTGCAGATGGTGAGCTCCGCTTTCATCTTGCAAGTAAGAGTGGAAGTCTTTACCATTTATGATAGCCGCTCAAAACCAGAGAGTATCTCTTCCGATCCAAAGCGACACACATCATTGGTCCCGACATGAGCCACCACCTGCAACTGGCTGCATCCTGTGCTCTTCATGACATCCGGAAGGACCCGTTCCACATCTGGAATGACTCCCCCCGGTATGCACACGGAGTGCACATTGGATTTCTTACCCTCTTTAGCAGCCATTTTCCTAAAGGGCTCCATCACCCGCCTAACGATGGAGCTCCCAACTACTAGCAAACCCACCCTCTGTGAGTGCCCGGATCTTGAAGGCAGGGGGGCGAGTACAGGGCAAGCGACACCATCTGCGTCAGGAACATCCTCTGACACAGACAGCGCCTCGAATATGTTGGTAAGACTAACCGGGGAGGCCTTCACTTCGGTCCCCCAGGAAGTCTTACGACGCCTGACAGGCGCGGAGGAGACCTCCCAATCCAGCACGGATTGGGGGGCTACCTAGGGATGAGAAAAACCGACCGGTTAAAACCGATACCGGTATTTTAGTTTTGAATAACCGGTTTTTTCGGTATTTGTTTGGCGTCGGTTGTAACCGGTTTTTTCTAGTTATTGCCAAGAACCGGACAAAAACCGGTACGACTACTTCCTGTAGTAGTGGTTCAAAATGTGTTTTTTGTAAATAATTTTAAAAAGATTAAAACTAGTAGACCCTAATATTTAGGGCTATTCCTAAAATTTCGACTGCTGTGAAATATTAGGTAGTCGCATAAACTAAGAAAAGCGATCAGCGATAATTTAAGAACAATTCGGGCAGTCAGGAACGCGCAACAAACGCGTGGCATAAGAACTTGAGAACTGGTGCAGCTATTGAGGCATCGATGCACCTGTTGCTGTGTGGCGTGGCCTATTAGACGACGCACGTGCACCGGCAGTGTACGAGACTTGCCTCCGTCTGGTCATGCGGCAGTTCCTTGCTGTCGTCGCCAGACGTCGGTTTTGTCTTAAATGGCACCATCCCGACTGTGGAAGTACTTCACGAAGTACGGAAGAGTGACGTACAATGCTCCATTTGCTTTGAAAAGTTTAAAACGGGTGGAGGTACCACAAACATGCTGTGTCATTTAAGAAGAAAGCAGACAAAATGTTCCTTGGAAGAGAAGGTAAATTCGATTCATATACCTATTATGTAAGTGATGTACTCTAAGCTTGGAATAACAACTTTTAATGTTTTATCGTATTGTTATGCTAACAAGTTTTATTAATGTGATTCCTTGAAAGCGAGGGGCATTTTTTAATAACCAATATGGGTTTTGGTAACATTGATCATGTGGTGCCTCGCAACGTAGCCGTGCGGTCTGAGGCTCCATGTTACGGACTGCGTGGCTGCTCTAGTCGGAGGTTCGAGTCATCCCTCCTGCCTCGGTCATAAGTGTGTATGTTGTCCTTATCATAAGTTAGTTTAAGATAGATTAAGTAGTTTTTAAGTCTAGGGACCGATTACCTAAGCAGTTAGGTCTCATAAGAACTCACACCCATTTGAACATTCTTTGATCACGTGGTACACAGCTTTCAATTTGCGTAAATTTACACTTTATTTTTCAAAATACTTCTGCAGCACTGATTGAAGTTCATTTACTGACTGTAACTTATATATATTGTGTATATAACGAGATATTCGTATGCGCTGGCTCACAAGTCCAACTTACGGAGTGGTTGGCTCAATATTCGCAACTGCCGGATGGAAACAGTAGGCCAGTACATCTGTATGCTTCGTATATCGTCTTCTACGGACTCCTGGCTAGGCTTACACACACTCAAGAAGGCGTAGTATTGGGAGGGGATCTTGCAAAATATGGAAAGACTAGTGATTTGTCGTATAACATAAATGTACCAAAATTTTAACTAAATATCGTAAGTTTCGGTTTCGACCGAAACTAGAAGAACCAAAAATTCGATTACTGTTTTTGTTTCGGCCGCAAAATATGTTTCGGTCGAACTCTACTGGAAATAATAACAATAAATAAACCGAAAACCGGTTATTTTGAGAAGTTTTTACAGTTCAGTTAAACTGGAGATGAAAAGAACCGGTATAACCGAAAACCGGTTGTTTGAGCAATAACCGCCATCCCTAGGGCTACCTCCTCGCGGGCAGCGAGCGGGTGCCGGCCGCGGTGGCCGAGGTGACTGAGGCGCTCCAGTCACGGTCAGCACGGCCACTACGGTCGGGGGTTCGAATCCCCCCTCGGGCATGGATATTTGTGCCGTCCTAGTTTGTAAGTAGTTCATAAGTAGTTTGTAAGTTTAGGGACTGATGACCCCGTAGTTAAGTCCCATAAGCTTAACAAACATTTGAACACTTGAGCAGCGAGCGGGCTGGCACAGCCGCAGGCCGATCGGAGGGCACAACAGACGCACAGGGCGTCTGCTGCACCCCTGCGAGCGGCCCACAACAGCGGCGCCCACCCACCGCAGTCTCAAGCGTTGCCAGCGAAGCCAACGCCGCCTGAAGCTGCGAGCGAAGAGTCACCAACTCTGCCTCCATTCGTTCACAGCAGTCACAGTTCCTAGCCATTCTAAAAACTTATGTAACTTCCAAGTAGTACGACTGAGGACACAGAAGTTTGATAAACAGTGAGTTTCAAAAAAAAATATGAAGCTAACACTAAACTGGTTATTAACGGCGGATCTGAAAAATATATACGCGAGCTAATAAATCAAAATAACAACTGAACTGACAACTAAACGCGATTCTTAGTAAATAAACACGCGAGCACACTAAAGATTTAAGAGCTGTAAAAGAAAGCACACACGAAATGAAAATAAGTCGCTACTATTGAGTAGCAGGTTAATTGTAGAGTTGCTGCTGGTCACGTGTGCACTGGCCGCCGGTCACTGAGCAACTGACGAGAGTGATGTAAGATGAATGTTTTCATTACTGACATAGAAATGAAACACAAGTGGATTCAGCTGCGTGATTTACCCGTTTGTTTGGAGTGTATATTTACAGTTGTAAACAGCTACTCATCAAAATAATATTGCTACAAAATACGGTATATTAGTAAGGCCTTATGATGTTAGTTCCAAATAAAGTGCATACCAAGACTTCACAGTTTCTATCTCTAATAAATATTGCTGCAATACCAGGTAGGCCTACTGAAGTATTGTTTCCCTCCAAACTGGTCGGTCTATTAAAGATGCGTTTAATGACTTCGTAATCGTAACTTTTGTTATGTTAGAAGTAAGTAGACACGACAGGAAAATTAATAACTGATTAATTACATACCTAGCAGCCTGTTTCTTGTAACAAAATCACATGTCCTAACGCTTATGAGCGTCATATTTAACAACAAGTTGCTCTATCTCATTTAAAAATGACAGCATTCCACGTTGAAACAGATGAATATGAGATGCATTCTTAAAATTTTGTTTGCAAATTGTGCTAACCCAACTTCATTAACAAAAAAAGTTTCTCGCGTGACGAAAATTTTGTGCCTTCAAAAGAATACATTCTCGTGAAAAGTGCACATTTAGTCTTAATAATATGCTCCTTCACAACAAACTAATATCTAAACATAATACCGTTCTTCCTGGATAAGTAGATGCCTACTCCATATTTGTACACTTAATAATTTGCCTTATAAAGCTAGGTGAAAGAAATATATGATTGAAGAGCTGTTCTATGCCGGTCATGAAACCACGGAGAACTTTCTCAATAAGGAGGGGAGGTAGCGAGAATGAACTACCTGCTCAGAGCATATGCTTCGAAGTTTTTATTCATACGAAATTGAGAACTTCCTCAGAGAACGTTCTTTTGTTCTGAAAATCTTCTTTGGAGCCTGTGCTCTTTTTTATTCATACGGCCCATTCTCAAGGTACAACTGTTAGGCGGAGTGCTCTTGTGGAAATATTGGCGGTAGTCGACGACGTCACCCGGCAACATACCCGTAAGTTGTTCGAAAATTCATTAAGTCGGGAAAAAGTTAAGGTTTGACATTATTTGTGACTGTCATTCCTGGGTATTTAGTTGAATTTCAACTCTTAGACTTGACGATTTACTGTGTGAATAAAGTTTTATGGATTTCTTTTGTTGCTCACATGTACGACATCACACTTTTCATTATTTAGTTTTGCAGTTCGATTTGATCTTCTGGTGACATTACTAAACGATGAACGACAGCATCATCCAGAAAAAAACCCATGGGGGCTGCTCAGATTGTCTCCTAAATCGTTTTTGAAGACAAGGAATTCTACGCTAATTACGTCTCTTCCATGCTACAATATTTGTTTCCCATTAATGGTGCTGTGTTTCAAGACCAAACAGTCCTCCTTCATACAGGTAGAGTCGTCCAGGACGGTTTCGCGAGCACAATCTTGTATCGTTAAATCTTCCCTGTAGCGACTGTCAAACCACCTCTATCATCGATTCCTGCCAACACCTATGCAGTCAAGTAACTACCAACAGCAGCTATATGGGCTCTGAATTCTGAGGATGACTGTTAGTTAGCCGAACACATGATCATGCGAAACCAGAGCTTTTACTGGCTTATTGAGTATGTGCCGTTACCTGGTCGTAGATCAATGATTCTCGTTTCTGTCAATGAACGTTGTTCTCGGTAGCGGCTGGCTTAAATCTCATGGGGTGAAAACTAATTCTCTACAAATGACGAAGGCAACACACAGAATTGCACGTTTAATGATTCATAAATTCCCAGTTGTCCACAGTTATGGATAGCTTACAAGTTTCATTAATTACATCCATTAATACCAGGCACGCACATTGCACACATCAGTATACTCTGAACTTGCGTGGGTTGTACATGAGACGGACAATGAAATAATACTCTCGACTGACATAGGTTGTGCATCTGACAACTGACGAAACAATACTCTAAACTAACATAGATTGTGTATCAGATGGAGGATGAAAGAATACTGTATTACATGCCGCAAAGGCATCCTATTTATATCTTTCAGACAATGATACTGGAATTTACATATTGTTAACTGAGTTCATAACATTAATTAAAATGCAAAAGTAAACAATTACATGCAACTGGCTATAGTAAAGGATAGCATAAATAATACTGATTAAAATAATATACAAATCTCAGTTCAATTAATAGTATTTCATTTACCTATTTAACAAAATGGATTTATCAACAATACTTTCGTAATTAACGATAATTATACAGAAACTTCCTAACATTACTTGTGAAACATAGTAATACCTACTTTAATATATTGAGAAAAGAATTTACTTAGTTTTATCAGAAATAGCAATTAGCATACTGTCTGAACTTTAACAATACGTTTCTGGGGTTAAAGTGCGGCTAGCCGTCGCGCTCGCTAGGTTAGGAACGGCAGAGCAGCCAATCAGGAGTCGAGTTGTGCCGGCCAATAAGATTGCGTGTTTCATGACGACTAAATTTGGCGTCAATTTCGAAGTTTATTCGAGGATTTCGGTGCGGTGTTTGTGTGATTGTTATTGATTTTCCATTTGTAAGAGATTTTTAGATGATTGTCGTATTACGGTCATAAGTGACCTATTATTAACACACCACAACAGTCAACCATAGAGCAGGTATAACATGTTTTATTTATTTTATGACCTGTACGAAACAGTGATCATTTTAAGTGAAAGTTAAGTTAGGGATAGGTTAAACGAGAATTTTTTTTCAGTATGTGAGGGCGCGTAGTGCCCGAATCTCCCGTTCAGAAACACTCAAGCGATTTACAGTTGTACGTTCGATAGAGATTATATATATATATATATATATATATAAAGTCCGAGCTACCTTGATTGCAAACATTCTTGGAAATTACCGCAATTACTTTTACTGACCGGACAAGGATACATACAAGAACCTGTCAACCATAGAGCAGGTATATCATGTTTTATTTATTTTATGATATGTTCGAAACAGTGATGGAGTGACATCCATACTGATAGCAACAGTAACTTGTTGATCGTCAAAAACTTTTGCATACACCGCTTCGGTTTGTTTACATTGTACAATTGTAACGCTCTCTCCTATTGGCCGCGGCATCGCGTCTCTGCCGTTCCTAACCTAGCGAGCGCGACTGCTATCCGCTGCTGCTTAAACTGTACTTTTACCCGTTTCTGGCATCATCTAATTAATGTATGGTAATTAAACAAACTTCTTTGGCATCCAATAATAGCAAATGACTTCAACTACTTACGTTACAACAAAGAGTAACAACAGTTTTGGAAAATAAAATGATAATAGACCAATTACATGCATATGCAACAGTGGTATCGGGAGGTTCGGTAATGCAGGCAGGTGGGAATAAATCCCAACATGCTTCGTTACAAGTATTCGGGTAAAAAAAACGGTACGACTACTTCCTGTAGTAGTGATTCAAAATGTATTTTTTGTAAATAATTTTAAAAAATTAAAACTAGTAGACCCTAATATTTAGGGCTATTTCTAAAATTTCCACTGCTGTTAAATATTAGGTCATCGCAGTAACCTGCACCTGTTGCCGTGTGGCGTGGCCTATTAGACGACGCGCGTGCACCGGCACTGTACAAGACTTCCCTCCGTCCGGTCATGCGGCAGTGCCTTGCTGTCGTCGCCAGACATCGGTTGTGTCTTAAACGACGCCACCCCGAGTGTGGAAGTACTTCATGAAGTACGGTAGTAGTGAGGTACAATGATCCATTTGCTTTAAAAAGCTGAAAAACGGGTGGAGGTACTAGAAACATGCTGTGTCATTTAAGGAGATAGCATCCAAAATGTTTCTTGGAAGAGAAGGTAAATTCGATTCATATACCTATTATGTAAGTTTGAATAATAACTTTGATTGTATTATCATACTGTTATGCTAACAAGTTTTATTAATGTGATTCCTTGAAAGCGAGGGGCTTTTTTAATAACCGATATGGGTTTAGGTAACATTGATCACGTGGTGCCTCGCGAGGTAGCCGTGCGGTCTGTGGCTCCATGTTACGGACTGCGCGGCTGCTCCAGTCGGAGGTTCGAGACGTCCCTCCTTCCTCGGTCATGGGTGTGTATGTTGTCCTTAGTTTAAGATAGATTAAGTAATTTTTAAGTCTAGGGGCCGATGACCTAAGCAGTTAGGCCTCATAAGAACTCACACCTATTTGAACATTCTTTGATCATGTGGTACGCAACTTTCCTAGTTCAATTTGCGTAAATTTACACTGACAACAATCATACTGTTAGTTGGAACTGTGACATTATTTTTCGAAATACTTCTGCAGCACTGACTGAAGTTCATTTACTGACCGCAACTTGTGTATATAACGAGATATTCGTATGCGCTGGCTCACACGTCCAACTTACGAAGTGGTTTTCTCAATATTCGTAACTGCCGGATGGAAATACTAGGCCAGTAAATATGTATGCTTCGATTATCGTCTTCTATGCCGGCCGTGGTGGCCGAGGGGACTAAGGCGCTCCAGTCACGGTCTGCACGGCCACTACGGTCGGGGGTTCGAATCCCCCCTCGGGCATGGATATTTGTGCCGTCCTAGTTCGTAAGTAGTTCATAAGTAGTTTGTAAGTTTAGGGACTGATGACCCCGTAGTTAAGTCCCATAGACTATACAAACATTTGAACATTTCGTCTTCTATGGACTCCTGGCTAGACTACACACACTCAAGAAGGCGTAGTATTGGGAGGGGATCTTGCAAAATATGGCAAGACTAGTGATTTGTCGTATAACGTAAATTTACCTAAATTTTAACTAAATTTCGTAAGTTTCGGTTTCGGCCGAAACTAGAAGAACCGAAAATTCGATTACGGGTTCTGTTTCTGCCGCAAAATATATTTCGGTCGAACTCTACTGGAAATAATCGCAATAAAAAACCGAAAACCGGTTATTTGAAAAACCGGTTATCTTCAGCAATTTTTACAGTGCGGTTAAACTGGAGATGAAAAGAACCGGTATAACCGAAAACCGGTTTTTCAGCAATAACCGCCATCCCTACCGCATCTGTCGACACCTCCGAGCTGAGGGTGACACTGCGACCGATCGGTACCGCCTTCCGATGCCTGCAGGAGAGGTTTAGTTTCAGTTTATTTGGCACGGTAATGCGCTATGATTTTGATACCACATTTTTGTCCATCACCCGAACTTCCGAGAGCAGCGGCGGTCACCTCCACGCGTGCACGTAGCGACCATTAGCACACGGCCGTGTGCGGGCGCTAGGAACGCCTCGCAAGAAGCGTCTCATTCGTGCCCTAAACGAGGCCATTAGAGTTTTTCACGCATTTCCGTTAATTTCGCCCCCCGACATAACCGCGCACATTATGTTTTGTTGGCGTGTAACGAGCGTTTTTGCCACAAACCGTTTGCCCTTTCTTCGGACACAAAAGGCGCGATTGCGTCAAAGCAGTCGTTAGGAGTCGTTCCGCGCGCCGGAAGTCGTCGCCGGCATTCGTATGCAAAGCGGCCGCAGCTTTTGGCCGTTGTTTGCGCCGTATTAAGACGTCACTGTCACACTGCCTGTGTTTGTCTGGCTCTCAGGCCGGACAAGAGAGCGCATCGCGCCGTCTCCGTGGAAACTTGCAGGTCTCACCCGCGCTTCGCGTGTATCCCTACGGCGTTCCTCCTTTTGCTACACTGTCACGCGTATGAATGACTTAAGATTCTCGTAAGCCAGGCAATTACGTATATGCGGGGCTGTTCCTGACTCGGGCACGCAAGGAATCCTTTGAGTGCGAGGCCGCAAGTTAAATTCTGGTAGTGCACATTTGAAAGTGTTGGTCACAAAAATCCCAGTTCTTCCGAATTAATAAAAATAAATAAATAAATAAAATACCGCATATTTCCGCAGATAAGACGATGGCTAAATCATAAAAGAAGGCCCCTAAAATCTGAGGTCGTCTTATACGACGGTACCAGAAAAATTAGATATGAATTTAGTCTGAAATTGGTAATTTCGTAGATGTGCTGCATAGCGCTGCTTCGACCTCCAAACGATATGTATCGAATCGGTTAAGTACCGAAACGATGCGTATCGAACAGGCGAATATTATGATTTTTATGAATATGTCGTGATTTTAAAGCATGTGATTAGGCAGAAATCTAACAACTTTCTGGGTAATTTACAAGAAAGCTTACACTCGAAGTAACTCGGCCTGAAATGATAGATATCGAACGTACAACTGTGAATCGATTTAGTGTTTCTCACGTACTAAAAAAAAATTGTTTAACCTATACCTAATCTTCTTAAGGATATGCTACAGATAACTTTTGTAAAAAGTGGATGTTTGGTTAGGTACAGGACAAACAAGAAAATTTTCTTCTTAGTACGCGAGGGCGCGTATCTCCGGTTTAGAAACATTCGCTTATTCCATGCAAATCCTTTCGAAATGTATCGATTCGATATATATCGTTTGGAGGTCGAAGTCTCTCTATGCAGCACATTTGCGACATTACCCTGATGAAATTTACATCATGGATAAAAGATTTACGAAAACAAAACAAAAAATCGCTTTTCGAGCTTTATTAATTTACTGAGTGGACAAGGATACATACGATAACCTATATGGCATAAAGCAGGAATAGAATTAATGGTTTACAATGCAGCTTTATTTTACAATGTCGCTTGTCAAAAATCATTTCTCAATATATCCAGAATCGCACTGAAACGTTTAGAGCATATTTACGTACGGAGCAGTGAAAGAGTTAAAATGTTTTGGAGCTATACGCAACAGCAGCAGCAGCTTTCTTCGAAATCCTTTGTCTTCTGTTCTCGGGCAATATCGTGTGTTTTCATCCGCATTATGTGTGCATCGGCGCGATTAAATGTCGTCTGTCGTCTCGACGAAAGAAATTACTTAAGCTTCGCGGTGTAAAAAACGGAAAAAAAAAGAAAAAAAAATTCAAAAGCAGGCCGCAAACACTGCAACCAAGGGTGAAATCCAAGTGTACCGATCACGAGAACTACTTATGGCGGCTTCTAAAGGCATTTTTCGGAACTTCCTGAAGCTTTGCCTGCGAGTTGAATTCGCAGGCGTATATTTAGTTCCCGAAAACTGAAAATAAAGGGCGACATGTATTCTGGTAAATACACTAAGTTGGGGGTCGTCTTATAGGCCATATATATGCTTAAACAATACATTTTTGAAGAAAATTTGTACCTCGTCTTATATGAAGGTCGTCTTATCTGCGGAAATATACGGTAAATTTAAAAAAAAAAAAAAAAAAAAGTGGTTAGCATGAGGCTCTGCGGAACGAGAGGTCCTTGGTTCGAGCCTTCCCGCAGGCGAAAATTAAAGAAAAGAACTGCGTCCTAGAGAATATAGTACGAGAATGGAAACAAAAATTAAAAGATAATACGCTATAACCAATCAGACTGGGGACTAAACACAAAGGTATTGAAATTCACTGTCTAGCATTTGCGGATGATTTTGCCATTCTTTCTGAAAATCTAACAAATGCAGCAAACTGAATCAATCTCTTAGATTGCAGGTTTAAGAATTTCAGTAGAAAAAACAAAATTTATGACAAACATAAAAAATGCTCCAGAAATCCTACTAACAGACATTGGGCCGATAAAGAAGGTAAATAAATTTAAATATTTGGGAGAAATGTTTCAGGAAAATGGCTTAGAAAAATTTGCTGTAGAAGAAGGAGTACATAAAATGAAGAGAGAGCATATGGTATAACCAGAAACATTTACAACAAAAGGTCTCTGTCTAAAAATCTGAAAATACAGTGCTACAACACAGTAGTAAAGCCAGAATGTCTTTATGCAAGTGAATGTTTAGTACTGAATTACAAATTACATAAACTTGAAGTCCTAGAAAGAAAAATCATTCGAAAAATACTTGGTCCACTAAGAAATACAGAGGTATGGGAGCTAAGAAGCAATGCAGAAGTTTATCGCGACATAGAAAACATCACTGAAACACTACGGAAGAGGCGACTGCTATTTTTTGGACATTTATACCGAATGAACAGCAACAGGTTAACCAAACAGATTTTTAAATATCTCTGGGACAATAAGTCAACAGCAGCATGGATCCAAGAAGTTAGGAAAGATTTGGAAAGAAACAATATAAGTGAAAAAGATGCAACAGAAACAGAAACTTTTAAGAAGAAAGTGTTAAAAATGGAAGGATTCCAAGGCAGGAGGGAGAAAAAGAAAGGAGTGAAGTGGTCTGAGGAGAGAAAAAGGATGCATAGTGAAAAGATGAAAGAATACTAGAGGAAAAGAAAGAACAAAGGAGGAAACATTGAAATTGGTGCGTGGTCCTTAGCATGGCCAAAACGAAGAAAGAAAGAAAGAAAGAAAGAAAGAAAGAAAGAAGAAGAAGAAGAAGAAAGTTGCACCGTCGCAGAGTGACAAACTCTGAATATAAGGGTCGCGGGTTCCATCCCGCCGGGTCATAGTATTTTTATCTGTCACTTTCCATTTCTTTTACCTCTGTCAATGTTGCTGACGTGAAAAATATCGAGTAGCACCGTGTTTGGAACCCATGTTAAACTGTATGTCCCCCTACACATGGCTGGGTAAGTCAGTTCGAAGGTCGGAAGAAGGCAACGGCATACCACCTCCAAACAGGACCATGCTCGTAAGGCACTGTGGTGTCCAAAGCAATCTTCGGATTGTTGACTGCTTTTTAACGATTACGACAGCAAAAATATTAGCTTGAAATACTATTCCATAAAATATGAAATAATTTGACACAGAATTAAAAAGGTAGATAAATTGTGAAATAAGTGACTCTGAATACTTATTTATTTTGGTGTGGTTTAGTTTGTCTTCTCCAATACATTCCCTCGCAGGCTGTTACCACCAACAGAATTCCTTTACTCGTTACATTGTAAGTTCACTACAGAAGTCCTCTTCTCTTAACTTTGAAAGCGGGAGATGCCCTCTTTTTTATTTTTTGTAAATTGAATTTAATAAAGTGTACATTTTTTAATAAATCATATGTAATGATAGAAAAAACATGATGTAGGGCCTCCACTACTTGTTCGCGTGGAAAAAGCCCATGAGCAGCCGTTCAGTGTAGCAAGTAAAAATAAAACAAATTTCTTCCGTTTTGGAATCCCAAGTCTACAGCGATAAGTGCACGGCTATCAGTCGACAATGCGCTCGTCTGTTGTTGGTTGCAGAAACGAACAGTGAGACGATTAGCAGCAGAAGCGCTGGAGCAGCAAAGAAGAATAAAGAATTGGTATTTCCTCCTTGTCCACAATAGTTCTCCAAGGGGTGAATCGCTACCAATAAATATATAAATAAATATACAATAATTAACTTCACGAGTCGAAGATTATAAATACCACCAAGGATCGTTTTTCTTTCTCTCTAATGAAAAATAATCTCTGAAAATCTACATTCCCAATTTTTACCGCCGGAGAGTAAGAAAAGCGAACCTCTTCATTTGTTTGTCTTTTGCCGCCGTCGAGTTAAGACGCATTACTAGCAGCTCTCCCTGTCCACCATTAAAATAGCTGTAAGTATAGTGCAAAATTCAAAGAAAATATACATGAAAATATGTAAGTTCATTCATTTAATGGCGAAGGTGTTCTTATTTGATTTCCCGCCTCATAGTGGCGAAGGCAATTTACCATTTGCGTGTTACAGAATTGTACGCCATTACGGCTGATGAATAACAGTGCAGTGATTGTTAAACATTTTATTAACATTAGAATTCAATCTTCCCCCTTCACAAAAGTATTCAATTTTTTTCTTTAGAACCTGCAGTCATTTATATGAAGCGATAGTGTATGACGAAGTCTGAATTTTCTGTCCCCGCGATAATTTACTAACCGCAAGCGCGGAGCCTGCAACCAAAACTTATCGCATGGTCCTCTGCACATCAAAATTCCACCCGTCCAAATCTTGATCACGATGATGCTTTATCTTCAATTATTCTCATTTTAAATGTAGATATTTCTGGGGTGATATCATCAAAAGGATGTATCGTAACCGTGAAGGTAAAGCCTATCAACTTTTTTATAACGTAGTTGCCGCCAACATTCCCCTTATTTCTGACGTTATCCAAAATTAATCAAAGAATATTTAAAATCATGTCCTCCATTTCTCCCCGATTCAAAGCTTTCACGTGATATTTTAGTAACGTATCAACCCGAACAACTGATAGGCGCTACATTATATGGGGCATATAGTCTGGAAGAACGCTCTATGTAGCGTTACAGTGTGAGAAGAATAAGTGAAATTAAATAATGTACCGCGACAAACGGGGATGATGAATGACTCGGAGCGAACTTCTTAGTGGAGGAACGCAGCCCGCTAAAATTAAAGAAAGTAAAGAAGCTCTGCTTTGTATGGTTGCTGTTTCCTTTGATATCAGCGAGTTAAGAACAACTTCTCGACGCTTGAACTGTCCACGGCGGCTGTAGGATAATATTTAACATATTTCCATATAAGTGTGATTAGTTCCTGTGTGTTAGTTCCTGGTGTGTGTTCACATTCAATATGTTGTTGTTGTTATGGTCTTCAGTCCGGAGACTGGTTTGATGCAGCTCTCCAGAATACCCTGTCCTGAGCAAGCCTTTTCATCTCCTCATAAGAACGACAACCCACATCCACTTGAATCTGTTTACTAGTTTACTATACGCGTCTCTTGGTCTCCCTCTGCGATTTTTACCCCACACACTTCCCTCCAATGCTAAATTTATGATTCCTCGATGTCTAAGAATGTGTCCTACCAAGCGATCCCTTCTTTTAGTCAGGGTATGCCAAAAATTCCTATTCTCACCAATTCTGTTCAGTACCTCTTCATTAGTTATGCGATCTACCCACCTAATCTTCAGCATTCTTCTGTAGCACCACATTTCAAAAGCCTCTATCCTCTTCCTGTCCGCACAGTTTATCGTCCATGTTTCACTCCCATACAAGGCAACACTCCATACACATGCCATCAGAAAAGACTTCCTTACACTTAAATTAATATTCGATGTTAGCAAATTTCTCTTTTTCAAAAATGCTTTTCTTCTCATTGCCATTCTGCATTTTATATCCTCTGTACTGCGTCCATCATTTGTTATTTTACTGCCCAAGTAACAAAACTCATCTACCTCCTTTATTGCTTCGTTACCTAATCTAATTCCTTCAGCATCACCCGATTTTCTTAGACTGAACTCCATTTTGCTCTTGTTAATGTTCACCTTATAAGCACCTTTCAGCACACTGTCCATTCCGTTCAATTGTTCTTCCAGGTCCTTTACTGTATCTGACACAATTACTATGTCGTCGGCAAAACGCAATGATTTTAATTCTTCCCCCTGAACTTTAATTCCTTCACCAAATTTCTCCTTGCTTTTCTTTATAGCTTGCTCAATGAACAAATTGAACAACATTGGAGAAAGGCTACAACCCTGTCTTACTCCCTTCCCAACTGACGCTTCCCTTTCATGCCCTTCGAGTCTAATAACTGCGGTCTGGCTTTTGTACAAGTTGTAAATAACTCTCCTTTCCCTGTATTTTACCCCGTGCTGACTTCAGAATTTGAAAGAGTGTATGCCAGTCAACATTGTGAAAAGCTTTCTCCAAATCTACAAAAGTTAAAAATGGAGGTTTGTCTTTCCTTAATCTATCATTCAATATATGCGAAATATTCGGTAAAGCTAGTTTTTCGGTGTTGAATGACGTAAGTAGGCATGTGGCCAACAAACCAAATCGCCCCATCACTTTTCGCCCAGGGGTATGTTAGCTTTTAAGGCCACAGCAGATCCTGTTCGTCTATGCACCTTTCAGCAGTTCGATCGAGGATGGCAAGTTTCTTTCAAACGAAGTCGCTAATTGTTTTAACTTGGTCGCAGGTGAGTCGGTGTTGCAGCGAGTCCACAAATCCACCTAGGTCGCATCTGAGGGTGACACTACGATTAATTTTATGCAGCTTCTCGTTTGTTGGAATCTTATCATTGGCCATCATGTCGTCAAAGGTATTTCGCCATATGATGGCACACAATTAAATGGGGTCCCTCCTGGTAGTAACGGTTAAATGGGCGTATATCATCTTGTTATTCAGGACTGATGCTCTCGCCCGTGAGTTCACATCCTTGAATATGTAACTAAACTCCAGGGCATATAGCTGCACGTGCAGTAATGGTCTGGATATGGTTGTAATATTGAGCAGAGGTTCCATATCATGTGGACCCCATTGATGGAACTGAATTTGAGCGACACTGGGCTCAGGATTGTCTATCACTTTACGAAAACTATATATGAGAAGTGCTTAACTTTGTGCTTTGACTACTACCAGGTTGAAGCCAACCCACGTATCTGGCAACACCAGAATATCAAAACTAAACTTAAAAAACCTACTTCTCATTATAAGCCAGCAACAGGCCCTCTGGATGCTCCCTGTAATGGGGAGGGGGGGCACCGGAAGAATTTGTGCAAGGTAGCTGAATTTACTGGCAACAGTTAACCACACAGTCTGTACCTTTTGGACAAGACTGATATGTCCATAACCAAACAAGTAAAGTAAAGCCCGAGCCTGGTTGAGCATATCAGCCCATTTCAGTGCATTCATCTTGTCGGGCCTACTATTAAGATGTATTCCAAGAGACCGATGACCACTGCCAGCAGATCTTCAGCTGCTCCTGATTTGCAGCAAGACAGTCTTCCTGGTGTTCAATTTTGCACCTGTTGCCACTGAAAACTCTTGAATGAGTCGCCCAGCTATCATCAAATGCCGTGTCGATGATACACCGATGCACAAGTCGTCTGCATAAGCTGTACAGCATTGCCTTACTCTCACGATGTTAAGTCCGGAAGTTTCTTCAGTAATCGCGATCAGTAATGGTTCCATGAACCCCGCAGTGGAGTAGCCGAGCGGTCTAAAGCGTTTCGCTGCGGAGCGCGCGGTTGCTCGCCGTGGAGGTTAGAGTCCTCCCTGGAGCATGGGTGTGTGTGTTGTCCTTAGGTTAGTTTACCTAGGTTTAAGTAGTTTGTAAGCTACGGACTGATGACCACGTAGTTTGGTCTGATAGATTTACAAACATTTGAACATTTGGTTCCATGAACAGGGCATAGAGTGCCATAGTAAGAGGGCACCCATGTCTGATGGAACGTTCAATGGTGACTGATTTACCTAAATGTTCATTGAAAATGGGGCGTGATGTTGCACTGACAGTAATTCCCTTGATGTTTGCGATCTTCCTATCGGTTCTCTCCAATAAGACTTGGGCAATACATAACTCAGGGTAGTAAAAGTTTATGGCTCGTTGTCTCTGTTCATAGGGGTGAGTTATGTATGTTAGCTTCTATACCCTAAACAGCTACCCAATCTGTTTACACAAGATCAATAATTAATCTGTAGTTTAGCCAGTATTAGTCTGCATATGATGACGTGAAAATATATTTAACAAACATAAATTAAACCTCTGAATGACCAACAAAATTGATTCTAAGATAAAGAAGTGATTCACTCACAAAGTAATTCTTTATAAATGGAGTTTATTACTCATATTAGACATGAAACGCGGAGATAGTCCTACTTTATACATCGTCAAATAACTAAATATTTCCCCAACTAATATTCATGAGAGGCACAATTAGTGTTGCGGGTTAACTTTTGATATATTTGTAAATCTTTTTATATATATTGATGTTCCATGATTTATGTTATGTATTCTGTGATGTATTATTATTCTCTGAAATAAACAGTTGTTGTTAAGTATTGGAATCACGGTGTTGTGTGTTCGTCATATTTGGTGCCGAAACTTGTGAAAAAATTACGATTTTTTACGTAATTTTGACGATAAAAGGCTTACTTCACGCTGCTGGAAGCGGGATACGACGTCGGACCACATCACAAGTATATTCCAATATAATACGATTTTATGAACTCCTTGCCTCAAAAGAATGTTAGCAGTAACGGCATAATTCACGAACTATGCTTATATCAAAACTGTGAAATCTTTCGGTTTGAATATCTAATTGATAGGAAAAGATTCAATTACGCTTACGCCAGCATAAAAGCAGTTCCGTAATAATGCCAGACGAGATAGATACCGGGAAACAGCTAACAAACTTTAAAAGAAAAAGAACTAGGGAGAGGACGAATGCTACGCGGTTTTGTACGGCTGTCGATGAACTTACGACAGAAAGTCCAATGGACGATTTTGAACACTACATAGAACGTCTTCAAGATACTTAGAGAAGCTCACTTCCTTAGATGACATTATTCACGACCTCTTAAGTGATGATGAATATGACGCAGACGTATCTATCTGTGAGGAATATATAGACAAAATTAAACACGCAATACGTAAGGCTACAAAAGCAATCAATTGCAAGCTTTCAGCCGTAACATCGCAAATGAATATCACGTCACCTAAAGTTCCCATACACTCCACTGCAGGCATGCATTCAGTCAAGCTACCTGCCATTAAGCTTGAACCATTTTGTGGAGATATCGAAATGTGGTCCCGCTTCTGGGAGCAATTTGAATCAACTATTGATAAAGACCCATCGCTTTCCACAGTTAATAAACATGTTTTCCTTCGAGGGTATCTGTCAGGAGAACCGAAGTTGTTAGTAGATGGAATACCTATTACAGCTAGCACATACGAAGACACAAAGAAAATTTTACTGCATCGGTACGGAGATAACAACCGTATTATAAGGGCGCACCTCAATTATTTGGATGCGCTAAAGCCAGTACAGTCAGAGACACCTGAAACGCTGAACTGTACATCCCTAGAGTGTAACCGCCGTATTCAAGCGCTGCGTGCCCTGGGGGAAGATGTTGTAGCTTACGGCAAAGTTCTCACACCGAAAATTTTACGAGCATTTCCTGCCGAAATGTGTCAAAAATGGGTTATTCATGCTAGAAGAACCGAAATATCGGAAGGAGATGTACTGAAATTACTTAATTTTTTGGAGGAAGAAGTTCAGGGTGCTCTTACTGCACAAAAAATTCGTGGAGAACAGCAAGTAACTTCCAACTACACGCCCACTGCTGCGACATTTCACATAAATTCAAAACAAGCTAAAACCTCTTGGAAAATTAAACAAGATGTACAACCATATTGTATATTTTGTGACGCTCGCACTCATTGGGCTCAAGACTGCAATATAGTAACAGACATCCAACAACGTATTGACAAATTAAAACAAGATAATCGTTGTTTTATATGCCTAAAACGAGGTCATAATGCTAAAACCTGCAGTAAGAGGGGGAAGGTTTCGTGTTCTAAGTGCAAGAAACGTCACCATAAAGCGATTTGTACTGATACTACTACTTCTAATTCACCTTCTCAGCAAGTTACTACTACTTCTGTAGGGAAAATTGACGTAAATTCAGCAGATTTTACATATCTTCAGACAGCTCGAGTTTGGGTCAGTGGACCAACAGGATTAAGCAGACTCACTCGCTGTGTTCTAGATAGTGGCAGTCAGTCGAGTTTTATTTCAAAGTTTCTCATTGATGAACTAGATTTAAAAACTTTAGAACATCGTGACATATCTGTCAATGCCTTTGAAATACCATGTGTAACTTCAATGTGTCGTAGAGTTGTAGAATTCACTCTGAAAGGTATATTTAAAAATTCCACAATATCTCTGACTGCATTTGAAAGTACATACTCATTTGCTGCTCACCCAACTGTCCTACCTGAAATAACAAAACAAGTGTATGATCGAAAACTTCAGTTAGCAGACCCAAAGGACGACACAGAAGATCTTCCTATTGAGATCCTTATTGGAGCAGATCACTATTGGAAAATCATTAAAGATTCCCCTCCTATTCGCTTAACACCATCCATTGTACTAATACCTTCAACTATGGGTTGGATTCTTAGTGGGTGTAAGTCAAACACCATGGCAAACCCTGTGATAACAAACTATGTTAGTTTGGATTCAATGACATCAACAGTCAATATTTTAAGACGTTTCTGGGACTTAGAAACAATGGGAATCACAGCGGACCAAACAAAGACTCCAAATCCGAAAGAACTAGCTTTATTGCACGATTTCTCAAAATATTACTGCATTGAAGACAATAGGAGACTGGGTTCCTTTACCTAGAAAACCCAACATTATTGTGCCTAATAATCTCTCACTAGCAGAGAATAGATTTATTTCACTGGAGAAAAAGATTACAAAGGACACTAACTTAAAACACATTTATGAAATGCAAATGATAGACCACATAAGAAAGGGACATGTAGAGGTTGCCCCTCCTGAACAAACATCAAACGACATATTTTATTTGCCACATCATGCAGTAAAGAATGAAAGGTTAGGTGTTATCAAATGGAGGATTGTATTTGATGGTTCTTCCCACGAAAATGCTGTACATTCACTGAATGACTCTTTGGAAATTGGCCCTAATTTACTTCCAGATATTCTTTCAATATTATTAAGATTCCGCTTATATCCAGTTGCTTTAATTGCTGATATTAAACAAGCTTTTCTACAGTTAGTTCTACATAGAAAAGACCGAGACTTAACAAGGTTTTTTTGGTATAAAGTAATCATGGATCAACAAGGAAACTACATTACAACGAATGAAAAGATTACATACCGCTTCACCCGACTACCTTTTGGACTAACTTGTAGCCCCTTTCTACTTGCAGCCACACTAAAAGAACTTGCTACAATGCACAAAAGGAATTTTCCTCAAGCTGCTTTTCTTGTTGAAAATAACATGTATATGGATGATTTTGTAGCAGGTGCTGAAGATGACAATGCTGTGACTTCCTTATATTATGAACTTACCTCACTTATGGGTATCATTAGCCTACCAATGGCAAAATGGGCCACAAACTCAAAACAACTGATTGAAATTTGGCAATCAGAAGGTGTCATAAACGTTACAGATACAGAGGTTCTAAGAATTCACTGGGATACATCGACTGATATGTTCAGTATTATTCACATTGTCATAGACTATATTAGATATCGTCCTGCCACTAAGCGAGAAGTTCTTAGAAGCACTGCAAGATTCTATGACCCACTGGGTCTGTTGTCACCTGTCTCTGTCACTGCAAAAATAATTTTCCAGGAAATTTGGTCAAGAGGGATTGAATGGGATGAGCTCTTACCTCCTGATCTTGGTAATCGTTGGCAAATGTGGGTATCAACCTTACCGTCATGTTTGGACATGAAAGTCCCTTGATGGGTTGGTGTTTCTGAAGAGACAAAGACAGAAATACATGTCTTTTCAGATGCATCAGAAAAGGCCTATGGAGCAGTGCTTTATCTACGATGCAGCACTTCAAACATGACATCAGTCAATTTAGTTTGCAGTAAAAACAGATTAGCCCCAATCAAGAAAATAACTCTTCCGCGACTGAAACTTCTGGCAACACTTCTTGGGTCGAGGTTACTTCACTATTTCTGTAAGGCCACACACTATGACGCAAATAACGCAACACTGTGGACTGACTCAACTGTAGCCTTAGGATGGATACAACATGACCTTAATCGATGGAAGACATTTGTTTCAAACCGTGTTACAGAAATACAAAAATTAACAAATCCATCACAGTGGAGACATTGCCCCGGTGATCAAAACCCAGCTGATCTACTCTCCAGAGGTACCACAGCAGACAAACTTCAAAATTCCATTACATGGTTCCATGGGCCTGCTTGGTTAACAAAGAACAGAATGCATTGGCCAAGACTTAGGCAGAAAAACTTAGATTATTCCTTGCCAGAGAGAAAGAAACAAACAAACCAAGTCTTCATGGTAAAAACAAGACCCCCGATTTTAACAGCTACACGGTATAGTAACTATTAGAAACTGTTACGAGTTACAGGATGGATTCTTCGTTTTAAACGACAGTTAATGAAACAAAATAAGACATTAGGAGAATTAACAGCAACAGAATTGTAAGAAGCACGTACTTATTGGATTCGTATTGTCCAACAACAACATTTTGCAGTTGAACTGCATGCTCTGCATAACAACTTGCCTCTGCCACAAAATTCTAAAATAGTTCCTTTTAATCCATTCCTGGATGATGGCCTTATTCGTATTGGTGGACGTCTACAGTTTGCAAAATTAACAAGAGAACAAATTCACCCAATACTTCTTGATGGACAGCATCATTTCACTCATTTACTAATCCGGCAAACTCACATTCGTCTGCAGCACCTTGGGGTAAACATAGTGTTATCTGAGCTTAGGACGGAATTCTGGATTCTTAGAGCTCGTCAGACAATAAAACGTGTTCTACACTGTTGCCTACCTTGCAAGATGGTGAAAGCTCTTTCTGTTCAAGAAATAGAGGCTCCATTACCCACTGAACGGGTCTCAGTATTGAAACCATTTGAAGTCACAGGCATCGATTTTGCTGGTCCATTATACGTCAAACAAGGACATATAACAAAGAAAGCATATACTGCTCTATTCACTTGTGCAACAACACGTGCCTTACATTTGGAATTATGCTCAGATATGTCAACTGATAAATTTCTTCAAGCTCTACAAAGATTTGTGGGAAGAAGAGGCGTGCCTAGTACAATTTACACTGATAATGTTACTACCTTCCATTCCACCCACACAGAACTAAAGGAGCTCTGGCAGGCTCTCATGGCCAGCAAAACATACAAGTACCTTGCTCAGCAATCTATAACATGGAGATTCATTACCCCACACGCGCCTTGGTGGGGAGGATTTTGGGAACGAATGGTGGCTTCAGTCAAACGTTGCCTGAGAAAGGTTTTAGGACAGTCACAGGTAGATGAAGAAGGTCTCAGCACAATCCTGGTCAGCATAGAAGCAGCACTAAATTCAAGACCAATTACACAAGGAGGAGAAGAAACTGAGCCACTGACACCTGCACATTTTCTTGTAGGTGAGCGACTGACAACGTTGCCCACAGGTCCAGAACCGACAGTCAGGAAGGATTTGTCCAAGGAGTTCCAACGGCAGCAACACATGGTAGACCATTTCTGGAACAGGTGGAAGAAAGAATACCTGATCCTGCTCAAAAACTCCCATGAAACTCATCAACCTAGGACAGGTTCTGGGAGACTACATTTAGGTGATGTTGTACTTCTAAAGGAAGATGTTCGTCCACGTCACATGTGGAAGAAGGCGCGGATAGAAGATCTTCATGAGGGAAGAGATGGAAAGATACGAACTGTCACGTTACGAACTTCAGATGGAACCATAATCTCACGGCCCATTCAGCTGGTCATTCCTCTTGAAATTGACCAGGGTGGGGAGGATGTTGCGGGTTAACTTTTGATATATTTGTAAATCTTTTTATATATATTGATGTTCCATGATTTATGTTATGTATTCTGTGATGTATTATTATTCTCTGAAATAAACAGTTGTTGTTAAGTATTGGAATCACGGTGTTGTGTGTTCGTCATAATTAGTATCACACGCACTCGAGAGTAAAAGTTCCAAATTAACACTCGTAAGCTAGAGTAGTCCATCGAACTTTGCGGTTTCAAGTTAATCCGCGATAAAAGTATTTGTTATAAAACACAGTTTGTCATCACACGAGTACATGATTGCTGAATTATCACAGTTCCACAGCCCTACTACCATGCATAGTTTGACTTTTCAAGCAGAGACTAAGTTCTGCAGTCACAGTTCCGTAAATTTTCTAAGTCCACACATGCCTATCTCTTCAAATCACAAGGTCGTAACGCGGCTTCAGACCGCCCAGCGTCACAATGTTTCACCACCACGTCCAAGTTAAGAGTCCCTTCCCAAGCGTTCGAAAGCGTGCTCCCTCTGCTCCCAAAATTGTATCCTTCCGTGCATTCTAACGCCTCATATTTAAAATATAATTTCCCTTCCAAAATATTATACATTTGAATATCACAGAATTAAATGCTTTGACCACCTCCCTACAAATGTTGTTTACATTTAACAAACAAATATATATTTAACAATACAAAAAACAGTTGAGACTGAAGCTCTTTGCTCAGATAGCCATTAAGCATAGCATCTCAATGTTCAAATATACTGCTGCCGTCGTTTATATATAAATTATCTGCTGCATATCTAATATTTTTAGTCGACCATGAAATATTCAAGTGACAGTCGACAACCAAAGAAAACGTACATTACTAAGAATAATATTAAATATAATAAAATACAAATATAAATGTAATGTGCATTGCTGAGTTCATGTTTTGTGTTCCTGTGATGGAATCTGTTCTGACACAAGAATATTATTACCTCAACGAAAAGCAGAATAAGAGAGTAAAACAAAGTTTATTGAAAGGAGACGGTAATAACGTGGTATGTCTTTTAAGATAGGTAGCGTGCTGCAATGCTGCCCATTTGCTTCTTAGTCTGTTACTGATAAACACTATGTATCAATAATTGTAAATATAAGTGTTATTATTCTCATAGTACTGAAATTTGTCGGCTTTTTATCTGTAAGGGATATTGTAATTACGGCGTTTGATTCTCCTAAGTTCCCTGAATCCATTCATATAATTATATTTGCCATATGATCATTCCCTGACTGTAATAGCATACAGGATGACTTAGACAAAATTTCTAGTTGGTGCAAAGAAAGGCAGCTAGTTCTCAATGCAGAAAAATGTGAGGTTATGCGCATGATTATGAAAAACAATCCCATAATGTTCAAATACAGCATTAGTAGTGAACTTCTTGTTGCAGTTGTGTTGTTCAAATATGTAGGTGTAACATTGCAGAGTGATATGAAATGGAGTGAACATGTAAGGACAATTGTGAGTAAGGCGGACAGCCGACTTGGGAGAATTTTGGGAAGATGTACTTCATCTGTAAAGGAGACCACTTATTAAATGCTTGTATGACCACATCTTGAGTATTGCTCAAGTGTTTGGGCCTGCAGCAGATCAGTTTAAAGGAAAACATAGAAGCAGTTCAGAGGCGATCAGCTAGGTTGGTTAGTGGTAGATTCGACCAACGTGCGAGTGCCACGGAAATGCTCCTGTAACTCAATTGGGGATCACAGGAGGAAAGACGATGGTCTTTTCGTGAATTGCTGTTGAGGAAATTTAAAGGACTTGAATTTGAAGCTGTGTGTAGTATGATCTTCCTGCCGCCTACTTACATTTTTTGTAGTGATTACAAAGACAAGGTAAGAGAAATTAGGGCTCGTACGAGGCATATAGGCATTCTTTTTTTTTTTTTCAATAAAAAGTAGTGCAGTGGATTCTTTACTCTGGGCATAGGTGGCGACGAGATCGCGCAACGTGCAGGCGGCGGTGATGACGCTTCTCCCTGGGAGAGCGCTGAACTGATCCAGCCCCCCTCCCCCCCTCAAAAAAATTATGGAGAACGAGCTGCAAGCGCGACGTTGCGACTCGTGGCATGATTTTCAGGTCAGCATTTAGGTGTGACTGGCCGCATTTTATCCAGACTTTTGCTGCCTCTTTTCTTGGTAATAACTAAAACGTCATCTTTAAATTAAGGTGGGACATGTTCCACGACCATGAGTTCATTAGCTGTTGCCAGCAGAGTATCTCCAAGTAAATGCTTGTGGATCCACTGATGCTTTTCTATATGGTTTAGCGAGATATGCTTGTGCCTGCTGGAGGGCGCCGCTTGTGGTAGAAACGGTATTGCCCTCCTTGTCTGTGATGTTACCGATGAACGTAGCGTTGTGGCGCCGAAAAGTGCCCAGTAAATCATACGGTGAGGCGCACTCTTCAGAGGAAACTTTCTTCGGTTGAGAGCGTATGATGTGCCCCTCCAGTTTTGTCCGCTGGATCGCTGTTGTCTAGGCTTTATATTGATTGATTCGCCGGGCCTTGTCCGGAGTGGATGGGCTGGTCGTTTGTTCATTCAAATCCCGTAAACACTGATAATAGCTCTCTATTATGCTCTTACGCCAATACGCCTTCTATCGAGTGTAACGCATGACAGTTGTCCGAAGTTTGGGCTTAGCAACTGTAACCCACCACTCCAGAGTTGTGTTAAAACGAGTTTTAGTTCATAAGGCCTGTCTGCAAACATACACAATTTACTCCTCGAGCTCTTCATCACCTAATAAACTGACATTGAGTTTCCAATATCCTCGGCCTCTGGTGAATTGAGTAGCTTGATAATTGAAGTAAACCAGATAAGTACAGTGATTAGAAAGGCTTACCGGGTCGATATCATCATTAACAACATGTTGCCGTAGCCCTTGAGAGACGTAAACTCTGTCAATCCGGCTAACTGAGCAACGGGTGACATGAGTAAAGCCCTGACGATCACTGTGGAGTTTATAGCAAGTGTCGCAAAGGCGGAGCCCCTGAACAAGATTTTTAAGTTCTTCACAGATATTGCTGTTTGGTATCTGATCCGTAGCATTAACAATACAATTGAAATCTCCGCCAAAGAATGTTATCCGCATGAGGGCCAATTGATTTTAGCACGTCATTTTTAAAGAAGAGAGATCGTTCATGCCGACGACTAATGCCAGAGGAGCCTAGATTTTGATTATAAACGTAGCATTTAACATACAGGAAATGCCTCGTTCATTAAGTAAAAACCTCGTATTCGTTATTGAAATACCTTCGCGAAAGAGAATGACAGTACCAGTGGTGTCGTCTTGACTGATATTGCTTATTATTACGAGCCCTGGAACTGAAATGTCAGCGAAAACCTTCTGTAGCAAAGCAATGTCCTCAGAGGTTCTGTACAGGGAGTCTTTCAGAGCCCGGAATTTGGTCGGACACGAAATTCGTTTGACATAAGGGGTCATAAAATTATAAGTTCGAGACGCCATGGTGCCTACAAATTCTCCCGCCGCTAGCAGGGCTCATCAATGACTGTCTTGACGCGCGGGAGTAGCCTTTACATACATTTGAACATTTTTCAGTGATTGTCTTCCTCGAGAGCCGCGAACGGTAGTTCTACACTTTGTCGTGTCCATCACCTCCGGTCTCCTTCTCCAATGCAGGAGCTTTAGAACCAGTTTCCGCCTCTCTAAGCCTCTCGATAACAGTGTTCTGTTTTAGTCTTTGTCCTAGTTCCGGATCATGCGGCTTTGCCACTCGGATATTTTTTGTATCCGGCGGGGACTGTGCATCTTCCGCCTTAACCTTTTCCTTCTGCGCCTTTTTTGGCTTATTTGAAGGAGGGGTGGGACTTTCGGGCGGTACAGGAGGCTGGAGTGTACAATCGTGTAGCAAAGTTAGTGTGGAAGTCTGAAGTGACTCGGGATTCCCGGACTAAGGACTAAATCTTTGGCTGCGGAGGGACTGTCCGTCTCGTGGCTAGTACACGCGGTCTGCCCTGCAATATCATGCATAAAGTGATCTTGTAGGTCCTCGACAGTGGCGTGGATCTGTTTGTGTTCCCCAGGCTGCAGTGCAGCCGTGTGTCGACATTCAAAAATTCAGTGCGAACTGGTGCAGGTGCTTTAGCTAATTCACGCATTATTTGGTCCGGTGATTCCTCATTCTTGCGGTGCTGCACAGGCATGCTGACCCAACACCGTCTAGATACAAGGCCTCACAACAAGTTGGTGTCACGTCACACCAATAGGCTGCCCTCGCATGCTCACTGGCTGACGCTACGAAGCAGTGGGCTGTGCCCCAGCGACCAGGCAGTGGGCTTGCGAGGGCAGCCTATCGGTATGACATGACACCGACTTGTTGTGAGGCCTTCTATCTATATGGTGTTGACTGATCTCAGAATGTGACGCCGGCCGGCTCTGGCACTATGTTTGTTGGCTGTCCGAGCGCGCCGCTCATAACAGCTGCATAAGAAAAAGTTTGCTGGTCCGGATGGAATACTCGGTTTTACAGTGTTCTGCGGCATTGGTCCCTTACTTAGCTTGCATTTATCGTGAACCTTTAATTCAGCGCTAAGTTCCTAGTGATTGGAAAAAAGCGCAAGTGACTCCCGTTTATAAGAAAGGAAAGAGAACTGACCCATACAATTACAGGCCAATATCGTTGACATCAGTTTCATGTAGAATTTTGGAGCATATTCTCAGTTCGAATATAGTAAATTTCCTTGAAACGGAAAAGCTTCTTTCTATGAATCAGCACGGGTTTAGGAAACATTGTTCATGTGAAACTCAGCTTGTCCTTTCCTCACATGACATCTTGCGAGCCATGGATGAAGGGCAACAGGCGGATTGTGTTTTCCTCGACTTCAAAAAGGCGTTCGACGCAGTGCCACACTGCACTGCTAACGAAGATACGAGCTTATGGAATACGTTTACAGATTTGTGACTGGCTGCAAGACTTCCTAAGTAATAGAACGCAGTACGTTGTTCTCGACGGCGAGTGTTCATCAGAGACGAGTGTATCGTCAGGCGTGCCCCAGGGGAGTGTGATAGGACCACTATTATTTTTTATCTATATAAATGATCTGATGGACAGAGTAAGTTGTAATTTGCGGCTGTTAGCTGATGATGCTGTGGTGTATGTGAGGGTGTCGTATTTAACTAACTGTAATAGCATACAGGATGACTTAGACAAAATTTCTAGTTGGTGCGAAGAATGGCAGCTAGCTCTCAATGTAGAAAAATGTAAGGTAATGCACATGAGTAGGAAAAACAATCCTATAATGTTCGAATACAGCATTAGTAGTGAGCTTCTTGATGCTGTCGCATCGTTCAAATATCTAGGCGTAACATTGCAGAGCGATATGAAATGGAACAAACATGTAAGGACAGTTGTGAGTAAGGTGGACAGCCGACTTCGGTTTATTGGGAGAATTTTGGGAAGATGTACTTCACCTGTAAAGGAGACCTCGTATAAAACGCTTGTACGACCACGTCTTGAGTATTGCTCAAGTGTTTGGGACCCGCAGCAGATCGGTTTAAAGGAAGACTTAAAAGCAGTTCAGAGGCGAGCTGCTAGGTTTGTTACTGGTAGGTTCGACCAACGCGCGAGTGTCGCGGAAATGCTCCAGCAACTCAGTTGGGGATCGCTGGATGAAAGACGATGTTCTTTTCGTGAATTTCTGTTGAGGAAATTTAGAGGGACGGTGTTTGAAGCTGAGTGTAGTACGATCTTGCTGCCGCCTACTTACATTTCGCGTGGTGATTACAATGACAAGATAAGAGAAATTAGGGCTCGTACGGGGCATATAGGCATTCTTTTTTTCCTCGTTCTATTTGGGAGTAGAATAGGAAAGGAAATGCCTAGTAGTGGTACAGTGTACCCTCCGCCCCGCACCTTATGGTAGATGTAGATACGTCACAGGGAAGGTGCCAACCCAACACCGTGTAGATAAAAGACCTCACAAGAAGTCCGTGTCACGTCACTCCCATCGGCTGGCGTCGCAAGCTCACTGGATGGCGCTACGAGTTAGTGGGCTGTGCCCCAGCGGCCAGCCACTCAGCTAGCGATGGCAGCCTATCCGTGTGACGTGATACGGACTTGTTGTGAGGCCTTGTATCTATACGTCCAACCTCGCACACTCTGGTACGGTCAGAGTAAACAATAAGCGACGGTCGCTTGTGCGGACAGACTGCACGCAGGTGGGCTGCCGAATTACAGATTGAACTGATCCGGGGCTGTCCCTCGTATGTTACTAATGCTTTAAATCCCCTTACGGTGATGGAGGGTACATGAGTCGTAAGATCTATTTTTACTACTCTCACACTGTTGTCCACATTAAAGAACATGTTATTCATCCAACGTTCTGCTGTTACAGTGTAAACCGTACCAAAAGCAGCTAGTGAGTTTCTGATCTATGTACATAAAAATGAATGTTTGTCTGTATGTCCTGTGTGTGTTCATAAACCATCCATTCATTTGTAATGAAACTTCGGTGAACTGTTCATCGTACGCCCACGAAGCTTCCTGACCCAGAAACAAAAGAGCACGACATATAGCTCAGGAAATATGACATCATAAATAGAGGCCACCGCGTGAGAATATACAGATTTATGCTTCAATTATTGTAACATGGGAGTAGTTAGGGACCTAAACAAAGTTTGCAAGTAATTTCGAACGTTTATGAAGCGCTTTGTAACTGAACCCCCCCCCCCCCCCCCACACCTACCCACAAAATGATGAAAAGAAAAGAAATCTACTGCACACAAGTTTCACTGTAGATGCCATAAAACTGTCGCATCAGGCATCATGACCTATCAAATAAAGTTGGCATTAGAGATCTGCATGTTACTATTTATTTTTGTCTACAAGTCTCCCTTAATTCTCTTGCATCCAAATTTAAGCAATCTGTTTGCTTAATCTCTATCTATATAAAAGCGATAGGACACTCACTCACTCACTGACTAAACATGAAATCTCAAAAAGTACTGCACCTATGAACTTGAAATTTGGTAGGAATGTAGTTTATAGGTAGAAAACGTCAGATAAGTAGCCTAAGTATTTTGTGACAGTTGCATGGCGGAGCATACTTCTCCTACAGACTAACGAAATTTACAGTTTCATTTCGATCTTCACGAAATTTCGCACACTTGTCCTTCAAAATAAGTGGAAGGTCACCGTCTACCTTAATTTTCATACGGTGCAAGGGGGAGGCTACTTTGAAACATAAAATTGATCCCCAAGTACCTTGTTCGCGCCTCTACTTGTCAACGGCTGGATCTATTACACAGATTTTTTTTTCTTTTTTTTTCGTTATTCTCAGAACAAGGGTTATATGAAATAAAACTGGAATATTTGAGAACAACAAAGTACGTTTTTCACTTTGACCCTTCGTTTCTATTGCATGGAAATCTATAGTTTTGTTTCGATATTGATGAAATTTTCCACACTCTATCTTAAAAAGTAGAGGAATGTCTCTATCTATAAAATTTTGTTCCGTGCATGGTGGAGGGTACTTAACTTACGGAATTTTACAATATGCACAGTTTTGCTTCAATCTTTATGAATTTTTGCACACATGGTCTTTAAACCAAGAGGAAGGTCACTGGGTACATAAATGTTTATATGGTATATGACAGAGGGTACCTTGCAGAAAACTTTGCCGAGAAAGGGAAACGAACAGAGGGATGGGAGAGAAAGAGGTGGATGCAGAGAGAGGGGGGAAAGGGAGGTGGACTACGAGTGTGTAGGATAAATAAACACCTGGGCAACGCCAGGTTTACAGCTAGTACTTTATAAATCCCAATATTTCACAATCCCAGACCAGTGTAAGAGATCGATGCAGTACTCACCACACTGCCTTCCACGGTGTAGACGGCAGACCCGTTCGTGTTGCTCATAACTCGACGACAGACTTCAACATTTCGCAGTTTTACGCAGTATTCGTTGCTCAGAAAATCGTAACCAATACCAATAACTTCACCTTCATGAAGACCAAGAGATTCATGCAACCAATAATCAAAGTCATAAATCCTAGGACGAGGACAGTCGAACAGGAAACTGGACTTCAAAGTAAATTTACGGAACAACAGATCCTATTCTACAAAATCACACACACGTGCGCGCAAAGTAGAGAGAGCCTGCAGCATACCTTGATAGTCTTAGCTGTTCAAGACATTTTGCTGGTCTCCCTTTCTGTCAGCAAAAAAATGCATTACATTTTTCACATCTAGTAAACCATTTTAGTTTAAAACATTTCCAATACCAGTAGAGTAGAAGAGCATGTTTTTGTACCACGGACCTCTGAGTTATGGATCCAGCACACTTCCACTAATATGGCAGGTAGGCACTGCATGGTTACCATTCAAAATGTGAGCCATTTTGAAATGTATTGCCGAGAATCATTTGTGATGAAAAGGCTATACTATTATCACCTATCCAATGGGTGTTGCCACTAACGTGTACTTGAAAATACAAACCCTGACAGGTCATTACAATTTAGCTTCTTGAAGAGCTGGTATATAAATTGAAGATTTTTGGGCAGACAGAGAAACAAGACATGACTGAGCTGGTAGCATGTCTTGCACCATGCTAAAGACACTAGCACAGATTAGTGTGGCAAATGTTGGTCAGTTCTGTACAGTTTTTGGGTGTTGAGCAGTTCCTCCTGTTGATATTCAAATTATTATTAACATAAATATACAAAATGAGTGAAAAATTTACATTTCTTGCAGGTTGAAAAAAAAAAAAAAATAGCACTGTAGCTTAAGAAGTATTTCAAGGGAGGAATACTCACCTCTCAGTTATTTCACTACACTTCACATTACACACAGATCACTTGTCCTATCTTCATGGTGGGTCCATGCCTTCATCAGGTCCAAAAATGGTTGTTCCACATGTCCTTGTCCTTGAGGTGGCTCTCCTCCAACAGAGTACATGAAAAATATACAAAATTCTCTACAGTATTACCTCAACAAAACTTATCACTAATTACACAAAATATTTCTTTCCTGCCATAAAACTATTCACAATACAGACCTAATTGAAATCCTGTTAAAAAGAAAGAAAAAGAAAATCGAAACTTGCTTTGTATCTCTCTCTCTCCCATTCCCTTATCTCTGTCTCCTCTCTATCTCCTCCCTTCTCTCTCTCTCTCTCTCTCTCTCTCTCTCTCTCTCTCTCTCTCTCTCTCTCTCTCTCTCTCTCTCTCTCTCATTTTTTGTAGGGCCGGTCTGTGGGGTCATGTGCCCCTGTGCCCCCCCCCCCCCCCCCCCGAATCTGCCCTTATCCTTATACCCTGCACACTAGTTGACACTATTGGCTGCCACACCTTCTCAGTATTTACTAAGTACTGCTTTTTTTCTTTTTTCATACAAAAGATCATTAATCTTTTCCTTGGATAAGCAATCAATCATTTCAGTCAAATTATTTGAGGCTACAGTTAAGTGACACACATTATTGTCTGCTTCCACTTCCCTACTATTTTCTAGCTCTAACTCTGCATTCTCTTCCTGCTGACTTATTCTTTCTACCTTTGTCTTAATAACTAATTTACTATCAGCGTCAAAAATAGATTCATTTGCCTCAACTTTCTCATCACTATTCTCACTACTACTGGTTCCTCCCAGAACTCTCACCACTATCACTTACTTCAAACAAACTGTTTGCCACTGTACCTGTATCCTCAATATAGGACCATGATGCCTGACACATAGGTTCTTAATGTTATCGTAATGATTGCCCACTATCATCAGGTTCAAAGTAATTAAATTCTGTACAGTTATCAAAAGAAACATTGATACCCCCAGCACATGCACTAAACTTGATATCTTCTACCTTTTTCACTCCCTCTTCAATTTCTACAAATTTAGAATCCATATCCTCAAACTTTTTTACCACATGTACAGAATTTACTTCCACTTTATCCTCTACTGTGCTCAACCTAGTTTCCAATTCTGATTTTACCTGGTCAATTTGATGTTAAAGTTCTTCCTTATTCTCTGTGCAAGTTTTCCTGACAGAAGGGGCAGAAGAGTAAAAAATTGTAGTTGTGGGACAGGGAGGGGGGGATTGTAAAAAGATAAAAATAAGATAAGAACTAAAAAAGATAAATAAAAGACAATAAAATGAAAATATTTTACTAAGGGGAAGTGAAATATTAAAAAAAAACAATTACAAAAAAGAGGCAAAACACAATTAGAAGAAAGACATGAATTGGGGAATTACAGGATAGTGAATGAGGAAGGGTGAAGTGTTAGGCATGGGATGTATGGATGGGAAGTTATCTTGATGTCACAATGACTGCATGATCTTATAATGTGTCTTAGGGACAACTATCATCTGTGCAGTTCAGAAGAGCTTTTGGTGGCCCAGTTTGTTAAAGCAACAATTGAAATCATATTTGTTGTGTTCATTTACACTCTGTGCCACAGTGTGTTCTATCTTGGTCTTTGCTACAGTTTGACAGTGCCCATTAATGCTGATGGACTGCTGGCTTGTTGTCATACCAATGTAAAATGCTGTGCTATGCTTGCAGTAGAGTAGGTAAATCACATGGGACTGGAATTGGATGTGCTGGTTGGGTGGATTTTGTGAGTCTTAAATGAGGGTCTTCCATAGGAATATGATCCCTGTGGTAAGGAATTGGGAGTAGCATAGGGATGGACTAGGGTGTTATGGAGTTTGGGTGGGTGGTTGAACACCACTTTAGGAGGGGTCGGAAGGATCTTGGGCAGGATGTCTCTCATTTCAGAGCATGATGATAGATAATTAAAGCCCTGAAGAAGGGTGTGATTTATTCTTTCTGGGCCAAGGTGATTGGTAAGGATTATGAGAAATGATGTATTGTGCTTGGAGTCTGAATCAAGCTCAGAAAGGTAGTTTTTGAAAGCAGAAAACCATGGGCATATGGGATATTAGTGTGTAGGGAAGTGACATCAACAGTGATGAGTAATGATCCTCAAAATAGTCTGCATACTCATCACTACTGATGCCACTTCCCTGTACACCAACATACCACATGACCATAGTCTTTCTGCTCTCAAACACTAAATTTTCATCAGCCAAGCACAATACTTCACATCCTTCACCAGTTACATCCTAACAATTACTCTTCCTTTGAAGGAAAAGTATACAATCAAATCTGTGGCACAGGCATGGGCACCTGTATAGCAGCCTTTGATGCCAGCCTATTTATGGGCCATCTAGAGGAAACCTTGCTAGCCTCCCCAAACCCCTGGTCTCACTCAGCTTCATTAATGATATTTTCATGATCTGGACCCAGTTCCAAGACATTCTTCTCTCCCATCAGTTTCACTTGGTCCTTCTCAACCCAACGTGCACCTTCTCAGATGTTAACAACCTCCTCACTTATGATCCCATCCATACCACTGTCCATATTAAATGAACTAATTATTATCTGTTGTCATTCCTTGAAATGAGAGACATCCTACCCAGGAACCTTACAAACCCTCCTAAAAAGGTGTTCCATCACCCACAAAAATTGCACAATATCCTACTCCATACCTATGGCACAGCCAATCCCAACCTCTCAACAGAGTGATCATATCCCTGTGTAAGAACCCAATGCAAGATGTCCTAATCCATGCACCCAGCTCTACTTATACGTGTGCCATCACAGGCTTATCTTACCCCACCAGAGGCTGGGCTACCAGTTAAAGGATCCATGTGATTTACTGACTCTGCTGCAAGTATTTCACAGCATTTTACATTGGCATGACAACAAACCAGCAATCCATCTGGATCAATGGCCACTTTCAGACTGTGAAAAGAGCAAGTTGGACCCCCTATGCCACAGCATGCAGCTAAACACAACACATTTGGTTCAATAACTGCCTTACAATTAAGGCCTTCTGGATCCTCCCCTACACCACCAGCTTTTCTGAACTGCACAGATGGTAGTTGTTTCTAAAACATGCTTCATGGTCCCCCAACCACCCTGGTCTCAATATAACTTATCATTCGTAGATCACAAGCCTAAGAATCCTCCCTCCAAACTTATTATGCTGTGTCCTCCCTCCATTTCATCTTTCTTCCAATGATGTGTTACCCTTTTTATGTATTTGTTTTATTTATGTACTCTTTCTTTAATATTGTAATCTCACTTTCATACTTGTTTTCAATTTAATTGTAGTTTGTTTTGTATTATTTATCTTTTTTATTTATATCATTTTACTGTTCCCCTTTCCCCCCCTACAAACACATCCTGTTTTACACTCTCCCTCCATCTACCACATTCCGTGTTGCATCCCACATCCCTGCTTCGATAGGGGCCTTTGCAGTCTGTCACCCAATGCTGAACATCCCATCCCCAACCTTACCAGTCATCCTTCATCCTTCCCCTCGTAATTGTTTTAGTACCCAGAAGTATTGTTATGAAAATGATTATACCCCCTGTAACTGAGGCTTTACTTGTATATAATCACAAAGATATTCACAGATTATTACAATATAAGAAAAAACTATTTCAACATAACAATAATATTGTTTTCTACAACATTTTTGTTATACTACTTTTGTTCGTAAAAAAATCATACATCAACATGATGCACTAATACGTTCTTCTTAACAGATTTAGTAACTAACATTTTCTGATGTCTTTTGTAACATACTTATCTGTTTGAATTGTGTCACTTACCAGAAAATTTTATTAGTACTATAAATTTGTCCAATATGAATAAAAATGAATCCGGTACTGCTTTGGTCGTAACTTGTATATAAATCTAAATTGTGTTTTAATTCATACATAAACATGCTGAAAACATTTATTATTTCTCCTGAACTATACATTTTGCCTATGAATAATTTATTTAATGATATCAGAAGTAAAATAAGGTCAATGAATTGTAAGAAATTTATTCTAGAACATTCTGGATAAGAAATGAATGCATAAATATGCGCAAATTGGCACACATACTTGAAACTTGTTTAGTCTAGACTTGTCCTTGCCTCTGTCTTAGACTCAAGTGTGTATATTACCACTCCTGGGATCGGAATGACTCCTTTTCCACTTTCTTAAAACCCATATCCTTTCCTTTCTCCTCCCCTTTTTTCCTCTCATCCTGAAGAAGTGACTGACGGTAGCGAAAGCTTGTATGTATGTGTGTTTGTGTGTGATTTTATTTGTGTCTATCGACGAGCTGGTCCTTTGGTTAAGTCATCTGTTTTCTATTTTTTATATTTGTCAATGCAATAAATACTTTGTTAAACAAACTGGTGTTCCATTAACACATAAGAACCCAGGTCACATAAACATTATTTTGAAAGTTTTAGATATGAAATTAGCAGGTGAGCTCTAGAAGTCGATGGTGACCAACAGGTGATGTAATTTGTGACAATGTATGTATACAAACACTCGTCATACCCCCCACTCCACCTCTGCTCCCATCCTCACCTCACTGTCAAGATGTGTGCTGTGCTGGAGTGGCCAGAAATGGTGGTAATGTGTGCTTCAGTTATATCTGTGTGAGTGAATGTGTGAACGGATGTTTCTTTTTCTGATGAAGGCCATGGCTGAAAATTTAATTTGTATAAATGTGAGCTGTCTGCATCTCAGTGATTGTCTTTATGGTGAATTGTTACTTGTTATCTGTCCTGTATTATTTACATTACAACCAGAATCTGACATTGTTATAGTTTTGTCAAATGGCCTTCTTCCATCCTAAATCCAATGTATATTCTCTGTTACTATTCTCAACAATTTCTTTACTCAGTACTTAAAGTTTACATTATGACACAGATTGTTGAATCAGCATTAAACTATTACATTCCAATCATTCCCACTGTATACTCACCCTCACACATTTTCCTCTCATATTTACTATTTGTTTATTAATTAATATTTTCTTCCCAACCCTTCCAGTGCTACACACAACAGTATGTTATTAATGCCTCATCTCTTCGCTAATTAAAACACCCACAGACACCCATATGTTTTCCATGGGTTTTTTTTCCCCACATCCTTGCTTGCTTGCCTGTACATGATTTTTCATGATTGTTAATGTATGTGCATGTTTGGATGTATTTTCATGGGTATTTGTTTGCATATTTATATGTTGATGGGCAATTAGGCATATTGTTGCTCATTTATAGCTTGGCCTATTGACACATGATTTTTCTGTATAAATTTGTATCTTTTGTGTATTAGTTCATTTTTTGTGTACTGGTAAATAATTTTGCATACTGGTGCTCAGTTGTTTGAAGTAGTGTGTATTCTTATGTATTTTCAGATATCTATGCACATTTTTGGGTATTTTCACATTTTCAGCTATCTAGCTCCACTCCAAATCTCCCAACACCTTTTATCAGTGCATTTCTCCATCATTTTCCATTTTCAAACATCATACTCACTCCAATTAATTCCTGCTCCATCTTTCCGCATAGGTTCTGAAAAGTACCCCTGTGCTTGGCTAAAACCCAGCCCCACATTAGATTTCTCAAGTGCTACCTAAACCATGGAATTCCAAAAGGACTCCCACCTCTCCTTTCACAATGACCTTCATCTTTTCATTGGCCATATCATTCACAAACCTAGTACTACAAAAAACAATCTCCATGGCCTAGACATTCTGAATCAGCTCTCCTCCTGCAAGATATTGCTAATGCGCAATCCCCAATACATACATCCCAAATCCGAAATTGAATCCATTTTTCTCTGGCAGCTAGAGGAATATTCCAGACACCACATCCACAAGTTATCCAGGCTGCTGACATACTCTTGTGGCCTTGGTGCACCACTAGCCAATCCTATCCCACCTAAAATGTTCCTCCTCATGAACCCCTCATAGCACCTAGACCCTGCCTTGCTAATCTTTTTCACCCCAAGACACCCCACCAACAGTCCACAATATCCAAATCCAAAACAATCCCAGAACACTGTTAACCTTACTGCCTATCAAAAGATCTCACTGCCAGCCTCGCATCCAAATTTAACCATGTGAAATGTGTCATCAATCTCTTCTCCTTCTGCCGATCCCTACAGTGAAAACACTACTTTGCCACTAATCCCTCGAACCAAAGCCAATCTAATTCCAATATTGATCTCTACCCCTCCCATTTCATACCATCATCCAACTATGATACTGCCTCACTCCCACCTAACCTCCCTTTGTTCATCTACCAGAAATTCTTCACATCAAATTTGGCATCACCATCCTTCCCCAAGACCTTTCGCTAGAATACCAACCTTTTGGCAGAAGAAAGGACAGCTTTAAATAACTGTGAAATAGATCCCAACTAAATCACCCTCCCAGCAGAGAAAGTTTCCACAACTGTCATAGTGAATCATTGTGACTATGAGGCAGAAGGCTTTCTTCAGTTGTCTGATTCCTTCTCCTACAAGTTGTGTATGGATCACCCCATGCTAAAAGCCCAACATGAACTAAAATTCATTCTAAAATCCTACGAACATTCCCAGAAACTCTCCCCTGAATCCATTTCCTCCTCACGCCAACACTCTCTTGCCTACCTTCTACGTGCTCCCAAAAATACATGATGCTATTGTGGATGGTTACTGTGCTCCCACTGAAAGAATTTCGGCCAACTTTGCCCAACAAGATTTTTTTTGAAATCTAGCCCCCAACATCCAAGATTTGAACACCTTACTTCATTGACTCTCCACCATTCCCACCCCATTACTTCCTGGATCCTTACTCGCCAGTGTTGGTGCCACTTTCCTATACACCAATATCCCACATGGCCATGGTCTTCTTGCTCTTGAACACTATCTTTCTCAGCTTCCTTCAGAATCTGAGTGCAGTGCCTCATTACTTATAAGCCTTATCAATTACACCCCAAAAATCATTTACTGTTACTTCAAAGGAACCTGTATGTCATCCTCCAATGCCAGTCTATTAATCTAGAGGAAACCTACCCAGTATTCCAAAACCCCAAACCACTGGTCTCATTCAGATACATTGATTATATTTCTATGATTTCCTCTTGGGGACAGGACTCCCTAATCTCATTCCTGTGTCACGGCATGCAACACAACACATTTTATTTGAAAGGCTGCTTTACAATCCGGGCTATCTGGATCCTCCCCTCCATTGCCAGGTTGTATGAACTGTACAAATGGTAGTTGTTCCTACAACACATTCTACGGTCCTGCTAGAACCCTGGCCTGAACCTTATCATCCCTACATCCCGTGGCTAACAATCCCCCCTCCCCCACTCTCTATCCTACATCTCCCTCCAATTTGTGCCTTTCTTCCAACTGTATATCACCCCTTTTTGTACTTGTTTTATTAATTCATTTTTATTTTTCTTTAGTAAATTTTTATCTCTTTATTAATTTTATTTTTCATTTGTCTATTTTTTATTTTTATTTTATTTAAGTTTTTATTATTTTTCAGCCCTACCCCTTTGCTCTCCACTCACACCTCTACATGTAACCTTTCTTGCTCTCCCACTGCTTTCCTCTACTGCATTTCATGCTCTATCTCACATTCCTGCATATCTGAGCCTTTGCAAACTGTCACCCAATGTGGAATGTTCCATACCCATCCTCACCCGGCATCCTTCCCTCCTCCGCTCCCTTCCTCATTCATTGTCAAAGTGCTTGTTGTGCTGAGCAGTCTGAAATGGTGGTCATGTGAACTTGAGTTATTTCTTATGGAGTGTGTGAATGTATGTGTCTAATTTTCTGATAAAGGCCATGGCCAAAAATTTAAAGTTGTGTAAAGGTGATTGTTTATTTATGCACCTGTCTGCATTTCATTGACCATATTTATAGTGAGTTGTTATCTAACCTCTATTATTTTTGACATTTCAACATGGATATTCCATTGATAGATTTTCTTGACATTGACCTGGCACAACAGTTAGATAATTTTTTGCTGTTTTATGTAAATTTGAAAAAGCAAGTCAGTGGGTTTTAATTAGTTTCCTATAACATTTCCTTAGCTGATATTAGTGATATGCTGGTGGAACAGACATACTTGGGAGATGTGTGTGCCTAACACTGATTTAAATCTGAACTGATTAATGTACATCATTTTGGGTCCAGTACTGTGGTGACCCAGTAGGACAGTACGTATCCAGGGGATGAGTATTGCCATACTCACGTTGAAATACGTCATAACTCGAGGTTGTAGCTACCACTGTGCAAGGTATGAAACCAAAAGATTGGTCACATGTTTTGTTTGCATCGAAGCCAGAAACCTTCAGTTAATTAGGTCAATTGGTAAGTGCTATCAATCAAGCAGATCTGAGGTGGGGATGTGAATCCTCTCTATCTGGTAATCAACTCAAAATGTTTCCACTCCTGCACAGTCCATCTGTAGTGGCTATCCAGGAGAGGGTAGATGTTACAGATGTCATAGGCTGAGTCATCCTGTATTTCAAGGCCACTCCATAGGCAAACAGAAGATGAACAGGTGAAATGCAAAACTATCAAATTCTTGCCTAAGGTATGTAATAAGCGAGGGGTTTAACTAATAGTTCTCTTCCTTTATTATACCCTAGTCTCAATCATGAACCACCATTGTGCCACTGAAGCCTGCCACTCAAAGCTGAAAAGCTGTTAATGGTCAAACACTTCGTATGGTAAGCTCATTGAGAGATTTTCATAGTATTATTACTGTTCCTTGGTTCTTAAATGTGTTTTTAATGATGGGGTTGTGCCCTAAGGTTTTATTGGGGTGTTATTTTATAAAGGGTACAGGGTTAGGTTTATATTATTCCTGGGTTAAGTTTTATTGTAAGTGTAATTCTGCTGTGTGCCAGCATTATAATGGGTTTAGAATTGAGACTGCCATGGCTGATGGATTTGATGTACCGGTAAGTCAGTGTCTAAAATTTTGCTTTAAATCTTTTGAACATATCTCTTACTAATAAACTGCAACTTTGTTGTGCAATGGTTGTATCAAGAAGTCATTAAATTTCAACTATGTTAATTCTTGTTAGTCAGTGGTTTCAAATTACGGGATTTGTTATTTCTCATACGACTTCAATTTAATAGATTACAGTTTTCCAATAAAGCATCATACATTATGTTCAACTGCCCAGTCATTCCACTCCCAAGGTGAGGTACTCTTGCTTGCTACACTTAATGATCTATTATGCTGCAGCTTGATTAGTTTGTAGGGAAAGGTTTCTAGGACTTTGATGGTTTAGTTGTGCAAGATAATTTGCTGGTCTCCTTTTTTGTAGAAAATTATTTTTCAAAATTTTGATCCTATAGATGAATTGTGCTTTTCACCATGTATTTAATTACATTCCATGTCTTTCCAGTTCATTTAAGGTGATAAAAACAGCATTTAAAGTGTACCTTTTGAACTGGTGATAGTCCTGTTCATTTTTTGCTTCTCCTTTGTTTATATACTAGAGTTTATAACAGACATATTAGTAAATATGCCTACAAGGTCTAACATCATCATCATCTTATCATACAAATACATTGATCAGAAAGGGAACTCAATATTTCAAAGAAATATTAGATTACATTATGTTAGATGTACTTCTCTCCAAATAGAGGAGGTCCTTCAGGAAGTAGAACATGCCAGAAGAACGAGGATACACAATTAATATTTACAAAGAAAAAATATGTATGATGTCCCTTCCACATGTCCCTAGTGAAATGGTCATTATGGAATCAAAGAAACCTAAATGTATTTCAAAGTCTTTCCTCTATTCTAATAGTACAAGAAAAGCTTATAAATATATTAATTTTAGGGTAAAGTTAGATTAACTGGACCATTTTATCACTATTATCATTATTATTATTTAAATTTCTTGTAATTTCATTATTCACAAAGAACAAATGTACAGTGAATCATTCATTTTTTGGTTTTCTGTAGTTACTCTTTTAAAACAGGTATTATTAAGCCTTCAGACTGCCAGATTAATGGTTAAACCATCTAAGATTAATGTTGTTAGATAGCAGAAAGAACAAACTTGAGATTTGAGAAAGTTTCCTCCATTTAGTAACAAAAAGGGTGTGGGGAAAACTCATCAGAAAGGTCAATTATATTCACAATTTGTTCCTATGTTCACTCATCTTGTCACAACTCTTAACCACCTGTGTAAAAATGGGATGTGTTTTACTTGGGGTGAATACCAGCAAATGGCTTTTTTAGCAATTATTATTACTCTTAGAAAATCTCTGGTTTTGGGTGTTCTGCATTTTGAGAAGAGGTTTATTGTTCAAACTGATGCTGTTAAATACTGAGTTGTGGCCAGTTTGTTACAGGATCAGTTTGGAGAGATAAGACTTTTAGGTTTTGCCTGTAAGGAGATTGTAGGTCCTGAGCTTAAGTACTTTGTTTATGATTGTGAGGCACCGGTTCTCTTGTTTGTTGAGGAAAAATTTAAATTTTATCTCCAGCATTATAAATTTGATTTGGAAACTTATAACCAAGCCTTTTGTTAGGTCTTGGCATGTCATAGGAAGATTGGTAGGATTGAAAGATGGGCTGTTCAAATATCTGCCTTCTGTTTCAAAGTTTTCCATATCAGAGGTTTCAATAACCAGGTTGCTGATGAACTTGATTGCTTGTATGATGAAGGCACTAATGAAACTGGTGACTGTTACTTGGCCATTTCAATAGTTTGTAGTGTCCTAACTAAAATAGCCTAGAGAAAAAGAGAGAGAGAAAGAGAGAGAGAGTGACAGACAGACTGACAGACAGACAGAGAGAAAGCCAAGACTTTCATTGTGGATTTACTAAGACAAGAGGTGGATATATTAGTTAACCCTAAGATTTGTTTGCCTACTGAGTTGGTAGGTTGAAAGGAAAAACGAAACATGGAAGGAATATATACAGGGCCTATACAAGGGAAATGAAGGCAGTACTGTAGAATGGGGAACAGGAAATAGATGGAGATGAGAGAGGAGATACTATATGGTCAACCCAATTAACCACCCCAAATCTCTAGTTAGTGATAATAAATGCACTGTTTTCGATCAGAACATTCAAGGCTTAATAAGGCTTTTCAAAATGAATAGAATATTTGCTAACTCATATTTTTACAAAAACAAAGGATATTATAATCTTACAATTATATATTTTTGACAATGTTACAGCATTCAATCAATGAAATAAATCGCAATTTGTGATCAGTTATGGCTGCACTGTACTAGGTTTAGATAAAATACCAAAGTGCAGCGAATGAAAGTTTGTATCCAACTGGGATTCGAACCTGCGATCTCCTGCTTACTAGGTAGACGTGTTGACCACTCTGCCACTGAGGACACAGTGACCAGCCCGACTGCAGAGGACTCTTCCCTGCACGGGAGCCGTGCAAGGAAGAGTCCTCTGCAGTCGGGCTGGTCACTGTATCCTCGGTGGTGGAGTGGTCAACACATCTGCCTAGCAAGCAGGAGATCCCAGGTTTGAATCCTGGCGAGACACAAATTTTCATTCACCGCACTTTGGTATTCCATCTAAACCTAGTACAGTGCAGCCATAACTGATTGTAAATTGTGATTTATTTCATTATAATCTTAGGTGATTTTAATGTTGATTATCTTATTGATAACATGGAAAGAAATGATTTGTCATATGTAATAAGCTCTTTTACTGTAACAGCACAGGTAGATTTTCCCACTAGATCCCAATATCTTCTTAAGTAAAAGCAAAAATCCAAACACAAATGTAAAACATGTTTTAAATGGGCTCTCAGACCATGATGGTCAGCTACTTTCAATTGAAAGTGTTAGTAAAACTTTCAGAGCAATTAACTCACTGTCTATAAACACCTTCTGTAATCTTATACAAGACATTGATTGGGACAAATTCAAGCACTTAGTCTATGTTAATTACAAGTACAATGCTTTTTTAAATGAATTTATTTGCCTATTCGAAGCAGCCTTTCCCTAAATCCAAATGTGAGACCTACTCTGATAAAAACTGGTTAACTCTGGGCATCAAAACTTTCTGCAAAAGGAAAAGGAATCTGTATGCTTCACTTAAATCTTGTTATAGTCTAGAAAATGAAAGACTTTACAAACTGTACTGCTCTATCCTTAAAAAAGTTCTAAGAAGGGCAAAAAGTAGTTCTATAAAATCAGAGATTGATGTCTCTGGTAATAAAATTCAAACCATATGGGACATAATGCTGTGGTGATGCTGTGGTGTATGGGAGGGTGTCGTCTGTAACTGACTGTAATAGCATACAGGATGACTTAGACAAAATTTCTAGTTAGTGCGAAGATTGGCAGCTAGCTCTCAATGTGGAAAAATGTAAGGTGATGCAAATGAGTAGAAAAAACAATCCCATAATGTTTGAATACAGCATTAGTAGTGAGCTTCTTGATGCTGTCGCATCGTTCATATATCTAGGCGTAACATTGCAGAGCGATATGAAATGGAACGAGCTTGTAAGGACAGTTGTGAGTAGGGCTGACAGCTGACTTCGGTTTATTGGGAGAATTTTGGGAAGATGTACTTCACCTGTAAAGGAGACCGCGTATAAAACGCTTGTACGATCACGTCTTGAGTATTGCTCAAGTGTTTGGGACCCGCAGCAGATCAATTTAAAGGAAGACATAGAGGCGGTTCAGAGGCGAGCAGCTAGATTTGTTACCGGTAGGTTCGACCAATGCGCGAGTGTCACGGAAATGCTCCAGCAACTCAGTTGGGGATCGCTGGAAGAAAGATGACGTTCTTTTTGTGAATTTCTGTTGAGTAAATTTAGAGGGCCGGAATTTGAAGCTGAATGTAGTACGATCTTGCTGCCGCCTACTTACATTTCGCGTAAAGATCACAAAGACAAGATAAATACTTGAGAAACTGGTTCACAAAAGATTTATTGACCACCTCATTCCACAAAAGAGTGATCAGGGTAATGAGTAGAGTCAAATGTAGTCATTCATGTAGAAACCTTTTTAGGAAATGAGGGATACTGACCACTGCATGTCAATATATCTGCTCCCTACTATGCTTTATTGGCAAAAATGAACATTTGTACAAAACTTTGTACAAAAAGGAGCCCACTATATGAGCTGCAAGGTGTTCAGTGCTCTCCCACTATCTCTGAGGTCACTAGTCAATGAGCCTTACATGTTTATACAACAACTCACATAATATCTATTAGATAAGTCCTTTTATTCAATTGGAGAATATTCCAATTGTGTTTTATTTTTTAATTAACAAGATGTTATTTTATTGTAGCATGCCGTGTGTAATTTTTGTTAATCATCACTATTTCTTGCTGCTAAGATCCACCTTTATTTTAATCTTGTGATGAGTAATTTATCTTATACATAGATCTCCTCTTGCAAGTGGGTTTTCTGTATGTTCCTTCTATAACAATTTGACGCATCCTACATCAAAGCTATATTGGGTCTATGGGATCTAAGTAAATAAATACAAAATAGTTAAATACTGTGAGAAGAATTCACTCTTAACTGCTGGAATAATTGGGGGAGAAATTCATGTAAAAACTCTTCCACTTTGTGTGCAGGATGTATGAGACAGGGGAAATACTTTCAGATTTCAAGAAGAATGTAATTATCCCAATCCCATAGAAAATAGGTGCAGCCAGGTGTCAATATTACAGAATTATCTGGTTAGTAAGTGTTGGTTGCAAAATACTAATATAAATTATTTACTTATGAATGGAAAAACTGGTGGAATCCAACCCTGGGATCAGTTTGGATTTAAGAGAAATGTAGGAACATGTTCAGTAATACAATGTGAAGTAATTTGAAATTTTATACAATGGAAATACCTTAAAGGATTCAACAATATTTTGGAAAGGTTTGGTTGCTACTCACCACAGAGATGCCCAATGAACCATAGAAAGGCACACATAACAGAATAAACGAAAAAAACAAAGCTTTCAGCTGCACGCGCACATGCACACACACACTCAACTGCCATCTCCAGCTGTTGCAGCTGGACTGCCAGTTTTTATTTATCCTGTAGATCATACAGTTTATCAAAAGAAGCACATGATGATATATGACTTGTCAAAATGATGATGAGATGATACATGGTTAAAATGGTCATGACAGTGGTATTATAATGATACAATTGTTCATATAAAATATAAGAAACACCAAGAAATACACAAGCAATTAACTTGGCAAGTCCAAAGTACAGTACAAATTAAAAATCCACAACTAGAGTAGAACACTAGAGGTATTAATATGTTCAGGTTTGCATATAAGGTGTAGAATTCAGAGTGTACAAATAGTATTGGAAATCTAAAGAATACTTTTAAAAATACAACTACAAAAGGGAAAACACACTTCTGTTTGGGTTATATATAAACTACAGAAAACGGACAGAGCAAATAACATGTAATTTCTAAAGTATGTGTTTAAAAAAAGGAAAGAATAAAATAATCACCTTACAAATGGGACACACACATCTGTCTTAGGTCTACATGGTTTACGTTTGCATACAAATGTATATGACATAGAAAAAAAAAAATACAAATAATTTTAAAAAATTAACACACAGTCTAACTTATGTAGATGAGCTTTTAAGAACTTACAGTTTTGTTTCAAGAAATGTAGTGACAGAACAAAAGCAGGGATTTCATAAAATTTGTTTCAGTTTTTTTCTCAATTTCTTTGGATTGTTAATTGCCTTGATCTTTGCTGGGAGATGGTTGTAGATTTTTATGCCCATATATTCAACACAGTTGAAAATAATTTGGTACAGTGTGCTATTATTCTTAGCTGAGTTTTGTTTTTAGTGTTATGTGTGGCAATCCAGATTTTTGTGTGGTGTCCCTAAATACTGAGCTACAAAATGAACCAGTTCCATTATATAGAGGTACGGAAGAGGCAGGATTTTTAATGCTTTAAACAGTGGTTCACAGTGTTCAGTTCTACTTTTTCATGCCATAATTCTCACTACTTGTTTTGTAATTTGAAAACTTTATTGGATTTTGTACTATTTCCCCAGAAAATTAGGCCATACCTCATAATGGATTCAAATAGAATACGATATACAAGCTTCAAAGTGTCCATGTTGGTTGAATCTTTTATTGATCGAAGTAGGTAGCACATTTTTCTGAGCTTCTTTGCTGTTACCTCTACAGTCAGTTTCCAGTTTAGTGTACTACTGTGGGTTAGTCCAAGAAATTTAGTATCCTGTACAGTGATAATTTCATCTTTACCAATGAGTATGTTGGCATTGATGGGGTAAAATACTGCCTTGTGTGAAAGCTCATACCTACAGTTTTTGAGTGTTTTTGTGCAGTTTGTTTGCCTCAAACCAAGATTTTAATTGATTGGTAGTTTCATTGACTTTTTCTTGAGGTGAATCTTCTACATCTACATACATGTACATACTCGTCAATCCACTGTAAGGTGGATGACATTTCCTTTCCTATTCCACTCCCAAATAGAATGAGGAAAAAAAGAATGCCTATATGCTCTGTACAAGCCCTAATTTCTCTTATCTTGTCTCTGTGATCACTACATGAAATGTAAGTAGGCAGCAGGAAGATCGCACTACACTCAGCTTCAAATTCTGGCACTTTAAATTTCCTCAACAGGAATCCACAAAAAGAACATTGTCTTTCCTCCTGCAATCCACAATTGAGTTACCGGAGCATTACTGTGACACTCGCACATTGGTTGAATCTACCAGTAACTAACCTAGCTGCTCACCTCTGAACACCTTTTATGTCTTCCTTTAAACTGATCTGCTGCAGGTCCCAAACACTTGAGCAATACTCAAGACATGGTTGTACAAGCATTTTATAAGTGGTCTCCAATAAACCAAAGTTGGCTGTACACCTTACAACTGTCCTTACATGTTCATTCCATTTCATATCGCTCTGCAATGTTCCACCTAGATATTTGAATGACACAACTACATCAAGTTCACTACTAATACTGTATTTGAACATTCTGGGATTGTTTTTCCTACTCATGCTCATTACCTCACATTTTTCTACATTGAGAGCCACCTGCCTTTCTTTGCACCAACTAGAAATTTTGTATAAGTCATCCTCTATGCTATTACACTCAATTAAAGATGACACCCTCCCATACACCACAGCATCATCAACAAACAGTCACAAATTACAAGTTACTGTCAATCAGATCATTTATATAGCCAGAAAATAATAGCAGTTCTGTCACACACCCCTGGGGCATGCCTGACAATACACTCATCTCTGATGAACACTCGCTGTTGAGAACAACATACTGCGTTTTATTACTTAGGAAGTCTTCCAGACAGTCACAAATTTGTGAACCTATTCCATAAGCTCGTATCTTCATTAGCAGTCTGCAGTGTGGCAACATGTCAAATGTCTTTTTGAAGTCGAGAAAAACACATTCAGCTTGTTGCCCTTCATCCGTGGCTTACAAGATCTCGTGTGAGAAAAGGGCAAGCTGAGTTTCACATGAGTGATGTTTCCTAAACCCATGCTCATTCATTGAAAGAAGCTTTTTTGTCTCAAAGAAATTTGCTATATTCAAACTGAGAATATGCTCAGAAATTCTACATGAAATTGGTCAACAGTATTAACTTGTAATTATGTGGACCAATTCTCTATCGTTACTTATAAACGGGACTCGCTTGTGCTTTTTTCCAATCACTAGGAACTATGCGCTGAATTAAGGATTTGTGAAAAATGCGAGCTAAATGAGGGGCCAATGCGGCAGAATACTCTTTGTAAAACTGAACTGGTATTCCATCTGGACCACGGGACTTTTTTGTATTTAGCTCTCTCAGCTGCTTGTCTACTCTGGAAATACCTATTACTATATCCTACTTGTAATTTAAAAATTTGTATCATCCACATACAAAAAAGAATTAAGTTTAAGGATGTTTTCTCGAAGGTCATTGATGAACAATGTGAAAAGGACTAGCTCAAGAACAGACCCTTGTGTGACACCATATGTTATACTTAGAGTATCTGATTTACAGTAGGTAGATGCCTCCTAGAAGATGGATTAAGGAAAGGCAAACCTGCATTTTTGGCTCTTGTAGATTTAGTGAAAAAGCTTTGACACTGTTGATTGAAATAAAATAAAAAAATACAGAGAAAGAGAGTTAAATGTAACTTGTACAAAAACAATTAAGCAGTTGTAAGAGTCAAAGGGCATGTAAGTGACAACACAGTGCTTAGGAAGAGAATATGACAGTATTGCAGCCTTTTCCTAATGTTATTCCATTTGTACATTGAACATGCAGTGGATGAAAGCAAGGAGAAGGAATTAAAAATCTAAGAAGAATTAAAAACTTTGAGGTTTGGTGATGATATTGTAATTCTATCACACAGAGAAAAGGACCTGGAAGAGTAATTGAACAGAATGGACAGAGTCATGAAAGGAGGGTATAAGAAGAACATTAACCAGAGCAAAACAAGGGCAATGGAATGTAGTCTAAGAAAATTAGGCAATTCTGAAGCTGTCATCAGCCCAATAATATATAATATAGATATTATTATAGTTAGTATTAACATCATTATTTATATTAAGTATTCCCTGAATGTAAAATGCAAATGCATTTGTTTCTTAAATTAATTATTAAACAGTAGTACCTTCCACTGTTGAAGTATAAAAACAGAGGTAAATAGTAATGTAATGATTTGTCATTAATTGTGTACTTTGGAATCAGTAAGGTACAAGGTAATCGGCTCATAAACCAAAACCTCTGTCATGCATAATAAAATAAAGTTTTGTGAAAAGGACAATAAGTGTGGTTTAGTTTTTTAATACTGAAGGCATTAGATTAGGAACAAAACAATAAGAGTAGTAGATACAATTTATTCTTTGGGTAGCAAAATAACTTCTGATGGCAAAAGCAAAGAAGATATAAAATGCAGAACGGCTGTGGGAAGAAAAGTATGTATGAAGAAAAGATTTTGGTTGGCATGTAAAATTAATTTAAGTGTTAGGAAGTTATTTCTGAAAACATTTGTCTTGAGTGTAAAATTGTACAAGAGTGAAACATGGATGATAAGGAGTTCAGAGAGAAAGATGATAAAAGCTTTTGACATGTGCTGTTATGGGAAATTTTGAAGATTAGTTTGGTACATCACACAACTAATAAGGAGATGCTGAATAGATTTGGGGAGAAAAGAAATTTCTGGCATATGTTCACAGAATGGATTGATTGATGGGACACATCCTAAGACACCAGGGAATCATAAGTTTAGCATTAGAGGGAAGTATGTAGGGTATAAATCACAGATGTAGACCAATAGATGAATACGGGAAGTGGGTTCAAAAGGTTCTCCTGACTTATAGTACTATCAGGATTCATTATCACCTTACTGGCCTCTTGCTGTATAAAGATGTTCATCATTTGGTAGGCGAGTGCAAGTTGTGTTAAATAAGAAAACCTAATAACTCACACAAGAGTTTGTTACAATCCGAGCAAGAACTGAGGCTGATGGATTTATTATGAGAGATGCAACATTGAATGCAGTGAAGGAAAGAAGTGAGAGAGGATAAAAACGAGATGTAGAGATGTGGGGGAGGGAGAGGAGGAAATGAAATTATAAAATTTATAAAGAAAAATTAAGAAGATGAACACAGCACCCTTGATTTCAATGGCTGCTTTACTGTCTGAGCCATTTGGATCCTCCCATCCACCACAAGCTTTTCTAAACTGCACAGATGAGTGTTGTCCCTTCAACACCTTCTACATTCCTGCAACCACCTCGCCTCAACCTAGGACAACTTGCCATCCCTTTACCATATGCCTAACATTCTCTCCCCTCCTCTCCCTTCCCCCTCATTATCCTGTATCCCTCCAATTCATGTCTTCCTTCCAACTGTTGTTGCTCCTTACAATATACCCTTAATACATTACTTTTTTTTTTTTAAGTTTTATGTGTTTTTTGAAAATTTTCCTTCCTATTTTTATTGTTCAAAGTCCCCAGACCCTTCTCACACACCTCTGCACCTCCCTCTTATATCCTACTGCTCCTTCCCTTCACTGCATTCATTGCTACTTCTCACATCACCTATCAGATTCTTTACAACCCACCATGAAATGAAGAATTGCCCAGTCACATCCTCACACAGCCTCCTATCCTCTCCACTCCCCTCCACTCTCCTCTTCACTCACTGTTGAGATGCTTGTAGTGTTTGAATGGCATGAATGGTGGTCATGTGTGTATAGTTATCTGAGTGATTCTGTGAATGTGAGTGTTTCTTTTTCTGATGATGGCCATGGACAAAAATTTAACTTTTGTGAATGTGATTGTCTATTTTACTTACCTGTCAGCAGCTCAGTTAGTGACTTTGTGGTGAGTTACTGTTTATCCTCTCTTACTGATATATTTTCTTCATTCAGTCTACTTAATACTCTTGTGAGTTTTCAGGCCCCTCCCTTTATTCCTATTCTGCTTAAGCACTTTCATTTAAGTAATCACATTAAACACATTATCACTACCCCCAATTATCGACAGTCTTCTTTCTCTGAAAGGATCAACAAGAAACTCAAGGCATCCTTAATTATTTATTCTGCAAAAGCTAAGGACAAATGGAATATTTATCTCTCTTGGATCAATTTTTCCTTTACTTCTGCCAGCAGCAGTCCTCCAGAATGGTTCTGGCAAACCCTCTTAATTCTTCACTTCCCAACTTATGGAATGCTAATGATCTTTTGCCTGAGCATATTACCCTGGAGGTCATCATACAGAACTGGGATAGGCTAGAAGGAATTTTGATTTAGCCCATCGCCATCACCGGAAATATTACAATCATGGTAGGAACCCTTTTTGAGGGAATATTGAGGGTAAATTTTCTTATATACTGATAATATGGGTTGAAGTCAGTATGGTGGTTTTACTGGCAAGGGGACCTTGTTCCATTGCTAGAATCTTTTGTTTCATGATATGATGACAGCAAAACGAGCAAGGTAGATGTGAGCTAGGTCAAACAAGGGAACTAGCCTTGTTGTCTAAGGGAGGTTCTTTGAGTTTTAGTTGGGGAGGATGAGCTGTGACAATGGCTTTGTATTGATTCTATCATCATTAGGGATATGAATCTATGATGCCACATTTGTCCTCTCTAGATTGATTCCCCATGTCTAGGAATATCTTTGGTCTTTTGAAAAAGCAGTGTTGAGAGTGGTGAGGGGTACTATGACTAGATGGCCAGTTTGACCAGTATGAAGAAAGCAACTGAGGAAGGTGAAAGCTGAACAGCAGGACCAGCTGCCGAGTCACCAGCAGCAGTATAATTTTAAGGCATTTGTTTTGGTGGCTATTAAGTACTTATCTATTGTGCCTTATTTAATTATATTGGTGATTATTTTCAGGAATTGCCTTTTGTTTGCTTTGGTGGCCACCTCTTTTTTTAATAATTTTATTATTTATTGAAATATTGCCCTTGTATTCCTTATTAAAATAATGTTTTGGATGTACCATGGCTGGTGTTTTTAATTCATAGTCTTGCATTTCTAGTGGAATTGAAATAAATGTAGTATTAAGAATCATCAGGGTTCAAACTTAATTGTTTAGACAGCCTTATTGTTTAAATTGTGCTGTTAATAATTTTCAACAGTTGTTTTAATACTCTACTGGTGGAGAGTGAATGTAAACTTGTATTGCTAATTTGTGTCCACATTGTGTTCTAGATTTCGTTGGATAAATTGTGCACAGAATTTGTTTAATTCCAGCTATATGGAAATAAGATCATTCCTTATTGGCTTACTTTAATTTATGTCAACAAACTTTTTTTTAATCTATTCAGACCAAACTGCGTGGTCGTCAGTCCATAACTTACAAACTACTTAAACCTAGGTAAACTAACCAAAGGACAAACAGACACACCCATGCCTCAAGGAGGACTCGAACTTCCACGGCGAGCAACCGTGCGGTCCGCAGCGAAATGCTTTAAACCACTCGGCCACTCCACTGCGGCCAACAAACTAATCTGTGAGCTTGCTACTAAGCCTTCCGCTTTATCTTGTAGCCATTATGTTGGTTTATGATTGAGGCTTACCATAATCTTTCTGTTTTCCCTAATCAAATATAAATATTTTTAACTGAGTTTAAAATCATTTCTACTTTGTTGAGCAGTTGACTGTTATTAGAGGGCAGTCAGAGTATAATTGTTGAGTTTCTTCCTTTCTTTTATTTAATGGGCATTATTAAAATCCCTACCTTGTCTCAGCTTGTGGCCAGCTTCCTTACATTCTGTGGTTGCTACACCCTACTGCTGTTTTGTGTCATACCACTGTTTGTTTTGGCATGTGTTGCTAATTATAAAGATTTTAAAAGGAAATTGTATTTATTGTTATATTTCCCTTTTTATTTTTTATAACAAATTATTTTCTATTACTACTACTACAGAGTCTGTAAGTTGTTCACGACATTATTAGTGTGTACTTCATATTTTTGGCAGTTTTGCAAGTATTACTCAAAAATAATGTAATCCCTAATGTAGTCTAATGAGTACTGGAGACTGATTGAGAGTAAAGTGCAAAGAGACAGTTGTAATAACAAGTAATTGAAAGTTGCAAAAGACCTAACTTCAGAACTGCAGCTTATAATGGAACTAACCCCTGTTAATGCTCACTAAAGGAGACGATTCCAACACCCACTGAAGTATAGAATACCAGTTCCTGCAAACCGAACATTCAATACCAAACATGTGGTTTTTTTTACGGGTGTGAGCCCCAGAAAACACACTTGTCTGCATATCAATACATTATTAAACCAACAGTTCAAAAGCAGAACACAGACTGAATGTAATTTATTTATTTATTTATTTATTTATTCTGTTCCATAGGACCCACTTCAGGAGTAAGACTCCATGGTCATGGAACAAGTCAATACATTAATTGTTACACAATAATGGTAATAGAAAAAGTGAAAAGAATCAATAAAGAAAAAATAAATTAGCTTAATTGTTTAACTTTTCTAGGAGTTCCTCGACAGAATAAAAGGAGTGAGCCACGAGGTAACTCTTCAATTTAGATTTGAAAGCATGTGGATTAGTGCTAAGATTCTTAAGTTCTTGTGGCAGCTTATTGAAAATGGATGCCGCAGAATACTGCACCCCTTTCTGCACAAGTGTTAAGGTGGTGCGGTGCAAATGTAGATTAGACATCTGTCTAGTATTCACCGAGTGAAAGCTACTAACTCGTGGGAATAAGCTGATATTATTAACAACAAACGACATTAAAGAAAAAACGTATTGTGACGCCAGAGTCAAAATTCCCAGACTACTGAAAAGGGGTCGACATGACGTTCGCGAACTTACACCAGATATTGCTCGAACCGCCCGTTTTTGAGCCAGAAATATCCTTTTTGCATCAGGCGAGTTACCCCAAAAAACAATGCCGTACATCATAAGTGAGTGAAAGTAAGCGAAATAGACTACTTTTCGTGTTGAAAAATCACTTATCTCAGATATTGTTCTAATGGTAAATATAGCAGAATTTAGTTTTGGAACAAGATCCTGAACATGGGCTTTCCATGACAGCTTACCGTCTATATGAACACCTAGAAATTTGAACTGTTCAGTCTCACTTATCACATGCCCATTATGTGTAATCATAATGTCAGATTTCGTCAAATTATGTGTTAGAAATTGTACGAACTGAGTTTTACTGTGATTTAACATCAACTTGTTTTCTATTAGCCATGAACTTATCTCTTGAACTGCATTATTTGATACTGTGTCAATATTACGAGCAACATCCTTCACTACCAAGCTGGTATCATCAGCAAACAAAAATATTTTACAATCACCTGTTATACTCGAAGGCATATCATTTATATAAATAAGAAACAGCAATGGTCCCAAAACAGACCCCTGGGGCACCCCATACTTAATTGTGCCCCATTGGGATTGCACGTCATAGCCATTTTCTACATTGCGGAGAATTACCTTCTGTTGTCTATTATTAAAGTAAGAGGTGAACCAGTTGTGGGCTACTCCCCGTATTCCACAATGTTCCAACTTCTGCAACAATATTTTGTGATCAACACAATCAAACGCTTTTGTTAAATCAAAGAAGACGCCTAATGTCCGTAGCCTCTTATTTAACCCATCAAGTGCCTCACAGAGAAACGAAAATATAGCGTTTTCGGTCGTTAAACCACTTCTAAAACCAAACTGTACGTTTGACAGGAAATTATGTGAACTGAAATGATCAATTAATCTTGAACATACAGCCTTTTCAATAACTTTGGAAAAAACCGATGGCATAGAAATAGGTCTATAGTTGTCTACATTATCCCTTTCACCTTTTTTATAAAGCGGTTTCACTACTGAGTACTTTAATCTGTTAGGAAACTGACCATTCCGAAAGGAAAAATTACAAATATGGCTTAGTACTGGGCTAACATATGGAGAACAGTACTTTAGAATTCTGCTAGATACCCCATCATATCCACAAGAGTCCTTAGTCTTTAGTGATTTAATTATTGACTCAATCTCACCTATGGAAGTATCATGAAGGATCATTTCAGGCAACAGCCTCGGAAACGCATTTTCTAAAAACGTTATATGATTACCTGTAGAAACTAGAGTTTTGTTTAGTTCCTCTACTATATTCAGAAAGTGATTATTGAATGTTGCACATATATCTAACTTGTCAGTAACAGAAACATTCCTACTACGCACTGACGTTATATCTTCTACCTGCTGCTCCTGACCAGACACTTCCTTCACGACTGACCAGATAGTTTTAATTTTATCCCGAGAGTTTGCTATTCTTTTTGCGTACCACATACTTTTTGCATTCTTAATGACATTTTTCAGAACCTTACAGTACTGTTTGTAATGAGCTACTGCATCTTCATTCTGACTGCTTCTAACATTTTGATACAACTCCCGCTTAGTTCTACATGATACTCTTATCCCCTTTGTCATCCACCCTGGCTGTCTGTTACTGAAAGTACCCTGTTTTGAGCGTTCTAGTGGAAAGCAACTTTCAAATAGCATAATAAATGTGTTCAGAAAAGCATTATATTTATCATCTGCATTATCAGCACTATAAACATCCTGCCATTCTTGTTCCTTAATTAGGCTTAAAAAGGTCTCAATTGCAACTGGATTAACTTTTCTGAGTAGTTGATATTTATGTTTAACATTTGTTTGAGAACAAATACTTTTTAGAATTAAAAGTTGGGCATCGTGGTCTGATAGGCCATTTACTATTCTGCTGACAGAGTGCCCCTCTAATAATGAAGAATGAACAAAAATATTGTCAATGGTAGAACTGCTATTTCCTTGCACTCTCGTTGGAAAAAATACTGTTTGCATCATGTTATAGGAATTAAACAGATCTAACAGCTGACGTTTCCTTGAGCTATCACCTACACAATTAATGTTGAAATCTCCACACACAATTAAATTTTTATACTTCCTATACAGTGAACCCAGAACCAATTCCAGCTTGGGCAGAAACATTTTAAAATCTGAGTCAGGGGATCTATAAATAACAACTATTACTAGTTTAGTTCCATTAACATTAACAATTCCTGCACAACATTCAAATATCTGTTCTGTGCAGTGTTTAGAAAAATCGATTGACTCCGATGAAAAATCGTTTTTTACATACATGGCCACTCCCCCACACTGCAAGGAACTCCTAGAGTAGAAGGCAGCTAACCTGTATCCTGGCAAAGGAAGTCTCTGAATTGTCACACCACTTAAAAAGTGCTCTGAAATACCAATAATGTCAGAATCAGTATCAATAAGCATTTCATTAACTTTATCTCTGATACCCTGTATATTTTGATGAAAAACAGTAATTCCCTTATTACTTATATTCTTAGACTTTGTCAAAGGTGGTTCATTTCTTAGAGGGACTTCCTTTAAGCAGGAATATCTATCAGCTGTCTTCAGTCTAAAAAAGGTGCAGCCCTAACACCAACTACTACAGGAATTTTTCCATGAGTGAAACCCCCACCCCCTACTACACTGTCACCTATGAGCTTTGCCAACCTCCCCTTCCCATACCTATTGAGGTGCAGACCGTGCCTAGTAAAATCCGACCTTTGGATAGTTTCAACTGGCACCACTGCAATGTGATCCATGCCCTCCGTCATCAGCACCTTTTCAAGCCCCATGTTAAGACGGCTGACAGCCGTATTAAGACAAGGCCTATCATGACGCTGAAACAGCTGCACGAAATGCACATTCGTGCCACCAGTTTCATTTGCTATCCTTTCCAGATCACCACTTATATCATATTCCCCGTCCCTATCAAGACTGTTCCCGGCCCCACCCACTATAACTACCTGATCCTCTTTTGAAAAATTCCTACATAAGTCCCCTATGTTACAAGTGACCTGATCTAACCCTGCACTAGGCTTCACTATGCTGGTGACCTGGTACTCACTCCCAAGTACTTCCTGCAACTGTTGGCCAATTGTTGGTGGCGGCCTAGAGGCAGCTCACCCAAAGACAATCGTTTGTTCAGAGTCAATTACGGCTATCACTGCCACACAGCCCCTCCCATACTTCCCGCAGTATGGAGTAATCTTGTTGAGGTGATGATAGGGGGGGGGGGGCATGAGTGAAATCGGCTACATTAGGGATGGGAAACCTGTCCATGATCATCTTAGAACTGAGCCTATGGTTGTCACCACACATTTCCCAAGAGCCATCGCTTTTTTTTTACTAAGTGAATTGGGGAGGACCAACTGCTAGAAGAAGGTTCGATTATGAGTGCCTCTAGTAATTCTGTGATCTGTGCTTCCACTACACACAGGCATGTTACCTGTGAGTCTGTGGACTGTGCTGTTAGTTACTACAGAAATGCACTGCCTAGGGCGGGAGGCAGAGGGGTGTGTGGCATCTGGTGCATCAGATTTGGTGGGTGATGTTGTGACAGCCGGTGTGGGGATGGAAGGTGACAGTCTGGTGGAAGTCAGACTGGTGTGTTCATTGTGATCATAACCACTGAATCATATTTTGCAAATTAACCCAGCACGGATGAGCAAAATGCACTAAAACGTGCACAGTAGCATAAGAAACTCGGTACAGAGTCATCAATGTGGGTTTTTCATGGGGGTGTGAGCCCCAGAAAACACACTTGTGTCTGCATATCAACAATTTATTAAACTGATAGTTCAAAAGAATAACACAGACTGAATGTAATTGTTGGTGGTGGCTGAGAGGCGGCTCACACAAAGACAATCATAAGGCTATGATTGGTTGTTCAGAACTTTATTACGGCTATCGCCGCCACAAACTCTTCAGATACATTGTTCAGTTAACTGTGGAAAACATAACTGTGATTCCATCCCCATACTTAATTAGAGCTTCAGACTGAATGAACTTTTAATGACAGCATATACAAATTATTATTGCCCTGCTGTAGATGAGTTATTAAAGCAGAAATGTTTCTACAATGAATTAAACTGTACAAGAATATAAACAGCAATGAAAATTATCTATTGAAATAATAATTTTTCATACAAATATTATAGACAAAATATTTCTAGCAGGAAAGCTTTCTACAGTATGTCTGCCTAGGTGTGTTCGCGTCTGTGTAAATGTGTGGGTGTGTGTGTATTTGTTTACCTTCCTTTTCTTCCCCCAAGGTAAGTCTTTCCTCTCCTGGGATTGGAATGGCTCCTCACCCCCTCCCTTAAAACCCTCATCATTTCCTTTCCCTCTCCTTTCCTTCTGCCTGAAGAAGCAACTGGGTTGCGAAAGCTTGCGTTTGCGTACGTGTGTGTTTTATTTGTGCTACTATCACCACCTGTGCTCCTTCGCCTGGTGAGTAATCTTCATCTATTTTTATAGAAATAATAATTTTGAGCAATATATTGTAATAAATCATATATTTGTGACAATTCAAAATGTTACCTGTTTATAATCCAATTACTGCAGTGTACTCATTAACATGCAATTAATGGTAATATCATAAAGTCTTGTAATAATCTAATGACGAATGTATATAAAAATCTAATACCATTACTGAATAGCATTCTGTAAATATTAGTGTAATTACTGTTAGTGTCTCTAATCATTTATTTAACCAATTGTAATCAATATTGTTGACCTGCAATGCCCTATAAATAACAAGAAGTTGCACCCAATGTTATTGTATGTTTATCATTCATTAGCCAAGATCATTGTAAATACAATTCATAAATTGTAAACTTTTAATTGTAACTTAAAATTTTTTGTAAAGTCCAATACTGTATTTCAAAGCCCTAATTGTTAAACAATGTATATACAGATCCATGTTGTGGCACCAATTAGATTGGCCATTGGTTCAAGTTCAGTTCCAGGTTCTGTGCAGCAAGAAGTTCTATTGAAGTACAATGTAAAACTGATGATGATTGGAATATTTATATTGCAAGAATGGCCTTAAAATGTATGACAGCTAATTAGTCAGTGTGTTTTTTAAAGGAAAAATTCTCTTCTTATTGCTGTACAACTCAGGAGTGATGCAGATACCTCTATGGAATCATCCATACTAAAGCTACTCTGATGACAGTGACACATTCATTCAAGACTAATTTATAAGCCAGAGTACTGTACTTATAGGTCCAATGATCATTTTTAAGGTTGTAGTGATACCAGCTCCCTCATCATTACAAAATAGAAGAAAGATGTTGTGAATTGTCAGAATGGGGGTCTTTTTGGAAAAAGACTGATAGCATGATTTTCAAAATGACCCCTCTACTGACAATTCACATCTTTCTTTCACCCCATCTTTAGGCCTCTAATAACTTTGTTTTCATTCATTTATTACCGTTTCACTACAACCATGTATCATTTCACAAGATTAATTTCCCGCACACCACAAAGATCTCTGTTTTACTAAGCTGCCACATGGCAAGCCGCTCATTCTCACGGGCATAATTCTGCCCATACCACTTTGTTTAATGGTCTTATTTATGATCTACAAACAATTTTTTTTTTTTTTTTTTTTTTGGGGTGCGCACAACTTCTCAGGTCATTTGTGCCCAGATTGGAACATAAATTCGCTAGATCTCGAAAAAATTGATAACTACCAGATAGAGTATCAAGAGAAGGCTAAAAACGAAAGATAAAAAACAATTAAAAGGGTTAAATATCCTTTGATAAATTGACCATGTTGATAAAACGCAAAACTTGAGCAGCTGCTCGTGTGTCATTAGCTAAAAGTTCCTCCAGAGTAGATGGTAAGTGAAGGGCTACACGGAGATGTTTAAAATTAACACAAGACAGTTAAACATGTCACAAATGACGGTGGCTGAAACGGGAGTGACTGATCCACAACTGGGCCAGAATGACCTCTTCTCACCGAGAGGGGTGTGAGGAGGTCCTCCAACTGGTTGGGATTGGTTTTACAGTTCTCAATTTATTGTCGTGGAGTGAGAACCACACACTGTGCCAGGACGACACAATACTCCGGCGAAGAGCCCGTTGAACATCGTCTGATGGGATGCAAAAAGTAGCCATGCGAAGCAAAAGAGCTGCTGCCTTGGCCGCTATGTCGGCGGTGTCATTCCCGGGCACACCCATGTGGCCAGGGACCCACAGAAAAGAAACGTGACAGCTGTTATCTGGTAGCAACTGGAGGGAGCATTGGATTCGTTGGACGAGAGGATGGGTCGCGAGAGTGTCCTTAAGACTCCGCAGGGCACTAAGGGAGTCTGAACAGATGGCATAAAAAGGACGGCGGCGAGTATATAAAACAGCCTGGTGGAGGGCAAAAAGCTCAGCCATGAAATTCGAGCACTGGTCAGAGAGCTTATATTGGAAACAGTTGTCCCCGACAACGAAGGCAGATCCAAGACTGTCAGTGCTCTTGGAACCATCAGTGTAGATAAATATGGCATTATCGAACCGCGAATGGAGTTCAAAAAGCCTCGAGCGGTATACCAAATCCAGAGTGCTCTCCTTGGGCAGAGAACAAAGTTCAAGGTGGGTGGGAACCTGGGCCTAATGCCACGGTGGCAATGGGCTCTCACTCAACCAAACGGTGGAAGGAAGAGTAAAACTGAGCCACTGAAGCAGGCGGCGAAACCAAACTCCAGGTGGAAGCAAGGATATCGCAGACAACTGATATTGGCGATTGAGTGAGTCATCAAAAAATAATGGGTAAGATGGGTGGTTAGGCATCGACCACAGTCGGCATGCGTACCAACACAAGAGTATGTCATGCCAAGTGGTCAAGGGTAATACAGCAGCTTCGGCATAAGGACTTTCAACAGGGCTGGTATAAAATGCACTGGTCACCAGGCGTAATCCTCAATATGAATAGAGTTGAGACGGCAGAGAAGCGACGGCCCTGCAGAAGAGTATACAAGGCTTCCGTAGTCGAGCTTTGACTGGCCTGGTAAAGGTGAAGCAGGACGGTATGATCCGCTCCCCATGATGTGCCACTGAGGACACGGAGCACATTAAGGGATCAGGCACAATGGGCAGCCAGGTAAGACACGTGTGGGGACCAGCATAGTTTACAATCCAACATTAGCCCTAAGAATATTGTTGTCTTCACGAAAGGGAGAGCAACTGGGCCGAGACTTAGAGATGGCAGAAGAAATTCCTCGTATCTCCAGAAGTTTATACACACCGTTTTCTCAGTGGAGAAGCGAAAGCCGTTCGAAATGCTCCAGGAATATAAGCGGTCAAGACAGTGTTGAAGACAACGCTCCAAGAGACACGTCACTGCACTGCAATAAATTGCAAAATCATCTACAAAAAGGGATCCGGAAACATCGGCTGAAAGGCAGTCTACGATCGGATTGATTGCAATAGCAAAAAGAGCCATGCTCAAGACAGAGCCCTATGGCACTCTATTCTCCTGGCGAAAGGTATCTGACAAAACAGAGCCCACCCGTACCCGGAACTTGCGATCCGCCAAAAACGCTTGAATAAAGAGAGGGAGGCGGCCACGAAGGCCCCATGTGTGCAGTGTGCGGAGAATGCCCGCCCTCCAAAAGGTATCGTAAGCCTTCTCTAAGTCAAAGAACACTGCTACCGTTTGACGCTTCCTTAGAAAGTTATTCATAACGAAGGTCGACAAGGTGACGAGGTGATCATCAGCAGAGCGGTGTCTACAAAAACGACATTGAATATTAGTCAGGAGGCATCGAGATTCGAGGAGCCAGACCAACTGAGCTTTAACCATGCATTCCATCACCTTACAGACGCAGCTAGTAAGAGAAATGGGGCGATAACTGGATGGAAGATGTTTGTCCTTCCCTGGTTTGGGGATGGGGACAACAATGGCTTCACACCAACTTGTGGGAACCTTACCTTCAGTCCATATATGAATATAGGTGCTAAGTGGGAAACAGTTACCCACAGGAGAAAGGTTCTTCAGCATCTCAATATGGATGGAATTGGGCCCGGGACCAGAAGATCGAGACAGGGCGAGTGCACGGTCTAACTCCTGCTTGGTGAAGGAGACATTATAACTTTCACGATTAAAAGAGTGGAAAGAAGGTGGCTATGCCTCCTCTACCTGTTTGTGAGGGAGGAAGGCAGGGTGGTAATGGGCAGAGCTCAAAACCTCTGCAAAGGAATGGCCCAATGCATTGGAAACATCAGCGGGGTCCACAAGGATTGCGTTATCGACGGTCAGGCCAGAAATCGGTGGGGGGACCTTAACGCCGGATAAACGGCGTAGGCCACCCCCAGACAGCTAAGGAGGGAGTAAAGTGGTTAAAAGAACTGATAAAAGCAGTCCAGCAAGCATTTTTGCTGTCGTTTGTAACACAACGACATTGCGCTCACAGTCGTTTATAGTTGATACTATTCTTTAACGTTGGGTGGTGGCGGAAGGTGCGTAAAGCACAGCGCTGGGCTCTAAGAGCGTTGCGGCAGGCTGCAGTCCACCAACGGAACGGGACGCAACATGGAGAAGAGGATGTATGAGGTATGGGATGTTTGTCAGCTGTGAGAATAACCTGTGTGAGGTATTCGATCTGACTGTCACAGCTGGCAAAATTCTGATAGTTAAAAACAGCCATAGAAGAATAAAGCCCCCAGTCAGCTTTAGAGATGTTCCAACTGGTGGGATGAGGAGATGGGGAATGATGCAGGAAGTGGATGACACAAGGAAAATGGTCACCTGAGTATGTGTCAGAAAGTGCATACCACTCAAACCGACCACCCAGCTGAGGAGTGCATATTGCGAGGTCTATTTGGGGAAAAGTATGTGTTATATCAGAAAGGAATGTCGGTGCACCAGTGTTGAGGCAGACAAGATTGAGGTGTTGGAAAAGGTCCACCAAAACGGAGCGTGTGATGCACTTCTACTGGACAGGAAATGTGTGTAGCAACATAGTCCGTATTAGTTTTTGTGCCTGGAAGGCACTGTCCGCTTCCAGAAACAATGTTCCACTGCACTGATGTGAACAGGTCTTAACAGGGCCAGCAATCACATCAACACCTTTCTGAATGACGAAAGGATTTACAGAAGTGAAATCTTTACCGTTGGTTCGAGAGACAACTAGGAATTTCAGAAGATTGGGTGAAGTTTTCTTATGCTGAGGTGAATCAATCTTTCTTTTTTGGGTCAAAGTTACAGAAGAAGAGAAGGAATTCATAGTGGACATGTGCCCCATGATTACTGGCGTCTCCGATGGCGCGCCCCTTCCTAGTGGGGGCCCTCTCTGAGGGCCTCCTTGCCTTAGCTGATTGTTCACACCTCAGGTCACACCTCCTGAGAACTGACGGAGGGACCAATCGGCATGTTCAGAAGTTACCAGCTTGGGTAATCACCTCTCCCTGGGCCTGGCCTTTACCAGGGGGTACGAACGTGCCCTACTTGTCTACCCAGGGTGGGGAATTACGCGTTACGCATGATAATGCATGGGTTGGCCTTCAGACATGCACAGGGAGGAAAGAAGAAGAATAGAGGAAGTGAAGAGAAAGAAGTGTCTCAAATGCCAAAGTGGAGACTAATGAGGAGGAGAGGAAGGCTAGGAAAGTACAGCAAGGAGAGAAAGACAGAAGCAAAGGTTAGGAAAGAAAGAAACCAAGGAAAAAGTGAAACTAGGACAAGAAACCACCTTGACTAGCAAAGGACGCCTGTCTCCAGGCGAAGGCATGAACCGGGAGGGAAAGTGAAGCAGCCTGGGGCAGAAGAAAGGCTGCTTCGGCTCGGGACCCCATGCGCGCCACACACATACCCACAAGAGAGTTGTAGGCCCCCTGGGGGGACAAACAATACTACCAGTTGGTAATATGGACCTGCCATGACAGCAACTCCTCTGTTGCTATGGTGAGTTTTATCATATAAAAAGCATTCTATTAATTTCCATATTGTACCCCTTTAGTCCCTAGTTATTCTAATTCTAATAGTCATTATGTACTTTGTACATTTACCTCTTTGCAGGGGCCCAATGACAGAACACAAATTGTTAATCTACTTCCACCACAGCTTTAAATAGGTCTGTGGCTCCATCTGCACACAAGAAAGTTCTGACTTTTCAAAATTTACTCAACTTAGCCCTATTAGATTTGATGCCCTCCAGGTACACAGATTGTAATAACACATTTGTCTGTTTCCAGTCTGTTGATGTGCTAACAGTGCGAAACACATTATAAAATATTGGAAGAGAGACTGCAAAGTATTTAATTATTCAGCACTGTTGCTGCACCAGCCGCCACCACCGTCATGGAATGAAATGTATGGAAGAGAGTAAGTTCAGTAAATTATGTTTGTAATGTTGGTGCTTCTGAAAAAAGGCATTTGTTTTTCGAGAAGATTGTAATGTGGATGGTGATTAAATACTAAGAAAATGAATTGCTGGAGTTCTTTCCTTATTTGAAAAATACACACCAGGACACTAAATGCAGCATGGAGATAAACCTCGATTGTAAAAGATAAGTACAACTTGATGTGTTGCCTGAAACTTCAATCATTGCTCACAATTTATGCTTTGAGAAAAGGCAGTGCAATCTCAAAAGGTGAGTTGCTATCTGTCCTCTATTATTGACATTAACTTCAGAATTGTATCTTGTAATCTTGACACATTTTACAACACTACTCTACGCAATGATATTCAGGTGCATACTTGTCTTATCCATGGCTTATCTTCCACAAGTCTTATTAAAAGTACTAGTCCCACACAAGGATTTTTTGCTGAGTGGTATCTTCCAAAATACAAAGGAGGCACTGCCAGTTATGGCAGAGAGTACTGGATGCACCCGGCTGCACATTTTGCTCATATTAGCATGATTGATTACTGCCACCTGGGTTCATAGGCCACTCTTAGTTCCTACTTAAAGGTGATGGTTTTGGTTAAGTCAGCTAGCCTTGCTTTTGGAGTGAAAGCAGAGCTATTGATTTGTTGCATCATTCCCAGAAACAATTGTAATACTTGGTTGTGATCTAAGTGGAAGGTATAAACCAGAGGCTCAGATGCTGTGGTAAACTTTGACACAAATTATGTTACTGGTACCTTCTTAATAGGTCAGCATGCAATATGTGCAGAAAGCAGCTACTACAGTAGCACAGTGTGGCATGCACTTTTTTTAAGGATAGAGAAATCTCTCCACAGGTCTAATAAGATCCCTCCTGACTCTACATAAGACAGCAGGTAGCACAATATAAGACAAAAACAGCTAACTCCAGGAGCATCCATGGAAAGAGGCCAGAACTGCTCTTGCTTATAAATGGTCATAATGACCACATAATACTAGGGATGGAAAGCTGGCTGGAACCATAAGTCAGTAGTATGGTAATGAAATTCAAATCTGAGACAGGAATTTATATCACAGTAGACAAGCTGAACACTGAATGTTGTTTGTTTATAGAGATAAAAAAGTAGAATCAAGTGTGATTATAACAGATTTGATGAAAATCCAGGTTAAAAGAGACTCTAGCATTGTCATTGGATGTTTCTATAGACCCTCTGACATTGGTGGAACATCTGAGGGAAAACTTGGACTATATTTTGTGTATGTATTCCAATCATGTCAAAGTAATAGGTTGAGATTGATTATAGCTTATTGGATATAGACTGGCCTACTCAAATGTTTAAGACAGGATGCAGGAACAGAAACAAAGAAGGCCTGAAAATTACCTTGAGCAACTAAATAGAGAAATGATGCATAAAAATTTCATCTTAGACCTGCTGATGACAAACTGAACCAAACTTTTTGATTCACTGCAGAATAGGAAATGTGTTAATATCATCAATTAATACATAATACAGCTGCGAATATAAATGTCAATAAAGGCAAGAAACTATTTCTGTTTAGCAAAAGTTATCGATTTCAGAGTATTTGATGACAGAACACAAAAGTTTCAGCTCCAGCATTTACAGTGCTGAGCATCAGTGGACAAAGTTCAACTCTTCATACAAATCACTTTAGACAAATATGTGATGAACAAAATTATGAGATCAGGTCCACCATTTTTCAACAATTGAATCAAAAAAGTGCTATGAAAGCAAGGAGAACCTCACTGTAAACATAAATGTAGCTACAGCTTTTCTGACAAGGTAAAACTATACCAAACCAAAATTAACATAAAGAGGGCCATCAAGATGCATTCAGTTACTTTGAAATAAATTTCTATTTATGGAGTTAGTAGAAGATTCTAAGAAATGTTGGTCTTATGTTAAATTGGTAAAAAGATCGAAACTATATGCTCAAAAACTCTGTGACCATAATGGTGTTGAAACAGAGTATGACGCAATGAAGGTTAAAATACTAAATGCCTTTTTTCAAGCTGTTTCACACAGGGAGACCCCTCAGGGTCTCAGCATTAATTTGCTGAGTACGGGCTTGGCGAACCCGGGGTCCTGAGCTGTGGGCTGTGTCGCGCCAACAGTCCGCTACACCGTGAGCTCTGTGCGTGCTTCAACGACCATCGTTCGGCGCGACGGTGGAACGTTGTACGTTTCAGAGCCCGGGGATCTTGGCTTAATCGCCCGGGTCGCGAGGACGGTACAAACCTCTATAAAAAAAACCTCAATCTCAAGGTGTGCTACGTGCCGAGGAGATGCATGGCTGTTGAGGTTGAACAGCCGCTAGCGAGCAACCTCTGAGGAACCTGCCGCACCTCAGTTGTATAAGGCTTACCCAGGCAAGCGGGGCTCTGCCTGGGTGGACCTTTAGTTCCCTAGCTGCTCGTGGGACGAACATGAAATGAGCAAATAAAAGCGTGGCCGGTCGCGAAAACGGCGTCTCTAAGCGTGGGAAGACAGAGTTTAACGCCTCTACTTATGATCCTAAGACGTTTCCGTCCCTTGCCACACCATGGGAGGAAAGAAGGGCACTAAATAGATCTGAGCCATACTCACCTCAATATCTGGTCTGTGAGCGTACTGATGGCGAAACCTTCACTTCTACTAAGCCTCAGTTTTTTGTTGACACAATTGAAGACAAGTTTGGTGAAGTAGCATCATTTTCGAAGATGAGGAGTGGAGCCGTTCTGTTACAGGCGGCGTTCTCGGCCCAGTCGCGGGCACTACTTGCCTGCGACAGGCTGGGTGATATCCCGGTGCGTGTCACGCCCCACAAATCATTAAATATGGTCCAAGGTCTTATCTATCATCGAGATCTTTTATCCCAGACCGATGACGAGCTGCGAGCATACCTGCAGCGACGAGGTGTCCACTTCGTCCGGTGGGTGTACAGGGGTCCTAAAGAAAGTAGGGTTGCCACCGGTGCTTTTATCTTGGCCTTCGAAGGCGATACACTGCCTGAGAAGGTTAAGGTAATGGTCTACCGGTGTGAAGTCAAACCCTATGTCCCCCCTCCTATGCGGTGTTTCCGGTGCTGGAAGTTCGGGCACATGTCGTCCCGATGTACTTCCAGCCCAACATGCAGGGAATGTGGGCGGCCACCTCACCCGGACGCCCCATGCACCCCACCTCCCCTGTGTGTGAACTGTGGTCAACATCACCCGCCATGCTCGCCGAACTGCTCTGTTTTACATCGGGAACGGAAAATTATGGAAATCAAGACCTTGGACCGGCTGACCTTCTATGAGGCACGTAAGAAATACGAGCGGCTACACCCTGTCCGTATGGAAACGTCTTTTGCCACAGTTACAGCAGCTTCCTTGAGACCAGTGAAACCACCGGTGTTGTCTCCTTCTGTGGGCCCTAAGGGCCGTCAATATTCCGTGACGGGTGGGGGCCCGTCTCCATCTCTCGCTCCCTCGACACCTGTCGGAGCAACTTCTCCACCACCATCGGGGACATCTGTCCCCACTCCCCAGCCGGAGAAGAAACAGTCTTCCCCGGCCCCTCTTGCTCGGAAGGGGTCCCTCGGGACACTCCCTTCCGAGGTTTCTCAGAGTGCGCCAGGGGATCCTAGCCTTAGGCTAAAGGATCCAACAACCGATGACCGAAGGGCTTCCAGCTCTTCGGCAGTCCCTGATGTCGCTTCTGGAAAGTCCTCCCAGCCCTTACCACCAAAGGGCCAGCGGGAGAAAACAAAGAAGACCAAAAAGAAGAAAGAAAAGATTAAGGACCCTTCGGTGGCTCGAAAGGAGCGCTCACTCACATCTTCGGCCACTGAAGACGAGGTGGAGATCCTTGCATCCCCTGAGGATCTCGCCTTCCTAGGATCGCCAGAACCCATGGTTCTCGATCCTACAGATTCTGTGGAATTGGCAGCAGGTGCCCCTGCTGAATGACCATTTCATCTCTTCCATTATGGCTATTCAGCAGACTGCAAACGAAATCTTGCAGTGGAATTGCGGCGGATTTTTCTGCCATCTGGCAGAGCTGCGACAATTACTCTGCCGCTTCCCTGCGATCTGTCTAGCGGTGCAGGAGACATGGTTCCCCGTCGACAGGACCCCAGCCCTCCGAGGTTTTCGGGGCTATTTTAAAAACCGAGCCATCTACGACAGGGTGTCTGGCGGCGTGGGTGTTTATGTCCACGCCTCTGTCCCCAGTGCTGCTGTGCCTCTTCAAACATCTCTAGAGGCAGTCGCTGTTCGACTCCGGGTAGTGCAAGACTTTACCGTCTGCTCTGTTTACCTTTCACCTGATGAGGCCATCTCTCCCACAGACCTCGCAGCCTTGGTCGCCCAACTTCCCCCACCCTTTCTTCTTTTGGGGGATTTTAACGCCCACCACCCTCTGTGGGGTGGCACGCAGACCTCGGCCCGGGGTAGGGATGTTGAGTCTCTACTGTCAGAGCAGAACCTCTGCCTTCTTAACACCGGTGCTCATACCCACTTTAGCACAGCACATGGTACGTATTCTGCCATAGACCTGTCCGTCTGCAGCCCTAGCCTCCTTCCACGTCTCACCTGGAGGGTCCATGACGACCTGTGTGGCAGCGACCATTTCCCAATCTTCCTGTCGCTCCCACAGTGTTCGCCTGCCGACCATCCGCCTCGCTGGTCCCTCCGTAGGGCTGACTGGCCAGCTTACTCTTCAGCTGTTGTGATTTCCTCTCCGCTCCCAGCAGATGTTGATGCCGCCGTTCAGCAGGTCACAGAGGCCATTGTTTCTGCAGCCGAAAACTCTGTTCCCACAACATCTGGTTCGCTCCATCGTCCTTCGGTGCCCTGGTGGACACCAGAGATTGCTGAGGCCATCCGGGAACGTCGGCGAGCACTACAGCGCCACCGACGTCACCCTTCTGTCGAACATCTTGTAGCCTTCAAGCACCTCCGGGCACGGGCCTGGCGACTGATACAAGATAGTAAGAGAGCCTCGTGGGAGAAGTATGTCGCGTCCATTGGTTCTCGCGCTTCTCCTTCCAAGGTATGGTCGCAAGTTCGACGCCTCTTCGGACACCGCCCACCGGCGGGAATTCCAAGCCTCAGAGTCCAGGGTATGCTGTGTACTGACCCTGTCGCCGTCGCTGAGCACCTGGCAGATCATTTTGCACGTACGTCGGGGACTGCTGCCTATAGTGCAGATTTTCGTGCCATTAAAGAGCGAGCAGAGAGCCAGAAAATTTCATTTCGAACACGACGTCGTGAACCATATAACGTCCCATTTACTGAGTGGGAGTTGGAAAGTGCCCTTGCTGCATGCCCGGATACCTCCCCTGGACCCGATCGCATTCACAGCCAGTTCCTCCGACACCTATCAGCGGATGCCAAAAGCCAACTTCTCGCCCTGTTTAATCGCGTATGGATTGAGGGTGTTTTTCCGTCCTCGTGGCGGGAAAGCATTATCATTCCGGTGGTTAAGCCTGGGGCAAATCCGCAGGTGGCTGATAGTTACCGCCCGATCAGCCTCACCAACGTTCCATGCAAGCTTCTCGAACGGTTGGTGAGTCGGAGGCTCATGTGGATCCTCGAGGACCGAGGACTCTTGGCGCCTCAACAGGGTGGGTTCCGTCAAGGCCGCTCCGCTATCGATAATCTCATGTCACTAGAGTCGGCCATTTGTACAGCATTTTCTCACCGTGAACACCTGATTGCCGTCTTCTTTGACCTACGGAAAGCATACGACACCACGTGGCGCTATCATATTATGTTTACGCTGTACGATTGGGGCTTACGGGGTCCACTTCCTACATTCATTAAGAACTTCCTGGTGTTGCGTTCTTTTCGTGTTCGTGTTGGTTCTTGTTTCAGCTCACCTCATTGTCAAGAGAACGGAGTCCCACAAGGTTCCGTTCTTAGTGTTCCTTTATTCTTAATCGCCATAAACGGCCTTGCTGCGGCTGCGGGGTCATCGGTTTCTACTTCCTTGTATGCCGATGACTTCTGCATGTATTACAGCTCCTCCAGCATCGGCGTAGCTGAACGGCGGTTGCAGATCGCAATTCGGAAGGCACAGTCGTGGGCGTTTGCCCACGGTTTTCAATTTTCGGCATCCAAAACCCGCGTGATGCATTTCTGTCGACGTCGGGCAGTACACCCGGAACCCGAACTTTACTTAGCTGGCGATCTGCTACAAGTCGAAGAGACACACAGATTCTTAGGAATGGTGTTTGATGACCGTCTAACCTGGGTGCCGCACCTACGCCAGTTAAAACAAAAGTGCTGGCGCCACCTCAACATCCTGCGCTGTCTTAGCCACACGGTTTGGGGATCCTCACGCCCAACGTTGTTACAACTTTACAAGGCCCTCATTCAGTCGCGTCTAGACTATGGCTGCATAGTCTACGACTCGGCTGCGCCATCAGCACTGCAGGCGTTGGACCCAATTTTGCACTGTGGTGTCCGTTTGGCGACGGGGGCTTTTCGCACAAGCCCTGTGACAAGCCTCCTTGTCGAAGCTGGAGTCCTCCCGCTGCGGTTCCGTAGGCAACACCTGTTAACGTCTTATGTTGCTCGTGTTCAGGCCTCGTCCTTCCATTCGAACCGCCGGCTCCTATTTCCAGATGCTGCACTACCTATCCCTCCACGTCGGCCAAGGTCGGGATACCTGATCTCGGTCCGTGTTCACATCCTTCTTTCGTCTCTCACATCCCACCCACTTCCTACCGCTTTCCACTATTCCTCTCACACTCCTCCTTGGTCTATTCCTCGTTTGCAGCTCCGTCTGGATCTGTCCTGTACGTCAAAGGACTCGGTCTCCACTAGACATCTCCGCCACGAGTTTCTGCAACTCCTAGACTCGTTCCATGCCGCAAAACCCGTCTACACAGATGGTTCCGTAGTAGATGGCCATGCTGGGTATGCGTTTCTTCATGACCACCATGTGGAACAGCATTCTCTGCCAGGTGAGAGTTCCATCTTTTCTGCCGAACTGGTCGCCATTCTAAGGGCTCTGAAACACCTAAAAGCGTGCCCCAGGGGGTCATTTGTCATCTGTTCTGACTCCCTGAGTGGCTTACAAGCGATCGACCAGTGTTTCTCTCGGCACCCAATAGTGCGGTCGATCCAGGACACTGTTCACTCCCTGGGCCAATCAGGCCGTTCTGTGGTCTTTGTGTGGACCCCGGGCCACGTCGGCATCCCAGGGAATGAACAAGTAGATCGCTTAGCCAAGCAGGCCACTATGGAACCACCCCTAAATATTGGCGTCATGGAGCCTGATCTAAAATTGGTGTTGCACCGGAAGGTGCGCGAGGCTTGGAGCGCCAAGTGGGCTATGGCGAATGTGCCAAACAAGCTTCGGGCAGTGAAGACGTCCACAGCCCTGTGGAAGTCTTCACTGCGGCAGATCCGCCGAGAGGCGGTTGTCCTCTGCCGCCTTCGTATTGGGCACACGTGGTTGACCCACGGGTATCTCCTTCGCCGTGAGTCCCCACCCGTGTGTCGATGTGGTGCCGTAATGACAGTGGCCCATCTTTTGATGGACTGTCCGATTTTAGCCAATCTGCGGCACTCTTTTAATCTTCCAGACGCACTACCCTTAGTTTTAGGTGACGACGCCTCTATGGCTAACACAGTTTTAAGTTTTATCCGCGCTGCCAGTTTTTATGATTCTATCTAACTGTGGGTGCTGTGGCCTGATATCTTTGGCCACCACCAACCCAGCTTTTTATATTTTCGCGCCCTTAGGGGTTTTTAGTGTGTGCAGTGTGGCTGGCTCATCCTGTTTTTTCTTTGTGATCAGCCAGCCAAGGTACTCTGCTATCCAGTTTTATTCGTGACTTTATTTTACTCATGCTGTGTGTCTTCGTTTTGTATTGTCAGTGGCTTGTCTATTGTTAACCTGCCCTTTTGTGCGGTGTCATTTTCAGGGCATTGTTTTATCTTTATTGACAGTTGACTCTCAGCTAGGAACAGGGGACTGATAACCTAGCTGTTTAGTCCCCTTAAAACAACAACAACAACAACAACAACAACATCACACAGGGAGACTGCACTGTAGTTACCCCTCCAAATCATCACACAGTTGACAAAATAGCAGATAATGAAAGATATTGGAGAGGGATATAAAAGCAATTAAAATCACTCAGCAGAGGAAAGCTTACTGAACCTGATGGAGTACCAATTTGATTTTACACAGAGCATGCAAAAGAACATGCTTCCCTTCGGCAGCAGTGTACCTTAGGTCTCTAGGAGTGTAGCATTCCTAATGATTGGAGTAAACTGAATGTAATTTCTATTTTCAAGAAGGGTCATCAAACAGATGTTCAAAAATATCTCTGACATTGGCCTGTTGTAGAATTTTGAAACATGTTTTTTGTTTGAGTATTATAACATTCTGAGGACTAGAAATCTCCTCTGTTTGAATCAACATGGTTTCTGGAAGCAACAATTATGTGAGATCCAGCATGCACTATTCATCCACAAGACCCAGAAAGAAATATATACAGATTACCAGGTAGATGCCATGTTTCTTGATCTGCAAAGCATTTGATACATTTACAATTAACCACATCATGAACAAAATAAGAGCATATGTATTTTCAGACTAATTGTGTGATTGGATTGAAGAGTTTCTACCTAACAACAGGCAGCATATCATTATGTTCTATGTTGCGACTATATCACAGGATAAGGAACGTGTCAGTTTTACATGTTGTTTGGATACAGTTTATGATAACACATAAATAAACAAAAGTATTTCATGTGGCAGTATACAATTACTTAGATTCTATCACAAGGAAAAAATCACAGATAAATGAATATTACAAGCCAACAACAGTTACAGAAAATAATTGTAACAGATTACTGGTTTACAATAAAAATAATAAGGATTGTAACTATTGATTTGTGCATGTATTTTACAGTTTACATTACATGAAAATACTAAGCACTGTAGTTAAGAAACTCATCTATTGAATAAAATGTTCATTGCAATAGGAACTGTCTCAAGGTTTTTTTTTAACATGACTTCGACTTCTACCAAATATATAATTCTTAAGGGAAGTGCATTAAAAATTTTACATCCACTGAAATGGACTCCTATCTGTATCATACTTAGATTTGCCTGTTTATAGTAGATATCATGTTTCCATCTGGTATCATGACTATGATATGCACTGTTAGGCTTAAAGATTGAATTATCTTTCCTTATGAAGCACATTAAGGAGAAATGTATATTATGCAGTGCATGTGAGGATTCTGAGTTCCCTAAAAAGATTCCTGCATGTGGCTCTAGGTTGGACTCAACACATGATTCTTATGGCTGTTTTTTGCATATACAGTACTTTTTTAGCTAATGCTGGTTACCCCAAAAAATAATTCTGTATGACACAATGGCATGAAAGTAACCATAATAGGCTGCTTTCATTGTTTCTATATTCCTGTAATAAGAAACAATGCATAATGCATATGTTGCTGAACTGGGTCTTTTGCATAGGTCTAGGATGTGGTTTGACAAGTTCAGTCTGGTATCAATAAGCAAGCCTAGGTATTTTGATGCATCCAACCTGGTTATCACCTGATCACCTAGTTTTACTACCATTTCCTCATTGCTAGGCCTAGATGTTGTATGGAACTGAATGTAGTTTGTTTTAGTGTGATTTAAAGAAAGACCATTTACACAAAACCAGTTACTTATTTCACTCAAAATCTTATTTGCTGTTACCTCAAGTTTATTTACTGAATTTGAACAATTATAGGCTGCTTAGAACTTAAGACAATTATACAATTTTTTACTTCTTATCTTCCCAGAACTTCTTCAGGTGTTGGTTGATGGCCTGCCTTTGTTCGATTGGCATCACCCTTCTAGGTTGTAGTTTTTGTTGCTGGATGGGAAATTTTGCAGAATTTGTCTGTAGCTTGAAATTTTACCTGTCTTGTATGGTGTCTTCTGTGACAGTTTTCTCAAATCCATTTTTGTGTCTTCTAGCCACCCTGTGGTGTTATTTAATTTGGAAATGAAATTTAAAATCAATCTATTGTCAGTCATTCTATAAATGTGTCCATAAAACTTCAATCACCTCTTCCTTATTGTGTCTGTGATGGTTTCTATGTTTCCCTATAAATCAACATTTCTTCTTTTCTCTTTTAGTCCTAAAATTTTTCTGAGTATCTCTTTCTTTCTTTTTTTTCTAGTTTTTCTTGTTTCCTTTTTTTTTATTGTGTTAGGCATTCAGATCCATACAGTGCTTCCAATTTAGTTACTGTTGCATAGTGTTCCATTTTTGCATGGAACAATACTGATCTTTCTTTATATCAGTTTTGGGTGAGTTCGTATGCTAATTCCATTTTCCGTGATCTTTCTTTGGTTGTAGTATTATCCAATCCATTTGATTGTGTCCATTCTCCAAAATGATTGAACTTCTCTACTCTTTTAAAAGTTCTGTGTTGTGTTTGTAGATATTTCTCTCAGTTGTGTTTATGTTCAATGTATTCTGTTTTCTCATATGATAATTGTAAACTGGTTTTGGCTGCAGTTCTGTGAAGTGTTTCTATTTTTATTTTTGCATCTGTTTTGTCCTTAGAAATTCTTGTAATATTGTCAGCATAAGTGAGACATTTCCCTTCAAATCTTCCCCTTCCTTGTCCTAAATTAATTCCTTCAACATTTTTCTCTTTCAGGTCTCTTTCCAGTTCTCCCACTACTTTGTCTAAGACCAGATTGAAGATAATGGGTGAGAGTCCGTCTCCCCGCCAAACTCCTGTGTTAATCTTGAAAGTTGCAGAAACTTCTCCAAGAAATTTTAACTTTTGAGGTTGTGTCTGTGAGTGCCTGTTCAACTAACTTTCTGGTGGATTTATCAACACCTACTTATTTCAGTGTTAGGAATACTGTTTGTCTACAGAATCATAAGCTTTTTTGAAATTAATGAATGTAATGACTGTGTTAAGGTTCCGCAATGTCCTGATACTGAGAATAGTTTTCAGGGTAAAGATTTGCTCTGGACATGAACTACTTTTTCTGAAACCCTCTTGGTTCTCACTAATTTGTGTTCTGCTTGTGCTTCTATGACAATCAGCAGAGCTTTAGATAGAATTTTGTATGTGACTGGAAGGAGAGATATTCCTTGGTAGTTGCTGGTGCCTGGCCTCTTTCACTTCTTATGTAATGGGTGAATTATGACCTGTTTCTAATCATTTGGTATAGTTTCCTTTTTCCAGCAATTTTCAATAACCTCACAGATGGTTTCAGTTGCCCACTGTCTTCCCAGTTTCCACATCTCAGCAACCATCCCATCTCCACCTGGTGCTCTGTTGTTCTTCAACTGGCCAATGTATTTCTCAATTTGATGCAATGATGGTGGTTGTGATGGGCAGTTTTCCTTTTGCAGCTTACAGAAAGTTAGTCGGTGTCAGTTCTTCACAGTTTTGAAAGTTCTTGAAGTATTTTGGAAGTAATGCACAGTTATACTTGTTGTTGGTAATCAGTTTGCCTGTCAAGTCTGAAGCAGAGGCTCATTGACTTGTTCCTTGTAATTTCTTCTTTGAAAACTTTAGACAAATTCTTAGTATTGTTCTGTCTGAAATTGGTATCTCTTTCCATTAATCATTTTTATCATATTTCCAGTTCTCTGTTTGAACAATTTTAGATGTCTGTTTTCTGTTCTCAGTGAATGTGTTCCAGTCACTTTCCTTTTTGCAAGAGTTCTATTTTTCCAGGCTGTTAATCTATTCTCTATTGTTTCATCACATGTCTTATTCCACCACCTGTGTTTCCTTCTTTTTGGTGGTCATTCTAGTTCTTTTACTTTCTCTATCGTTGCTTCTCTGTTCTCATTCCAGTTTCCCATCTTCTTTGTGTGATGGTCTTTAACAAATTTGCCCCTGTTGTCTAATATAAATTTTGTGTCAATTGTATGAACTTTCTTAATTCTGGGATTTGGTTTCTTAGGTTGAAATTTGGTTTTAATTTCCGTTAGAAAGTGATCTGAGTATATTCCTAGTCCTCTTCAAACGTATACATTCTCTCTATGGTTTTGTTATTGCCACATGATCCAGCTGATATGAGCCTAAATGTGTATTAGAACAACACCAGGTCTTCTTTCTCCTTGGCAATTTTCTGAAGAAGGTAGAAATTAGTTTTATGTCAAATTGCCTGCAGAAGTTGATGAGCCTATCTCTGTTTTTATTGGTGTGTTTGTGTGTTGGAAAATTTCCTACTATTTCCATGTCTTCCTCTTCCCTGCCTACCTGTGCATTGAAATCTCCTATGTTTAGTTTTATGTTCTGATTTGGTATTTTAGATGTCTGTTCTTCTAGTGTTTCCCAAAATTATCCTATTTTTTTCTGGATTTTTTCTGTTGTCCTTGTTGGTGGGTGCATGTGCATTTATGATGGTGTAGCCTTTGTTTGCTGATTTGAATGAGGGAAGTGAAAGTCTCTCTGATGGGGATGTAAAATTCGTTATGGATTCTGTTAGGTTTCATTTTATTGTGAAAGCTGTTCCAAGAATACTGAAATTTTGTTTATTTTTTTGGCTGGTTTCCCTTTATAAATCCCATAGCCTTCTGATTCAACCACATTCTCATCTCTGTATCTGGTGTGCTAGTATGAGTATGTTGTGCCTGGTTAACACTTCGGTCAATTGTTTCAGTTTTCCAATTTTTTATTAAAATTTTAGTATTGAATGTGCTGAGTAGATGTTTGCTTCAACACTTCCTTACACGATGTTTTAGACTCTCCAGAATCCAATTGCCTAGTTGTATCACTGTTTTCAGTGATGGAGGATTGCTTACCTCCTGTAGCAGTTTTCCTATTAGTGTTTACCATCATGTCTTGCTTGAAAGTAAGTTGGGAAGGGGTGTTAAACCCCTTCATGGGATGTTACATCTGTGATCGTATCACCAGATGGGTTTTAACAAGCCACCCAATGTGAGAACAGATGCCCTTCTTCGCCAACCACTATGGTATGAGACGCTACTGTGAATGACTCGTCTGCTTTCTTTGCCATCGAGAATAATATCTTCAGCTGTTGATCGTCTTCACCTGATATATTTCAGTGCCTCTTTTGCATTCTGGACCATCGGAGAGTGAACTTCCTCCTCCACCGTTGAGACTATTGGCCAGGCTTCACCCGTAACCCTAAGTGGGGGTCCTCACAGGGTGCTACCAGCTGGAGCCAGTTGGATCCAGACATTTTAATGAGATGTTACCCCCCCCCCCCCCTCCACCACTACTTCCCCAACACTTGTGAGATGGGGCTCCAGGCAGGGACCAGCAGTGGTGGATTTACTGTTGTGCTATTATTATGTTATTAAGAAAATAATGTAAGCCTCTAAAATACTCTTCTATACTAGACAACTGTTCTCACTAGATGCAGTGTGTTGTTTTGCATTTAGTTTGTGGTGACCTAGCCATGTGTGCCTCTTAGTTGATGCCACCTCTGTGATACAGGCTGAACAGCCCTTACTGGTGTACACCATGCCACTGCTACATCTGCAGCCTTAATTGTCATTACAATTATCAGTTGCATGTCAGCCATTTTATATATCTTGAACTTTGTGTGCTTTTTATATTGATTTTTCAGTCAAGCTTTATTATGTAATGAAAGTTATGTCACTTAAAATAACTGTGTATCTGCATGTGAGTACTGTCCATTATTTTTTCCTAAGTAGTTATTTTTATTTCCCATGTTTAATAATAATTTATACATCCTTTGTAAGTAGTCAGATAAAACGAAAACAAATGAAAAAATCTGATAATGATACCCTTATTCAGTATTGAAACATGGTAACAAGTTACAATATTTGTGTTGCAACCATTTGGCTGCACAATATACTGTATTTATGTGAGGTTTGAATTACATAAGGTGTCCCAAGTTTTAATGAAATGTATTGCTTAGCTTCTTTATCAGCTTTGCACAATTCTAAATGTTTTAAGTGAAAGTAAAACAGAACATCTGACAGAAAGTGAAAGAATACAATGAAATTAGTACAAATGAGAGGATGAAAAACACGGAAAATGCAGAATGTTTCAATAACAAATTACAAAATATGACACTAAGAAACTGTCATGTTTGTAACATAGAAAAATAGCTGTGACGGTTTATGCCCTGTCTGCCTCTTACAGTGACAACACTTATGGTATGAAGGCATCACAGATTGCCTGACAGCTAGGCAAACACTGACAACATAAGCTCACAGGTGGCACTAGCCGCACTTCCAGAAGGCGCAGAAAGTAGGGATCTACTCCCGTCTGCCATACGCAAGACTAGGAAGTTGATCCTGCTGATATCCTACCATGTACTTACTTAAGTCCACACAACACCTGGTCACAGGAGTCAGATGCAAGCCATTGGACCTGCAACTTCTCCTTCTTCCCAGATCACCGCAGCCGCTGCTCTGCTGCCCACCTGCTTCACCAAGGATGTGATCAGGTTTATCGCAGCATCGCCGCCTACTGTGAGAACAGATGAACTACAGATCCTCTTCCTTGACATCTGAAATTTGGTGAATGTTGAATACACTATAAGTACTGTAGCCATAAACCAGTGGCTGTTTTTGTTTTGTGGCTACTTTTGTTTTGTGTAGCATTGACAACAGTTTGGTTGGTGTGTATCGTCATACATCTAGCCAGAGAAATACTGAGTTTTTGATTTGTTATAATAAACTTAATTAAAGGAACAAATAAGTGACATCTTTACTGTAGATCCTTCAGTTTACTTGCAAACTCTCATCTTGATAAAAAAAAAACCTTATATTTGTAAATTGCTAAAATGTAAATTGAATGTGAGAACCAGATGACAAGTAATCCAACTGTATCACAAAGGACTAAATGTTCCACCAGCTGCAAAACTGGTCACAAGGCCGAAGTAAGGCAGTCTTTCAAAATGGCAGTAGACTATGCTCAGGTTGAGCATCTAGACAGTGACAACTCACCTGGCAATGACAATTTTCTAGAGGTTGCATATGCTAGGTCAGTTTTACACCAATCCACCAAGTGTCTCTCTATCACAGTCTCCATTGCAGGAGTGCCCCTCCGATTGCAGATAGATACAGATTCATTGGCTACCATCATTGATTAGCACTCCTACCAAATGTAGGCACACCCCATCTCATGCCGATCAATTTCCAGATTTGTTCATACAGCAATGATGTAGGCCATTTCGAGGGTCAGTTCAAAGCGTGCCTGTGCAATATGGCACCCACTCCATTCAGGCACACATCTTGGTAGTTAACACTCCTGGGGCAGTTAATCTGTTGGGTATGGACATATTCAGAGCATTGGGTTTGGAGATCCAAGAGTCAGCCCCCACCATCCATTCTCTGTGTTTGTCAAGCCTCTGGGATGACTTATTTAACCATTTTAGCTCAGTGTCTTTCCTGTCTGACTCAGGTGTTACCAATTTTGAAGCCCACATCACACTGCTTCCTTTGGCAGTCCCCAAATTCTTCAAGGCCCGTAATGCTCCTTTTGCTCTTCAGGAAAGGCTGTCTCGAACTCCAGAGTTTACAAGATAAAGGTGTTCTTATGCCAGTTACTAACAGCCTGTGGGCCACACCTATCATTCTGATCAAGAAACCAAATGGTAGCCTCAGAGTCTGTGGCAATTATTCAATACAATCAATGCCCTGTTGGTAGTGCACTCATATCCCATTCCAAGGATTGAGAACATCCTCGCCCATTTAGCCAGTGGCATGATCTTTGCAAAAGTTTATCTAAAAGATGCTTACCTCCAGCTCCCAGTGGATGCTGATTCCCAATGAAAGTTGGTTATAAATACACCTTATGGCCTTTATCAATATAATTGCCTCCCTTTCGGCATTGCTAGCACCCCGGCCATTTTTCAGCATTATCTGAAACACTCATTAAAGAGGTGCCCTGGGCAGCATATTACATTGACAATATCATTGTTGCTGGCACTGTTGTGGCTGATGTTGCTGCAAATCTGACTACAACAATGTTTCCTTGTCTTCAGGTGGCTAATCTCATGTGCAACAAGGACAAGTGCAATTTTTTCATGGAACAGGTTGACTATATGGGCATATCCTTAGTGCAGCCAGTATTCACCCCTCCTAAGGATGTGAGCTAGCTCAAATCAGAGTTGAGCCAACTAAATTATTACTGGAAATTTATTCCCCATGTGGTGGCCATCGCCAGACCCCTCCACCTCCCAGCATGAGCCCAGGCTTTTGATGCCCTCAAACAGGCCCATCTCTGCCCCACATGCCTCACTGCTTACAACCCCTCTATTCCTGTTGTTCTAGCAGCTGACCCCTTTGACTATGCATAGGGGCCATGTTGTCAAAGGAATAGAAAGGCCAGTGCATTTGTATATAAGACCTTGTCAAGAGCACAATGGAATTATAGCCAGGTTGAAAAGGAGGAACGAGGAACTGGCTATCATATTTGGTATTAAAAAAATTCCATGACTACCTACCCTAAGCTGGGCTTCCACTTCAGTCCCCACTAAAACATCCCGCCACCTCCAGCACTGGGCTCTTTTCTTGTCTGCCTATTTGTATGACATAAAATACCATCCCACCACTCATCATGCAAACACTGATCTATTGTCTCACTTACCAGTCAGGACACAGAATTCAACAAGGCCCATGAGGGGTATTTTCACTTGGACATGTCAGCGGAAGATACCCTTGCCAACTTCCCACTGGATGCCTCACTGGTGGCATGCCACTCAGCAGACAACCTGGTCCTGAAAGAAATCCATCGCTCCGTTCAACAGGGTTGGCTCTCCGACTGTCACCTGATCACTGACCCTGAAGTACAGGCCTACTGGCACCGGCACCATGACTTGTCGAATCTGCATGGAGTTCTCTTGCTCCTAGGTGAAAACTAGCACACATGGATTGTAATTCCCACATCACTGCAGCAGAGAGTGTTGGCCCTCGTCTACGGAGGCCACTGGGATGTGGTCCTCACCAAACGTCTGCTGGCATGGTCTCAATGCAACCATCAACTGCATGGTTGCTGCACGTGGCACCTGCAGAAGGAAGCAAGCTGCCCCACCCAACCAGTTCTTCTCCTGGGACAGACTGAAACACCATGGTCCTGTCTGCACCTGGATTTTGCCAATCCATTCCAGAGTCATATGTGACTTGTTGCAATCAACGCCGGTACAGGTTTCCCCTACATATTCCATAAGTCCGGTACCTCCTCCCATCACATCATCCAGGCCTTAGCCACTATATTTTCCATAAAGGGCCTTCTGGAGACTCTTGTCACAGATAGTGGGCCTCAATTCACTTCCACTCCATTTCACAATTTTTGTGACACAAATAGCATATGGCTCCTCCATACTGCCTGTTTCCATCCTGCCTGCAACGGTCTCACTGAATGTTTTGTTCATTCCTTTAAACAACATTTAGCCAAACTGGTCCATCATCATCTAGAGGAGGCTGTTAGCCTTTTCCTAGCATCATATCATTCCACTCCTCAGAATGGTGCCTCTCCAGTGGAAAAATTGCATGGACGAGCTCACAGATCCAAGCTCTCTATCATCCTTCCAAATAATTCCCATCCCCACTCACAACCTCTGGGCAGACAACAATACACTCTTCAGGATCCAGACTGGGACCTCATTTTGTCCCAAGGATAACAACAGTGTCTGCGTGCTATGATCATCAAACTCTTTCGCAGAGCCATGGTGGAAGTCACCCTCACCTCAGGTGGCATCCGCCACAAGCATATAAACCAGTTGTGACCATGCATCTCTGCCTCTCAGCATGCAGACATTTCACAGTCTTCGCCTGTTCCAGAGATGGGTAATGGGCTGCCTCCTCCCAGGGATAACTGACACCCGCCACAATGCTGTCATCACTCCCTCTGGTGGATCAGGCAACAGTTCCCATGGACGTCAACATTGTGCCCGACGATGTGGAGCCAGTCCTGATTTCCAATACTGACATGAGCTGTTCTCTCTCAGCCCTGAACTGGAGCATGGTCAAGGTGGAGGGATGTCCTGTTTGCCTCCTACAGCAGCAACAATCATGGCACGAAGGTTGCCGGACAGTGCAGCATCGCTGTCCACTGTGGGAACTGATGAACTAAAGTTCATCTTCCTTGACATCTGAGATTAGATGAACAGTGAATAAGTTATAAGTACTGTAATTGTAAACCAGTGGATATTTTTGTTTTGTGGCTACTTTTGTTTTGGGTAGCATTGACAACTGTTGGGTTGGTGTGTATTGTCATTCAGTTAGCCAGAGAAATACTGAGTTTTTGGTTTGTTATAATAAACTTAATTGAAGGAATAAACGAGTGACACCTTTACTGTAGATCCTTCATATGCCAACTCTCATCTTCATTTAAAAATAAACAAATAATACTGAAATTTGTAAATTGCTAAGATGTAAATTGAATGTGAGACCCAGATGACAAGTAATCCAACTGTACCAAAAAGTACTAAGCCAAAAATTAAAACTGTTGCAGTTGTCATGCAGGAGACTGGTTTGATGCAACTCTCCACCCTAGTTTATCCTGGGCAAGCCTCTTCATTTCATAAGAATAGAAACACACACCATTTGACTCTGATTACTGTATTGGTCTCTTGGTCTCCCTCTGCAATTTTTCACCCCACACACTTCCCTAAATTCTTAAATTAAAACTAACAGTACTAAATATGGACTTATGTGAAGTCAGTAATCTCTGTTGCACAGAAATAGTGCTGAGAAATGTGTGAATTGCAGTTGCAATCAGAGCCACCATGAAGCAATGCATCTTTTGGATTCCATCCATTGTGGTCATCCAGATCACAGGAGTCCAACATTTTGATTTTAAACTATGTAGTACTGCAATGAGTGCTTCTAACTCTCTGGCAACCTGGGGGAGACGCTGTTGATAAAAATTAAGAATCCCAAGATAGTGGTGTAAGTCTTTGTGATCTATGGGCGTACCATATTGAGGATGGCTTGTACCTTTTAGGGTCGTGGTGTGGATCTGCTTGGGGGTGGTTAAATGCCCCAGAAATTCAGTGTCACCAACCCCGCATATGCATTTCTGTAGGTTGATGACAATGACTGCCTTGCTCAGAAGCCAGAAGATAGTGTCAGATAGCTGCAGTGGAGTTTGGGCATCTTCATGAACATGAGGATGTCACCCACGTAGGCAAAGCAGCACAACAAACATCACAGGAAGCCCAGGAACTGCTACCATGTTTGGGCAGCATTCCATAGGCTGAACGTCATAAACATGCTCTCAAAGAGCCCAGAGGGGAATGTGAACATGGTTTTCTCAATGTCCTCTGGCACCACAGGGCTGTGAGTTGTAATGTAACATTGTACACTACTGGTTTCTAGCTCGACCCAAGATGTTCAAATAGTTTATGTTATAAGGGATTTGGCACTGTGTGAGCAAATACTGCCAAACAGAATTTATTTCTGCAGGTTTTGGTGGGTGAATTTGTGCTCACTGCCATGGAGTGCCAAGGCAGAGAGAAGATTAAGGATATTTGAAGATGACTGACTGTTGTTTTTATGATTTAAAGCAATTGTTATTCTTAATTAGGACTTCGTTCAGTCCATATCAGAATCAGAAATGTAAAACTGCTGTAGTTCTTAATGAAGAAAGAATAAAGTTTAATGTTATTGGAAAGAATAGTTATCTTTCAAATGCAGATATGGACAAAATTTCCCAGTGTCCTGATAACCATATCAAGCAACTTCAGATACTAGTCTGTTTATAATGACTATTTTCTTTTAATACAAGATACGGACTAGCTGGACCTTGTGGGAAGAACAGCTTGAACTATATCTTATATACTGAAATGAACAGGCAAAGGTATTATTTGTGCTGTGGAAATACTGAAAGAAAAATACTCGGTGACAGCACAGAGTATAGGCCTTTGCATGCTCCACCTTGGTGAATACCAGTTAGAAAATAATTGAAATTCTGCAGATGTAGCACCAAGTAACTGTCTGGAACTGTTCTCTCATTAATGGTGTGCCACAAATTGTCCTTTTCCAACACCAAATGCAGGGCAGAAAACCATGGGCTGCATAAAGCCCAGATGATGCCTTAGCACACCGCCTTGAATTCAGTCTTTGCAACAGTGAGTCTGTTGGGCACAAGGAAAAGTAGGCAGCACAAGATGGGAGAACCAGGACTGGTGATGATGTGGTGCAGCATCGAGTACTTCACATCCTTTGGTGGTCCAGACAGGAATTTGTCTAGAATGTCAGTAAATATCCAGAACAAGCCACAGGTTTTAATTAAAGAAGGCAGCCTGTAGCTGTCATCCAACAATCTTTAGTGCCACTATGTAGTCAATCAGTTGATCATTACCAATGTTGGTGAGCAACTTGTAGTGTGCAAGAAAGGCTTTTCCAAGATTTGGTTTGTTAATTTCAGCTACGGTGAACCTCCATGCAAATGTGTGCTAGAGTCCTATGTCCACATCCATATGCTGAGTGCCCTATGTTTTTAGGTATGAATTGTCACCATCAGGCACAGAGATTCAGTCTTACTCTTCTCCAAAGGCAAAGACTGGGGAAAATTGACAGGTCAGACCCTGTGTCTTTGGGATACCTCACACCCCCGCCTTTTTCTGCCATGAACAGATGCTTGGAGATGGCATTACAACTGGGTGCATCTAAGCCATTTTGTAGCTGGTATTTGCATGGGAGCAGAGAGTGCATGGTACCAGCAGAATGGGTATTATATCAGCTCAGTACTGTTAGAGCAGCTGACACTGCACCTGCATTTCCAGCTGTGTGAGTCGCACCACCTATGACTCAAACTGCTGTCACTGTGGTGAGTGCTGCTGTCTTGCAGTGATTGCGGCCAACTGGTCCACTTGTGTAATAATGGAGGCTGGTGTCTGTTAGAATAGCTGGGGAAAGCAGGTTTCTCTGCATGGAGAGGGTGGCTGGTGGAGGTATGGGCTCATAGGTGGCAGTGGACAAAGTGATCAGCATTGGTGTGGCATCCATTTGAAGCTAAGAAGTTTCATGCATTACCTCAGAGGCAGCAGTCTCTGTGCACTGCAGCTCGTGTTCATGGAGTCAGTTGAGTGCCAGGGGTTGTTCTGAGATACAACATTACCTCTTCCATCTTTACATAAAATGTAACAAAAGGCAATCACACACAAAAAGAAAAATCACATGACACAATAAATAATAAGACACAAAAATACACGAAAATAGTAAAAAACTGTCCAGAGTTTGAAAATTGTTCACATGCTACTGCAGTAAACATAGAATGTTCCTTTTTCACCACTTGTGATTCTATAACACGCACAAATGTAGCTTTCATCATGTGTTCTTACCTATGATCATTTTGGGTTCACCATTGAAGTAGATGCGTATCATCTCCGCTTACAACTATTGTTCATTATAGACAGTGGTGACAGGAGTGGCAAATAACATCATTTACTTGATTAGCAGGATATTTATTTGCAGTGTGGCGAACTATACAATAAGCAACTTGTTAGAAAATGTTTGTGTGTTTGATGTCTGGTCCCTGGTCCCAGAGGATGCACACTCCCCAGCGATCGAGGTCATTGTCTGGTCGTGTGAGTGTAGGTGAAGAACCAAAAATGTGTACATCGGTAACACATGTCAGTTAGTGGCTGAAAGCATACTGTGTGTCTCGGTGGTGAGACAATAAATGAACAATGCAGAAATAAATAATATTTGCATGCTCGTGTGTGTGTGTGTGTGTGTGTGTGTGTGTGTGTGTGTGTGTGTGTGTTTGTGTATATGTTTGGTTGGGGGGGGGGGGGCGGAGGGGGAGGAGTTCACGTTTAGCCGAACACACTTTGTCTGCAGCAAACAGCAAATAGTCAAAAACAGAGAAGGCAAGTAGACATCTGTTCAGTCCTGTCTTACAGCTTGCACTGGTTTCCTGCCTTGTGTCCAGTGAGGGTGGGTATTTTCACACCATTGCCATAATTCAATAATTGGAATTTGCAGGCGTGCTGGAGAACTACAGGAAATATTAGCTTCAAGGTGGCTCTGCTTGTGTCTGCCATTCATGCTTTTCTTGGCATAACTGTGAGGCAGTTCAGAGCAGCGAGGGGGAGAGGAAAGGGAGGGTTGAAGGACAAGACTGGGAGTAGAGATTCTAACGGCTGTCACTCCTTTTCGGAATGACTCAAACTGACCCCTAATATATTCCTGAATCACGGAAATGTTTATTAGTTCACAGTCTATAACAAAGTCATTCCACTGTAGGTGAAGTTGAACTTATATGCTGGCTGAAGTCCATTGCGTTGTGAGCTTTCTTCAGCATTCACTAAAACATTTGATTTTACAGGATCTTTTCGTAAATTAAAACCATGTCAGTTGATATGGAAACGATTTTATTTCCACTTAAACATTGCACAATCAAAAAAATGCAGCAGCAAGCCAACAGAGCTGCTTACAGGTTTCTGGCCACTAGAATACTGAATAAAACATGGTTTCTCTCCAATATCTTTCTGCGTAACCACGTAATAAGATTGATGACAAAGTGTTGTAATTCACAATTAAACAATATTCTTTTACATTAAATTTGCCAAAATACAGAAATTAAAACATTACATTTAAGCTTTGACTATTTATGTCAATGTATGTACTTGTTTCATGAAATTTGTATTTAAATGTGGTACACTAATTCAACGTCATCCTTTTGACTAGTGTTTAGTGTGCTCAAATTATTTACATTATGTGTGTTTTTCGAAGTGCACACATATTTGTTTTGCCAATATTCTGTAGGCGTATTATTATTGTGACATGGAATTTTAATGTGTTTCAGTTTGCGGTCAAATTATTTATTAATACGGATTTGTATATTGTTGTCGTAGTTTTGTTAATTTCGAAGATAGTTTCTTAGTACCAAACGGATTATTAATTTTAGTGCATGAAAAATTATCAGTATTTAATTTAGGATCTAGTGATATATAAAACATGGTCTGCCCTAATTTATTTAAACAAAAGGTATATATGAAATCATGTTGTGCAATAGTTATAACATGTAGTATTGTTGTTTTTATACAAATTAGTATCTATATAGGTTCAGCAATTTACGAAACTAAGTGCAATGCATTTTTAGTGTTTGCAGCTATTATTTACGAAAGTATTAAAAACTGAAAATTACGTAAAAGGTCAGCCAAAGTTATATTTAAATCAACATACTATTTTATAAAGGTATTTTACTAATAGTGTTAATAGAATTTCAAACAGAAGGTGAAAATGTGATATTTTACATGTTCGGTAATGATGTTTTACTTTAGGTGTCAGATATTTCATGTTTCTATGTTGGCAACTGATTTTTAGGAGTTTGCAACATAGCAGAAACGTTACAATATAATCTGCAAGTGCCTTGTTGTTTTCATTGCAATTTCTTAAGTATAACAGGGTATTTTTCTGCTTTGTAGTGGTTGGCAGTCTGTTACATGCCCTAACTGACAACATATTTGTTGACAATGTTCTTTCTGCCACTTTTCAATTACTGCCTAACCTTGCGTAGAATTCATTCATTTTATCAGTTTCGTGTTCTGGCTGGAATGTTTATATTATAATTCTGTCTCCACCCACTGGCTATTACTTCATGGATTACATTCACTGTAGTGTTTAACAATTGGTGTCACTGGCCTGTCTTAAGGTGTAATCATTGTCAACCAGGTGTGTTCAGGACATCGTTGAACAGGTATTTTAGTTTCCTCTGTTGTGTTGTGTCATGTATGTAGACTACTGTGGCTTTAAATTGTAATTGTTTAATGGCAACTTTCTTGTGGTAATTACTGTTTAACACTTGATGCAAACTTGGCCTTTTGCCTTTTGAAATCCTTGTAAGATTAATTAACAATTAATGTATGGATTTCACCCACTGCTTGTCAGATTTTAATTGGGCTTCACTAAGTTATCAATTTTATTTGATAATTTGTTTAAGAGTTCATTTAAAGTTGGCACTTTCCTTTTGAAATCTTTCAAGAATTAATTAACAAATTATGGTGCGGGCTTCATAAGCTAATTGTCAATTTTTAATTTGGGCTTCTCCCAGTGATTTGTTGTCAAATTTTACACTGTTAAATGTGCTTCACGTAATGATTATTTCTAATAAATAAATTTGAAAGTAGCAATTGTTTTGGTAACCCACCCAGTCCTTCCACTTGTCTAAGGGCAAATTTGAGATTTCTATGAGATTGAGTTGTTTGTGTGTGATTTTCTTTTCTTTTTGTTCCCATCTGTGGCATAGTCATCATCCTTATGGTGAGTTGCAATCCATCCTCAGTATATTATACATAAAACTTGTGGTGTCACACAAGTCTGAAGTGTGCGCCACTTACTTTTGCCGCACACCACCATGCAAGCATGGCTTGGCATTCTTATGACATCAGCCATGAGAGCCCACTGCTGCAACCCCACTTGTGGCCAACACTGAACTGTATCAGTCACTTGGCAGTAGGAGAGGCATTAGAACAGTCTCTCAAGAATAGGCAGGCCTCTATCTAGTTAAACTATGTATCAGCAATTCACTAGTCTGCATGAAACTTGTTGTAAAAGTATTACAATATTTCTACAAAATATATATCTTGTACTAATCTAGCTTAGTGTTTCTAGTTTCTGCTGTCCCTCTGGCTGGTCACCTCAGGCACCATACCTGCACACATGTGCATTCTATTTCCCTGTGTCGGTCTCTCTCCACTCGGTCACTGACACCTAGGACAACTGGCGGCAACGAGACACAAAAAATGCAACAGCATGCAACAATCATCTCTTCAGAAAGTAGTCATTATGTATTTTACAATTAACTTAAAACATTGATTGTCCCTACACATCAACTACAGGATTAATTTAAATGTATGGTCAAAGTGTTGCTAGTTTTCCTGAACAATGTGGAGGGGGTTGTGGTTGGTATTGTTGATTTATGAATGAAAGCACCTCACTCTTAAACATCCCTTAAATTGCTTTTGTACACAGCAATACTGCCACAGTGTTTTTAGTTCATCTAAAGCTCATACACAGAAAGTGAAGATTTTACTACACCAATTCACTCAGAATGAATAATTTTTCACACCAGCATCTTTACAGCTACTGACATATTGACATGTGGTGGAGATGATAACATATAGGATGTAATTGTGTCTATCTGCTCACATCTAACAGCAATTCTAGACCATGATAACTGTTAGGAACACAATATGTTTTGGTACATTGCATTTCAGAGTGGGGAGCGGAAGAGGTTAGATGCAGGAAAAATTATCATTATGTGACAGAGCATGATGGGGCTAACAATTTCACATGCATCTTTGGAAGGTAGTGGAACCAATTTTATTAACAAGGTACATATAGTTGGATGTGAGCATGCTGGGAGACCTTGATTAAAATTTTAATCAGAATGTAAAATCCTCAGGAAGAAGTAAGTTTTAAGAAAGTTGCCTAGCAACTGTTTTTTGATTCAGTATTATGTTTCAAAGGAAATACCAGTGCTGTTGAAGAATAGTTACTCTACATGGACCTTGCACTTGCCTAAAATCAAAATTTATTGTGTTTGATGAAAGGAACTTTTATTACCCTTTCAATACTGCTGTAAATGTGTTGTCAGAGTGACAAGCTAAGTCTGAATACTACACCATGCAAAATACACAATACTGGCATATTTATGGTATTACTTTGTAAATTTGTTATGCAACCACAAATATTTGTTATAGAGGTGCCAATGAAACTAAGACTTCATTGCCCAATGTACCAAATATTGTTATACATTAATCATATGATAATTCAATGTGGGAAATATTCATTCTGTGCTGGTAGGAAAAATGAAATTACTAAAGTAATACAATCATTTAGTGTAGTTATTTAGAATCTCTGTCCAGTTTTCTCATTTTTCAATTATAAATCCTTTTTGGATAGTAGAGCATTTACATGTTCTATTGGTCAACAGAATGATACTATAATAGAACAGGTGCTTTTTGACAATTAGCATATTATTATGTGAGATTAAAAATTATGACATTTGAACAAAATGATACTCATCAGGTTTGCAGTTATGGGTGTACTCTGCTTGCATGCACGATAAACCGACAACAGGCTAGAAGTTTCTGAGTTACATTGCAGGAGAGGATGATCTTCAAAAATGCACATTTGAACTTAATGTTCATTCCTTCTTTACACAGCACCATCCATCAACTAGTAACTCAAGAATGTTCCAGAGCGACTATCACATTGATATCTCAACTACTTCCAACGGCTACAACAACTCCCACAGTGCCAAAAGCTCACCACAACAAACAATGCTTCTTAAAATCATTATTAGTTACCATACAAAATATTACTCACAATTAAAGGTTGTGCAATTAACCCAGATAATTCATAATTAATAATTCATAAATAAATAATTAATAAAAGTTACAATAATCAATAAATACTTAGTTAAGTTACTAGTCAATTATCTAGATGAGATAAGACTGCAAATACAGTATCTTCTTATTTTCTTTGTGAAATATGAAAACTTGTTTATCATAACAATACAAATCATGTTTTGTTATTTGATTAATGATGGAAATGATTAAATCAGTTGCTAACATGTATTCACAGAATATTCACAAAGATCTACAAAAATATTAACTGATGTTTACCATTGATTTGCATTCACTTAATTACAGAAAGTCATCACATTTAATTAATTGATGTCTCTACTAATTTGACCACAAGATGTAGTTATTTACACCATATGCAATTGTCTATAAATGAAGTTTATAGTGTGTTCTAGATTCTGCTTTTGTTTAATCAACAATTGTGGCATCTTAATCTCATAAAATTGTCTTGCACAAAGATTTTTCTAACAGATTATTTGACCGTCTTTTCCACTATCCTAATAATATGATTCATCGTAAGAAAGATGTACACAAATTGAAATAACAGAGCATGACATCTTGATTAGTCTGCCAATTATCTGCACTGGTATCACATAGTTCATTAGCCTAATTATTGTAAGTAACATGAACATTGTCCTATGTCACATCACTTAGTTCAGAACATGTTTGTGTGGACTGGATTTTGATATAACATGACCGGTATCCTGTTCTTTGGTTGACCATCAGGCAATATCTTATTCTGTGGTTGCCTGCCAACTGATATTGTTTTGTTGATTTAATGATGGGATGCTTGTAGTACATAAGCCTCTCTCTTTGTCTGACATGAATAACATACATAGAATATATGTACATGAATCAAGTGATACTTAGGCCTATATGCATCTTCTATAACTAACATGAAAGTTAATTATGATTATGATTGTTAAAATTACAAATTTGTGAAATTTCAAAGTACCTAGCTAACTTAAATTAATTTCTTATTATAACATGACAATTATCATTAATTACATGAACTTACAACTGATATCTACATCCTTAGGAAATAGAGAGAAAAAACCATGATGTAAGTGAATAACACATTATATTCTCACAAGGCAAAATAAGATGCAACCCCCCCTCTCTCTCTCTATCTTCAAAAACTTGTTTAGTTATCTTGAGTCTAAAACAAACCACACATCACCACTTTCCTTGGAAATGACCATGATCCGGTTGTTGTATTGGCTGTTGCTTCTTTCAATAATGTCCCGCTTCTCCATTTTGTCTAATTCCTTTTCGACAGCTTTCTTCTTCAATATTGGTACCCAATAGTGCTTCATATAAAATGGTTCATGAGGTTTCACCTTCAGTGTACACTCATAGTGCCGGCCGCAGTGGCCGAGTGGTCTGCTGTATGTCAGTCACAGTCTGCAGTCTGTACGGTGCTGCAACATGGATATTTGTGCCGTCTTTAGTATAAGCTAGTTCATAAGTAGTTTGTAAGTTTAGGGACTGATGACCCGTAGTCCCATAAGCTCTACAAACATTTGAAGTGAAATAAACAACATAAAGTGAACTTTTACGTGTTTTCAAAAATAGTAGTTAGTACACCCTTTTCTCTCATGAACTTGATTTTATTATGAATTTGTTTTGTTAATCATATGCAGGGAAGGAAAGCTGCGAACATGTGATATCATCCCCTAGAAAAGAGTCAAACAGTCGCAATCACAGTTCCAGTGTTTTTGCATGTTTAGGAATTTGGTTCGCAGTTGGTGGTTGGGAGCTTTAAAAATTAATCTTTCCCTATTTTAAACTCTCACCCTGACCTTCACGCTCGCATTTGGAGGCTCGTTACGGGATAAGTTCACGTTGGACTTGCTCGGACGGAGAGATTAGGGTGTGTATAGGACAGTGAACAGTTACAAACAGTTGCAAACAAGTGCACGGCCGCGACGGACAATTTCAAGTGTGTGTGGCGGCTGGCAGCAGAGAGCGGGATATATTCACACTGGTCTTGCTCAGACAGAGAGGTAGGGTGTGCTTAGGACAGTGATAGTGGACAAAACAGTTAGCATAATTGGACGATACATAAACGCGTCTCGCGGTTAATGATGATTGTTGACTGACAGAGTTCGGGCGCGGGCATCCGTAACAGGCAATCGATGGCGCATCGGCCCGGCAGCAATGAGCGGCGGCATATGGGATCCACGCACTCAAATTTCATCTTCTACAACGGACGGCAGTGATCGTGGGGACTTCGCAAGTCGCCAACGGAGCATCGGGGCCCAGCTGCTTCGATTCTACAAAGGACAAGGGATGCAGTAAGGACATATTCCAGCCACAGCTTCTACAACAGATGGTAGCGAGCGTTGGGGACGTCGCAGCTCATTGCAGCAACTTCTGGATTAAAAGATAAGTAAAGCAGCTGGTGCTATAAATTCTTGTGTGTTAATCAAGCTTTCTTGTGGCACAAAAAATAATGGAATACGTTTTTAAAAAGTCGCCAAGCGATGTAGATTCAGAGAGTAGCATACCAGAAAGTCCAGAGAGGGTAAATACTGGGGGAATGTTGTTGACACCTGAGATGATCGCAGCCAAGTTAGCGAGTTTTAGCTCAAATTTAGAATCAAAAATAGGATCAAAAATAGAAAATTCAAACTCACATTTAGAATCAAAAATAGAAACTGTAAAATCAGAATTGAAAGCAGACTTTAAGGCAGACATTGGGGCACTACAAAATTCAATGTTTGGATTAAAGGCAGAAATAATCATAGACATTGACAAAAAGATAGGAAGTCTAACAGAATGGTTTGAAAATAGGGAAAAGGAGATACATGTCAGAATTGGTGCTATTGAGACTGAGGTAGGAGGCAAGTTAGATGCTGTGAAACAAATATGTGATCACAGGAATGAGGGCACTATGCAAGCGTTGGCTGAGGTTGACAAGAGGATGGTGGCAGGTATTGAGGAAACAAAAACTTTGTTGTCAGGAAAATTAGAGAATACAGAATGTAACTTTAGGAAAAAGATAGAACAAGTAGTGACAGTAAACAATACTGAGATTGAGAAGGCGAACACTAGAATAAATAGTCTAGAATTGTGTACTGCATCAGGAAACACTAATTGGTCCATGGTGCAGACACCTAATGGCAGAAAGTTTTCAGGAGTGGGTAATTATCATCCAGTAGATTTTTGGCTGCATGCAAGGACCAATTTGTGCCTGGTATGTCAGACCAGTGTAAAGTGAAGTTAGCAAAGAGAATGCTTGACTGTTCTGCTCAAACTTGGGCAAATCAGTGTGTCGATAAATTTGTTACTTTTGAGGCGTTTGAAAAATTGTTTTTAAATAAGTATTGGGGGGAGGCCAAGCAAGCTAAGATACAAAATGAATTCTTGAACAGGCCAAACTATGTGAAAGGGAAACAGAGCATGAAGGAATTTTGTACAGAGGAACTTGAGAAACTACTGCATTTAGATACACCTTTGAGTCTTTTAGCAGTAATTTCCACTTTGTGTAGGAGGTTACCTGCAGATTTGCATTGGCAGTTAATTCATCATCCCACAGATTCAGCTGAGAATTTCATTGAATTTGTAGAAAAGATAGACCAGGGTTTAGTTATGGAATGACAGCTCAGGGGGACACAGCATGTAAACCACAATGAAAACAGAGGCAGTAGAAATGGGGGTCACAACCAAGGAAACCACAATAGAGAGAGGAATTTAAATGAAAATTGGAGAGGTAACAATAACAGAGGAGACAACTGGGAGAATAGAAGCCAGAGGGAAACATGGGAAAATGATAGGGGAAATCAAAGGCAGGAAGGTGGAAATAGGAATTGGGATAACAGGGTATCTAATGACCATAATTACATTAGGATTAGAGATGGGGAGAGAAGGGAGGAAAAACTATGTTACATGGACAGAGATGATGATAGGAAAGAGGAAGTAGGAGTTCACAAAGGCAAGGATAAAGAAAAGAGGGAAGAAAACATAAATAGAGTAAACAAGGAAAGGGAGAAAAGAGAGGAAGTGTATGTCAGATGGATGCTGTTATAGGTAGTGAGGAAATTTTTGGGGATTGGTTTATGCAACATGACAAAAGAGAGGCAAACAGGAGGAGAATGGATAGGAATGAGGACAGTAAAGGGGAATATGATGTACAAAATATATTTGATAATAACATTAAAGAAGATAAAAGGCACAAGTGTTGACTGAATGTGAAAGTATGAATGTAAATATTGATGGTACTGGAGCCAGCATAGATGGTGTTGAGTGTGTGAATGAGAATGAATGGAGTTCTGAATTTCAAAAAATTAAATGTGATCCAGTAAAAACAATAAATGACACTGGGTCTAGTATGAATAATGAGAGAAGTGTGAATGTTTCTGAAATAGGTGAAATTGTCAATACTGATGTACACCCACCTGTAACTGATGATGTGTTGGGACAGGACAGTGGTATTATTGAGAAGATAAAGTTGATTAGGAAGTGGGCACCAGATGATTGGCTATTACACAAATATGAGTATTGGGACCAACTTGGGAAACAGAAAATTATGCTTTTGCAGGAAAAATAGGGGTGTTAAATGCAGGGAACTCAGAATTTGAAGTAATCATTGAGGAGGAGCAGGGTGGATTGATAAAGAAGTAAGTAAATATGGTCCAGATGATTGGGTCCAACTCCTTAGACATTTAAAATCAGTGGAGCCAGTGACATGGGTAGAAGAGAAATATGGGTATGCAAGGAAACTTGGGGAGTTGAGTGCAATAAACTCAGAATTTGGGAAAGCATTCAGTGAAATATTTGGAAATGATGAGGACATACAACCATATTGTTATGTAGGGGAAGTAAATACTATGGTCAAGAACTGTATGCAAGAAATTGAGGAGGATTTGTTGGCAGAAAATGAACTTAAGGAAGATGTCATTGAAAATGTACAGCCCATTATAAATGTTAAGGTAGAAGGGGTCTGTCAAACTGCATTGATTGATACTGGAAGTACAATTAGCAGTATTTTAGAGGATTTCTACAATCAAATCAAGAGTACAGGAACAGTAGAGTTTCCAGTTACTGGGGTATGGATAAAGAATGCTACTGGCAGTTATAGCAAACCAGTGAATAAGGAAATAGTGTTAGACTTGATGATTGAGGATGAATTGTTTAGTCAAGGTTTACTTGTCATAAAGGGACTTTGCTTAAATTTAGTGTTGGGAAATGATTTTTTGTGCAAATATTGGGCACAACTAGACTATAAGGATAAAGTGCTAGAATTAAGTCTGGAGGGATGCATGAAGAGGGTGAAATTCAAAAATTTTGTAAATGATAAAGATATAATGGCATGTTTACACAAGCAACTGCCATAAACCAGTGTAAATCATGAAGTATGAGATTCAATGCATTGTAGATAGTAGTTTAAGAATTTGTGTATATCCATTCTGTGTCTGTGTTAGTATTTATGTATGTGTTTAGATTTAAGCATTGGGGTCATGTTTTTTGAGATTCAATGCATTGTAGATAGTAGTTTAAGAATTTGTGTATATCTATTCTGTGTCTGTGTTAGTATTTATGTATGTGTTTAGATTTAAGCATTGGGGTCACATTTACATGCTTTCTTTATATATTCATTTTCTTGTTGTTGAAATATATGCTAACATCAGAATTTGCAGTTCAACAGTGGTACCTGAAGTAAAGACTGTACATATGTGTATGTGTGTATGCTTACACTAAAGGATAAAGTGGGAGTATACTGTTTATGTGGGTGTATATGTGAGCAGGGATGGCTATGTGGTGTGAGTTGTGGGGTGACTTGGAGAATGAGAAAGTGGTGGTCATTGAGGCAGGCAGTGGGGTCTGTGGCTTAGATAAATTGTGATGAAGATGTCAGCTGACGGTGTTGCATATGTGGGCGTGACTGACCATATGGGTCAGAAGTGAGGAATGTATGTCTGTTGTGGCTGTTTTGGCTAAATGTGGGTTGGATAGAGAAATGTTTCAATGAGAGAAAGTGTTTGCTCTTTAATGTCTGTCTCTTTGAGTGTTTGGTAGGTAACATGTCTAATAGGGAATGCTCTGTACTGTTATATCAAACTGATTCTGATAACACATTTTGGTTTCTTTAATGGTGCTCAACTGTTGACTGAACAATTTCTGCAACAACAGTTGACGAGAACTATTTTTCTGTCTAGCCTGAGTATCAATAGGGTTTGGTGATATTGTATTTAAAAAATGTAGATGTTTTGTGATAAACAAATTTTGAAATTAGACTTTAACCTTAGATATTTTATTGTGGGGAGTACTTGTGGAAAGCACATGAGGCTGGTGACAAGGATCCAAATTTAATCTCACACCAGCAAAAATAATTTTTTTGATGCGAGGGGGTAGGATTTGTATTTATGTTTGTAGGTGTCATTATGATAGAAGAGAAAATTCTCTATAACATTCTTTTGGTAGTATTATATGAGCTTTAAGATATATTTTTGACACAGGCAGGTTTTTTTTAATTTTATTTTTATTTGATGGAGTAATACTCCAAGTAGGCCACATATTCTCTTGTCTGTTTCATCTGAAGCTATGGCTGATGAGAGTGCAGGCATGGTAGTTTGGGTTGATCCGATAATGACTAACACCAGCCACTTTGAGTTCTTAACTCTGTTGATTTGCTTGTTACTGTACATGTCTCAATGCTTAGTTTCAATTGCACCAAGTCTGGATGGCAGAGGGGTGGGATACTAATCAAACCGAATCCTGGTGTCCAGACAAACTTTTGTCTATGTTGACTCATGAGTGGCTTCTGCTCTTCCTGTTCCATGTAGGGTGCATATGACGTGTGTGAACAAGAACACTTGATCCATTGCCATGAATCTAAGCTGCAACAGCATGTTGGTTGAAATGACGGAGACATAGGATCAGACACCTTGGACCAAAGTTGCTGCAACAATGACTCTGGGGTTCTCAGTGTCAAAGTGGTGAGAGATTTCCTTTAAAAAAGTGGAGTGTATACCGTCAAAAGTTTTTATAGTGATAATTCTAGTTTTTCCACGTAAGACAAGGTCCTCTAAAGATTAAAGGTTAATACTATTATAAACTTGGTGCCAATTTTGTATATAAACAACAGGCCCACTTAAATTTCATGAATGTAATTAGTTATAAGGATTCTTTTCTTAAAAATATGCACACACTATAAGTGGTCTTAACGGTACAAATATAGGGAAATTTTCTCACTGCCCTGTTTATTTTTATTTATTTATTTTATTTTATTTTATTTTATTTTTGCATTAGTTGAGGTCATAATTGGTATAGTGTTTGAGCCAATCCAATTCAATACTTTTGTAATTTTAAATTTTGCTCATTTGAATCTATTAATTTTGGTGCTACTTGCGCCATCCTGCACATGGTTTTGATGCCGCAAGTGGGGGTATTGTAAGATTACCACCCAATATAAATACTGGTAATTAATAGCATTTGATAATTAAACAGTATGAAGTTCACTGCAAACATTGACCATGCCAATGCACTAAATGTTACACAATTTTAATCTTATTAATTATGGTAGCAATGTATGTACGCAGTTGGGTGACAACATTTATAGTTAGGCCATAGGTAGAAATTCTCTACGTTGAGATTTGCTGTGTGCTTGTAGCTGACGGGAGGCCAGCGAGCAGGCCGACGTTGGTGGCTTGTTCCAGCTTAGGATTTTCCAGTTCATTTCCCGTGAGGGGGGAGAGGGACAATGGCGAGTGCCAGGCACAGTGCAGTGCACAGCGTGAAATAAAATATTCTAATACTACTGGCATTTGAAGTAATACGATGCAGTTGGGAACCTTTAAGGCCCTCATTACAAAATAGCCTGTTGACAAATAAACAATACATTAGCTGATATAGTCATATCTGGCGTAATATGTTTAATTGACAATGAAAAGTAATAAATTACCAATGAATACAAGACAGTTACACAACTAGCATGGCAATGTTTGTTTATATAAATAATACATTAACTATTTCTCATTTTATTTTCAATTAATCTTGTGTATTTTATCTTGAAGTATTCGGTTAAATCACTTATCTGTGATATAAGAAATTGCACGATTATGATAAACAGTACAAAGGATGTTTATACCAATATAAAAACCTAAAAAGAAATATGTTTAATGTGTAGTGTAATTATTTTGATTTTAAGTAAAGTTTTAGAAATGTATTGGCTGAGCGATGTACGTTGGAAAATCAGTTAGAACAGCTCACATGGGGAAGTTGATGATGTAGGAAAAACCCCGGCAGTTGAGCTTTTGGTGCGTGCTCGTGCGTGGGCAGGAAGTGATGAGGTGAGGAGCATGTGGGGTAGCTGGCCGGGCGGCGTCGCTCTGGATCAGTCGACATGTGGATCTCGAGGTGAAGACTGGAGACTGGCATGTGGCAATCGCCACGTGTGGTTGCTCGTCGTAGACTGCACCAAGTTGAATTGAGTGCTACTGTGTGTTTGAGAATATTTAGCCGGTGGAACAAGGTGTGCATCGCATTGAATTAAAGTGACTGTGATTTGTTAATGTAACACGTGTCGTCGCATAGGCATGAACATAAACGGTGTTTGAGACAGCCACGTGGTGTGAAAACAATTCGCGACAAATATTCATTTTGTCTGGGGGCTCACAAGCTATAACTTTATTTGATAAATGTGCCGACGTACAGACGTATCAGCCACAGGGTTCAAAGATAGTGAAATATACAACATAAAGTGAACTTTTACGTGTTTTCAAAAATAGTAGTTAGTACACCCTTTTCTCTCATGAACTTGATTTTATTATGAATTTGTTTTGTTAATCATATGCAGGGAAGGAAAGCTGCGAACGTGTGATATCATCCCCTAGAAAACGAGTCAAACAGTCGCAATCACAGTTCCAGTGTTTTTGCATGTTTAGGAATTTGGTTCGCAGTTGGTGATTATGAGCTTTAAAAATTAATCTTTCCCTATTTAAAACTCTCGCCCTGACCTTCACGCTCGCATAATTTAGAACTGCTGCCGACCATACCCACTCAAATTTTGGGGTATGCTTGAGCAATCAAGCATACATGTAGTCGGAGCCTATGTTGAACACATCTTCTCGTATCCAGAAATTTCAATTCTAGGCTCTGATGACTAAGGTTTCCATTATTCTGAATAATAATGAAACTACAATGAACAAAATACAGTCAGTACCAAGTAATATATATTCATTAAATCCAGGAATAACTAGATATCCTTGTGTCAGATTTGTATCACCTATTGTAAATTATAACAACATCTACATGTTCGCTAACTTGCTGTGTCTTCTGGTGGCCCCTTTAATTTTGATACCTAACACAGGCATTTCAATAAAACAAGAGTCCTGCATGATTATCTCTCTAAACTTCTGAGAAATCCCAGTGATTGGACTACCTGTGCCAACAAGAGCAACACTCTCACCTATTGGCATCCAGTCAAATCGTAGTCCACATTTTTCTCTTCTTCATGCTGTAGGCCCTCTACAATAACTTCAAATTTCATGTCATCTGTCTCTTCATTAGTTTGTACATTACTTAAGGGTACATGAGGTATTTTCTGCTACTGTCTTCACAGAGGTCAACACAAGATGCATCTTCACTTTCAGTGTGACTTTTACTAGGAAGACTATCATTCTTTTAAAACTTTTCCTGTAGGCTCCGATTCTTCTTCGACAGTTCATCACACCTGATTTTTATCTTCTCCAGGCCTCACATTTAGTTTGAAACTCATTGTAACTGTGACACAGCATACAATATTTCACTTCCCAATTCTTCCTTGTTGTCAAGTACAAGACTGGTTGATTTGCTGCAGAGGTTCACTGGTACAATCCAACTCTCCAAGTTGTTCTGTTTAACTACCTTCACTTCTTGCCTTACAGGAATCCTCATAAACAAAACTCTCTTCTTACACTTCTTCATACACAGTACCATGTATTTATTTCTCATAGTCAACTTCACACAATTTTTCATAATTGTCAATACTGTCATCTTCAATTAAATTTTCCACATCTTCTAAATCTTCTAAACTCTCTTTCCTAGCGTATTCCTGATTGTCTGACTCCTCAGGACAGCAACATCTTCACTATATTTGTCCTCTTCTACATCTACATACATACTCCGCAGTCCACCGTAAGGTGCATGGGGGAGGGTACACTGTACCACTACTAGGCATTTACTTTCCTATTCCACTCCCAAATAGAACAAGGAAAAAAGGAGTGCCTTTATGCCTCCGTACGAGCCCTAATTTCTCTTATCTTGTCTTTGTGATCACTACGTGAAATGTAAATAGGCGGCAGCAAGGTTGTACTACACTCAGCTTCAAATTCCGGCCCTCTAAATTTCCTCAACAGAAATTCACTAAAGGAACATCATCTTTCCTCCAGCGATCCCCAATTGAGTTGCCGGAGCATTTCTGTGACACTCATGCATTGATCGAACCTGCCAGTAACAAACCTTGCTGCTCGCCTCTGAACTGCTTCTGTGTCTTCCTTTAAACTGATCTGCTGCGGGTGCCAAACCCTTGAGCAATACTCAAGACGTGGTCATACAAGAGTTTTATACACAGTCTCCTTTACATATGAAGTACATCTTCCCAAAATTCTCCCAATAAACCGAAGTCGGCTGTCCGCCTTACTCACAACTGTCCTTACATGTTCATTCCATTTCATATCGCTCTGCAATGTTACGCCTAGATATTTGAATGATGCAACAACATAAAGAAGCTACTAATGCTGTATTAGAACATTATGGGATTGTTTTACCTACTCATGCGCATCACCTTACATTTTTTTTACATTGAGAGCTAGCTGCCATTCTTCACACCAACTAGAAATTTTGTCTAAGTCATCCTGTATGCTATTAGAGTTAGTTAAAGATGACACCCTCCCATACACCACAGCATCATCAGCAAACAGCTGCAAATTACAACTTACTCTATCCATCAGATCATTTATATAGATAGAAAATAATAGTGGTCCTATCACACTCCCCTGGGGCACGCCTGACGATACACTTGTCTCTGATGAACACTCACTGTTGAGAACAACGTACTGCGTTCTATTACTTAGGAAGTCTTCCAGCCAGTCACAAATCAGTGAACCTATTCCATAAGCTCGTATCTTCGTTAGCAGTCTGCAGTGAGGCACCGTGTCGAATGCCTTTTTGAAGTCGAGTAAAACATAATCCGCCTGTTGCTCTTTATCCATGGATCGCAAGATGTCACGTAAAAGAAAGGCAAGCTGAGTTTCACATGAACGATGTTTCCTAAACCTGTGCTGATTCATAGAAAAAGCTTTTCCATTTCAAGGAAATTTACTATATTTGAACTGACAATATGCTCAAAATTCTACTGGAAACTGATGTCAATGAAATTGGCCTGTAATTGTGTGAGTCAGTTCTCTTTCCTTTCTTATAAACGGGAGTCACCTGCGCTTTTTTCCAATCACTAGGATCTATGCACTGAATTAAAGATTCATGATAAATGCAAGCTAAGTAGGGGGCCAATGATGCAGAATACAAAAATCAACAAGTTACTGGACAGTGCGCTTTGACCCACTTATCGATTTTACATAGGAACGGAATTTTTTTGGGTTCTCGGAAAGATCTTTTGGTAAGGTATGGCTGTGGTAATTATTGTATGCTTCGTGCATCAGTCTTTTTATAAACGCACGAATCTCTACTAACTTTTGCCTGTCATCATTTGCGTGTTCTTTTTTGAATCAAGAGTGCAACAGTCTTTGCTTTCTCAGCTGCTTTCTAACATTATTATTATACCATGGTGGATCTTTTCCATCCTTAATCATCTTTACTGGCACATATTTCTCAAACCCTTTATTTACAATGCACTTAAATTTAGTCCACAATTCCTCTACATTCATAGTCCCGGAATTAAATGATGCCCATTCATTTTCTGTGATCCTAACATTTGCTTATCAGCTCTTCCCAACAAAAACATGCTCCTAGCCTTCTTGATTGGTTTATGTTACCATCAATGCTATGATGATATCAAGATCACTAATTCTTGTCTCTACACAGACATCATTAATAAGGTCAGGCATGTTCGTGGCTCTAAGGTCTAAAATAAATCCATTGCGCGTGGGTTGCTGGTCTAACTGCCCAAGACAGTTTTCTGAGAATGTGTCCAAAAGTAGCTCGCAAGACTGCTTGTCTGTACTGCCTGAAATGTAACTGGTCCCAATCTATACACTTAAGGTTCAAGTCTCTCCTGACTAATATTACATGGCCCGGATACCTATGCACTACATGGTGTAGACTTTCTTTGAATGATTGTAAAACTGCTACAGCAGCACTGGGGAACCGGTAACTACACCCAACTATTAACTTTACTTCTTTTAGACCTGTTGTATGTGCTCTGATAACTTCACAGTTAGTTTCAACCTTGATCTCAATAGAAAAAATATCTTTGTCCACAGCGATGAACACTCCTCCTCCAGTTGTATCCGATCTATCTTTCTGATATACATTCCACGCCTCCCAAAATATTTCTGAACTTGCCACATCATGATTCACCCAGCTTTCAGTGCCTAAGACTATCTGAGCACAATAATTTCCATGCAGTGTGGCAAATTTGGGAACTTTGTTTCTAATACTTTGTAAGTTCGTGGCTAATATTTTGATATTCAAATTTTTGAGCCGAACATGGGCTGAATTCGGTGTTTGAATGTTGACATGCGTGTGCTCATCAGAGTTAGCGCCTATCCTTAAAAAGCCCCATGTGCACTCCACAAGTACTCTGCTACCCAAGTAACCGCTTCCTTAGTGTAGTGCACCCCTGATCTATCTAGGGGCAACTACAATTCTCCACCTGATAACGCAGATCCAGAAATCTGCAGCCATGACTGTCACAGAGTCGGCGAACAACAACCTCTTCCAATAATTTACACAATCCAAACATATCAGAGGTATCATCCACTTTGGTAGTAACTTCATTGACAGAATTTCAAGCATTGTACAGTACAGATACAGTCTCATTATCTAAGGCTATTTCTTCATGTTCTTTACACTTGACTTCAGCTTCTCTGCCTGTGTCTTGACTGACAGCTTCCCAAAATTTCTTATCAAACCTTAAATTATTTACATTATATATTTCCCTGTAGTTGTGTCTAGTTGGCTCTGATCTATTTCTTCTTCCATGTCCTTACTGTTATTCATTGCCTGGTTTTGTATCCATTTCTTAAACCCCACTTTACAGACCTCCAAAAGGCAGTCTTAAATTTCCCTGTCCATTACTTCTTCCATTAGGTCTTCTGTCATCACGGTCTCTATCATCCTCCATGAATAATTCTTATGGTGGGTTCCACCATTGTGCCAGTGTCTGTCATCTTCATTATGGTCTCTTCTATCTCTGTCCCCATAGTTGTTCCTATAACTATTGTGGTTCCTGTAAAAACTTCTATTCAAGTTGTCAATGAACTTTAGAAACTGATCCAGTGATTCATCAGGTCTGTAATCCAATCATTCCTGTAATCTTCCTGGGAGTCTCCTCTTGAGAGCATCAATTTGTGTCATTTCATCAAAAGGTGCATCTAAATATACTAATTTCATAAGTTGTGCCTCACATAAGTCTTTCATTGATCCATTATTCTCCATGTACTTAGGTCCACTCAAAAACTCACTTTTCACTCTTGCATGAGTAGCAGTAGACCAGAACTTATTTAAAACACTTATTTCAAACTCACTGTATGTCAACCCTTCACTAGCACAATGGGTAGCCCAAGATAAAGCCTCAGAATCCAGAAATGTCTTTACAAATGTAATTTTAAGGGCATCACTGATGTCTTAAGTGAAATTATCACTACAATAGTGCAAGAAATCTTTTGGATGAAGTTTTCCATCCCCTGCATAAGTCTTAACTACAATATTGGCCCAGTTTACACTGTAACTGTCACCTACCCTTTTTGTTTCTATATCTTCTTGCAACTAATTTAGTCTCTTATCTAAATTTTTAACATCACTTTTACAAGCATTCAAACAGAAATATCCTGATCAGTGCTGGTTTGATACTCACTAATTTTCTGTTCTAAGCTTTTTCTCACTTCCCCGATCTCAGTCTTTATAACCTCATTTCCTGCTGAATATACAAATTGAAAATATATTTTTGGAATTTTTATTGATTTTGCCAGACAAGCTTGATTCTACATTAACAATTCTGTTCTCTACAGAATCTACATGAGCATTCATGTATTCATTTGTCCTGTCCTGATCTGACTGTATTTTCTAGGTTGTTTAGGTCTTTCCTTAATTCCTACAATGCTTTATTCATATCCATCAGCTGTTTTCTGAGTTCTGAAAGGTTATCTTCTATTTTCTGCCCTAGTTCTTGCTTTTCAGCTGACACTTTTTCACTCCTGTTGAACTGACAACACCTTTTCACTTGCACCTACAGTTGCTGCCTTAAGTTTTAACTAGCCTCATTAACTTGTTGCCATATCTGATGGTTAACTCATTAAATGGGTTCAGAAGAGCTGGTGACTACTACTTCTTCAACAACTGAAGTATCACTTCTTCCCATAAATGGACTACTTGAAATTACAATTTGCACCTGAAATATCCCTAATTAATCCTTGAATTGATGCCCCCTCCCCCATCCTCTTGATAACCTGAAAATCAAATGACACTTCCCTACTGGAGTCAAGCCTTTTGTTGTGGGCCATGATGATAAAAAAAAAAATTGAAAAGAAACAGTACTTATCTTATTTGATGCAGTCCACCAGCTTTTGATCCTTTTCAGGCTATTTGTTTGTTCCTCTTTTCACTCATTACAGCATAATTGATTTTCCCATTCACACATGTATATGCAAGATAGACTGACAACAGGCCAGCAATTGAGCAGTATTGCAGGAGAGGATGATCTTCAAAAGATGCACAATTCAAACTTAATATTTATTTCTTCTTTACACAGCTCCATCCACAAAACTAATAACTCAAGAATATTTTAAAACAACCACACAATCTTTCCTTACAAACATTATTAGTTACCATACAAAATATTAGTCACAATTAAAAGAAGTGCAATTAATAAAAGTTACAATAATCAAGAAATACTTAGTTACTAGCCAATCATCTACATAAGATTGCACATTTCTTCTTATTTTCTTTGTGAAATATGAACACTTTTTTACCATGACAATACAAATCACATTTTTTTTACTTAACTTATTACAGAAATGATTAAATCAGTTTCTAACATGTAATCACAGAATACTCACATAGATCTACAAAATTATAGCAACTGAGGTTTGACATTGATTTGCATTCACTTACAGAAAGTCATTAGATTTAATTAATTGATTTCTCTACTAATAAATTTCCTTGGGCTACAAAATGACTTGGTAAGTTATGTTATGTCCTTTGACTATAACATGTAGTTATTTTACACCATATCACAATTTCTATGCAGTTGTCTATAATTGAAGTTTATAGAATGGCTCGATAGCACAGTGGTAGCATGCCATACTACAAATCCAAAGGTCGCAGGTTCGATCCCCGCCAGGTCCTATGATTTTTATCTGTCACTTTCCATTTCTTTCACCTCTGGCAGTGTTACTAATGTGGAAAATATCGAGTAGCACCATGGTTCAGAATCCACGTTAAACTGTAGGTCCCCCTATAACTGGCTGGGTAAGTCAGTTCGAAGGTTGGAGGAAGGCAATGGCATACCGCCTCCAAACAGGACCATGCCTAGTAAAGCACTGTGGTGTTCAAACCAATCTTTGGATTGATGACTGCTTTACCTTTTAGAATGTTCTAGAACTGCTTTTGTTAAATCAACAATTGTGGCATCTTAGTCTCAATTGACATGTCTTGCACAAAGGTCTTTCTAATAGATTATTTGACGGTTTTTTCCGATATCCTAATAATATTATCCAATGTAAGCAAAATGTAAACTAATTGAAATAACAGATCATGATATCTTGATTAGTCTGCCAATTGGCTGCATCATGTTCTAACGTCCATCACCTCTTTTCGGAATGACTCAAACTGAGCCCTAATATATTCCTGAATCACGGAAATGTTTATTAGTTCACAGTCAATAACAAAGTCATTCCACTGTAGGTGAAGTTGAACTTATCTTATATGCTGGCTGAAGTCCATTGCGTTGTGAGTTATCTTCGGCATTCACTAAGGAATTTGATTTTACAGGATCTTTTCATAAATTAAAACCATCTCAGTTGATATGGAAACGATTTTATTTCCACTTAAACATTGCACAATCAAGAAATGCAGCAGCAAGCCAACAGAGCTGCTTACAGGTTTCTGGCCACTCACAAACTCTATCCACGACTGACTAAACAATGGTTTCTCTCCAACATCTTTCTGCTTAACCACGTAATAAAAATGATGACAAAGTTTTGTAATTCACAATTAAACAGTATTCTTTTACATTAAATATGCCAAAATGCAGAAATTATAACATTATATTTAAACTTTGACTATTTATGTCAATGTATGTACTTGTTTCATGAAATTTGTATTTAAATGTGGTACAAAAATTTAACGTCATCCTTTTGACTAGTGTTCACTGTGCTCAAATTATTTACATTATGTGTGTTTTCGAAATGCACACATATTTGTTTTGCCAATATTGTGTAGGCGTATTATTATTGTGACATGGAATTTTAATGAGTTTCAGTTTGCGGTCAAATTATTTATTAATACGGATTTGTATATGGTTGTCGTAGTTTTGTTAATTTCGAAGTTAGTTTCTTAGTACCAAACGGATTATTAATTTTAGTGCATGAAAAATTACCAGTATTTAATTTAGGATCTAGTGATATATAAAACATTGTTTGCCCTAATTTATTTAAACAAAAGGTATATATGAAATCATGTTGTGCAATAGTTTATAACATGTAGCATTATTGTTTTCATACAAATTAGTATCTATATAGGTTCAGCAATTTCCGAAACTAAGTGTAATGCATTTTTAGTGTTTGCAGCTATTATTTACGAAAGTATTAAAAACTGAAAATTACGTACAAGGTCAGCTAAAGTTATATTTAAATCAATGTACTATTTCTTAGAAGCGTTTTACTAATAGTGTTGATAGAATTTCCAACAGAAGGCGAAAATGTGAATATCACATGTCCGGTAATGAAGTTTTACTTTAGGTGTCAGGTATTTCGTGTTTCTATCTTGGCAACTGATTTTTAGGAGTTAGCAACATAGCAGAAACGTTACAATGTGTCACATAGTTTGTTAGCCTAATCAGTGTAATTAACCTGAACATTGTCATACATCACATTATTTAGTTGCGAACATGTCTGTGTGGAGTAGATGTGGACACAACATGATTGGTATCTCGTTCATCAGTTGCCTGCTAGGTGGTACCCCATATTTCAGTTGTTGAATTAATGCTAGAAGGTCCAATATTATCATAATGCTGGAAGGTCCAATATTATTATAATATGACGTAACAGTTGAAGCTAGTGTAAATATGCAGTATATCAGAACAAAACTGAGCACTGTAACAATGTTTGTGGACCTAGTGAAACTTTGTGTGATGTGTATCAGTGAATACTACCTTCCTGAGCAGGAAGGAGATTAATATAGACTTGTTCAACACCTTGAAATCATAAGTGCATGGCATTGTAAATCAGATATCATGGAGAGGTATCTGTTTATGCAAATATCAGCCTGAGTGTCCAGGAATTTGACCTAAGTGAAGTTTTATCTTTACTGGTATAGTGGTACTGGCGGAAGTAAAGTTGTGAGGGGGCATTGTAAGTTGTCTGGATAGCTCAGTTGGTAGAGCCCATGCCTGCGAAAGGCAAAGGTCCCAGGTTCGAGTCCCAGTTCTGGCATGCAATTTTAGTCTGCCAGGAAGTTTCATATCACCCCACACTTCGCTGCAAAGTGAAAGTTTCATTCTGGAAACATCCCTTAGGCTGTGGCTAAGCTATGTCTCCACCGTACCCTTTCTTCCAGAAGTGCTAGTTTTGCAAGGTTCGCAGAAGAGCTTCTGTGAAGTTTGGAAAGCAGGAGGCGAGGTACTGGTGGAAGTAAAGTTGTGAGGAGGCATCATGAGTCTTGTTGGGATAGCTCAGTCAGTAGAGTGCTTGCCCATGAAAGGCAAAGGTCCCAGGTTTGAGTCCTGGTTCCGGCACGCAATTTTAATCTGCCAGGAAGTTTCATCCTCACTGCAGATGGCAAGTCATGATGACTCATGTACTCTGCATAAAATATTTAAAAGTAAGATCCTTGAAATAACTGAAAAGGTCTTCCCAGTACATGTACAAGGAGGACCTTTGTATTTATGTTTAATGTGGAGTACATGAATTATCATGACTTGCAATATGCACTGATGATGTTTCATTAAGGAAATGAAATCAATATGTAATTTTTTTGTAAAATAAATATTTCATATTGCACCACCAAGCTGGAAATTTATTGTTTTTATTTAAACGTTCTGTTAGCATGGATATATATGTGGTAAGTTTTGGGGTGTTTTGAAGGGTATTATATCTGTAATTTCTGGACCTTTGACTGCTGTCATAAACCAGTGCCTTGAAGTTGGTAGTTTCCCAGACTTCTTAAAACTGGAAAAGACAGTGTCAGTGTGTATAAAAGACAATCTTAACAGTCCATCCACCTGTAGACCAATTTCAGTAATATCTGTGCTAGTGAAAGTGATAGTGAGTAGAATGAAGAGAAAACTGTTCTGTTATTTTGAAGACAGCAGTCTGTTCCTGGATAACCAGTATGGATTTAGAAGATGCAATTCCTCATTCATTGGAATGTCTGATGTAACAACAAAAATAATAGAAGCATTTGAAGAAAAGAACTACTTGGCTTTAATTCCTTGTGACCTAAGCAATCCTGATTCTAGGCTGTACAGTTTTCGTAAAGGGAGACAGACTATCCAGAAAATACGGATGAGCTGTTAGATAAGTCTGAAAATATCAAATACATGACCAGTTTTGATATGATTTCTAGACTCTATGACTGAATTATACCCTAATTATAGGAAATATGCATGAGTCTTACAAAGGGGAAATTTATCTAACATTTTGTTGTACCATTTGGATTAAATTTATGAATAGAAGAATTTATTAAGGTATTGAATTTGGTCTTAGAAAAGGAACTCTTAGCAAAATTAACTGTTTCTGTAGAAGATATCCTTATATATAATAGAATGGGGGAAGAATGTCTAGAAACATCAAGGAAAATAGGAAAGAAATTAAGCTTGCAGTAGTTACACTTGGATTAACAGTTTGCACCAATGTAGTATTTTTTTTCCCCTTTTTAATATTTTTTTGCACCTAGGAACAACATAAACCAACTTCCTTCTTGCAATCAGCAGTACTATATTACTCCTATATTTCCTTTAGATTAGTTGTTGGATTGGTAAACAATTGTGAGCAGTGTCATTCAGCATAATTTGCATTGTTGACTGTGGGAAAAATAGTAGAGGGTAACCCATTATAGTTTATTCTCAAGAGGTGCCTTATTAGTTTAGTCTTGATTTCTATTCAGTTACATTGTTTTTTGTGGAACTTATCTGTATGAAAGATGAGTCTGAATGAATGAGAAAGATGGTTGCTGAGGTTTAGGCAGGGACTGGATTGACCTAGCAGAGAGGGTGCTCTGTGTACTGCTTTGTGTCTTTTGATCACATGTGTTCAGAAGATAACACTAACTGGTTTATATAAAATGAAGTACTCTAGTAGCCATTGTTTGCCTTTCAACCTGTTAATGATATTCGTTTGTGGATATGGAAAAGGTGTAATATGTTAAGATACAGTTTTAATAATGGAAAGTCCAGATGGAATTAACAAGATAGTAATAAGGACAGTTTACAACTCACTGCAAAGACCTGATGATGAGCTGCAACAGGTACAAGTAAAGGACAAACACATACAACACTTCAACTATCAACCAAGATCTGCTTCATAAAATAGAACATACATGCAATCATGCAGGAACACAACACAGTCACACATCTGCCATCTCCAGCTGCCACACACTGAATCGTACTATGCAGTGTGAAAATAGGGGAGGGGAGGGGAAGGGGGGTATAGGAAGGTTGCATCGCAGTGGTGGGAATGGATACAGCACAGCCTTGCAAAGCGTGGTACAATTGTACATAGTAGATGGGAGGAATGGGATGCAGCTTAGGAATGGAGGTGGCTGGTGAGGAGGAAAATAAAATAAAACAATTACTCTCATGCCCGCCCTCCCCCCCCCCCCCCCCACAAACACACATCACTCAAAATAGGAGAGGCTTAGGATAGATAGGTAGGGACTCTTGGGTGTAGAAAAAAGGGAAATTATCATAGGTTGAGGTGTGAATAATTTCAGAATCAGAGAATGTACTGTAGGAATAACTCCCATCTGTGCAGTTCAGAATAGCTGGTTCTGGTGGGAGGATCCAGATGGCCCGGCTTGTGAAGCAGCCATTGAAATCAAGCATATGCTCTGTTGCATGCTGTGCCACAGGGTGATCCACCTTGTTTTTGGCCACAGTTTGGCAGTGACCATTCATTCTGATGGACAGCTAGTTAATAGTCATGACATATAGAAAGCTGTGCAATGATTGCAGCACAGTAGGTAAAATACATGGCTGCTTCCACAGGTGGCCTGGCCTCTGATAGGGTGGGATAAGCCCGACAGGACTGGAATAGGAAGTGCTGGGTGAATGGATTGGACAGGTCTTGTAGCAGGGTCTTCTACAGGTTCCCTGTGGTAGTGGCCTGGGTTTTGGGATGGCATAGGGATGGACTAGGATGTTATGGAGGTTGGAAGGGTGACAGAACACCACTTTAAGAGGGGTGGGAAAAATCTTGGGCAAAGTGTCTCATTTCTGGGCAAGAGGACAGAAAATCAAAACCTTGGCAAAGGATACAATTTAGTAGTTGCCAAGGGGAGTGCTCTTTTGTGGATGGTTACTGGTGGTAGAGGAAGGATTTCGGTTGTATGAAGATATGTACAGAGATCTGTTTATGGACTAGATCTGTGGGGTAGTTTCTGTATATGAAGACCTTTGTAAGACCCTCAGAATATTGAGAATTCTTTCTTTAGACATGATGAAATTTAAAAGTCACTGGTCAGGTTCTGATAAGATGCTGTGGAAATGTGGAAATCCTGAAAGAGAACAGTTTATTTGTTTCTTACCACCACAGGGTAGACATTGTGGTGTCAATGCAGCTTGTAGATTCTTGATTCATGGTCAGCAATTGTGTGAACCTGTAAACCTTGAATAACTTTTTTATGCACAAGAGAGAGAGTCTTGAGATTAGATTAGATTAGATTAATACTTGTTCCATTACGACATTTCGTAATGATGTGGAACATGATTCTCTCTGCACTGAACAGATAATCCACTACCCAATCTGGAATTGCCAGCAATTCTATGTCTAATGTAACAATCAATTTTACGATCAATTTCAGATAAAGTGCCATGTGTATAATCTGCAGGTTCTTAATTTCAGATGAGGTAGCTCCTGTAGACTACATATGTATTCAAAATAAATTGCATGTGCAAGAGATTAAATAACTGTAGACAAATGCAGAACTTTCTTTTGAATTTAAACCTATATATTGAGCGTTTGTGATACATCCAATAACAATCCATATAGAAGCCAATCATAAACCCCATATATCAAATACTTTAAGCTCTACCAAAATTTATAATTAATGATCATGCTTTTGACACATATTGAATACTGTGAACATTCTAATTAGGCTTGAAATTAATTTACAGTGTGACAAAATCTTTTATCTATAATTACATCGTTTACAAATGTACCTATGTGACGCATTCTACTGACAGGTATCTTGACTGCTGTCAACATTAAAGCTTTAGACAGCTCCAGCTGTAAACAACTGGTGGCCAACATTACAGTTGTGGTTTGATGATGGACATATAAGTGACCAAAACCGGTTACCAGTGAAATAAAATAAATTGCGATCTTGATTGACTTGTTGCTGTTAGTTGAATTCATATGATCATGCTCTGCAAGGCTGTGCTGAAACCTTCCTATCCCTGCACTGCAGAGCATGATTCAGAGTGTGGCAGCTGGAGATGAGAGTTGCTTGACAGTGTTGTGAGACTGTGCGATTGCGTGTATGTTCTATTTTCTGAAGAAGGCCATGGCCGATAACTGAAGTGTTCTATTTGTGTGTCTTTTTATATGTGCCTGTTGCAGCTCGTCATCATGTCTTTGTGCTGAGTTGTAAACTGTACTTATTACTATAAAGATACAGTTTTAAAAGTATTGGACATAATTTGTAGTTTTATAATATACATATACTTTACAATTAAAAGTTAAACATAGTAAATTACTTTCTTAATTTTCCAAAGAAATTTATATACATCTTCATGAAGATTAGAAGTTCACAGCAACTGCTAACAGTAAAAAAGTTGCATCCGTTACAGTGTAAATAGAAGAGTGAATGGCACTGAAGGTAGAAAATGTAAATTTTCCATGCAACAACCTAATTTCCTTTGTCACAGCATATCAGATGAGGGAATTTTGACTGACTTAGAAAAGATTAGCCATTGCAAAATTCCTATAATCAGGATCTAAAAAATAATTAAAGTCTTTGTTCAGACTATGTTTTTTAGGAATTAATTAAATCTGAGGCCTTGGATGTATATAATAATCTCTTAATAAGGAAAATATACAGTAATAAAGTGGTTATTGTTATCAGGATTTTAAGGAAATAAAGAAACAGCTTGCCATAGTAAAATACTAAATAGATCAGATGTTGCATCACCATTGTATAGTGACAGAGAGCTATGACATAGAACTGACTGCTCATCTCTTTCAGGAAAGTGTGATAAATAAGGAAATAGAACATTTAGTTTCATTTGCAAGCAAATGACATTGAAAACCCATATAGAATTATTCTGTGACTGAAAGTATAATTTTTGATTTTTTGGGAGGATATTTACAAGATTAAATAATTATTTGCTAGGACACAAAGTTTTGTTGTATCTTATGTTCATAGAGGCCTGTACTACTTTCAGGAATATAGGATGTATCACAAGTGAATTAGAGTGTTTTCTACAACAGTTTAAATTAAAAATAAATCAGGAGGATTGGTCAGTCAGCACATACTAAGTATGCAAGAAAAGACTATATAAAAAGCTTTATGTGTCTTCATATTTTCACAGTATATTTCTTGATTAATAAAATTACAGGAATTCACCAATTACCATATATTTTATTCTTCTGATATTTTGACTGAAAACTGTTCAGTCAGCATAGGAGTGAGTCTGAAGACTGATGATAGAGTGCTCCCATTCACCTTATATGCTATAGTGCAAACCATTGCACAAACATATTGGAGAGTCATTTTCACAGACATACCAAAAGCCCTTTGGGGGAGGGGGGGATATGTAACCACATTCTGTGGTTAACAGCAATGACAAAGGTGTATGAAACTGTAATGCCCGCTATGGAGAATGTATGCTATCACACTCTGTGGTTGACAGGATTGCAATGCCTCTGTCTTTGATTGTTTACAACTGTGAGTGCTGGATTCAAAATTTGGCCAAGATTTAAACCTTCACACTGATCAAGCAAATTACTCACCAGTCAAATTTCAATGGCTTCACTATTAAACAAATCCAAGAAGTATGATACAGATGATAACATCTGAACATTCGCATGTACCATAATGTGGCCTGTCTAAATACAATGTTCAGCCACAGCTGATTTATCATGTTGAAGCAGGGGGGTTTGAATAGAATGCACTCTTTCAAATTCTGAAGTTACCCAGGGTAAAATATAGGGAGTGAAGAGTTATAGTCAAGATGTACAAAAACCAGACAACAGTTATGAGTCAAAGGGCATGAAAGGGACACAGTGGTTGGGAAGAGAGTAAGACTGTGTTACAGTGTTGTAGCCTTTCCCCAATGTTGTTCAGTATCTGCATTGAGCAAGCTGTGAAAGCATGTAAGGATGAATTTGGAGAGGGAATTAAAGTTCATGGGGAAGAATTAAAAACTTTGTGGTTTGTCAATGACATAGTAAATCTGTCAGAGACAGCAAAAGACCTGAAACAACAACTGAAAAGAAAGGATGATGTCTTTAAAGGAAGGAATAGGATGGACATTAACAAGGGTAAAATAAGAGCAATGGAATGTAGAGTAATAAAATTGGGTGATGCTGAAGGAATTAGATTAGGTAATGAAACAATGAAAGTAGTGAATGAGTTTTGTTATTTAGGTAGCAAAGTAACTTCTGACAGCTGAAGTAAAGAAGGTATAAAATGCAGAGTGGCTATGGGAAGAAAAGTGACATTCAATATTAATTTAAATGTTAGGAATTCCTATCTGAAAGCATCTGTCTAGAGTGCAGCATTGTATTGTAGAGCAACATGGATGAAAATAAGTTCAGACAAACAGATGATAGAAGCTTTCAAATGTGGTGCTACAGATGAATGCTAAAGATGAGATGGGTAGATCACGTAACTAAAGAGGAGGTGCTTCAGATAATTCAGGAGAAAATAAGTTTATGGCATATACTGATTAAGAAAAGGGAGGGGTAGTGTGAAGGACATCCCAAGACATCGAAGAATCATCAAGTTAGTATTATAAGGAAATGTGTGGGGTAAAAATCATAGAGGGAGACCAAGAGACAAATACAGTAGGCAGGTTCGAAAGGATTACAGATGAATGGAAAAATTGTGGAATCCAACCTCGGAGAAGATCAGTTTGGATTTAGGAGAAATGTAGGAACACGAGAGGCAATACTCACAGTACGACTTATCATAGAAGATAGGCTAAGGAAAGGAAAACCTACATTTTTAGCGTTTGTCGATTTGGAGAAAGCTTTTGACAATGTCGACTGGAATACACTCTTCCAAATTCTGAAGGTAGCAGGGGTAAAATATAGGGAGCGAAGAGTTATATTCAATCTATACAAAAACCAGACAGCAGTTATTAGAGTCAAAGGGCAAGCAAGGGACGCAGAGGTTGGGAAGGGAGTGAGACAGGGTTGTAGCCTTTCCCCAATGCTGTTCAATCTGTAGATTGAGCAGGCAGTGAAGGAATGGAAGGAGAAATTTGGAGAAGGCATTAAAGTGCAGGGAGAAGAAATAAAAACATTGCGGTTTGCTGATGACATAGTAATTCTGTCAGAGATCACAAAAGATCTGGAATTGCAATTGAATGGGACGGACAGTGTCTTGAAAGGAAGATATAAGACGAACATTAACAAGAGTAAAACGTAGGTAATGTCAGAAAATCAGGCGATGCTGTAGGAATTAGATTAGGAAATGAGACAATAAAAGTAGTAGATGAATATTGTTATTTGGGTAGCAAGATAACTTCTGATGGCCGAAGCAAAGAAGATATAAAATGCAGAATGGCTATGGGAAGAAAAGCGTTTCTAAAGAAACGAAACTTGTTAACATCCAATATTAATTTAAATGTTAGGAAGTCCTTTCTGAAAGCATTTGTCTGGAGTGTAGCATTGTATGGGAGTGAAACGTGGACTATAAGAAAATCAGATAAAAAGATGATAGAAATATGGTGCTACAGACGAATGATGAAAATTACATGGGTAGATCACGTAACTAATGAGGAGGTGTTTAACCGAATCGGGGAGAAAAGGAGTTTCTGGCATATCTTGACTAAGAGAAGGGATAGATTGGTTGGACACATTCTAAGACATCAAGGAATTGTGAACTTAGCATTAGAAGGAAGCGTGTGGGGGTAAAAATCGTAGAGGGAGACCGAGGGACGAATATAGTAAGCAGATTCAAAAGGATGTATGTTCATGTTGCCCAACGTATTCTGAGATGAAGAGACTTGCACAGGACAGGGTAGCGTGGAGAGCTGCATCAAACCAGTCTGCGGACCGAAGACCACAACAACAACAACAACAACATATTTATCATGGATATGTAAAACTAAACTGGCTATCCTATTCTTTGACTTTGACACGACGCTTGACAGAGTGAGTCACGGATTTTTATTAAAAACAATGGAGAAAATGGGGTTCCACCAGAATTTGCGACATCTCATCAGGAATTGTATCTGTGGAACATCCTCTCGCATCAAGATCAATGGGCAGCTGACTGCTCTTGTCCCCATCCAACATGGCGTGCGACAGGGGTGCCCCATTGCAGTGGAGCCACTTCTTAAGGCATTTGACGTCACTCTCGGGGGTCTACAGACGCTGAATACGAAAACAGTCTGCCACGCCTATGCCGACGATATCAGCGTCATCATCAACAACAATGACGAGATGGCGACTGTCAGACGACTCGTGCAACGGTATTCCAACGCAATCGGAGCGAGACTTAATGAACGCAAATCCAAAGTAATGATGCTAGGACCTCATGTTAACTATGTTGACACCGATTGGATTGACAGTATGGCAGATTTAAAACATCTAGGATTGATTATTACACTGAATCCGCAGGACATGATGAAAGTAAACTGGGAACGCAAGCTCAATGTTTTACGGGCAATGATCAAAGGCCACAAGGTGCGATCCTTAGATCGAATACAGCGAGCGATCTTTGTCAATACGTATGTTCTCAGTCAGGTCTTATCATATTGCTGCTGTTCTACCTATTCCACAGACGTAGCGCATAAAATTCTATCGCTTGCTTGTTGGTATGTGCGGAGGGATAATATTTTTAAAGCCTCGTTCAAGTCGACATCGCTACCTCGGACCAGGCGGATTGGGTGTTGAAGATCGCCAGGCATTGTGACTGAACATCTTTATGTCCCGTACTTCACGCATCATACAGAGCGATCAAAGCAGTCTCAACGCTACTCTCTTTAGGCAGTTACGTCCAGTGGACTTATTCGTGCCGACGAATGTGGGTCATATTCACGCCTACCTGGAGTATATCCGAAAGTATTATGTAGAGATCAGCTATTTTCCTGAACACCAACAACAATGCCACACTGCGACGATCTATAAGGAAATAATTAAACGGCAGCCACCAAACCGCATCGAGCAAAAATATGTGACCAGAAATTGGAAGCATATCTGGAAGAATATTGGTATCCTTTTCTTCGTTCCGGCGTCAGTTCGGTTTGGTATGACGTGATCAATGAAGTAATCCCCACCGGAGAAAAACTGTTCAACATTAAGCTCCGACCATCACCACTTTGTACAAAATGTAATCTCGTGGAATCATTGCATCACATATATCTGTTTAGGGATCGGAATCAAATATAGACTTGGACACGGAAGAAATTGGCTCTTATCAACAGAACGTCAGAGAATTCCATACAGTTACAAGACATACTTCACCCGGATTGGTGGCTCTTTCCAGAATGCAAGAATAATATTTATACCTGGTTAACGGGCCAATTTATTTATTAGATGATTACCGACAAAACACCAACTCTTCATGGTTATCATATGTACCTGACTGCGGAATATTTTGCGATCAAAAAATATCGAAAGTATAAAAAGACATTTCAGAATTTTCTCACCATTGCGTTAAACGATGGCCGCCTTTAAGTTATCGACAAACTAGGCAGCTTCTTTTTTCTTTTTAATTTAATTTTATTGTTGATTATTATTATTTCTAATTCTGTGCGTTCCTAGCCGTTTGGTCTATCCATACTCTGTTTATTACGCCAGCGACGCGCCGGCCGCGGTGGCCGAGGAGACTGAGGCGCTCCAGTCACGGTCTGCACGGCCACTGCGGTCGGGGGTTCGAATCCCCCCTCGGGCATGGATATTTGTGCCGTCCTTAGTCTTAGCTAGTTGATAAGTAGTTTGTAAGCTTAGGGACTGATGATCCCGTAGTTAAGTCCCATAAGTTCTACAAACATGTGCCAGCGACGCTGCACAAAATGTTCAAGTGTCCTTCCTTCTTCTGTTTAAGTTGGAGAATTCCTTAAAGGCTGCGGAAGTTAAGCACCATTTGTGTTTTTCCAATACTAAAGTTTTGTACCAGCTGATTTATTATGAAAATCATGTTCTTCATTGGAGAAGTCTTTGTTTATTCCTGTGTACATTGAAGAGGAAATATTTTCTTTGCTACAAACTTTTCATTTATTTACTTATGTTTATTTTTGAAACAGAGAAGGTCACGCCAATAGCAGCAGCTTTCAGCCAATTGTAGGCACTAAAGTCACAGACCAATGACAGTACGAAGCTCTCAGCAGGTTCTACCCTCAGAGTTAAGAGCAGAGGAACTAAACATATACATAATTAAACATAGGCTTCGGGAAATTGAAGAAAATGTTGACCTATAGGAGACGGAAACCTAAAACTTCGAGAAGACGAACTCTGAGCCCTGACTTCGCTTCGAAGGCACCGTACTGCGGAGATCGTACGGCACAAATGGAACCTACACTCGTACATTTTATGGTACCAGGATAGAAGATACCACTTTTATTTACATATATGGCGTACATAGATAAGGGAAAACAATTTGTTTTAAGAGGCATTGAAGCCGACGACGCAGAAGGCGATATTGGCGAGCGAAAGGATGGGCTGTAAAAGGAGAAGGGAGGCCCATTAAAAAATAAAATAAATAAATAAATAAAAATAAAAAATGGTTAAAGCGTTGAAAAAAGTGGTCCGTGGCTCGCCAGTCTCGCTCTGCACAGCCACTATGGTCGGGGGTTCGAATGCCCCCTCGGGCATAGATATTTGCGCCGTCCTTAGTATTAACTAGTTCATAAGTAGTGAGGAGCAAGTCTCAACGTTCATGGAACGAGTCACTACATCAAACTGTAACAAAAGAGCCGTAATAGATAAAGTGAAACGCATAGAAATATTATGCACACCACAGACCTAAAAGTAAGTAAAAAGAAACTACAGCGTAACACAGAAATAAGTTTCCTTTTCTAATTTTCCTAGGAATTCCTAGACAGAATAGAAAGATTGAGCTGCGAGGAAACTTTTCAGTTTAGTCTTGAAAGTCCGTGGATACTTATTAAACTATTTAAACTCTTGCGGCAGCTTATTAAAAACGGATGTGGCAGAATACGGTACACCTTTCTGCACAAGGGTCAAGGAGGTGTCATCCAAATGCAGATTAGATTTCTATCTAGTATTAACCGCGTGAAAGTTGCTAACTCTTTGGAGTAGCCAAATATTTTTAGCAACAAACGCCGTTAAAGGTTATTTGTATTGAGAAGCCAGTGTCAGAATTCCCAGGATACTGAACAGAGGTCGACAAGAAGTATGCGAGCTTTGCCCACATATTGCTCGAAGCGCCCGATTCTGCGCAATAAATGCCCATTTTGAACCTGAGGAGTTACCCGAAAATACATCAAAAGCAAAGTAGACTGCATTTAGTGTCTAACTACCACTTATTTCAGAAACTGTTAGACTGGTAAAAAACGCAACATTTAATTTCTGAACAACATCCTGAACTTAGGGTTTGAATGACAGCTTACGATCCATCTGAACGCCTAGAAATTTTAACTGTTCAGTATCATATATATATATATATATATATATATATATATATATATATATAATATAAACCCGGCGTTGCCCGGGTGTTTATTTATTCTACACTCCTCGTAGTCCACCTTCCCTTCCCTCCTCTATCTGCATTCATCTCTTTCTTTTCCATATCTCTGTTTGTTTCCACCTTCCCCTTTCTCGGCAATGTTTTTTGCAAGGCATCCTCTGTCATGTACCATACGTATATGTATGTATCTTGTGACCTTCCTCTTGGTATAAGTGTCGTGTGTGCAAACATTCATCAAGATCTGAGAAAACCTATTCATTTTGTCAACGTTCGTATGTTAAACACCATCCACCGTGCACCGAACGAAATTTTATACAAGCAGTGACATTCCTCTTGTTTTTATGGTGAAGTGTACAAAATTTCATAAATATCGGAACAAAACTACAGATTTGAAACGCACTTTGTTGTTCTCAAATTTTCCACTTTTATTTAATACAACCTGTGTTCTGAGAATAACAAAAACAAAGGATCTGTGAAATCGGACGAGCCATTCTCAATTTATGGCGCTACCAACATACTTAGGGATCCGTTTTTATCTTGCAAGGTACTCTCCCCCATGCACGGTATGAAACTTTAGGTACACGGTGACCTTCCTTTTGAAGATCAAGCTTGCAAAGTTTCTTGAAGGTCGGAATGACACTGTAGATTTAATCTGTCTGTAGGAAAAATATCCTCCGCAATGCACCTTCATTCAGTCGTATCGTAAATACTTTCTTAGCTAACATCTTCTACCTTAAATCTACAAACCGGCAAAAATTCAGCTTCATAGGTTCAGTAGTTTTAGAGATTTCGTGTATCGTCAGTAAGTGAGTGACCTTTAGGTTTTATATTCATAGAGATATCTCCTGAATTATGAGTCCTACAAAGACATTTACCAGGTTCGTAGAGAGAAATATTAGGAAAATGCCCGCGAAATGTGTTGTAAATTGATTTGGTAGTAAAGACGTAGTAAATTACAACCTCATACTTTTTAGGGCGAAGTTTCATGTATTTCAATGTCTTTGACGTCATAGCACCTAATATCGTAATACGATATTATTTCGAAGGTACATCCATGGTGCATATGTAAAACGTTTGCAAAATACGTCACGAATAGAGTTAGTAGGAAAGACGTAACAAATCAAAACATCATGCGTGATGTGGCGGTTTTTCATTATCGCAATTGTTTATTACTCCATATCTTATGAACTGTGTGTCGTACTATGATAAAATTTCGAACGTACGTTCATTGGTATGTTTGTATACTGTCTGTAACATTCCTCGCGAATACAATTAATAGTTTACGAGTAATAAATTGTAACGTCATGACAAATGCCGTAATTTTACTTCATGAACGCCGAAAAAGTAGTAAGCGACAAACTTTTTTCCTATCATCATTTTGCTGGGGTTGTCAGTTTCCTAAAGGTTTGAAATTATTTTTGAAGTTTGTTACAAGTCGCTAAGTGCTCTCCTTCTCAAATAGTGGACTGATAAAGTCACACTAACACGTGCCGTAAAACGGGATGTTTTCATTGTTTATGACGTCATATCTCCTTAACTATAAGCCCTAACGCAAAATACTTTCTCAGCTGACGTCTTCTACCGATGAACTATATTACTGCCGAATTTCAGCTTCATAGGTGAAGTAGTTTTCGAGATTTTATGTTTAGTCAGTTAGTGAGTGAATGAGTGTCATTTCGCTTCAACGTCTACTGAAAAAGAGGAAAATGATTCAGTTCAAGTGTATACTATCTTTATGAACTTCCACTGCCTCCACGTGAGCCAACTCAACTAACAGCAAACATCCGTATGTTTATCGACATATTCAGAACCAGATCTCGAAATAGATTAATTCGCACTGCTAAGTTCTCTGCGTCCCGTATGTCTCCTGACTTGCTCGTAATTTACGAAACTTTTGTGCTGTGTAACACTGATTTTTGTGTGATGAATTAATGCTCTGTTGGAGAAACTTACCTTTGTAGAAAGACTGTGTTTGTGTTTTATGCCACGTTGGGGAGACAAGGTGTCATCGCAAAGTTCCATGGGTGATGGATTGGCTGAGGAGATGCGGTAGCATGGCCTCCCCATTCATCAGACCTGAATATTTTGTATTCCTACTTATGGAGACACATAAAGGCATCGACAATTTGGAGACATTGCAAAGAGTGTGACCGAAGCCTGTGACACAGTTCGTATGGAGCCAAGTGTATCTGTAAGCCTATGTGGTTCACTGCGAAGAAGAGATGAAGGAAGTGTTAGGATGAATAGCAAACTCATGCAGCGCTGCCTATAGAGCAGTATTCGTGTTATTACGATTTTACCAATGCAGTGTCCTTGAGTTACTTTCAGGTGTCTGGTTACATCTAAACACATCGACACTGTATATTATAGTACATGCCGAAGCAAAGGCATGATACACATTTTACCGCGAGAGTCCCGATATTTTCATTTCTATAATATATTTACAAATTTATGCTCTCTTCATTTTGGTATTTCGCAAGCACATGAACGGAAAAGACGTATTCATTATAGTTATTGCCTCTATTTACAGCGAAATTAGATGCCGCAGTGAGCATACATATGTGTTAATCATCTCGTACACCTCAGCGTAATATAAGCTATTTTAGCAGTCACCGCTCTTCATATACACTCCTGAAAAATGAATAAAGAACACAATCAGTTCGTCGACCAGCAGAAGGAAATTTTATTGACACATTCTTGAGGATGTATACTACACACGATCACACAGGCAGAGCCGTACGCACGTGAGTACAGTCACCAGTGCGGGAGCAATGTCGACACTAGTGTATATCCTACTTTAGCATTAATACAAGCTATAATTCCCCCACGGAGACGATCCTAGAGGTTCCGAATGTAGTCTTGCACAATGGCTGGGAAGCAGTTTCCACCTGGTGCCTCAGTTGGGCCAGATTTCATGCCACTCATGCAGACCACCGAACATGACGTTCCATCTGGTCCCAAACATTCTCAGCGGGGGACAGATATGGGGATAATGATTGTCGTTGACATATACCTAGAAGAGTGCGTTGGGTTGTACGGGAAACGTGCGGACGTGTATTGTCCTGTTGAAAAAGCATATCGCCTTGTTGTTGCATGAACGATGGCAAGACGGGTTGAATGAGGGTTTTACTGTACCGTGCACTGTTCAATTTTCCCTCGATTGTCACCAGAGGAGAACAGCTGGTGTAGAGTATGGCTCCCCATACCATGATGCTAGGTGTCGGCCGCTTTTGCATCTGTCCTGTACACTCCAGATTTTCGCGCTCCCCTGCACGACACCTTACACATGTACGACTATCATTGGCACCGAGGCAATAGCGACTCTCATCACTGAAGACTAAATGTGTCCATTCGTCCCTTCATAAGTGCCTACCTGACACCACAGGAGGCGGGATGTACGACGTTGGGACGTGAGGGGAGGATATCCTAAGCGCACGCATGATCATGCATCATTGTGTGGGGAGCCGTATCCTAAACTGGCCGTTCCCCTCTAGTGATCGTGTAGAGAACATTGCACAGTGCACGGTACACTAAAACCACCATTCAACCCGTCTTGATACCACTCATGCACCGACTAGGCGATACGCTTTTCCATCAGGACATTACACGCCCACATGTATCCCGTACCACCAAATGTGCTCCTCAAGGAGTATATCAACTACCATGGCCAGCACGATTCGCAGATCTGTCCCCCACTGAGCATGTTTGGGACCGCATGAAACGTCATGTTGAGCGGTCTGCATGAGCTGCACGAAAAGTGGCCCAACTGAAGGTCTCCTTGGAAGAATTACAGCTTGTATACACGGTACTAACGCTGCCACTGCGTATGCTCTGGTGGCCGTACTCACGTTCGTATGGCTCTGCCTTTGTGATCGAAATGTTCTATACATTCTCAAAAATGTGTCAATAAAATTTCCCTCTGTTGGGTCAAAATGAGGGAAAACTGAAAAAAATGGGAAATAACAACAAAGGAATAAGAGGAACTGAAGTTGTTAACCTGATCCTAGTTGGCAATACGATTGCAAAGAAAAAAATTAAAATTTCTTTAAACACTGTAGGAGTATTAATCGTTCTAAATCATTTACAACTAAACCTCAATTTTTAAGAATGATTCAGCAATTATGTAGATACTTACAACGTACAAATAAAATTTTACTGACAGTAATGGACGAAATTAAAGTAAGGCAACCGACCTTTACATAAAGCACTAAATTCACGGAACTCATTTACAATCAAATTTTAAGGCTTTTACGATGAAATCCAGAAAGGCAGACGCCGTTACAGTCGATTACACTGATGATTTGCTGGAATCACTCTCTAAATGCAGGTGTCGTTGCAAACAAACAGCCCGCACCTCGTTATCCTGTTAACCTGATGCATACGACCACCAATAAACAGCGTCTCTGTGTGGCCACGCAAAGCCCGTACATTAGCAACTCATCAAATACGGCATTGTTTCCTGGAACATACGAGATTACCTTTAAACTCTGCGGCATACAATAAAACTAACTGCCACTGGATTTCCTAACCAGTATATCAACAGAATTCCAACGTAATGGACAACAAGGAAGTTTGTAGACCTATCCCAAAAACACAACACAGGCCGATAGGCATAAGTGTCTATAGTGACCTTAAAAGTTATAAAATTCCTTTCAAAAGAAGACTTAATTTCAGAAAGGCTGACTGGACAGAATATGCAAATAAACTTGACATAGAGGTCGAAAGCCTAGCCGTAATACCAAAATGATGATGTGTTTGTGGAATGCGTGAAATACATCTCACCGCGGCGGAGTGGCCGAGCGCATTGAGGCGCTATGCTGCGAGACAGTTCCCCGTCGGGGATTCGAACCCCCCTCGGGCATGGATGTTTATGGTGTCTTTAGTATAAGGTAATTTATATGTAGTTTGTAAATTTAGGGACTGATGACCCCGCAGTTAAGTCCCATAAGCTTAACAAACATTTAAACATTTGAAATCCATCTCCCGGAAATATATACCCAGAGGATGCCGACAACACTATATATCAGAACTGAATGATGAAGCAAAGAATATAATATCACAATATACAGAACAGTACAATATAGACCCATTCAGCGCAAACACCATAGAAATGGGCGAAAAATTACAACACTTACTTAGTACTTCAAGACAAGGAGTGAAACCGTTGAAAAGATAGACATGTCCCATAGTGGTAAGCAGGCCTGGAATACAATAAAGAAACTCAATGGTGACAGAGGTCAAAAAACCGTGTGCAGTGAGACCAGAGCAGGTTGCTCGTCGACTCCTTGTGAATGGCAAAACCAACAAAAGCTCCAAAAATCACAAGAAGACCGGAAATAGAAATAGATTTACTTACGAACCAGTGGCGGATTAAAGCTCTTTGAGGCCTGAGGCGGCGGCGAAACAAAATGAGCCCTCCCCCCGCCCGACCACTTGGAAATATCTATATCTATAAATGTGAATGTCTGTTCGGTGTACGTTTATCACGTCTGAACCGACATAAAGAGCTAACATTTTGTACAGTTACTAATGTATACCCGGGGAAGGCTTTAGACACGGTTTTATAGCGATCGAATAGCTATTTATCTATATATATTAATGTGAATTTCTGTTCGGTATACGCTTATCACGTCCGAACGACAAGACGAAAAAGACTTAAATAGTTGTACAGTTACTAATTTATACCTGAGGAAGGTTTTAGGCACGGTTTTATAGCGATCTGATAGATATTTAGTAATTTGAAGAATATAACGCGAAATGCAGAACAATAATTACTCTTTGAAAATTATAATTACTCTTTGAAAATGGTTCTATTGGTTGCATTGTTGCTTGAGGGTTGATAATGATAAAAGGGTGGAGTATATTGGGATGGAAAGCGGTGTATATAAAATTCTACGTGTGTGTTAATATTTCGTTCTGCAGCGAAAACTGCAGAACGCAAACGAATGGTCTGTGTGTAATTGTTGTCCGAAGTCTCTCGTTGTACACCATAGCAGTTCCATGCCGATAGCTATAAGGGGGTGGAAATTACGGTGGTTGAAAGTCGTCAAATTATTAAAAAAATTCGGACTGAAGGCCAGCGATGACGTTTGAGACTCTATAGCAAGGAGGTTACATACAGCGAAACGTGATGCCACAGACCATATCTTTGGTCTATGCGTGCTACAATGTCTTCAGCTCTTTGTTAGGATAAGCATACGAATAAGGAAATATATGAATAAATAAATAAAGCAGCAAAAAAGAAATTTCTCTTGTAAAAAATCGATTTGACGTTTCGCGCATTATATATCACAATCAACGAACACGTGAGCGGAGCCGCGGGTTTAAGCTAGTATTACAATAACAGTAACTCTTGAGATTTGGAGGCCTCACAGGACGAGAGGCACGGGCCAGTCTAAAAAAAAAAAAAAAAAAAAAAAAAAACCCTCTTTGCTTTAGAGGTATTTGGAGGGCCCCCCAAGACCGGAGGCCCGAGGCGGTCCACCACCTCCGCCCCCCTCTCCCCCTTAGACCGGCACTGTGAACCAATTCACTACTGAAGGACTTGAAAAAGGGATAAATAGTATGAAAAATGGAAAATCACCTGGGGTGGATGAGATGCTAACAGAACAAATCAAACGTTTTGGACCTAAGACAAAAACATGGCTACTAAAGCTCTGTAATAACTGTAAAAATAATTGTCAAATTCCTAAACTATGGCGCAGATAAATAGTATGAGGATCACTTCAAAAGAAATGTACCCTATTTTTTTAATACAGTTTGTATTCTACATGTTTGAAAGTTTTACAGTGTGTAGATCCATTCTTTAGGAACAATATTTTCATTTCTCCACATAATCTCTATCCCTCTCAACTGCCTTACGTCACCATGGAACCAGCGCCTGTATATTCGCACGGTAAAATTTTGGACCAACACGTCTGAGCCACTGTTTGGCAGCGTGCACAAGGGAGTCATCATCTTCAAACCTTGTTTCACGAAGAGAGTGTTTCAGTTTCCCAAAGAGATGATAGTCACATGGAGCCAGGTCAGGACTGTAAGGTGGGTGTTTCAGTGTTGTCCATCCGAGTTTTCTGATCGCTTCCATGGTTTTTCTGACTGACATGTGCCCTGCATTGTCGTGCAACAGCAAAACATCCTGCTTTTGCCGAGCTTGAAGTTTCTCCAGTGTCGTCACATATGCATCAGAATTTATGGTGGTTCCACGTGGCATGATGTGCACATGCAAAAGTCCTTGGGCATTGAAAACCGCCGTAGCCATAACTTTTCCAGTAGAAGGTGTGGTTTTGAATTTTTTCCTTGGGTGAATTTGCATGATGCCTCTTCATCTCTGGTGAAAAATCATGGACCCATGTTTCAACACCTGTCACAGTTCTTCCAAGAAATTCATCTCCACCATTCCCGTACTGTTACAAAAGTTCGCTGCATACCGTTTTTCATGTTTCTTTGTGAGCCACTGACAACAAACTGGGAACCCACCTGGTACAAACCTATTCTAACGTCAACACTTTCAGAATTCTGCAAACAGTTCCTTTCCCTATCCCAACGTAACGTGACAATTCGTCCACTGTGATGCGTTTGTCAACAGTCACCATTCCGTTAATTCTCTGCACATTGTCTGGAGTGTGTGCAGTACGAGCCTACCGCTTCGAGGACAGTCCTCGATATTGCCGTGCCCGCTTTCATAACGAAACCTCCTTGCCCACCAACTGTACTGCGATCGAAAGAAGCATCTCCATACACCTTTTTCATCCTCTTGTGGACATTTCCCTCTGTCTCGTTTTCACATCACAGGAGTTCAATGACTACACGATGCTTTTGACGAACGTCAAGTGTAGCAGCCATCTTGAAGACATGCTGTGACGGCGTCACTCACGGGAACATGTTGAACTAAGTTTCAAAACAAGCGGGAAGGATGTATCTACATACTGTTAAACTTTCAAACATGCAAAATGAAAACTGTATTTAAAAAAAAAGTGTACGTTTATTTTGGAGTGACCCTCGTAATTGCTCTTCTCAAGCCAGGCAAAGACCCAGAACTACCGAGTAGCTATCGTCCGATGTCCTTGCTGTCATATATACGAGCTGTATGAACGTCTCATCCTTAATCGTATCCATGACCATGTAGATCCGAAACTTATTCCCAAATAAGCTGGCTTCAGGCAAGGAAAATATTTAACAGCTCAGTTACTGAACATCACTGAATCTATAGAGGACTGCTTTGAGTGGAGAGAGAAGACTGGGGTGGCTCTGATCGACCTCACCAAAGTATACAACACACTAATGGATCACAATCTTCACAAGAACTTTTTATATGTGCTGATGGTCTTGGCAGCGCTGTACAAGGCAAAACACATGAACAGCTTGAAATTAAACTACATGAAGCCCTGACAATGATGTCTAACTACTACAAGCAGAACTCACTTAAACCAAACCCTAACGAAACCCAGGTATCTGCCTTCCATCTGATCATCCGTCTGGCAGTCAAAAAGTTAAAAGTAACTTAGGAAGTACAGGCATTAGAGCATACAGACAAACCTAAGTACCAGGAAGTTACCCTCGATCTCTCCTTTACATATAAATACCACTGCCAAAACACGAGACAGAATGTTTCTACCAGGAACAACCTTCTGAAAAAACCTAGCAGGGAGGAAGTGGGAAGCAAACCCAAAAGTTCTAAGGACAACGGGTGAGGCCTTGTGTTTCTCAGCTGCAGAATATGCCTGTCCAGTGTGGGGTAGATCCAGTGTGGGGTAGATCCGGTCATGCAAATTAAGTCAGCACGGCACTAAATGATACCTGCCGAATAATTAACGGCTGCATGAAGGCTGCTCCATTACCATTACTTTACAAAGCAGCGGGTGTCGCATCTGTTGAGGATCGAAGAGGCAGTGCCCAGTATTTGGAAAGGTTCAAACAAAAGTTTGATGACAGACACCCTTTATACCAGCTCGAGGAACCTCAAGTCCAGAACACGTTTCATGAGATCTGTCAACATAGAACTCCAAGAAATCCAGGCTCTCCACCAGAAACCCTCGCAGGGAATGGAACTAGAATGGAAAATCTGGCGCATGATTAATTGTATGTGAACCGGCGTTGCACCTGTCAACTCAATTGGGGTCTAATAGCAAGTGATGGCGTTTTTTGCGACTGTGGGGAAATACAGAATGTGACACATTTGACTACATGCGAGCTGTGCCCATCAACGTGCACCCTCAATGATTTATGGTTCTCTAACAATGAAGCTGTTGACGTATCCCGTTTCTGGACTGAAAAGCTATAATTTCGGATTCTGAACAACATATATGCCGAATATGGTTCATGTCTGGAGAGTATGATGTAGACTTGCGCATAATAGTATGCGATCGGAAGCGCTCACTTTAGTTCGTCCGCTCCCAGTGACGGCTGAGCGTCGTGGTCTGCGCATGCAGGTGGAGGGAGAAGTTCCCCCACCTAGCTGCTCCACGCGCTTGCTGCTTGAGACGCTAACGATATCACGCAAAGCAAAAGAAACAGTTTGTGGATAATTTCTCGCGTTTAAGTTTAGAGTTATCTCTATATCTTGTCATTATGGAATTTATTAGTCAGATATTGCAGAGTGCAGAATACTTCAAAGCAGAAATTTTGTAGCACTGAACTATGTAATCTAGCAGGTAGACGCTAACCTCCAAATGGCTCTCATCAGCAGAAGGCAAAACGTGATTTTTTATTCTGATCGCGACCTATCGCGCATCTTTTAGTTCGCGACCTATCGCGCATCTTTTAGTTCGTGATCTATCACGCATCTTTTAGTTCGCGACCTATCGCGCATATTTTAGTTCGCGACCGGTAGCTTTCCTTTTAATTCGCAGCTCGGCTGCGAAGTAGGTCGCTCTTTTTAGTTCGTCCGCTCGTTTTGGCTTTTGCTACCACTACTAAAACTACAGCTGAGCTGCATCTCGGCTCTAAATGACGGCAACTGGCAGAAGGGAATCACGCGATTCTGCGCGCTCTCGCGTACTGTCACTGATACCCGTCAGTCATCGGAAAAGGAGCGAACGAACTAAGAGTTGAGGGATCAGCGAACTAGTTCGCTTAGTTCGCCTGTAGGAGCGCTCTTCCGAACTAGTTCGTTCGCGAACTACACAAGACTAGTATGATGGCCAGCGGTTGCGTTTAGCTCGGAAGAGTGTTCCTGGAGCCACTCCGTAGCAATTCTGGACGTCTGGGGTCTCACATTGTCCTGCTCGAATTGCCGAATTCCGTCGGAACGCACAAAGGACATGAGCCATTCCGCGACCGATACCTCGCGTCTGGTTCTTGAACATGGCTGAGAGCTTGACCACTGATAGACGACCTCTGGCGGGCGGGGGTGCTAGCAGTTTTGGTGCTGAGACACGGCGTGAGTGCGCGGGCATGTCTCACAAGGGAAACTCCAGGTATGGTACAAACGAATTTTGATGGGTCGCAGGTATGTTGTGCAGGAACTCCTCTAGACCACCAAGCTAACAGGATTTGTTCCAATGCGCCTTGGTTTCCATGAAAATAGAGATCAAAGTTCAGCGCGGAACACCTATACCTGTACAAACTCACCGTTGGTACGTGAGTCAGAGTGGTGGAATTATGGACAAATATACACCTTAAAATCAACTCAGTGAAGTCTACTTGGTACAAAGTAGTTAATGATGTAGTTTCAACCAATGAAAACCTACATTAGATAGCAATGAGTGACACATAACTGTTGTTAATGTGGACTGGTAGATACGCTTGTAGACAGATTTACATGTGGAGGACACCTGAGAAATTGGGAGTGGATTAGGAAGACGTTGGGACTCCTCACACGAACTAATGAACGGAAATACACGCCGCCAATACTTTTACGACCTAATGAAAAATATTTTTCCGAAAAAAAAAAAAGAATAACAGTATAATGTGGTTACCGGGTAACTATGTAAATTATATAATTAACAGAAGAGGTCCTGACAATACCACTGATTTTAAAATGTGTTTGGAGACAGCGTACTGGCGAATAAAGAGATTCGGAAATCACAAAAATCTTTTTCGCAACATGCTAGACATCGTTTTTGAAAAGCAAGGGATTGGGTAAAGGAGGTTAGATGGATGAAAGATAAGAGTAAAAAACTGAAAGAAGGAACTTCATGGAAAGGAAAACTGTTGAAAGACATGATCTAAAGTAAAAATAAGCTATGAATGGGGCCCATGACTTGATTTTCGTGTGATAAATAATTTTGTGTTGATCTTACTGCATGTCAATTTCTACTGCGGAATTTTTATATAAATAGATATTGTTAATTGTAAAAATCCAGAAAACTGTACATACTTGATGTAAATTTGTTTTCAATCTTTGTAATAAAAAAAATCAAGTCGCTCGACTGTCACACAGACAACCCGAGTTCAAATCCTGCACGGATTTTTTTTTCTTTTTTTACCCTTGTGCGACGATTGATTGTGTATATTCCTTTTTCCAACTTCATCAATTGTTATTGCAAAGATAAAGTTATATTAGGTAATTACAGTTACAAGTGAACGATACGATACGAATGACTAGCCGCCTGGCCGCGGCATCATAATCCGCTGGGACGTGTCAAGTGGGCACACACTGCATTCTATGGTGTAACGACAGTGGGACCGGGTACTGTAAATGCAGCTAGCAAATGCTGCACAAATGGTATACGTGATAACTACGTAAAAGTATGCTTGGAAATAACGAATTGCCGGCTGCGGTGGTCGAGGGGACTAGGCGCTCCAGTCGCTGTCTGCACGGCCACTACGGTCGGTGGTTCGAATCCCCCTTCGGGCATGAATATTTGTGCCGTCCTTAGTATTAGTTAGTTCATAAGTAGTTTGTAAGTTTAGGGACTGATGACACCATAGGTAAGTCCCTTAAGTTATACAAACATTTGAACATTTGAAATAACGAATTTAAAAACATCCGTGCAGTATTATAACTCGGATCATTTGTTTGACTGTCGAACGCCTTGATAATAATACTACGGTGATCCGCGTACCGACAGTGACTTAGTACAGGTATAGCTGTTATGCGCTGGTCTTTGATCTCGAATTTCGCGGAAACCAAGGTGCATTGGAACAAATCCTTTTAAGCTTGGTGGTCTGGAGGAGTTTCCGCAAGACATACCTCCGACCCATCATCATTCGTTTGTACCATACTTGGTGTTCCCCTTGTCAGTACGGAAGCTGAAATGATGTGACGTCGTGGCGGACCGGGTATTGGGTCTTTGCCGTTCTGCTGGGACGTCGGCCCTGTCCGTGGTATCCTGTGTGGCTGCCGTGTTGGTCTGTCGGTCTGCCGTGCGTGTTGTGACAGTATATTGGAGGAAACAAATTCGTGGAACGAGACGGGACGACCTTACGGAAGGCGGGACAAGAGCAATTCGAAGCGAGTCGTCACTGCAGAGACAAGGCTTCATTCCGTGTCTTCTTTCTGCCAAGCTGGGCAGTAACCTGTACTGAGAATCTCCAGTCGCTAGGGATGGGAGTGCGAGGCGCACCGAGAATTTCTCGAGCTGCCGGAGCTCGAGTATTTCTCGAGAAGCGACGCTGTGGCTCGTGTCGCTGCTAGCTGGTTGAATGGGGCAGCGCGCCACGCCACGTGCTGCAGTTGTTTGAAACGCTCGCAGCTCGCTGGGATCATTATTCAAATGTGGGCACTGGATACTAGACTTGCGTATAATAGTTCGCGATCGGAAGCGCTCACTTTAGTTCGCGGCTCTAGCCGCGAAATAGTTCGTTCTTTTAGTTCGTCCGCTCCCAGTGACGGCTGAGCGGCGTGGTCTGCGCATGCAGGTGGACGGAGAAGTTCCCCCACCTAGCTGCTTCATGCGCTTTCTGCTTGAGCCGCTAACGATATCACGAAAACCAAAAGAAACAGTTTGTGGATAATTTCTCGCGTTTAAGTTTAGAGTTATCTCTATATCTTGGCATTATCGAATTTATTAGTCAGACATTGCTGAGTGTCAGAATACTTCAAAGCAGAAATTTTGTAGCACTGAACTATGTAATATAGCAGGCAGAGCTAACCTCGAAATGGCTCTCATCAGCAGAAGGCAAACACGTGATTTTTAATTCTGTTCGCGACCTATCGCGCATATTTTAGTTCGTGACCTACCGCATATTTTAGTTCGCGACCGGTAGCTGAGCTGCATCACAGCTCGAAATGACGGCAACTGGCAGAAGGGAATCAGTAGATGCTGCGCGCTCTCGCGCCCTCTCGCTGTTACCCGTCAGTTTTCGGAAAAGGAGCGGACGAACTAAGAGGCGACGTATCTGCGAATTATGTCGCATAGTTCGCCTCTGGGAGCGCTCTTCCGAACTAGTTCGTTCGCGAACTACACAAGACTACTGGATACTCGAACACCAAAGTCACAAAGATGGCAGTATTTTACGTAGGATGGAGATGTCCGGTCCCAAGCTTCATAGTGTAGCAAAACCTACATTAGGCATGGTAAGACATTTAAAAATTACACAATATATCTAGCAATCAAATACATACGTATTCACGAATACAAAGCGCATTCTTATGTTACTACAAGTCAGACAAAACAGCCAGCTATTATGTATGTTTTCCATTCAAACTATATTGAAAGGAAATTCCGTAAAAGAAATGGATAGTGCCTGAAACAGTTAGCCAGTATCGGAAAAATGCAATAACATGCAAAATGTATTGAAATCATCACTATCTAACTTTCAAACAGAATTTTCTAAATTTTTTAAACATACTAATGTAGTGTCCAACCATGACATTTCATGGTTGGTCACAACATTAATATGTTTAAAAAAATCTGTTACATTCAGCTAATATGGCATATGATTATGCATAGCTGATATTATGATGACTGTTGCACTGAGGATGATCATTATGTGATCGAAATCGATCTGCAAAAACATTAATAAAAAACGACCAATGCTGCATACTATATTTATTATTTTGTGGTCGCTGAGCACACCGTTCCAAAATATGGAATCAAACCTCATTAAATACTTTACTTATTGCATTCATATACGTTCCCTACGTTCCAGCCTCACCGATTTTACTGAAATTGTAGTGAAGAAATCTTAACGTTCTTGAGTAGAAAAGCGACGTATTTCTACCAAAGAGCAGGTCTTGTGGTGTATCCTAGCTCTTTTTTTATTTTTGATGGAAAATGAAATTATTCAGTAAAAGTCTGTACTATACAACATAATTGTAAATACATTGTCCTGTAATGTACCGTTTCGCACCTTGTCAGGGATTTTAGAAACATAAGAAAGACAAATTTGGAGCTATTATTATTACCTGTTTTTATGGCTCTGCATGCGTTTCCTAATGTAAAAAGTATGTAGAAATCAATATAGACGATACTATTCCTACTCGTGCAATATCGTATACAGAAGAGTAGCTTACCGGCAGCTTGGAGCGCTGCTGTCGTAATGTATAACAGAAATCATTGAGAGTGTCTGTAAATGTTAGATCAAACTGCGCACTCCGGCAATTGTTTGTGCCCAAAACATTTGTCGGTGCGCGTATTCATAGTAATTCTAATTGTTGAAATGTATGTGATACCTCAGCAACCACAGCGGAGGGGTATCTGTGAAGAGGCCAAACAAACGTGTGGTTCCTGAAGAGGGGCAGCAGCCTTTTCAGTAGTTGCAGGGGCAACAGTCTGGATGATTGACTGAGCTGGCCTTGTAACATAAGCTAATGTGGCTTTGCCACACAGCTACTGCGAACGGCTGAAAGCCAGGGGAAACAACAGCCGTTATTTTTCCCGAGGACATGCAGCTCTACTGTATGAACATATGATGATGGCATCCTCTCGGGTAAAATATTCCGGAGGTAAAATAGTCCCCCATTCGGATCTCCGGGCGGGGACTACTCAGGAGCAGGTGATCATCAGGAAAGACAATACTGGCATTCTACGGGTCGGAGCGTGGAATGTTAGATCCCTTAATAGAGTAGGAAAATTAGAAAATTTAAAAAGGGAAATGGATAGGTTGAAGTTAGATATAGTGGGGATTAGTGAAGTTCGGTGGCAGGATGAACAGGATTTCTGGTCAGATGAGTACAGTATTATAAATACAAAATCAGTTGGGGGTATCACAGGAGTAGGATTGATAATGAATAAGAAAATAGGAATGCGGGTAAACTACTATGACCAGCACAGTGATCGCATTATCATTGTCAAGATAGATACGAAGCCAACACCGACAACAGTAGTACAGGTTTATATGCCAACTAGCACTGCCGATGATGAGGAAATCGAAGAAATATATGAGGAGCTAAAGGAAATTATTCAGACAATTAAGGGAGAGGAAAACTTAATTGTTATAGGAGACTGGAATTCGGTAGTAGGACAAGGAAGGGAAGGAAAAATAGTAGGTGAATATGGTCTGGGCAAAATGAATGAAAGAGGAAGCCGCCTGGTAGAATTTTGCACAGAACATAATTTAGTTATAACAAACACCTGGTTTAAGAATCACAAAAGAAGGTTGTATACGTGGAAGAGACCAGATAGATTTTATAATGGTAAGACATAGATTTCGGAACCAGGTTTTAAACTGTAAAACATACCCAGGGCTGATATAGACTCTGACCATAACTTGTTGGTTATGAACTGTACGCTGAAACTGAAGAAACTACAAAAAGGTAGGAAAATAAGGATATGGGACCTGGATAAATTGAAGGAACCTGAAGTTCTTAAAAAATTCAGAGGGAGCTTTAGGCAACAATTGACAGAAACGGGGGGAAATAAAACGGTAGAGGAGGAATGGGTAGCAGAGATGAAATAGTGAAGGCAGCAGAGGACAAAATAGACAGGAAGGCAAGACCTACAAAAAATCCTTGGATATCACAGGAGATACTAAATTTAATCAATAAAAGGAGAAAATATAAAAATGCAGTAAATGAAAGAGGCAAAATGGAGTACAGACGACTAAGAAATGAGATTGACAGGAAGTGCAAAATGGCTAAGCAGGAGTGGCTAGAAGGCAAATGCAAGGATGTAGAAAACTGTATAAATAGGGGAAAATAGATACAGCATACAGGAAAATAAAAGAAACATTTGGAGATATGAAAAACAGCTCTATGAATATCAAGGACACTGATGGAAAACCAATTCTCAGCAAAGAAGGGAAAGCTGAAAGGTGGAAAGAGTATATGGAGGGGCTCTACAAAGGAAATGAACTTCAAGACAATATTGTAGGGAGGGAAGAGGATGTAGATGAAGATGAAATAGGAGATACTGTACTGAGAGAAGAATTTGACAGAGCCCTGAAAGACCTAAGTCGAAATAAGGCCCCTGGAGTAGATGATATTCTCTCAGAGCTACTGAAGTCTCTGGGAGAACCAGCAATGGCAAAATTGTTTCACCTGGCGTGTAAGATGTATGAGACAGGCGAAGTACCCTCAGACTTTAAGAAAAATGTTATAATCCCCATTCCAAAGAAAGCAGGTGCAGACAGATGTGAAAACTACAGAACCATCAGTTTAATAACTCATGGTTGCAAAATATTAACACGAATTATATACAGAAGAATGGAAATGCTGGTAGAAGCCGACATCGGGGAAGATCAGTTTGGGTTCAGGAGAAATGTAGGAACACGGGAGGCAATACTCACTTTACGGCTTACCCTAGATGATAGATTAAGAAAAGGCAAACCTACATTTCTAGCTTTTGTAGATTTGGAGAAGGCTTTTGACAATGTTGATCGGAATAAACTCTTTCAAGTTCTGAAGCAAGCAGGAGTAAAATATAGGGAGCGTAAAGTTATTTACAACTTGTACAAAAACCAGACAGCGGTTGTCAGAGTTGAAGGGCATGTAAGGGATGCAGTGGTTGGAAAGGGAGTAAGACAGGGTTGTAGTCTTTCTACATTGTTATTCAATTTGTACATTGAGCAAGCTATAAAGGAAAGCAAGGAGAAATTTGGAGAAGGAATTAAAGTCCAGGGTGAAGAATTAAAAACATTGCGTTTTGCCGACGACATAGTAATTCTGTCAGATACAGCAAAGGACCTGGAAGAGCAATTGAACGGAATGGACAGTGTGCTGAAAGGTGCATATAAGATGAACATTAACAAGAGCAAAACTAGGGTAATGGAGTGCAGTCTAAGAAAATCAGGTGATGCTGAAGGAATTAGATTGGGAAACGAATCAATAAAGGAGGTAGATGAGTTTTGTAACTTGGGCAGTAAAATAACAAATGATGGTCGCAGTACAGAGGATATAAAATGCAGAATGGCAATGGGTAGAAAAGCGTTCTTGAAAAAGAGAAATTTATTAACATCGAATATAGATTTAAGCATAAGGAAGTCCTTTCTGAAGGCATTTGTATGAAGTATTGCCTTGTATGGGAGTGAGACGTGGACGATAAACAGTGCGGGCAGGAACAGGATTGAGGCTTTTGAAATATGGTGCTACAGAAGAATGCTGAAGATTAGGTGGGTGGATCGCGTAACTAATGGTGAGGTACTGAACAGAATTGGGGAGAAAAGGAATTTCTGGCATATCTTGGGGTGGAAATCATTAAAAGAAAGACGTTATTCATTGCGGCGTGATCTGTTTGCGAAGTTTCAATCACCGACTTTTAGTTCTGAATGTGAAAATATTTTGCTAGCACCCACCTACTTAGGGAGACATGACCATCCCAATAAAATAAGAGAAATCAGATCGAAAACGGAACGATTTAGGCGCTATTAGAGAATGGAACGGCAGAGAAAAGTTATGAAGGTGGTTAATGAACCCTCTGCCAGGCGCTTAAATGTGATTTGCAGAGTATCTATGTAGATGTAGATGTAGATGTAGATCTTGACGAAAAGAAGGGATCGATTGGTAGGACACATTCTTAGACATCAAGGAATTGTGAATTTAGCGTTGGAGGGAAGTGTATTGGGTAAAAACCGCAGAGGAAGACCAAGAGATAGATACAGTAAGCAGATTCAGACAGATGTAGGTTGCCGTTCTTATGTGGAGATGAAGAGGCTTGCTCAGGATAGGGTATTGTGGAGAGCTGCATCAAACCAGTCTCCGGACTGAAGACCACAACAACAACATACGTAAAAAGGGAATATTTACACGGGTTTTAAGAGATAAATATTTATGATTTTGTATTTTTGGCATCAGTCTCTGTCATCAGACTCCCAATTTAATGACTTTACGTAAAAAGCGAATATTTACACGAGTTTTAAGAGATAAATATTTATGATTTTGTGTGTATCTTTGGCATCAGTCGTGTAAAACGTTTTAAAGGAATTCACCGCCACTTGACTGAAATAATTGTTTATTACCACAACCTGGTTTCGGCCTCAGGCCATTATCAAGTGTTTGTACTCTTCAGACTGGTTTATCAAAGTCACTGTCATGGCAATAAAATCGCTAGGACAAGTTAAAAGCTAAAAACGTTCTGGTACAAATGTGGTACCTATTTTATGTTAGTGACATGGACGTATCAACTTATCCTAACGACTTTATTGCCATGACAGTGGCTTCGATAGGGCCTAAACCTGTCTGAAGAGTTTTATCACTTGATAATAGCCTGAGGCCGAAATCATGTTGTGGAAATAAACAATTATTTGGGCACAAAAGCATGGCCACTTTGGCTTCTACCAATGCTGTTGTCAGCATAGGTAAAGCCACCTCCCTTCATTCTAACCTCCTTGATGGTATGTTTCGTTACTATTGAAAAATGTATTAATGATCTTTGTGACTGATATATTTAAAGGGTATATCTGTGGTTGTTTTTATCCATTATTAAATTGTTTTAGATCCTGCATTGTGGCTGACCAACAGTTCAAATGTTTGCTCTCCTATTGGACCAAATTGCTATGGTCGGCAGTCCGTAGACTTACAAACTACTTGAACTAAATCACAGTAAGGAGAACACACGCAGCCATACCCGAGGGAAGAGGCGAAACTCCGGCGGGCGCGCCACCCAGTCTGCAACATGATGCCTTAGACCATGCAGCCCATCCGCGCTAGAGGGGCCAAGCGTTCCAAGGCGCCTTGTTGCGAACCGCTCAGTTGCTCATCGTCGGTGGTTCGAGTCCTCTCTCGGGAATAGGTGTGTGTATTTGTCCTCGTTTAAGTAGTCTGTAAGACTAGGGACTGATAACCAGAGTAGTTAAGTCCCATAGATTTACAAACATTTGAACATTTTGAAGCGATAGTTGCACTATCGAGCCTGAAACTATGACGACACTATTAAAGGAACTTCTTAAAATGAGCTAGTTAAATTAGGGTATAGGAAATATTCGTAACAGTAATATAAAGTGGATCCGAGCCGAACGTGACTTGCAAAATTAATAAACATTACAACATTTATATATATATATATATATATATATATATATATATATATAAATGAATTTCTGTTCGTTAGTCTCACTAAAACTCGAGCTCGGCTGAACCGATTTGGGTAATTTTAGTCTTGAAATGTTCGTGTAAGTCCAGGGAAGCTCTAAACGGTGATAAGATAAGGAAAAGTTGTCCGGAAAAGAGGAAAATCGAGAAAAACTGAAACAGCTTTTTCCAGTGAGCTATCAATATCGTTCGTCCAATTGCGATAAAATTTTGCACATTTCATGTTGAAAACAAGATAAAGGTTCGCATCAAATAAAAATTTGGAAAAGTCGTACGAAAAGTAGGAAAATTTAGGAAAAACCGAAAGCGATTTTTTCTGTGAATAAAAATCAATTGCTACATGGTTGTAAGAGCATAACTTGAGTACGGCTTGACAGGGCGAGGTTTGTATGAAATAAATTGTTTTGAAAAATCTACCGGAAAATTGGAAAATTTGAGAAAAACTGAAAGTGCCTTTTTTTAATGTGTCTTTGATTGAATTCAGCACTATAACTGACTATTCGCACGATGAAGAAGGGTAATTTTTTGTTGTTGTTTTGTTCATTATGGTCTTGGAAAAGTTTACAGTAAAAAAAAAAAAAAAATAAGTACAGTTAAAAAGGTAAGTCGCAAAATTCGAACCAAGTTTCTTTTTCGATGTGTTTCTAAATGTACTCAACACTATAAGTTGAGAACCGTTCATCTGATTGCGATAAAATTTTGATCATTTGACGTTCAACGGAAGATAAACATTCTTATGAACTAAAAATTCGGGAAAGTTTCCCGGAAAATTTGAAAATTCCCGAGAAATTGAAAGAGCTTTTTCAATGGGATATAAATATCATTCGTCTGGTTACGATAAAATTTTGCATATTTGACGTTAAAAGCAAGAGTAACGTTCTTATGGAATAAAAATTTGGAACAGTTTCCCGGAAAATTGGAAAATACACAAAAAATAGAAAGAAATTTTCCTATCAAATATCAATACCATTCATCTGATTGCGATAAAATTTTGCATATTTGACGTTCAAAGCGAGAGGATGGTTTGAGTGAAGTAAAAGTTTGGAATAGTTTACCAGAAAATAGGAAAATTTGTGGAAAACTGAAAGAGCTCTTTTCTTTGGGATATCAATATCATTCGTACGACTGGGATAAAATTTTGCACATTTGGCTTTCAGAGAAAATGCCTTTATAAAGTTACTGAGTCTAAAATACATATGATTTAAATTAATATGGTTCATATTAAGAGGTAAGTGATACGAAGTTCACCTGTCATGTAGTAAATGATAAAAGGGCGTCATGTGGTGTGGTCGAAGGATCCAGTAGTGCTAATGCGGTAGAAGCATTAACCTGAAGGTTTAACACTAATAGTTCTTCTCGTATACTATTCGAACCGTAACAGTTAATTTTTATTTATTTTGTTGTTGTTGGAGTGTGGTAGGCGCGCTGGGTGGGGGGTGGGGGGTGGGGAGGGGGGGTCGAGAGAATGGTATGGCGTATAGATGAGATGCGACAGATTAATTTTTATTTACTTATGTTATGTTCTGTAACGTTCTTATACTATAACAAAAAACTGAAAATCAGATACGGGATTAAATCACGCGACGGCGATGTGCTGCTTTTTATTGCACAATCGTTACTTGAAGACATGTTTTATGGCAGAAACAATCGTTTATTACTGGTTTATGATTCCTTTGCTCCCTCTTATTGTTTTTATCGGCCATGTCAATAGAGTTTATTGCATTCTCGTAGCGTGGTGTAGCATATACAGTATTGAAACCAGATCATCAGATTCTAGCCTGGCCACTGTCAGTTACGTCACTAATATCGCGGTAATTAAGCGCTGTAGAGCAATTACAGCTGAAGCACTGATTTGTTTAATAACTAATAGAGGGAAAACACTGCCTGACGCCTGGGATATTTGAGATTCCCGTACTCTCAATTAATCATGCACTATAACCCAAATTAATACGGCATTACAAGTTCTCTACCGTTCCTCTACAGGTTATTACACTTTGTGAATGCCTCATGTTTATAAATGCGGACCTTAGAACAGAAGAAGTCTAACAAGTATACCTACGGAAGTGTGACTCTCCGATTTTTTTTTTTCTGAAATTGCGCTATGATATAACACATGAAAAAGTAAGACATGTATTATTTTAGCAGCGGTAAAACATATTTAAGAGGTGAAACGGTCCCTCTAAAATGGAAAATTTACGATAACTTAGAGATTAACGAAGCGATTTTAATGATATTTGTTATGAAATTATCATTTGATAAAGGACGAAAATCGGCCTAGTTATATTGGAGAGGAAGTGAAAATTAGAGTGCCAACTACCCGGAAAGAGCCCAATTTTAGTTACAAAAATTTTTGATTTAATCGGAGTAGAATCTATTACAACTTCAAAAGGAAGACTAATTAAGAGCCGGACGCAGTGGCCGAGCGGTCTGCGGCGCGGCAGTCACAGTCTGCACGGTCGCTACGGTCGGGGGTTCCAATCCCCCCTCGGGCGTGGATGTTTGTGTCGTCTTTAGTATAAGGTAGTTTATAAGTAGTTTGTAGGTTTAGGGACTGATGACTCCGCAGTTAAGTCCCTTAAGCTTAACAAACATTTGCATTTGCTAATTGAGAAATGCGTATATATATATATATATATATATATATATATATATATATATATATATATATATATATATATATATATATATTTGGGGGTTAAATAACCCTTATATTGCCGCTCTCGTTTGATACTGTCCATGAAACACCTTATGAATCAACATTTTTGAATTGTTTCATCTCTTTAATGCACGGTATTTAAGGTCGCTGAATCCGAATCTGACAAAAAGATTCTCAGAATTTCAATACGACTGATCCAGTATAGCGGACGAAAACTCTACAAAATGCTTGAATTGGACAATAACTCGAAATGAAACTTTGAAAATACTATAAAATATACATTTTGAAATAATAGCGAATAACACATATTAAAATGTTTATTGCTTTTTAACCGCCGACGATAGGATTGCCTGTAATGTAGCGCATGAAGTTCGTTCGGCGAGATTTACATCTCTTTCCATTGCTTGATTAGGGTGAGTCCTGTTGCCTCTCATTTTTCTTTTTGTGAGTAAGAACACGATTCATTGTTTAAACGTGTACATAGAGGTAATGACAGAAAGCTTGTTTGGTGAGACTATTTTGTTAATAATGTATTTTCCGTTCTAATTTTATCATATGAGCAGGGCATATAATAGATTCTGCTTCGTTTAAATCAAAACTTATTTTTATAGGAAAAAAATTGTTTCTTTTGGGATAGTCCCCCCCCCCCCCCCCCTAATTTTCACTCTCCATCCAGGCCGATTTTCGTATTTTATCAAAGATACATTCATAGAAAACATAAATAAAATTACTTTACTAATCTGTAAGTTATCGCAATTTGTCCATTTTAGCCAAAATTTTGCAGGGACTGTTTGGCCCCTTAAATAAGTTTTACCACGTGTTCCTTAGTTTTTCATGTATTATACGAAAATATCATAAAAACGGAGAGCAACACTTCCGTAGAAGAGTGACATGATAATTAAAATCGCCATCTTTTGAGTGGTAAAGAGAGCAAAGAGTATTTATTAATAGTTACTGCACTTAGATTTCTTTAACACTTGCCATTTTCATTACCATATCTCATGTTAAACGAGGTATATAAGAAATGTCACTGAGACCACTTGTGTTGTAAGTTCCACAAATATTCTAAAGTTTGTAAATCCGAGTGACTAAACTTCAGAAGCTATCGGTGTGCCTAGACTAGTGAGGTGGCGGCAGATGGGGAAGTCCAATGTCATTATGATACTTCATTTTTATTAGATTTGTTACCACTTCTGTTTCTATGGGGGGCATTTCGTCTAAGGAAAAGTCCTTCAATTACAGCAGTTTCTTATTGAATGTTTCTGTGATTCTTTCTGATATCTATTGTCCAGTGGACAGGCTGGCCACGTAGCCTTGGCAGTGTAGTGGAACGGATTATTGTCTCCACTACTACTTTATGTCAGCTCAGTTTCGCAGAAGATTCTGTTTATATTTCATGTTTCTAAATGATTTTTATGTAAATGTTTTATGTTATGTGATTCTTAAAAGAGTTTTCGTATGTTTCTTGTGTTTCATGTGCTGTGACGGCGATTCAACCTACGGGAGCAACATCTCCGAAGCCGAGCTCAAGGAGTAAACATCTGGCCAATTCAAGTCGCTGGTCGACGGCCACGAGGCAAGAAGAAGCTGGTCTCTACGGTAGTCGTCGCGGATATTGACATTATTATAGAAACTTTCGTGGAAAATCAAAAAGACCATAAACTCAGTCTTTGTATAACTGTCATTGAGTCACGATCTGTATTGTGAGAGCAATAAATATCATTGTGTCTCGAAAGTTAACCAAGTGTCAACGAACATGATTTTGATATTTATAAAAATTGTACAGGAAATATATTCATTGACAGGAGCTGAAGAATTATTTACTGTCAAACCATTTTACAATTTGAAGGAATACATTTAGGGAAAGTTATTTTGTTTGACAGATAAAGCAAGAAGACTTTTATCAAATTTTAGTATTTTAATCCATCGATCTTATATATCAATCGATCATCAGTGACCAGGACTTGTAATATCTGTGTCTATAGCAACCAACACAACTACGAACTTCTGTTTGACAGTTCGATCTTTAAGGAAACTTTAAAACATTAATTTCAAAGTGACAGTTTTTAAAGAAGCGGAAACCTAGAATCATATGCTTCTTCTATCTGCGTAAGGATCTGTTGTTGAAATTTCACAATACAGGAAGAATGTATTATTTGGAATTTGGACTTTCGGATTCTGAAGTCTGACACTGCACATTAAAAATTTAGTAATTAGTCCCATGCAAGCAGAGGTCGTACCGCCGCAGCAGTTGGTATGTTGGGGGTTCATACATTAGCACGTTTGTGTATTTTACTTCGTAGCGTTTCTCTGTTGCGAGACTGCCGACTTTCAGTGGTCAGTGGATAGAGAAAGCGGCCGACCAGGACCGGACGCGGCTACCTGAGAGATTTTGTTTATTATTACTGGTAGAGCAGGACAATGCTCGGCGGACGCACTGCAGGAAGTCAGCAAACTGTCGCCACTGCAACATAATCGGACATACCGCCTCATGGCGAAATTAGCAGATATCTGAATAGCGTGTCGTTATAACGGTTACGAATGCCTGGACGTTTTCTCCGAATTTGTCGATGTGGGTGGTTGCAGAAACGTCCTTCTGCGTGACGAATGTGAGCAGTTTGCTGGGCGCATAGTCGGTCGGTCGGCGAGGACCTGGCGCCTGTGGCCATAAAATTTATGTATTTTGAGGCGTGTGACAGAAAGAGAGCGTCCGAAAATTCCGGAGAGGCCGTGGACCTGTGTACGGTAACGTCTCTGTAGGAACTTTGCTCCTATGGGAGGAGCTTGTAAGGGCGGCTGAAGAATGTTCTGTGATTGCAAAAGCTTAGGATTGTGACAGTTTTGTAATTTGCCAGCGGCTTCTCGCGACATCATTGGGCAGGCTGTATGTGGTAATTGGAGTGCTTTGGCCGTTGTAGTAATACATTAATGAATTTATCTTTTTAAATAACTTGTGCGTTGCTTGTCGCTGACTTCTACCTCTCTCTGCCAGCGTATAGATAAACATATGACATTTGTCACGTTCAACTTTTTTGCAACAAGCTGAAGGGAGAGAGCGAAACTGTTCGTCACTTACTGTTTTCTCCTCAATGAGTTAGGACGTGTTCCAGGATTTTGTCTAACTAATGTAAGTGTAAGCTTAGTACTTTTTTTTATTAATTGCAATAGACCCCCACAGATAATTTGAAATATCTTACTTACTTACAATCCCTTCTCCCTTCTCATTTAAAGTTATTTATTTTCAGCAGATCCAGTACTTGATAAAGTGATGCTGGAGTATTGTTGCGATTTGTTTCGCGATTGTACTAGAACATTCTCTCTGCCACTTTTATTTATTTCGTGTCTATGAATGGTTTATTACATTTTAATGCCTGCATAAAAATCTTCGCGATGTTTATGAAGTCCGATAATTTTGAAATTTTTCGCGACTATCATGATTAATTTTCAACACGGTCATAGAACAATAGTAAACGAAATGCACAATCCCAGCATCAATTTATCGAAGTAATATTCCAGTCATCTCATCTAGAACCAGTACAGAATATGACCGAAATATTAGTACCAGCTCTCAATAAGGTAAAATTCAGATTCCGCCAACTTCTTCTGTAATGTTGCTTTCTGGTGTTGTATTTGCTACCGAAATCACGACCACTACCATTTAATGGAGGAATTCAATAATTTTGTTTAGATTGTCCCTCCCTTGTCAAAATTGCTCAGTAATTTCATTAAAAAATACTTCACTGCCTGCTAAAATTTCATTTGTGGTCCCCAACCTTAGCTTTAATACGCAACACCCATTTTAATACGAAAGCAGCATTATAAGAAGAATTGGCGCCCATTGTGACAGGACCATGTACGATTAATATATATATCAGAAAGTTAATTTATTTGAAATATTTAGTCAAGATTTTTGTGAAGATTGCGCCTTTTCATGTCACTAATCCTGATATTGTGTTTTGTTTCGTGCACTAGCAAAAACTGTACGGGAGATGAAAATTAATGATCTTGGCAACTGAAGTAAAATTTAACCAGCCGGTAGCAACTAGACTCCCAATCCAGCCAACAACTGCAGTCACAATAAAGGTAAGATCAGACTCATTATTCAGCTTGCTTGGTGCTTACTAGATTCTTCTATCTGTCGCTAGTGCGCTGTAGCAAATTCAGTTTTTTTTTTTTTTTTTTTTTTTTTTTCATTAGGTACCGTACCGCGTTTGCAAAAATTCTCTCACAGTTACATTTTTTTATTTCAAGTGAATATCAGAGACAGTATCAATCTAATAGTTAATGCTGCGTGTAATTAAGCTGATCTTTGCTTTTCTCTCTCGAAGTTTCCTTCGCGTACGTGTGAACGATTCCATTGGTAATTTCAGTAATTTTCCGCGCGAAGTTTATAGGACCCCCTCTGTTATCAATTTTTAACAAAATTAATCAAATATTATGGTTAAAACCCGCAGTCAGTTTAGTAACATAGCATCTGAACAAAATCTAAACGTTCCACAACAGTCTGTTCAGAACGTAGAAGACCACATGGCTTCCAGCTCTATCGAGCAAATTCCACCATTAGTGGAACAAAATGTGGCCACACAAACTCGTGAAAGTAATGTATCCCCACAAACTGAACACCATCTCGCGGATATACAGAATGACTGGCTAAAGCGTTTTGAGGAACTTTTGACTACTCAGATTAGCAATTTACAAACTGCGACTAACACACAAATTACGGTCTTGTCGCAACAACAGGCTACGACTAATAATCAGATTTCAGCCTTAACTACACAGACCAAACAACAATTAGATCGCGTAGAAGAACAGCAAACAAAAACATAAGCAGAAAATGAAAAACTTGAGTCTGCTCAAAAGCATTTGCATACACGAATTTCCAGTGAGGTAAGGGAACAATTAAGTGCACAGATGCTCAAAGTCGAAGAAATCATAAATAGTAAATTTTCCACTATACAAAAGAAAGTTGTCGACGAAATTATGGATACGGTAGACGCAAAAATTTCTTCTGTCGTCCACAGTGTAACTGATTGTCAGGAAACAGTAAAAACATTGCCTTCTGTCACTAATAATATTGCGCAAAATCTCTCGGAATTGAAAATCAAACAGGAAAATTTAGAAACAACTGTTGAAAGAATTACCAGTCAAGCCGAGAATATTGTGAAAGATAACCAAGAAAGAGTGCAGCAATTTTTGCATAATACGGAGGCTCAATTAGATGAAAAAATAAAGTCAGAATTGGCCTCTATGATAAAGAATGTCACTGAAAAAGTATATGAAGATCATGGAACCACCGTCAAATCTTTACAGGAAGATTTGACGGCGGTAAAATCCATGTTATCTTCACAAAGAAAGTCTTCTCAGGTATTCACGCCTGTAACAAATGTACCGCAGAATCTGAACACAGAACAAAATGCAATGAATACCCCTCGTTTTCCTGACAATCAGAGCTCAATTATTAAAGTAATATGTGATCGAACACACTGTGACTATCGACTGACGACTTCCTGTGACCTAGACAGACTTGGTAGAGAAATGATGCCTAAAGTACAATCCAAATGTTCATCCCGAAATCAAGCTGATACAGAAGAACTAGATAAAAGTAGGATTACACATTATCAATTTCAAATATTTATTAATGAGAAACGCACAGTATATCCCGTGATCTTTCTTAAATCTTTTAGAGGGTTACTACTCGAGACCTGGTCGGAGAAAAGAAAAATCAGAGTTGTTGTGGGCTATATACAAGGCGAAGCCGGAATATGGGCATACGAAGCCTTGCAGTTATATGACACCTATGGTGAATTTGAACGGGCATTTTTGTCCACTTTTTGGTCGCCCGTAGTACAAGAACGATTCAGGAATGAAGTGTACAACCTGCAGCCTTTCGATGGAAGGAACGGAAGCCTGCGGAGATACTTCGAGAAGTATCTTAATAAAGCAAAATTCTTTGACGACCCTCTTCCGCACCGGGAAGTACTTCGTGTACTTATTAACGAATTTCCCACAAGACTAAGGCTACAGCTGGCAAATGTTCAAACATACGATCTGCAAAGCTTCCGCTCAATGTTAGACACGCTTGATTTGATTTTTGAAGGTGATCGAGCACGTCATTACAATAACGGGTACGGTTACGGGGACCGTTTTCTCAATCAATACAACAATCAGCTGATTTCCGTCAGCCAACATCCGCAAGCAGAAAACCAAAACATGTCACAATCCCAGCCGATATTACTGCAACAGTTAACGGACAGCCATGTCCCCAGCAAATGACAACACATGCGAACGGCAGTAACGTCGTACGTAATGTTCCCAACGGCGGGCAATATTACCGACGCCACCGTGGTAATCGGTTTAATCCCGGCTATTTCAACACCAACAACAACAATAATAATAATAGCTTCCGTAATAATGCTGTTGCCTATTCGAGCAATTTTAATGGCAACCAGCAACCTCAGTGGCGTTACCATAATCAGTTTGGAAATTTAAATGAGAATAGAAATTTCCTTCTAAATAATCCCAGAAGTAATCAGCAATTTCAAAATTTTCTTCCGCCTCAACCACCGCAGCAAACTACCAACACCGCACCGATTGCAACTATGACCACTGACTGTTCGGACCAGACAAACTGGACAAGCCAGTCGGCAGTGACAATAACTGACGTGACTGAGACAATAAACCAGCCACAACGACAGACTAGCAGTATGCAGACGTCAAACCAGAGTGACTCATGTTAAGCCTACCAACATTGAGCGACAGCGGCAGCGTGGGCACAATTCTTTCTGTCAAAATGCTAAGGTACAACGATGGTACAGACAATAGGGAAAAGCTATTTTATGAACCAACACAGCAACCCAAAGTTACTGTAGTCACTTACCAAGCAAGTTATTTATTATCTGCAGTCCATTCAGGCAAACCACGAGGTTTATACCCTCACAAACATTTAAAGAACTTTTATGCATAAATCCAAGCTAATCAGCTAATAACCAAGTCCTACTTTCACTACAAATACTGTGAGCATAAATAATTTTCTACAAAGGTAAGTGCAATGCAATTGATGTTGGCTCACAGAAACTGTTGTCACGCGTGAAATTTAAGAATTATATAAGCAAATCTCACCTAAACACTTATGATGACACACACACACTCACAAAAAGAACATTAATTAATTAGTATAGTATTTAGTATTATAGGGTATAAGAATATTTACAATTTTTTATATGTCAAGGAGATGAATGAAGGAAATGATATTATTGCGGGGTGGAGCGCACTAGCACACCTTGGTCTAGGATGAGAGTTAGTTGAGTAAAAAAAAAAAAAAAAAAAAAAAAAAGAGAGAGAAGGAGGCGGTGAGGAAATATTTATATTTTAGTTGCGCCTGTGGCTCTTAGTACACACCCGCCCACCCACCCGCCCACCCACACCTACCCACACACACACACACACCTACCCACACACACACACACACACACACACAAGCACACACATACTCAAACACATACACGAATGCTGACATTACTACGAGTGAGCAGTAACAAAAATAAAAACATTACAGTTAACTCTGATCAGCTGACCGACATTACAAATCTAACGATTCCTTAAATTGTTAAGAAGAATGTAATTTATACAAAAAAATACAGCTTGTTGAATTATTCTATCTATACTGTAGAGTATTGACAACCGCTTAAAGGTTAACGTAATATTTTACATTATTGCCAGTATACACGCACACCAGTTGGTGTGGAATATCTTTCCGTCCATGTGCCACTTTCAAATTTAGTCACCAAAACATTACACTGAATGTAAACAAATCATGTAGCGCTGCAAGCTCATGCAATATAATTATGCACCAATATAAAAACATCAACGTTTAGTTTAAATAGTCTATAGCATAAGCTGTAGAATAAGAATTCATTTTCAGCTGTGAATGAGCAGAGAATTGTGTCGCCGCCGACGCTACGAAGATCTACAAGTCGCTGCCGAGGAGGAGGAGCCATACGAACATTTATCACAGTTTAATATTAGTCTAGATATGACACAGTAACGAACATTTCGCACCTGATAAGTATAAAGAGCTAGACAAATTAACATAACGTCCCCTAAATTAGTAGGCACAGGAACATTTAGCCAGACACTAATATTTGCGACTGAACCACGCACATTTTTCACACTCAAACGTGGACAGAACACACGTGAGCGAGAGACGACGGAGGAGAGAGAAGGGCGAAGAATGCTAATCTAGAATAGATCCGCTATTAATTTTATGAAATGCAATATTTTGTAGTAGTAGAAGTGTGCAGTAATTTTTGGGGTAATGAGTCGATATGCTGAATTTGGGTAATGCACTATTTTTCTTGCGACTATTCTCTGACTATTTTCTCTTTCTCTCTCTCTCTCTCTCTCTCAAACTGTATTAAAAAACTAATAGGCTGTTTTGCACCAGGCTGAGTAACGGATCTGACCTTGCCTGTGTCTGCCAAAACTGTATTTATTGTCATTTTGTCTAGGACTGGTATGCATGATTTTATCACTCAAGTCGTTTAGTCCAGTTTTATGAACGGTATAACATTACCTTTTTTATTTTGACGAGAGGCGTACTAAAAGCTGTAAACCGAAATTTAATATTGCGCAAAAAAAAAAAAAAAAAAAAATGCCCAAGACGTTTATAAAAGTCATTGAATGTTTACTTACTCGTGTCAAATACAGTAACTTATTAAAAAGATATAATATTGCTGAGAATAAATAACTTCCCACCCAATAACTGGCATGAACATAGGCCACGCCTTAAAAATAAATATGTAACACCCAATGTTGACAAATAATCGCTTCAAGTAAAAGAATAATGTGACCTGAATGTCACTCGAAAGAAACTGTTACATAAAGTTGTACACATGAAATAATCATTCTCAATTATCTGACTTTGTATATAGCGTTGTAAATAGTTTATGTGTAGTAAAATCATTACGGATTGTAAAAAGCCTGAAGTTTGTGTGTGAAACTATAAGTACAGAACCAATAAGATAGTGAACTTCAGAGAGAACAAAAACAATGACTGATAACTATCGAAAGGACGCAAACTCGCGACTTTCATAACAAGTAGTGATTTTGTGATTAAATAAACTCTGAAACTAAGTATATTCGCAAGCCACATGTTTGAGTGAAGCGAAATATCAGTGACGAGTATAAGCGTGGACTACGATACGTAGCAGGCAAACTAACATAAATTTTGACTGTTAGCATATAGATACGTTATAAAGTGTCAGTCGCTGTAAACTTTTCCGTGCTGGACACTTTAAAGAGTGCGAGGCATGTTAATATCGCAAACTGTTACGAACTGGTAACTTTGAACTTGTACAGTGCAGTGCCCAACCAAGGTACGCTACGAACTTACTACAAGTCGTATAAAGACCAAATGCACCAGTGTTGACTCAGTGTTGAATGGACTATAATCGTAGCAGCTGAGATATCCGGATGATGCAATGAAGGTCGCGCGGCATACAGACTTAAATCACTATGGTATACGTGAAGTGTATTCACCGCGCTGCGTCGATTTTCGTAGTAGCCCTGTCCAAAGGATGAAGTGCAGAAATCACACACGACCGCACGAAAAAAAGAAAAAAAAATATCCAAGTGTAATGAACACTTATGCAAATTCACGTGTTGCCACCGCCACGGACACGCAAAGTAGATAACTTACGCTCAGATTGCAACTTGAGAGTCCGCCGTGATTTTGTGTAATGAATCAGATTTTTAACCATTTCACATTCAGTGGAGTGCGATCATGTAACGTCGCCTTTAGCATGTTTGCTCGCGGTCTAATTCAGATGCAACTTAACTTGGCTATACTCACGCACCACCTCAAATCAGGCACGACGGACCAGAGTCATCTTCGCAGTTTTATTATGTATTGTGTTGTATGGTACCTCCGGGTTTGCTGAATTTCGCCTATGTTAGCGGCGCCTGCTTCTGCCTCGTTCAAGCACGCTGATTTTGGTGAGTTTCGCTGTTGCATTGCGTGTGTGTGAGCGAGTGAGTGTTGTTTGTAAATCCTCCCCCCCCCCCCCCCCCCCACCCAGTTAAGTTTTGTGCAATTTATGTTAAATTCAATGCTGGGCATCGTCAGTATTAACTTATGTACATGGGATGCACTTTTATTGTATTAACAAAATTGGTTCCCCATTTTACTTGTATTCGACCTGAATAAACAAGTTATGTTCAGTATAATTTTGACTTGCCTATAAATTGTAGTTTTCGAGCACCTTCCCCCTTTTATTTAACATTGTTTTTCACCAGTGCTGAGAACAAACTCAGATGCAGTTTTTTGTGTTTAGTTCCGTTGCGCCATAAATGTTTTCTTAACCATCTTTATGTAATAACTTTAATTGTGGTGGTTTCTTTATTAATGTCTGTGTATAATTTTGTGTGAGCTGCTACGTATATTGGCCAGTGTCGTTAACTTCCTGTTTTTAGAGTAATTTGAAGCAAGTCAGTTCTCAGTTAGGGCCAGGGAACAAGGTTTTACAGCAGAGAGTAGCCGGTAGTTCACACGTACTTTTTACTAGTTTTAGTGCTAAAATTAAGCTTTTTATGTAACAATAAACTCTTATCTGGGTACCTCCTACCAGAATAAGCTGTTGTTACGTACAGTGGTCAACTTTTAACCGTTAGTTGCTTTTATCGAAAAGTAGTATGGGATTGAATACTGTAAAAATGACAAATTTTCTTCTATTGATTCTGAATCTCGGATGAAAAATCATGTTGTAGTGAAGGATCACGTCGCAGTCTGGGCACCCTGAAGCAACCATAAAATCAACGGCTCCGTTATTATTCCAAGCTTACAGTACTTCAAAAAATCAAATCAAATGTTTGTATAGTCTATGGGACTTAACTACAAGGTTATCAGTCCCTAAACTTAAAAAATACCTATGAACTACTTACGAACTAGGACGGCACAAATATCCATGCCCGAGGGGGGATTCGAACCCCCGACAGCAGTGGCCGTGCAGACCGTGACTGGAGCGCCTTAGTCTCCTCGGCCACCGCGGCCGGCTATAGTACTTCAGTAACATCATAGGAATATGAATCAAATTACCTTCTCTTCCAACGAACATTGTGAATGTTTTCTCCTTAAATGATACACCTGTTTACAGCAATTTAAGGCAAATGAAGCATCATATCTCACTGCTGCCGCACTTCGTAAAGCACTTCCATCTACGAGATGGTGCGAATTGCGACAATGAGGAACTGCCGTATCACCAGACGAAGGCAAGTCTTGCACATTGGCGCGAATGCCCGTCGTTCAATAAGCCATGTGCGCAAGGCCACAGGTGCATTGATGTCTCAACAGCAGCCTTCGGAATTGTTCTTCAGTTATCACTGATCACTAGTTCCTACGATTATCTAATATTTAAAAAGCAGGGAAATCTTTATATGTAAAGTAGTGTGTCGATGTGTGTGTGTGTGTGTGTGTGTACGTATTTCGTACATATCTACAGTTTTGTTCCAATCTTTATGATATTTTATACACGATGATGGTCGTCGTAAGTGTAAGAATCACTTACGACACACAGTTCATGAGATATGACGTCATAAACAATGAGATGTACGAAAAACTGCTGCATTAAGCGACAATGCTGCTCATTTTCTCCTAAATGACTGTGGGATAACAATTTCTGTAGGGGTAAGATCCACGCACGACACTTGGTTCATGAGATATAACGTCATAAACAATATGAGTTGCAACAAATTGCTACATAACGCGACGAGACTTTATGAATACACTGTATGAGAATGACAGTACGTAGCGACTTCCATCAAACTTTAAAAATAATTTCAAAACTTTATTAAACTTTTTCTCGCTGACAACCGCATCAAGACAATAAAAGGAAAAAAGTTGCTCGCTTACCCGCTGTTCATGGAGCAAAACTACGGCATTCGGTATGACGTTGCAGTTTATAATTTCTACACAACAAATTGTAGTCGCAGGAAATTTTATAGATAGTTTACACACATACAGCTGAATGTACTTTAGAAATTGTATCACAGTACGACACGTAGTTCAAGAGATATATGGACAATAACAGGAACGTTAATGGAAAACTGCCCCATCAAGCATCATATTACTTCTTTACAAGTAACTCTGTTCGCAACGGATTTTACCGACATACAGCACTTATACAAATGAATATATAACTGAAAAATTGTACAAATGTACTACATATAATGCTATAAATATAAGATAAAATATACTCTGATGGGTAAAAACCTGTCACATTATACAACATGTATTCCAGTCAGCTTAAGGAAGTTACTGGAAAGCTGTCAGGTGTTGACAACTTTGACCTCTGAAGCGCATACGGATGCAGGCGATAGCAGTAGACTTACATAGAGTTATAAGGAAAGGAAGATAATGAAACAGAGTACGTCCAACGAATACCAATTATTTACTACAAATCTGGCTTTTAACTTCAAGTGAGACTTGCATTTTCTATTGCGATTAATGAACCACAGGACAATCTATTCAATACTGTGCAGTGGGTTTGACATGCCCATGTTTGTCATATGTACAACATTATGTCACTTGCTTAGGGGTGGCCTCACCAAAGAAATTATTCCTATTAGATCCTGGACAAGTAACAAGAAATATTGTTTATAGTAAAGTTTGAATTCAATGAATGTATGAATGTTACATATCATTGATATTTTGATTACTATCTTTCTTTGTTTGGATACTGTACTAATAATTTTGTATGTTATTCAAGACAGCCTTATTTCTTATATATTCCCTGGTAAATATAACATGATATGTGGAATAGCCGTGCGCATTGGGGCGCCGTGCTGCGGTGCGCGGCCGTTCGCCGTCGGGGATTCGTGTTCCCCCTCGGGTATGGGTGCTTGTGTTGTCCTTAGGTCAGTTTTCTTAGTTTAAGTAGTTTGTGAGCTACGGACTAATAACCCAGCAGTTGAGTCCGATAGATTTACAAACATTTGAACATATTTAACATGTTATTAGAAACAAAGGAGATGGACAGAGAGAGAAGTACCAACTCAAAGCTTTGAATAAATAAATAAATACCCGGGCAACGCCTGGTTTTCAGCTAGTTTAAATATAAATATTACTATTATATATATTTTTAACGGATTACAGCGTTCAATGAATGAAATAAATCGCAATTTGCGATGTTATGGCTTCACTGTACTAGGTTTTTTTTCGAAGAAAAATTAAAACGAAACGTAAAAAGAATAAGTGGGGTAAGCTATCCCCACCAAACCACAACTTCCGTGTGAAGAAAAATGTGTTAAAATGAAAACCACCCCAATTGAAAAACGGATAGAGTATCCCGCCGAAGAGGCAGCAGTGAGAAAACCAAAGACATCCTCGGTAAAAAACAAAACAAAAAAGAATATATATGGTACGATAATGAATGTTAACTAGGGGTGTTGACGGAGAAACGTCAATTCGTCAAAGACCGAGCACCGTCTGGTGCGCATGAATCAGTGTGGCAGAAAGGTATGTCGTGAAGATAGTTTGATAGTTTTGGTGTCTCCGCACTTGAAGGTGTTCTTCCCAAAGATATGTGAGATAGGAGATAGGGTCTCGAAGCTTCCGCTGGACGACAGCGTACACATGTGCCCCATGAGCCACACAGTGGCATTGTGTACAGACCGTGGTGTGTGTTGGAAGTCCGGGGCCAGGGCCCATCCAACCGGAATGGAAGTCGGGGTCATCCCGTTGAGCAGCGCGACCATGCTGCGGCAGAGGTCCCACACCTGTGAGACATGCCTGCATAGGAAGCCATGTTCCCGTGTGTCGGAGGCGTCACAGTCCTTACATGCTGCGGATGCACGGAGGCGGATGGCTGCCTAACGCTCGTTGGTGGCCAGCTTGTCGTTCACCAAGATGTACCAGGTGGCCGAGACAGACGACGGCAGAGCCGGATGGCTAATGTTCCATACCTGGCGCCAGTTAACTAAGGGCTGTCGTTGGACCATTGTGTGGGTGGGTGGGCGTCCGACCAGTGCGTCGTATAATCGATGGACCGTCCTGTTCCTGTCGCGCGCCACATCCAGCACGTAACTTCTGGTGAAATAGTATTCCCTCACAAAAGGCAGCTTGTATGGGATTTCCCGAATATCTATGGGGGCACGTTCCAGCCAAGGGCAGTATTGGGTAAGCAATGCCGCCGTCGTTCCCGTAGGATTATTGCGTTGTAGGGTGGCAGCACGGTGTAACAGCAATGCCGAACATTTATGTGGAAAATCCACCAAACCCAGTCCACCATCTTGTTGCGGCAAGACGCAAATGGTTCCCTTAACTTTGAACAGTTCATGGCGCCAGAGGAGCCAGTAAACTGCTTTGGAAATCGACCTGCCGATTAGTTTTGGGACTGGGAGAAGTTGAGCCGCATACGAGGCTTTAGACAGAATGGACCCGTTGATAATGCCGACCTTCTAGTGGAGAGTGAGGCGACGAGTGGCATGTTGCTTACAGGCGCCCTGGATGGTGCACAATATGCGCCTCCAGGTCTTCGCCTGCATCCTGTAAGGGCATGCGTCAACGAGAAGACCTAAAATCTTGTGCTCGTCAACAAGACGATACCATGGGCGGCTGACAGTTAGGCTGCGGTTTCCGATTAGATGGAATACCAAACTGTGTCTGTGGTGTAGGAAAGAGACAGCGTGGCGAATTGAGATTTGGGAGTGGCGGGAGACGTGCAGGGAAGAGTCCTCTGCAGTGGGGCTGGTCACTGTGTCGTCGGTGGCAGAATGGTCATCGCATCTGCCTAGTAAGCAGGAGATCCCGGGTTCGAATCTCGGCCGGGCACAAATTTTCATTTGCCACAGTTTGGTATTCCGTCTGAACCTAGTACAGTGAAACCATAACATCGCAAATTGCGATTTATTTCATAAATAGTACTAGTTATTTATTTCTTTAAATTATTTAAACACAATAAACATTTGGAACCAATACTACTGAAAGTAGTTATACCGGCCACACACTAAAATAGTGAGTGAGGTAAATATAGGAAAGGTTGGGGAAATGCCAGCCGACTATATTATAACCCCATACTGCTTCAACAAGCCTTTCAATATAACAATTGGAAGTAGGGAGCAGTGGGAGATATTGTCTGGTTCACTGTCAGACCAATGTGTTGTAGCCAAGACTGGAGGGCGTCATCTCTCTAGGGGAAACTGGCCTCAGTATTCCAGGCCGAAATCACTGCCATCAGGGCGTGTGTGGAGGAGAATTTGCGTAGGTGCTACAAAGATCGTAGCATCTATATCTATTCAGACAGCCAGGCAGCCCTGAGATCACTGGAGCTCCTGCAACAAGGTCTAAAATTGTTGCAGAATGTCACAGGGTTCTGGTAGAGCTAGGGGAAAGCAATAGAGTAAACCTATTGTGGGTCCCTGGCCACTCGGGAATCAGTGGCAACGAACATGCCGGCAGATTAGCCAGGATGGGGGCAGAGACTCCATTTATTGGACCGGAACCTGTCCTGACAATCACCAACGCAATGATCAAATTGGAGCTACGTAACTGGCTCAGAAGACAGCACGTAGAATATTGGACCAAAGTCCATCAGCAAAAACATGGCAAGGTAATGATGTTAAACCCATGTTTTAAAAGAAGCTCTGCAATCCTGGGTCTGAACAGGAGAGAGATAAGACTCATGGTTGGATTGCTGACAGGCCATGGGAATTTCAAAAAACACCTACATACAATGGGAATAACAGAAGACGACCCTAAATGTAAGATCTGTGATGACGGTGATGAAACTGCATCACATCTAATCTTCGAATGCATTGCATTGGAGAGTAAAGGGCACAGACCATTTGGGACTACCAGACCCGAAGAAATTGTGTCTAATAGAGAACTAGTAAAGGGACTCCTTGCAGTGTTCAAGGGCATTGGTTGGCTTTACTAGATATACAGGGAGCGATACCGCACAATAAACTTAGTTTCGGTGCGGGCAGTGGCGCGTTGGACCAAGACTGTTTTGGCTTCCCTGAAAAAATCAAATCAATCAGTCAGTTATACCGGTGTCTTTGCCCAGTTATTGACAATAACTAAGAAAAATCGGTTACAACCGACAGCAAATAAATACGGAAAAACCGGTTATTCAGAACTAAAATACCGGTATCGCTTTTAACCGGTCGGTTTTTTCCGTGCCTACCTTCCTTGCGTCCGCTACTGAAGGTGGTTTTTAGGCAGCTACTGGAACTCGCTGGGCGGTGAGGCAGGTGTTTTCTGTGTGTGTGTGTGTGTGTGTGTGTGTGTGGCGCGGAGAGAACGCCAGCGACAACAGGTAGGGTGGGTGCCGGGTGCGGCCGGATATTGCCGGCGTTAATACCCTTCCTCGCTTGCCGGGAAATCCGGTTTTGATGACGCCGCGGCTCGGAAAGAGTCGGCCGGCACACAGGAGCGCTAATCCTGTTTCGCTCCTGAGACGCGAGCCAGCGCGGCTTGTAATTGGGCGCAGTTACCGGAACGGCCGACGCCGAGCGCGGCGCCACCTGCTTCTTATAACGCCCGGGGAAGCACGGGGCACAAAGCACCGGACACGCGAGGGCGACTCCACTGCGAGCTACATTTCCTCTGCCGGGGTCGTGGAGATAGCGCGTGAGGTCAAATGATTGTTTCTGAAGCACGGTCGCAGATTTATAATGGAGGGGGAAATTCTAATCCCTTCCAATATCTTTCTCCCAGTTTGTAATATCATTATTTACAGTTTAATTTTAACACAGTACACGAAATCAATGCTGATTCAACTCTATATGTAACACTAGTTGAAAACCCGGCTTTGCCCGGGTATTTATATATATATATATATATATATATATATATATATATATATATATATATATATATATTCCTGCCTTGAGTTAGTACTTCTCCTATCCTTTCTCTCTCTGTCCAACTTTTTTTTTTTTTTTTTTTTTTTTTTTCTCTAAAACCATGCTACATTTATCTCAGAAGAAATAAGAAATAAGGATGTCTCGCATGATGTACAAAATCATAAGTATCCAAACAAAGAAAGACAGTAATCAAAAGCCGCGGTGGAGTAGCCGAGCGGTCTAAAGCGTCTCGCTGCGGAGCGCGCGGTTGCTCGCCGTGGAGGTTCGAGTCCTCCCTGGGGCATGGGTGTGTGTGTTTGTCCGTAGGTTAGTTTACCTAGGTTTAAGTAGTTTGTAAGCTACGGACTGATGACCACGCAGTTTGGTCCGATAGAATTACAAACATTTGAAATTTTTTTTTTTAGTAATCAAAACACAAATGACATATAAAATGCGTACAATCTCTTATTTATTGAGTTATATGTTGTACAATTGTATAATTTTGCAGGTATGTATTCATTTGAATAAGTGCTGTATGTCTGTATTAAAAGATATTTTTTTTATTGTTTTTTTTTTATTTATTCTTATATTTCCTTATTCGTATGATTATCCTTACAGAGAAAGACCTGAAGACATTGTAGCACGCATAGACCAAAGATATGGTCTGTGGCGTCATGTTTCGCTGTATGTAACCTTCTTGCTATATGTAGAGTCGCAAACGTCATCGCTGGCCTTTCTGTTCGATTTTTTATTTTAAATTTAATTTGACGACTTTCAACCACCATATCTTCCACCCCCTTATAGCTATCGGCATGGAACTGCTATGATGTACAACGGGAGACTTCGGACAACAATTACACACAGTCCATTCGTTTGCGTTCTGTAGTTTTCGCTGCAAAGCGAAATATTAAAACAAGCACCCACATGTAGAATTTTATATACACCGATAACTTTCCATCCCAATATACTCCACCCTTTTATCATTATCAACTCTCAAGCAATAATGCGACCAGTAAAACCATTTTCAAAGAGTAAATATAATTTTCAACGAGTAATTATTGTTCCGAATTTCGCGTTATATTCTTCAAATTACTAAATGTCTATCAGATCGCTCTAAAGCCGTGCCTAATACCTTCCTCAGGTATAAATTAGTAACTGTACGAATATTTAAGTATCTGCGTCTTGCCGTTCGGACGTGATAAGCGTACACCGAACAGACATTCACGTTTATAGATATAGATGAAAACATATTTTTTCCTTTATTTAATCGTATCAAAAACATACATAGGGGAAGGTAGGGGAAGATGGCAAGGAGTCATTAATTTAATGCAACTGTCTAGACAGCAGCAAATGAAGTCTACTTGTATCCTTTGCATACGTGTGGTATGCAAAGTTGTCAAGACCTGACAGCTTTCCAGTAATTTCCTTAAGCTGAATGGAATACATGTTGCATACTGTGACAGGTTTTTACCAATCGCAGTATATTTGATGTTATATTTATAGCATTACACAATTGTATAATTTTGCAGTTACATATTCATTTGCATAAGTGCTTATGTCGGTAAAATCCGTTGCAAACAGAGTTAGTTGTAAAAATGTAACAGATTAAAAACCTGATGCGTGATGGGGCGGTTTTTCATTAACTTTACTGTTATTGTCCTCTTATCTCATGAACTACGTGTCGTACTGTGATACAATTTCTGAAGTACATTCAGCTGTATGTGTGTATACTCTCTACAAAATTTCCTGCGACTACAATTTGTTGTGTAGAAATTATAAACTGCGACGTCATACCGAATGCCGTAGTTTTGCTCCATGAACAGTGGGTAAGTGAGAAACTTTTTTTCCTTTCATTGTCTTGATGTGGTTGTCAGCGAGAAAAAGTTTAATAAAGTTTTGAAATTATGTTTAAAGTTATGCAACAATATGTACTAAGGCCCATTTAGCACTGACACTATCATTTATGTTTACGCACATGTTGGTTGTAATATTTCAGTGCACCGAACTATCATCTGGAACACGTGTGGTAAATTTTTCCTAGCTGGTTTAATTTTTTCGTAAACTATAAACCACGATGTTTCTTTAACGTATATATTCAACTCGAAAGATCATTTAATGATGTGCTGTTTATAATGTAGCGCCTATCAGTTGTTGGGGTTTGAGACGTTAACTAAAATTACGTGAAAGCCTTGAATCGGGGAGAAACGGAGAATTAATGGAGGGCATGATTTTAAATATCCTTTCATTAATTTTGTATAACGTCAGAAATAAGGGAAATGTTGGCGGCAACTATATGAAATGACAGGCTTTACCTTCATGGTTACGATACATCTTTTTGATGATATCAGACCAGAAATCTGTAAATTAAGATGAGAATAATTGAAGGTAAAACACCATTGTGATGAAGAATTGGACGGGTGGAATTTTGGTGTGTAGTGGACTATGCGATAAATTTTTAGTTGAGGGCTCCGCGATCATTTATGCTACTAGGAGGCGGGAAATCAAATAAGAACACCTCTACCATTTAATTAATGGACTTATATCTTGCAATGTATATCTTCTCGAATTTATCACTATACTTACAGCAATTTTAATGGTGAACAGGGAGAGCTGCTAGTATTGTGTCTTAACTCGACGGCGGCAAAAGACAGACAAAAGAACGGTTCGCTGTTCTTTCTCTCCGGCGGTAAAACAAGGGAATATGGGATTTTCAGAGATTATTTTTGATTAAAGAGAAAGAAAAACGAACCTTGGTGGTATTTATAATCCACGACTCGCGAAGTTAATTATTGTATATTTATTTATATTTTTATTTGTAGCTTTTCATGTTCTTAGTTTTAAATTATGAATGGCCATTTCGAAGTTTACGAAGTTACCGTGTGTACAAGATGACGGCTTATATTTCCCAAAGAATTCGTAAATCATTTTAATGAGCTTTTAGTACTACCTTACAGCACGGAGCGTGTGTAGAAAGTATAAATGAAGGACCAACAGGCAGTAATGGCCACAGGAAGGCAGGAATCGAAGACCAGGGTGCTGGACGTACAGAATGGGGCAATGGTGTATGCAACTTCGAATAAGAAGCAAAGGAAAAAAGTAGCCTTCATTACACATTGCAAACAGAAGACAATCTGAAGGAAAAGAAATATAAAATAAAAGAAGCAGATAAACAGAATGACGAAAATGGGAGAAGAAGGGGAGAAGAAAAACAAAACAAGTGTGACGAGGCAGTCCTTGATTCCTCGATCTCACACTGAAGACGAAGACGATGACGGTAATGATTTAGTTAGAGAAGAACTTCCTGAAGTCAGCAATGTATGTGCTAAATTAGGGACATTGCATGATTGTTCATGCTGTCGTAAATTGACCCATGCTGCCTGTACCGAACTCACTGCAGCACATACGAAGCGCAAAGCAAATGTATGCTACTTCTATGATTAAAATTAAATTATTTTTATGAGGTTTGATTCCATCTCCTGGAGGTGCTCAACGACCACACAATGATGAACACACCAGATGTATTTCGCAGCATTGGCCGTTAATGTTTTATTTAAAAAAACCACAGATCGATTTCAATCACCCAGTGACCATCTTCAGTGTCCTTCAAACAAGCATTATGAATGCCCTGAATGAGCTGCAACGGCAAACATGCTTACCCTATTGGTTTTTCCTTCGTCAAATTACCCGCCGAAATCGTCGTCTTTCCCATAAACGAGAGTACGCAGATGAGTTTGACATAATTTGAAAAAAAAAAAAAAAAAAAAAAAAAAAAAAAAAAAAAAAAAAAAAAAAAAAAAAGGGGGGGGGGTCAAAGAAGTTGTCATAAATGTTATATTTAGAAAAACGACGAAATCTGTAGTTGGAAACAGGACTCTAATCGTTTCTTTAGATTATTCTAGTAGGTTGTAGGTCTAAAATAATGGGATAAAAAATCGGAAGCTTACTGTCGTCATCTTATCTCCTTTCCCCTACTTTAGTACTTATATACAACAACGAAAATAAGGCAGTAAAAATACAAACGAAGTAACAAGCCAGACCCTGGTACTATAAACATTATTTCTGTACATAATTGCGTCTCTGTAAGCGTCAATCATATTTTGGGGAGAGCAACTGGTTGGACACAATTTGCATTCAAGAATATGGCTCATTGTCTGTTCTTTTCCATACTTACAAAGCCCCGAGTCGCAGGAAAATTCGCATCTTCTTATGTTGGTCTTCGCTCTTCCAACTCCTGAGCGCAGTCTGTCAAGCGTCTTCCATGTTGACCATCTTTCCTGTTGAACTGGAGGGACGCTTTCTGAAGGCGCCATCCGCCCTGCGAGGTGGCTAGATATAGAGCGCCAACAGTTCGCTCTGAAGTATGACTGTGGTCCATTGAGGCTGTCTGTTGAATGAAGAAAGCTTGACCTGAGCCTTTGGTTTGCTGGTTTGTATCCATATAAACTATGGATCACAAGGTTTAGTCCTTCAGTTTTCTCCAGGCTGGAAGCGCACTCAAGGCGGATACCTGCTAAACAGTAATCTTTACCAAGTGATGTGGATGTCAGACATCCTGTTATGAGACTGCGGGTCTCATTTAAGGCTACATCCACTTGTTTGGAGAGTGACTATATCTACACCAGACAGGGCAAGCATATTCTGCGGCTGAATAGGAAAGGACTACAAATGTTGTTCCTAAGTTTTGAAGCAGTGTTCTACAGGTAAATGCTCGGTCATGAGTTACTGCCGAGTATTTTGGGGTGAAACAGTTCGTTAATCGTTTACCTTCCCAGACCACTTTCAGCTTTCTAGATGCCTGTTGGTTTTTGAGGTGGATTTGGCTTTGGTTGGTTCCTTTGATAGTAACCACTTAGGATTTGTAAAGCATGAGAGGACTTCTCTTCTGCAAGTTCAATTGGTTCTTTTTGTACTGCTAAAGCGTCATTACCTGCATATATAGGGTGTGAATTTTAAGTTGACAAAACAGAATAACTTGAAAAATAAGCATCACACGAAAAAATGTGTAGAATCCAAAGTTGATTATTTTCGAGGGGGACATCTGCTGGTGCTAAAATTAGCCCGTCACCCCAGTCCCCTGGGGGTGGCGTGGGATGCAACTTTAAAATTTCGAATAGGAACCCCCATTTTTTATTGCAGAATCAGAGTCTACATAAAAAACTACTTACGTTTTGTTTCATGTGGGCGAGGTTGTTCATTGGAGTAGAAGTTGAAAAGAATGGAAACTAGTACACTACCCTCCGGGAGACAGTTCTTTAGGTTCCGCCATTCGCTCCTCTGACCATGGAATTAAAAAAAGAAAACACCTATTTAGAAGAAAGCACGCAAATTTATGTTATACCATGCACCCTACGAAGCAGTATTCGGCGGTTAACTGTATCGTAGGTTGATTTTAAGTCAATGAAAACTGCCCCAGTGATTTTGTTGTTCCATAGCCGTCTTCCGTATATTGTGTCAGGTGCAGTACTTGGGAAGTACAACTGGTCTAAAGCCTACAGTGGGTCTACCACCTCAGATAGTCTGTCCCAAATCATTCTTTCTAAGATTTTATACCAATGAGTCAGCAAAGAGGTTGCTCGATAATTCTTTGAACCATTTGCGTTCTTGCCCAGCGTAAGTATCGCAATAACTCTTGTTCTCCTCCAAAGTTTATGAATTTTTCAGAGCCATCGCTAATAACAGGTCCAAATCTTTTGAGTTGTTCAATGCACGTGTCATTACTACTTGCTGCCGTATCATTTTTGCAATTATTCAAAAAATCAAATGTTCAAATCTATGGGACTTAACTGCTGGCTTAAACTAAGGTAAGCTAACCTAGGACAACACATACATCCATGCACAATGGCGGATTCGAATCTTCGACGCGCGAGTGCAACTATTCAATGCCCTATTTAAATCTCTAATAATAAAATGGCTAGAAGGCACTTGAAGTAGTGACACTTGTAGGAGAAAGAAATCAAAGAAGCGTTGGGGGGGGGGGAGGCTATTAAGTGGAATACTACCGCATATCAGATGACCAAATGCTGATGATCATGTTATACTACGCAAATCGTTACCTTCTACCACAAATACATTTTAATGGAAAGAAAGTAGCACGATATCAATAACATAGGAGGGAAAATATGCCTAATTCAAAGACGTCAGTGTATCAAATTTTCAATAAACGCTGCAAAATACCATTTGGTTATAGCAATTATACTAGCGCAAAATACATATCCAACAAACTCTATGGTGCTTTTATTAATCCTCAAAGTTCAGATGCGGGATTTCAGTGAAGCGGTTAAAATAGAGGAAAAAATGTTCAAATGTTTGTACATCTAGGGGACTTAACGATTTATATTATCAGTCCTTAGGTTCACAAACTACTTAAACTAACATAAGGACAACACACACCCATGCCCGAGGGAGGACTCGAACCTCCGACGTGAAGAAATCACTCGCTTCGCAGCAAGGTTCCTTAGAGCGTTCGGCCATTCCACCGCGGCAAGAGGAACCATGCACAAAGTTCAGTTTGAATGTAAAAACGTGGCTTTAGTACGCTCTGTTTATTATTGTCTTCCATGTCGTATCAACCACTTCGCCGAAATTCAGCAGCTGCACTTAGAGAATAGTATAAACACTATGAGGTGTGTAGGATAAGTGTGTTATGAGCTATTATAAACACTTTTGGATGTGTTACCTGAAAATGTGATGATGTAGTGACGTTATCGAGTTGTAATTTACCTACTATGGTGCTCATATCTTGTTATTTTGGTTTTCTATAGCAAAATATCACCAATGAAACATATTGCATGAAAATGATACAGACCACTACTGTATTTTTATGATTATTATTCTAAGCGTGGATTCATATAGTTCCGAGCGTATGAGATGAGGTCAAAGTCGTACCTGGAAAGCCAAAAAGATAAAAAAAAAATAATTACGCAGCACCAGGTAGTTATGCAAATTAGTCACAAATTGATATTCGAACAGAACTCGATGGGAAATAAAAACAAAAAATTAACTGTGTCGGCCGATAAATGAATGTGTAGCCCTGCGGCAATATTTTACTGCATAGCTGGCAAGAATAGTAAACAGGGGCCATGTTGACTGCATGGCATAAAATCTGCGAATTTCAGTTCGGACGCTCAGTTGGACTGTAACTATACATCGCGGCCAGGTGCGTGAACAATATATGCAGATGGCAGCATTTGAGACAGGCTCAAAAGAAGATGGATGGATTAATGGACGAATGAATTGACATATAAATGTGCGCGATGCGACTATTGGACGATGTTGGCAAGAATAGTTGTACACTGGTCGACCACAGCGCCAAGAAGAAAGCGGATGACTCAGACGGCAGAACGTGAGAAGCGAACAGTCCTCTGTCAGTAAGAGCTCTCGAGCCTCATGCAACCGACGAGGAGCTGGTGCTTCAGTGACCACATCATACGGATATGATTTGGCATCGAGGACTGCTAATGAAACTAATGAAGATCGGAATCCCAGCAAAAATGACCAGAATTATACAAGGACAAATAACAGGGAGAACATGCAGGATACATGTTGCAAAGGAAACATCACAAAGTTTCACTCCACAAGTTGTTTTACCACAGGGTGGAATAGTATCTCCCCTATTATCTATATCTATAAATGTGAATGTCTGTTCGGTGTACGTTTATCACGTATGAACCACAAGACATAAAGAGCTAAAAATTTGTACAGTTACTAATGTCTACCTGGGGAAGGCTTTAGGCACAGTTTTATGGCGATCGGATAGCTATTTATATATATATATATATATATATATATATATATTAATGTGAATGTCTGTTCGATGTACGCTTATCACGTCCGACAAGACGCAGAGACTTAAATATTTGTACAGTTACTAATCTATACCTGAGGAAGGTTTTAGGTATGGTTTTGTAGCGATCTGATAGATATTTAGTAATTTGAAGAATATAACGAGAAATGTGGAGCAATAATTACTCTTTGAAAATTATATTTACTCTTTGAAAATGGTTTTATTGGTTGCATTGTTGCTTGAGGGTTGATATTGATAAAAGGGTGGAGTATATTGGGATGGAAAGTTATCGGTGTATATAAAATTCTACACGCGCGCGCGCGCGCGCGTGCGTGTGTGTGTGTTAATATTTCGCTCTGCAGCGAAAACTACAGAACGCAAACGAATGGTCTATGTGTAATTGTTGTCCGAAGTCTCCCGTTGTACACCATATCAGTTCCATGCCGACAGCTATAAGGGGGTGGAAGATATGGTGGTTGAAAGTCGTCAAATTATAAAACAATTTGGACTGAAGGCCAGCGATGATGTTTGCGACTCTATAGCAAGGAGGTTACATAAAATGAAACGTGATGCCACAGACCATATCTTTGGTCTATGCGTATAAGTCTTCAGCTCTTTCTCTGTAAGGATAAGCATGAGAATAACGAAATGCACGAATAAATAAATAAAGCAGTAAAAAAGAAATTTCTTTTAATACATCTCTTTAAAAAGTCGATTTGACTTTTCGCGCATTACGTCACGTGATCAATCTGTGATTTTATTACAATCGTTATTGTTTAATTTCGTGATTGGATTCTTCGAAACGAGTGCATTTTTACGTGTGATTTGATCTACTAACACGCGAGCGGAGCCGCGGGTTTAAGCTAGTACACAATATACACGACAGACATCCCCATGCCAACCACAAACCAAGAGGCAGTTGCATTACACGCGAATGATGCCGCTTACTGGGTATCCGATGTCAACACAGAGAGGATAAATAGGAAAACGAACACATACCTAAACCGACTACCAGACTGGATGAAAAAAAATAGGATTAAACCGAACCCTAACAAAACGCAAATGGTGCTGTTCAGACACAGAAACCTAACAAAAAAGAAAAATCAAGACGACAAGACGAGAGAGACATAAGGCTCACTCTCTGGGGAACACCACTCCAACTACACAACACAGCGAAATACCTGGGCCTCCATTATGACAAGTACCTTAACTGGAACATACACCTCCAAGAAACACTTAACAAAATAAGGAAATGGCAAGGCCTGGTTCGCCTAGTACAAGGAAGGTTTGAAGGTAGCAACAACAAGACAGTAATAAAGTTTTTATAAGGCCACTCCTAGAATTCGGATCCTCGACATTAGCAGGAATGAACCGCATGATAGCCAACAAAATTTTTTGAACAGAGGAGGCTCCTGCGCAGTTTCATGAGGATGGAACACACAACACCCAGAGCACAAGTATATGCTACAGCAAAAGTAATCCCTCTACAAACAAGGCTAACGACGCTTAGATGAAAAGACGGCAAAAGAACCTTAGAACATAGGCCAGACCTCGAAGGAATCCTAACAAACAGAGTACCACAAACTCGCAAGCCAAAATGCAAATACATACAACCAAACAGAAGGGTTGCCCAGAACACAACCAAAAGATACTCTGAGCTGACACTGACAATGCTGCTACTAACACAAAATGAAGCCACACCAGCACATCTCGACGACATCACATAACTCAAACAGAAAACAACAAGACACAAGCCAAAGGAACGAAGAAAGAAGAAGAAGCCGAAGCAAAATGTAGAAATCAACCACTGCACACAGAAGTGGAATTTGTAACAAATAGAATTAAGTTCTAAACCAACAATATACCTTGTAAATAGTATTTTTTCCATTTTTTGTCTTTTTTCTATGTAAGAAAAAAAATTGTTAAAACCTAATGCAAATAAAAATGTTTTATATATACAGGATGTTTCACTAAGTGTGTTTGCCTCTGTAACTTATAAAATAATAGGTGACGGGAAATTTTAATGCGTTAGGTCAACACAAGAAATGTCACACTTTCTGCGGAGCTATGAACATAGTTTATTGTATTTCTCCAAAGAGTTACACCACAAGAATATAATTTTTTAAATGGAACAAAATAGTTTTTTCTATCGTGTATTTGATTCGTTTAAACCAGCTGCGTCCAAATCAATTTAAACTTCATTCCTATCACTGTTAGTTTGGGAGCTACAACCCTTCAAAGTTCCGGGGGCGGAGGCTACGACAGCGTAGTCCCCCCCCCCCCTCATCCACCCCCTCCCACAGTCAACCACTGGGTGGGCTTCAGCAATTATTCTGATTACACGCTTTTATGCAATGAATACTTCTTAGCTCAGTGACGAATTACTCCAAAATAAGATGCCAAATGAAGGAAGTGAATAGAATAAGGCACAGTAAGCTAATTTACTGAGATATCTTTTACCAAAATAATACATATTTCTTCGTTTTTTGGCCTCCTTTTCCGCAGTTGCAGTTATACAATTTGTGTAGGTTATGGGACCGTCTTACGCAACTGTAAATTAGTCTACTTTAGACCAGACGCGTTTCGCTTTATTCTACAGCATCTTCAGTGGTCAGCTGTACAATAAATGGTTTGTCTTACATTATTTGTTTGAGTTTTTACTAAATTCGATCTGTAACAGTTCTCATGCAATTGGATTGTTTTGATTCTGAATAAATTGGACTATTAATATTACTCACGAATTTTTTTGTTTTCGTCTTCATGTGTGGTTTGTAGCACATTGTCACTTACTGTCACTGCTTATATTTATACTATTTACACTTTTTTACAGTAACATTTCTTACGACAGTTTTTGAAACATAGCCATTTCTGTGGCCTGGCAGGCTCTGTATGTCGTTTGTTTTGTATGTCTGTGTGAGACAGAAACGAAACAAAAACATACGCCACAGCACGAACCAAAGAACTTGAAAGCAAAGAACACACACACAGGCAATAGACAAACAAAACAAACGACATACAGAGCCTGCCAGGCCACTGAAATGGCTATGTTTCAAAAACTGTCGTAAGAAATGTTACTGTAAAAAAGTGTAAATAGTATAAATATAAGCAGTGACAGCAAGTGACAATGTGCTACAAACCACACATGAAGACGAAAACATAAAAAAAAATTCGTGAGTAATATTAATAGTCCAATTTATTCAGAATCAAAACAATCCAATTGCATGAGAACTGTTACAGATCGAATTTAGTAAAAACTCAAATAAATAATGTAATACAAACCATTTATTGTACAGCTGACCACTTAAGATGCTTTAGAATGTAGCGAAACGCGTCTGGTCTAAAGCAGACTAATTTATAGTTGCATAAGACGGTCACATAACCTATACAAATTGAGTAACCCTAATAGCTTAAGTACCTGAAGTCAAACTTTCAGCAGATCAATGTGTTTCTTCCAATTCAATCTCTCGTCATCACACGTAACTAATTTTTTTGAATATTCTGCATTAGGTACAGATCTGTGCTCAAACTATATATCTATTGATGCTATAGTGACGAGGAGAAAACAGCATGTAGAGGTGTAAACACTTATGTTCACCAATTGTGCCGCCCTGAATGAAGAGATCAAACATGGCATGTCACAAAACATTCCACAGACGATAACACTCCTTCCGCAGGCTTGGGCCCTTCCTTAGTTTGTTTCGGAGTGTTCACGTTTCACGCTGACAATACTATGGAGCAAAAATGTGGTTCGTCTGAAAAGACCACCTTTCGCCACTCTTTGAACGTCCTGTTGCAGTACTGGTGCGCAGTTTACATTCGTCGCCGATGAACCACAGTGAGCATGACTCCATGAACCAGGCGCCTTCTTCATATTGCCATGGCCCCACGAAACAACATCCGCTGAACGGTCATTTTAAGCAGTACCGGATGTATGACATTTCGTAATCGGGACACAAACGTGATAGTGGAAAATTCGGTGCTGCGTTGAGAAGACACATTTGGTAAGCCTTTGATTCTCCTGGGCGCTCAGGTTGCATATCTATTAAGCCGTATCCATCTCTCACCCCTGTCAGATAATGGCCCTTGGCCTACCATACTTATCTTGGAACAGATTTTGTGTAGCGCCATTTTGCTATGAACGGTATACTTTAACCATGGCGGTACGTAAACGGCTTACAGCCTTTTACGAAAATCTTCGTTCCTTGCCCCAAAAGTTAATGGTAGTGAAATTTTGGACATAGGTAAAATTGCTCCGTTTCCACATTACGACAACCACATTACTGTTTTCTAGGTCCCTCCTCCCTGCACCCGACACGTTTAATATACTCTTGACTTGGGTTGTCTCTTGCCCCCTGAGCGCTTATTATGCTTCGAAGTCGAGCACATTCTCTTGTCACACCAATGTAACTAGGTGAAACAATTTTCTATTATATCAAAAGTTGTTTCATATGATGATAAAGGTGCCGTAGCTTTTGTTTTTTGCTCTGATAATGATACGGCAAGAGGGGAATTAGCTATATGTTCTAAAATTCTTGCCTCTTCTCCCTGCCCATTTCCTTCCCCTCCTTTGTCCACCAATTCCTTATCCGCCTCAAATTTGTTAATCACTTCTTAGACGCGGAAGGATATCTGTGCGCACTAAGTCGCCTTTCTGCGGTGCGCGCAGCTGTTCGTCGTCGGAGGTTCGAGTCCTCCCTCGGACATGGGTGTGTGCGTTCTTGTTAGGATAAGTTAGTTAAAGTATTTAGTAAGTTTAGCGACCGATGACCACTGCAGTTAGGTTCCATAGCCTACAAACGTTTGAACATTTTTAAATCACTTCTTACCCCTCTCTGTCCACCTCTTCCTTCCCTCACTCCTCCAACTCATCATTACCCGAACCTAAGTCTAGCTGATTGTTATTGAAAATAAAACCATTATTGGGAATTGGAATCGCTTAAAATGATGCATACATCCAGAATGAAACTTTCACTCTGCAGCGGAGTGTGCGCTGATATGAAACTTCCTGGCAGATTAAAATTGTGTGTCGGAACCGGTACTCGAACCTGGGACCTCCGACTTTCGCGGGCAGGCGCTCTATCACTGAGCTACCCCGACACGACTCACGGTGCCACCTCACAACTTTACTACCGCCAGTACCTCGCCTCCTACTTTCCAAACTTCACAGAAGTTCTCCTGCGAAACTTGCAAGACTAGCACTCCTGGAAGAAAGGATATGGTGGAGACATGGCTTAGCCACAGCCTAAGTGAGGCGGCACCGTGAGTCGTGTCGGGGTAGCTTAGTGGTAGAGCGCATGCCCGCGAAAGGCAAAGGTCCCAGGTTCGAGTCCCGGTTCTGACACACAATTTAAATCTGCCAGGAAGTTTCCACGTATACATCGTTTGTGATCTTTCGTAGATGTGATATGAGAAACCTTTAGCTGATGAACCTATGAGGATAGTAGCGTTAGAGACAGGATCTCACGTAATTGTAATCTGCGGTGACATAATTTCATAGTAGAATTTTAATTTCAAGCACAAACCTTAAATAAATCTTACTTGATTCTTGGGAAACTATACTGCTGTATGTTCAATTTTTGAATGAAACTAGCTGCAAAACCAGGCATTAGTTGTTTATAAATTTTTCCAGTCTTCAAACGAAACGGATGTATTCTATGCACATTTGATACGATTTCCTCTTCCCCTCTTTATTCATCTCATCCTCTCATAACTACATTTCGTCCTCACCTCTCCTGTTCATCTCCCTTGTCACTCTCCAACCTTCCCTTGATCTCCTAGCAACAAATAATCCCGAGATAGTAAAGAGCATCAAAACAGATACAGGGATTAGCGAACATCGAGTTGTAGTAGCGAGACTGAATATCGAAATTCCCAAATGCACCAAAAATAAACGAAAAATATATCTATTCAATAAAGCAGATAAAAATTCGCTTCACGCTTTCCTGAGTGATAGTCTCCAGTCTTTCAAAACTAAAAATGCGAGTGTAGATCAGTTGTGGCTTACTTTCAAAGACATAATATCAGTAGCAATCGAGAGATTTATACCAAATAAATTAATAAAAGAGGGGGCTGACCCCCCGTGGTACACAAAACAGGTCAGATCACTGTTGCAGAAACAAAGAAAAACGCATGCAAAATTTAAAAAGACTCAGAATCCGCAAGACTGGCAATCTTGTACTGAAACTCGCAACCTAGCGCGGACTTCAATGCAAGAATCTTATAGTTGTTTCCACAACGAAATCCTGTCTCGTAATCTTGCAGAAAATCCAAAGAAATTCTGGTCATATGTGAAGTACACTAGCGGCAAAACACAAACAATACCTTCACTACGCGATAGCAATGGTAATACTACCGACGACAGTACTGCTAAGACAGAATTACTAAACACAGCTTTCCGAAATTCTTTCACCAAAGAAGACGAAGTGAACACTCCAGTATTCAATCCAAGAACAGCTGCCAGCATGCGAAACTTAGAAGTAGATGTTCCTGGAGTAGTAAAACAACTTAAGTCACTAAACAAAAATAAATCTTCCGGGCCAGATTGTATACCAACTAGATTCCTCTCAGAGTATGCTGATGCAATAGCTCCCTTCTTAGCTATAATTTACAACCGATCACTCAGCGAAAGACTGGAAAGTTGCCCAAATTACTCCAATATTCAAGAAAGGCAATAGGAGTGATCCCCAAAATTACAGGCCTATCTCATTGACGTCGATTTGCAGTAGGATTTTGGAACATATACTTTGTTCGAATATTATGTACTACCTCGAAGAGAACGACCTATTAACCAATAGTCAGCACGGATTCAGAAAGTATCGCTCTTGCGAAACACAGCTTGCCCTTTATTCACATGAAGTGTTAAGTGCCATCGACAAGGGCTCTCAAATCGATTCCATATTTCTGGATTTCCGGAAGGCTTTTGATACTGTACCCCACAAGCGGCTTCTAATGAAATTGCGTGCTTATGGAATATCTCCCTAATTGTGCGATTGGATTCACGATTTCCTATCAGAAAGGACACAGTTCGTTGTAATTGACGGTAAGTCATCGAGTAAAACAGAAGTGATATCTGGCGTTCCACAGGGAAGCGTTATTGGTCCCCTACTCTTCCTCGTGTTTATAAACGATTTAGGAGACAATCTGAATAGGTCCCTTAGACTGTTCGCGGATGATGCTGTCGTTTATCGGTTAGTGAAGTCAACAGAGGATCAAAAGCAACTGCAAAGCGATTTAGACAAAATTTCTACTTGGTGCGAAAATTGGCAATTGACACTAAATAAAGAAAAGTGTGAAGTAATACACGTGACCACTAAAAGAAATCCGCTGAACTTCAATAACGCGATAAATCAGTCAAACCTTAAGGTCGTAAATTCTACCAAATACCTAGGAGTTACAATTACAAACAACTTTGACTGGAGAGAACACATAGAAAATATTGGGGGGAAGGCGAACCAAAGGTTACGTTTCATTGGCAGAACGCTTAGACGATGCACCAGCTCCACCAAAGAGACTGCCTACATCACACTTGTGCGTCCTCTCCTGGAGTACTGTTGCCCCTTGTGGGACCCTCACCAGGTGGGACTGACGGAAGATATTGAGAAGGTTCAGAGAAGGGCAGCTCGTTTTGTTTTATCACGTTACGGGGGGGAAAGCGTCACGGAAATGTTGCACGAATTGGGGTGGAAATCATTAAAAGAAAGGCGTTATTCATTGCGGCGTGATCTGTTTGCGAAGTTTCAATCACCGACTTTTAGTTCTGAATGTGAAAATATTTTGCCAGCACCCACCTACTTAGGGAGACATGACCATCCCAATAAAATAAGAGAAATCAGATCGAAAACGGAACGATTTAGGTGTTCTTTCTTCCCGCGCGCTATTAGAGAATGGAACGGTAGAGAAAAGTTATGAAGGTGGTTAATGAACCCTCTGCCAGGCACTTAAATGTGATTTGCTGAGTATCTATGTAGATGTAGATTCCCTCCTCCCTCTCTTTGCAACTCCTCGAACCAGGGTATACGTCAGTCTTCTCCTCCCCAATGTTTCATGCCAACAACCCCTTCTTCTCCGTCTAGATCTTCCTTACATGTCTCTTCCTACCCATGTTTCTTCCTACCTCGTCTTACTCCTTCATATCTCTCTGTTCAATTTCATCCTCTCATTTATACAGGATGGTCGGGAATTCCCGTTACAAACTTTTAGGAGTTGTAGAGCGTAGTGATTACATAAAAATTTGAATAGGAACCCATACGCGGAAACTACAGTTTCCGTTCTACGACAGTTCCAAATCAGAAGTGTAAATGCTTAAGGACAGAGAAACGTCCATCCAAGCTCACGGGTCCCGCATACTTCGTCTTCCTACGACACGCATTGGACCCGTTCTTGGAAAATGTGCCATTTAATGTCCGTCAGGAAATGTGCACCACCTGACTTTTCACCGGCTATCCGGAGAAATCTCATCATACGATTTGGTGGTCCAACCGAATGGCCGCCACCATCGCCGGATAATCCCTGTGGCCTACTTCTTGTGGGATCAAATGAAGAGCCTAATTAATGAGACACCTGTAGAGACAAAGAAAGATCTGCTGGCACGAGTTATGGCCGCTGCACAAGGCACTGAAGTGACACTAGGTGGAGTGGAGAGAGCATACCGGAACAAAATTCGGAGGTACAATGTGTGTAACAACGTTGATGCTTGCCACATCGAGCCGCTGATGTAATGCGTCAGTACGTTGTGGCTGGTGCCTTAGATGCTGGTTTCTTGTTGTTGTCGATTAATGTAAACCATAAGGTGTAAATTATAATGAAAATGCGTAAATAATAAAGGAAAGATTGAATTCTTTTCAAACTGATTGCAACAAGTGTAATGGGTCACGCCTAATTACATTCCTCAAGTGGGAGTGGATGAGATAATTATGGGAATGAAACCGTCGTGGAACGGAAATGATACGTTTCCGGACATGGGTTCCTATTCAAAACGTTACTAGAGGACCTTTCCGAATACTTCGCACCGTGAGTGGAAAGACAAAAAAGTAGGGGAAAAATGGAAGTAAAGCTGAATGTTCATGCATAGCTTTCTTCAGAATCAATCAATGCGAGTGTTTAAAAGCGCAAATGAAACAGATTCATCCTATAAAAATGAACTACATACCTTAATTAGGCTCTGGGCGGCAAATGAAAAGATTCATCCTATAAAAATGAACTACATACCTTAATTAGAACCGAATATATGGTAAAACAAAAAGATTAAAATATTCAATTCAAAAACAGAAGGATACCGCGTTTGAATAAAAATGAAGGATGGAGAGTCTTAAGTTAATTCTGATACTTGATAACAAATCTGCGAATGAATACCTTTCGTTTAAAGCAAAAATGAAGGAAATCGGTCGGATAGAACGGCCTGACCGACTGACATTAGTTGGGAAAAAAGGAAGTAATGTTGAATTTTCACGCATATCTTTCTTCAGAATCAATCAATGAAAGTGTTTAAAAGCGCAAATGGAAGAGATCCGCTGAGTGTAGTTCAAAATGTTTGTATAGCTTATGGGTCTTAACTACGGAGTCATCAGTCCCTGAACTTACTAACTACTTATGAACTAGCTAATACTAAGGACGGCACAAATATCCATGCCCGAGAGGGGATTCGAAACCCCGACCGTAGTGGCCGTGCAGATCGTGACTGGAGCGCCTCAGTCCCCTCGGCCACCGTGGTCGGCCCCTGAGTGTTATTACATCAAAAAGAACTGCGCACCTTATTTAGAACCGAAGATATCGTAAAACAAACCGATTAAAATGTTCAATGAAATGACAGAAGCATACCGCATTTGAATAAAAACAAAGGATGGAGAGACTTAATTCTGATACTTGATGTTAAATCTGTGGTTAAATACCTTTCGTTTAAAGTAAAAAGAAAACCCGGGTAGTTTGGTCTGGGCGACTAACTTTAGTTTTTGTAGATTATTTTAATATATAAGATGTAGTAACTACCCTCTACAAGGCCTAGAAGGCTGTAAAGGGAATTTCCGACCACTCTGTATCTGTCTCTTCATTTATCTCATTATCTCCTCAACCCCTCTGTCTGTCTATGACCATGTCCCACATCCAAATCTATGTTCATCGTCTCTTCCGAGTCTTTCGCTCATTCCATCTTCTCCTCTTTTTGTCCATCTTCCCATCGCCCACTCTTTGGCCATCAAAAATGTTCAAATGTTTGTATAGCTTATGGGACTTAACTACGGTGTCATTATGAACTAACTTATACTAAAGACGGCACAAACATCCATGCCCGAGGGGGATTCGAACCCCCGACCGCAGTGGCCGTGCAGACCGTGACTGGCGCGCCGCAGACCGTTCGGCCACTGCGGCCGGCCTCTGTCCATCCTTCCCCCCCCCCCCTCTCTCCCCACCTTTCTCCCCCCCCCTCTCTGACTACCCTTTCCAAATACCAAAAACCAAATACTAGTAAATTTAATTTTGTTTTTGTTCAACAAATAGTGCTTTACCTTTGATGATATTTGTCGAACTTTCCTTTCTCAGTACAGTAACATATTTCTGTAAAATTCAGTACTTCCCAAAGTTCTGCCAGTCGTTCCTTCTTGGAACTGCATCATTTACGTCAACAGAAAGTTTTTGCAAGCCACCTATGTGGCGAGCGATATTTTGTGCTTCGCTAACGTGCGAACAACTCGCAGGAATATTTTCTACTAAGCCCTGTGTGAGCTAAAATCTCCCTGAGTTTAGCTCCACGGCGTTTTAACGATGTATACGCAGGGGGAAGCAATATTTTTGTTGACTCTTCTAGGAACGTTTTCTCTGGGAACGGTATGATGGAAAATACCTCTCTCGAACTGGAGTTGGCTTATCTCTTCCACGAAGCTTTCATGCTTACTAAATGAAATCAACAACTAAACGAGCGTCTATTCTTCGAATCATCTCTTTTTCCTGAGCCAGTTATATACATTGTGGATTACATACTTGCTTTCCTTGCCCGTATCCCGTAACTTTGAGGTGTTAATCTGGCTTTGGAAGTGTTAGTGGTGCTTTCCCTGTCGCTTGGTACACTGTTTGAAGATTTATTGTACAAATACACTTAATACATAAACTGACGACCACAAAAGACTTTCGCAAATTGGGCACAAAGTGATACTTCTACAGCATTGACGGCTAATGAAAAATTGTAAACTTCGGTGAGCGATATATGGATGATTGGCCCTGAAGCGTAATCTCATCGTGTAGGTGGCAAGAACTGTAAATAGGAGCCAAGTGGATACCAGGACATAACGTCTTTGCAAATTTCATTCCGTGAAATTAGTCGGATAGAAACAATAAGAGTAAAAGGCAGACAAGGTTATACGCATTTCAGAGATAATTATACTGCTTTGGTTTGCTTAACAAACTTTAGAAAGAGCAAACAAATCTACTGGCTGAAAATTTCAACGTTCGACAAAACATTTGTATTGGTGTATGGTTACTGCGTCTGTATTTGGCGGACTTGAGATACGTGTTACCTAAACAAGCGGCGTCAATGTCAGTTAAGAAAATCACCATGAAAGAAGTTTGCTCGCGAAATAAAGAAACAGGATCAGTTTTACTAAAATGGAGTTGCTAATGGGTAATATGGCCGATTTCGCAAAATGTCCGTGTAGAAACACGCCACGAGAAAACTGTTAATTTTGAGAATGAAAATAAATAGCTCGAAATGGAAAGGAAGTCTAACATGTATTTTTAGTGCACTCAGAGTCACTTAGATGAGCTTCCACTATGGAGGAAGACAGCGGACTGACAGCAAAAAGAAGGTAATAGTAGAATGTTTCTCCTACTCAAATTTTCCATAGGTAGTTAAAATTCAAGGGAAAAAATCCCTGAATGCAGGTGGATTTCTTTACGTATTTTCGCAGAGAGATTTTCCCATCGTTTTAAAAATGCACAAAAACAGTTCTATACAGAAAAGAGATAAATTTAACGTAAAATTAACCCACAGTTAAGTTACATAAAAAATTTAAAGGCAACACGACGTATAGCAGCTTAACTCGAGTAATCAGCAAATCACTCCACATTTGAACAGGCAAGAAGCCACTATTCCATGGTATTGGCAGGGTGGATGAACCATGGACCAACACAGCATCTAGAAGATATCCGTCGACATGGAAGACCAAAGCATCACCAGAGAGGAACTCACAACACCCGATTCATCATTATAATCGACGTGTCTTGTAACTGGTGGCTCAATGACGTTGTTGTTGTGGTCTTCAGTCCGGAGACTGGTTTGATGCATCTCTCCACCCTACTCTACCCTGAGCAAGCCTCTTCATCTCCTCATAAGAACGGCAACCTACATCCATTTGAATCTGTTTACTGTATTCGTCTCTTAGTCTCCTTCTGGGATTTTTACCCAACACACTGCTCTCCAATGTTAAGTAGAAGATTCCTTGATGTCTAAGAATGTGTCTACCAATTGATCCCTTCTTTTAGTCAAGGTATTCCAGAAATTTCTTTTCTCCCCAATTCTGTCAAGTACCTTCTCATTAGTTAGCATTCGTCTCTAGCACCACATTGCAAAAGCTACTATTCTCTTCCTGTTTGAACTATTTATCGTAAATGCTTTACTCCACAAAATGCCTTCAGAAAAGAGATCCTAACACTGACATCGATATCCGATGTTAAAAAATTCTCTTTCTCAAAAATGCTTTTCTTCCCATTGCCAGTCTGAATTTTACATCATCTGTACTGCGACCGTAGTATGTTATTTTACTGGCCTAGGAACAATACTCACCTACCACATGTGTTGTTTCATTAGCTAATCTAATTTCTTCATCATTTTTATGTGCAGCTCCATACTCCATAGTCCATACTCAGGACCATAAGAGAACAAAATTACTTGATGTTCAACAAAGACTTCTAAGCCCAACAGGTAGTGGGGATCACAGATTAGTGTCCTTCTAGCTAACATCTTCAGTAACAACTTGTAAAAGATATGTTTCAGTTACATAATTCAACAAAAAGAAAGTTATATACTGCTACCGTTATATCGATGACACAGTATGTCTGACCAATGATCCACACAAACACACACACGCACAAAACAACTTCATAATGAAATAAACAATCTACACGAAAAAAAAAAAGATTCAAATGTTTGTAAATCTATCGGTCCGTAGCTTACAAACTACTTAAACCTAGGTAAACTAACCTAAGGACAACAGGACAACACACACATTCATGCCTCAGGGAGGACTCGAACCACCACGGCGAGTAACCTCGCGCTTTGCAGCGAGACGCTTTGGACGGCTCGGGCCGGCCGCGGTGGCAGAGGGGACTGAGGCGCTTCAGTCACAGTCTGCACGGCAACTACGGTCGGGGGTTCGAATCCCCCCTCGGCATGGATATTTGTGCCGTCCTAGTTCGTAAGTAGTTCATAGGTAGTTTGTAAGTTTAGGGACTGATGACTCCGTAGTTAAGTCCCATAAGCTGTACAAACATTAGAACAAGAGCGCTCGGCTACTCCACCGCGGCATATACACAAAAACCAGAAACACAGAACACACTGAATTTCCTGTCTATTATTATAGAAAGAGTAAACAGTACTCATGAATTTACAATGTTCAGAAAACCAACCACAACGAGTACCACCATCCACTGTTTATCAAATCACCCGGTGACACACAAAAAGGCCAGCTTCAGATTTTTGCCAAACAGATTAAACGGAACAACCATTAGCAAATAAAACTACACACAGGAACTGAACACAATAAAACAAATTGCATTGGAGAATGGTTATGACACTAATATAATAGGCAGACTAAACCAACAAATATAGCAAATGAAAAATAATGAACGGGCCACATACACACAAGACCTCACATAATACAAAAGAACGCAACAGACAATGGCAGCATACAAGCAACAACATAAAAACGGAAAAAATGGCACACACTCACCTACAAAAAGGAAATAGTTCACAGGATGGGAAAAATATTAAAGAAACAGGGATTACAAATTTTCAATAAAGTGAGCATCACAAATGTAGGAGTTCCCTGTTAGCGTCTTGTCATTCTTTTGGGATAACTTTATTTCCATTTGTTGAAATTTATAAAGTTTTGGTGACGTGAAAAAGCGTAACTACTATAGTAGTATAGTATAGTATAGTAGTAACTGCTATATCCTGAAACTTCCTGGCAGATTAAAATTGTGTGCCGGAACCGGGACTCGAACCTGGGACCTTTGCCTTTTGCGGGCAAGCGCACTGCCGACTGTTCTATCCCGATACGACTCACGATGCCGCCTCACAACTTTACTTCCCTCTACTATATCCTGACTTGTAACCACGGGCGGAACATGAAGGCATCGACACTTCAGTTTAGGAGACTGCCTCTCTACTATTCGTTTCAGTCGAAATATTTGCTTGGCACACGCGTCTTTCGGTTTAATTAAACATTGAACACCACTGACAATCTGTACCGCTGCACAATACTTCATATAAGACCCGAAATATCCACAAATCAGCAATGAAGCACACGACAGAGCATTTGTAAACAAGAACACAACAGCGTGCAAAACGATTCATCCCATGTTATCGGAGATGAGAGATTACACTTGCTACTTCTATACGTTATGCTTTATCATAACAGACCTGGCAGACAGCCCGAATCCCTTCTCTTCGCGTACCTCTGGGACTTACGTGGTGTCGACTGTTTCCGCAATACTGGCTACTGAGAGCAAACTAATGGGCTGGTGGAGCAGTGACGCTGCTCTTTGAAAACCACACTGACATGCCACGGCGGTGAATGGCATCACGCACTGCCCTGGGTGCCTCGGCGTGCAGTCCTCCCTCAAATAGGAACGAAGCACCTCTTTTGCGGAGCTTCTACATGATGAACCACTCCAGCTCTTGGCCGATTTTGTCGAGGATCCCTTCTTCCTCCCCTTCAGAACTACTCGTACCATGATAATTTCTCTCTCTGTGGCTACCTGCCACAGTGTCTATGCGCCGAGTCAAACCGGCTCGGATTTTGTCACGAGAGTCCCCGGGCTACTCATCGTCGACAACAGCAAACATTAGATCCTGCGAAAATCCCCCACTGCTGTCTTCTACCAACAGGGCCCGCTCGCCCCGCCCAGCAGCACTACACCAACAGCTCATCACGTGACGTCCATGCTCGCTACTTTTGAATGGCCGTATTTATTTCAGTATTTGGATTCATCATACAATGTAAGTTTTCACGGCCGGCGTCAACTTCATTTAAAACTTTCGGCCTCATAAGCCGTGGTCGATTTGTAAAACTTTCCCCTAACGTTTCATCTTCGGCTGCGGAAGACATATTCAGAGGTAGAGTGGCAAACTGCGATGAGAATTTGAAGGAGCGCCGTATATATAGGCGATGCAGAGGGCACCACAAGACATCACGTGACGTCGGTTACGACACTATCTCTGGTATTGCCAACATTCTTAGCAGAGAAGAATCGATAGTCATTCCGCTGGCGTAAAGTAGAAGTTCAAATTCTGTCTAATTTAACAGCTTCCTCTTTCCCGTTAAAATTATTGCGATGTTTATAGATCTCGATTGCTTCTCTATATGTGCGCGCATGATAATGAGAAGCTTTTGAGATAACACAAGTCTCATTAAATTTAATTTCGTGGTTGCCTTCTTGGTACACATATTCCGCTACGGCCGATTTCTCCGTGTGTCCCAAGCGGCAATTCCTTTTATATTCGACCAGACGAGTGTTGACGATTATTTTTGTAGTTCCAATGTAGACTGAACCACAGCTGCAGGGAATTTTATATACAACTGGTGTATTCAACGGATGTCGTACATCTTTTGCAGATCTTAAATATTCTTTTATCTTCCTCGTAGGTCTGAAAATGGTTTCTACCCCATACTTGTCCAGCACTTTTCCAATACGGTCTGTAACCTTACTTATGAACGGAAGAAAAACTTTCCCCTTGGGCGGTTGTTGTTCCTTGTTGACATTGACTACGCAGCCGAAGATGATACGTTAGGGAAAAGTTTTACAAATCAACCAAGGCTTATGAACCCGGAAGTTTTAAATGAACTATTGGATTATTTCCAAGATTAACTTGCCTTCAATTGCGAAACCTACACCGTTTGTAGGCAACAACTAAATGCAACATTATCATAGACACGTTATTAGATATAAATAAATGTTTCTGAATATAGGTAAACTTATAAACTCTTTTATAGCGATGTGATTCTTCAGTTTCTCTCGGCGTATTTGACAATCAAAATATCCACGGGTGTACTGCCGGTCTATAGTGTCCAACGGGCAGAAAGGGCTCAACTTTGCTCCTACCCCCAAGTTCACACCGGTCGCAGAAATTATTAGTGCTGTTGAACAGGTTGCAGCTCGACTTCCACCTGAATCAGCTGAGGAAATACGTCGTGAAACTTGCCGTGCGTTAACGAAATCCAAGCCCATGAAGTCGAACATCACTAGTAAAGAGAGGGCGGCTATTCGTGACCTGAGGAAGCGTCCTGAAATTGTTGTCTTACCGGCTGACAAAGGCAATGCTACGGTTGTTGTCTCCCATAAGGACTACACTGAAAAGATGCAGGGCCTGCTAAATGACGATTCCTACCGGAAGATCAGCGTTGACCCCACAAAGAAGGTGGAAAACAAGACGAGGGCGCTTCTCAAGGATGCGGATTTACCGGAGGGTGTCGCCAAGAAACTGCTACCTCAAGGTCCGGTACCGCCAAGAATTTATGGACTCCCTAAGGTTCACAAAGATGGGGTGCCGTTACGTCCCACTGTCAGTAACATGAGAGCACCTACATATTTGTTGGCCAAATACTTGACGGGAATATGAAGTCCTTATGTGGGTAAATGCCCTCATCACATCCGTAATTCCGTTGATTTTGTTAAAGTCTTAACAGCTTCAGGCTGGATGAGTCAGATATCATGGTGAGTTTTGACGTCGTTTCCTTGTTTACGAGGGTGCCCCTTCGAGAGTCACTAGATTTGATTGGCCAGAAGTTTGACCTCGACGTATTTTCTTTTCAATGACGAATACTACGAACAAACGGAGGGAGTCGCCATGGGTAGCCCACTCTCCCCTGTGGTCGCAAATTTGTACATGGAGAATTTCGAGGAGGAAGCCCTGGCACCATCTGAATGGAAACCTACTTGATTTTTCCGTTACGTGGACGACACTTTCGTCATCTGGCCACGTGGTATGGATAAACTCCTTGACTTCCTTACATATCTGAACTCCATACACCCCAACATCAAATTCACTAAGGAGACTGAAACGGAGGGTAAATTGCCGTTCCTTGACGTCTTGGTCAAGAGAAGAGCTGATGGCACCCTGGGTCATGGTGTATATCGGAAAACACACACTGATCTGTACTTACACGCAGACAGCTGTCACCACCCTTCACAGAGGAATGGGGTACTTAAAACTCTTAGTACATAGGGCGCGCACTATCTCCGACGCAGAGAGTCTACCTCAGGAATTGGAACACCTGAGAACTGTATTTCGAAAAAATGGGTACTCAGAGTGGCAGATTCAGCGGGCTCTCCGCCCTACCACTACATCACATCCTGTGGAAACGGATGGAAACACGAGGGAGGATGTGGGCACTGCGTTCGTTCCATATACCGGCGCACTCTCGGGGAAGATCGCCCGCATTTTGAGAAAACACCAGGTTGGAACTGTTTTTTGTCCGCCAAATAAAATTCGTGCACTGGTGGGGAGCGCCAAAGATGATCTCGGTTTGACGAAGGCCGGCGTGTACCAGATTCCGTGTCAGTGTGGAAAGTCATATATTGGACAGACGATGCGTACCGTCGAGGATCGTTGCGTTGAACACCAGAGGCACACACGATATATGTATCCGAGCAAGTCGGCGGTCGCTGAACATTGTCGGAGAATCATGCGATGGACTATGAAGGCACTAGGATTCTGGTACAAACGTCGAGATACTGGGACTGCATCGTTAGAGAGGCTATTGAAATTCGCACAAGTGACAACCTCATAAACCGTGACTGTGGCTATAATCTTAGCAAAGCTTGGGAACCAGCGATTGGGTTAATTAAGAGTAAATCTAGCAAACGTAACGAAGTGACGACCACGGCGGACAGAGCCCTCACACCGGCGTCATCTCAGACGCCGGCGCAATCGGTTCCACTTCGCGGCCGCGGCGCGGGGCGCGGACTGCGGAGGGGTCGCTCCGCGGGCCGAGGGTATTTAAATGGCCCGCTACCGGGCTAGAACCCAGTTCCCTTCGAGCAGCCGTAGCGTGCGGATCTCCGTGCCGGCGCGTTTCCAGGAGCTCAGTCCGTCAGTTCACCTGATGATGGCGACATGTATGATCGCCGAAATATTGTGCCCGTTGGACACTATAGACCGGCAGTACACCCGTGGATATTTTAATTGTCTTTTATAGCGAGTTCAGCGTGGTCTTGTTGTTGTTGTGCGCCGTGGCTCAGCGCGCCCGATCAGAGGGCTCTGCGCCCCCTGTAATAAAAAAAACTGAGCCGAAAATTCAACGAACAACCAAGAACAAACTGTACTGACAACCCCAATGAATAGACCTACCTGGGGAAAAATAGGTTGTTACAAGCATGGGATTGAAGAGCTAAAGGTTGATGGTTCGAATCCTGAGAGATGCTTACTTTTCTTTTTCTTCTTTTGTTTTCATTTGTGATGCGTTGTAATACTTTTTGTTAGTGAAATAGTAGTATTTTACGCAATATTTTGTTAATTACATATGACAGCGTGCTGTCTCACAGTATTGAGTTTAATCCATTTATTGAATTTTTTTTCAGATTCGCATTTCTAACAAATGTTACGACTTCTCATTTGTGTAAAGTATGCATATTCTTCTATATTCGATGTCGTTTGCAAATAAGAGCTGCCAGTTCCCAACGATCCTCCTTCCCTCTATCTCCCTTGATACAAATTAACTGCTTCTTTACTTCCTGCAGGTATGCCTGGAAGGATGTAGATTTTCGTTTCGTATTTCTCAATATGTTGTTGTTGCTATTTTGAGGGGACTAAACAGCTAGGTTATCAGTCCATTCCTCAATATAAATGTCCCTACAGCATACTGTGCAGTTCCTGGAAAACCTCTTCTACTTTTGAGAAGATTGACAGCAAAATATGGAAAATTCTAGGCTCGAGCAAAGGCAAATCTCCTCACACTAGAGAACATTCTAGTATTAACTTCACAATCCAGTAAGATGGCGGCGAACATTGTGAAAATATCGGCATAGATGTTTATTTTCCTAATTTCAAACACGATTCAATTTTGCGGTCAGACTCATGGAGTGGTTATAATTCCAGAACATTTGAAACAATGAACATTTTGTGTATTAAAAAAACCACACAAAAGTGTTAACACCTTCCGCAGGAATGAGAGGAATCAAATTCTTGATATTTCTTGACTTTAGAATTTGGAAAAATGATTTTTACTTTTTTTCAGATATAGTTATTTTAAACAATTATGATGAAAATTTACATTTCCGGAATAACATTATCAAACTACAATCGCTCATTCATAATGAACAATCCTCTTCCCGGTTTATAAACATGTTTATTCACGGTACAAAAATGGATATTTACGAGGAAGGACACAGATTATTTTTTATTATGTGGAATATACCATAATATTGTAATTATAAAGGGTGCTTGGTGTGTAGTTTCCTTGTGCACATTCGATTTTTTTTTAAGTGCCACGTCTGCAAAGAATACATAGTGTAAGAAGGTAATGCAGGGAAGCAAGCTTTCCCTATTCTCTCATATGACGGATTACCGTCACGGGATGTGCTCCTGCGGTGTATGAGCGATTACATTACTGGGCATGACAACCACGTCAGCACCACGCTAGAGCTACATTTAGTCGCATTTATAAAGAACTGCAAAACTGTACATAATATTCAGCCCCCACAATGTTAATGCTTCAAAAACACAAATTTTAGATTTAAGTCTGAATTTATGTAAAATGCTAGGAGTAGTGTTTTTATGATTGTATTTTATTGCTTTTATTGACTTTGTGAGGCACCGGTACCTCATTTTTCTTTAATCTGAAATGTAGGTTTTGCCATTGAACGTGTCTGTAGGAACATGACTGCGTACTTCAATTAGAATCAATTTCTGCAAACGTTTTGGTGGTGGGAATTAGTATTGCCAGTGAAATTTTGGACGTCCGGGATTTCGGGCTCTATGAAAGGCGCGGCAGAAACGCATCGCTACGAGGCGGATTATGGACTCAGCACACCGGCAGCAATGTCCACTCAAGTGTTTTCCTCGACACGCGCGCCTTCTCGGAAGGTTATTATGAGAAGCCACAGCTCCATACGAAAGATAACGTGGGCACGTTAGCCACACATGAGATGGTGCGGACTCGGTTTCGTAGAACCACGACAAGGGAAACCACTCTTTCACGTGGAAAACAAAATTTCTGGCAGGAAACCGTTTTTCCCGCACGAGGACGATACGAAGGCGTGTGATACGCCGGACGCATGTATCCGTGTGTGAGGTCCACTCGGGACTATGTGTAGGCATTTTACTGGCTACCGTACAAATATGAGCTGCTGCATCTGATCTGAAAGACATGGTAGGAGTGGGTGCTTCTTCACAGGAGACTGTTAGCAGGAGATCGCCATGGGACGTGGCAGCGTACAGCTTTGTCTAGGAGAGCTCCATGTACTGTGGAAGCCATAGGAAATCTTTAACTGTGAAATAGCGCCACCAGGTGCCTCTATTCGGTTGGGTAATAACTACTATAACCTACGGAGATTTAGGCGAACCTGTCTTGAGCCCTGGAATCGCAACGGTGACCAGGGGATCTAATTGATTTGACGAATCAGTTTTCGCCATGCAAAGCTACACTACTGATCATTAAAATTGCTACACCAAGATGAAATGCAGATTATAAACGGGTATTCATTGGACAAATATATTATACTAGAACTGACATGTGATTACATGTTCGCGCAATTTGGGTGCGTAGATCCTGAGAAATCAGTATCCAGAACAGCCACCTCTGCCCGTAATAACGGCCTTGATACGCCTGGGCATTGAGTCAAACAGAGCTTGGATTGCGTGTACAGGTACAGATGCCCACGCAGCTTCAACACGATACCACAGTTCATCAAGTTCGTATTGTGGCGAGCCAGTTGCTCGGACACGATTGAACAGACATTTTCAATTGGTGAGAGATCTGGAAATTGTGCTGGCCAGGGCAGCACTCGAACATTTTCCGGATCCAGAAAGATCCGTACAGGACCTGCAACATGCGGTCGTGCATTATCATGCTGAAATGGGGTTTCGTAGGGGTCGAATGAAGAGTAGAGCCACGCGTAGTAACACATCTGAAATGTAACGGCCACTGTTCAAAGTGCCGTCGATGCGAACAAGAGGTGACCGAGACGTGTAACCCATGGCACTCCATATAATCACGCCGGGTGATACGCCATCATGGCGATGACGAATACACGCTTCCAATGTGCGTTCACCACAATGTCGCGAAACACAGATGCGACCATCTTGATGCTGTAAACCGAACCTGAATTCATCCTGAAAAATGACGTTTTGACATTCGTGCACCCCGGTTCGTCGTTGCGTACACCATTGCAGACTCTCCTGTGTGTGATGCAGCATCAAGGTTAACCGCAACCTTGGGCTCCGAGAAGATAGTCGATGCTGCTGCAAACGTCGACGAACTATTCGTGCAGATGGTTGTTGTCTTCAGGGATCGAGATGTGGCTGCACTATCCGTTACAGCCATGCGGATAAGATGCCTATCATTACTAGTGATACGGTGCCGTTGGGATCCAGCAGGGCGTTCCGTATTGCTCTCCTCAACCCATCGATTCCATATTCTGCTAACAGTCTCTGGATCGCGACCAACACGAGCAGCAATGTCGCGATACGATAAACCGCAATCGCGATAGGCTACAATTCGACCTTTATCAAAGTCGGAAAAGTGATGGTACGCATTTCTCCTCCTTACACGGGGCATCAAAACAACGTTTCACCAGGTAACGCAGGTCAACTGATGTTTGTGTCTGAGAATCGGTTGAAAAATGAGTCGTGTCAGCACGTTGTAGGTGTCGCCACCGGCGCCAAACTTCTGTGAATGCTTTCAAAAGCTAATCATTTGCATATCACAGCATCTTCTTCCTGTCGGTTAAATTTCGCGTCTGTAGAACGTGATCCTCGTGGTGTAGCTATTTTAATGGCCAGGAGTGTATATTTTCTGTATCTGAACGCCCGCTCTGAGACAGTCATTGCATCTTTGGAGCCAGGTGTACGAACTGGTTTAGTTGTGAACAAGCCGGCCGCGGTGACCGAGGGGACTGAGGCGCTCTAGTCACGGTCTGCATGGCCACTACGGTCGGGGGTTCGAATCCCCCCTCGGGCATGGATATTTGTGCCGTCCTTAGTCTTAGCTAGTTCATAAGTAGTTTGTAAGCTTAGGGACTGATGACCCCGTAGTCAAGTCCCGTAAGTTCTACAAACATTTGAACTTTTTTTTTTTTTTTTAGTTGTGAACAAGAGAATTGCGAGGCCTCAACTTGACAACAAGCTGCACGGGATTCGTGGCTCTATTTAACCTCAGCACAGCAGCGTCCCTTCTGGATCTGCACTGGAACTGTTTCTGTTTTCGCGACGGGTTTTTCACTCTTCGGCACAAGCGTCTTCCTCGTCTTCAGCACCAACACGACGCAGCTTCTCATCTGCCGACCACGTACTGGTAATGTACTGCAGCCATTCAGCTACAAAATCTCTGTTTTTCACGGTCTACGATGTCAGCATGTTGTAGTGGTAGTACGAGGCGTGTTTTTTTAAAGTAAGTAACGTTCTGAAACTTAAAAAAAAAAAAATAAAGGACGTGCTAAGATATCTCATTAATTTAATCCGCACTGGGTACCTACATCTGTTGTACATCTGTTGTCTACACATTGACGCCATTATAGTCTGATTCTTACTTGTTAACGTTGTGTACTGGGTGTTTAAGATGCCTCCGATAATCGTGACTCCCGCCGACTGTGAAGTACGATCTGTTATAAGAATTCTTAGTGCTAAATGCCTAAAAGCGATCGAGATTCATCGTGAGATCTGTGCAGTTTACGGAGAAGACATTATGAGTGATGGAATGGTAAGAAAGTGGGTGAGAGCATTTAAAGATGGCCTTACCAATGTGCATGATGAACAACGGAGTGGGCGTCCTTCGGTCGTTAATGAAAGTTTGGTACATGAAATGGACAATAAGGTGAGAGAAAAAGATGCTTTACGATTTCCTTCTTTGCTTGATGACCTTCCTAATGTTTCTCGTAGGTTTTGTATGGCATTGTGACCGAGCAAGACGATGAAGAAGTCAAAACAGTTGTGGTGCAGTGGTTAACAAGTCAGGCGGCAGACTTCTATGAGGAGGGTATTCAAAAACTGGTACAAGTGCCTCAGTATTGACGGAAATTACGTAGAACAGTATAATAAGGTACAGGCTTTCATGTAAAATTATCGAGATATCTTACCGTGTCTTTTTTTTAAATTTCAAAATGGTACCTTCTTAAAAAACACGCCTCATAATTGTACCAAGTTTGCAGAAATTGCTAATTCACTATCTTGTTTCTTATGTGGTGGCATTCAAAGAAACGGAATTATTCGGTATTCCCAGATCCCAGCTTTGTCTTTCACGGAACTTCAAACATCCTCCATTTTGTAAGCGTATATGTAATCCTTGTTCAGCGTCTTACGATAATAATTATTTAGATTTTATGAACTATTTCATTTCAGCCATCCTTTCGTCATTCTCATTTAATGCAAGTGTATTTTTGTTATTTTTGCAAGGAATCATTAACAAGAGAGGCACGTAGCTAATTAATGCTCAATAAACTCCCTTCATATTCAGTGATTAATAAAATGTACTATTCCAAACGCAGTCAGATAGCAGATAAGCGCTTGTCACATCAAACGACGAGTAAGCCAATTTCCAATTAATTCAGTATCAAAAGAGAGAATCGTTCATTTATCGACCTCTGTAGCAGTAACTTCCCCATTCATTCGCATACTTTGAAAGACGGTCGTCTTTCATCTTTCATTTATTTCTTTAATAAAATTGTGATTTATTTGATGTCGCATTTTGTTGAAACTAGAAGCCCACTCGCTTCAAGGCACGAGGAATAGCAATTTTATTTCATATTTTAAAATATTGGTTGCTGAAAAGTTAGTTAATATTGCCAGGATTTTGTTATTTTAATAATTTATTAATGTCTCTGTGAGAATGTGTACTTGTTTTACTTTTAAGTGGATGTGCAAGAATCTAATGGCTGTCTGAATGTGGGTAGTGATAGCTCGCTTTACATGGTTCTCTCTGGCTCAGATTCGATAGTTAGTCGTTACCAACCCATGCTGCTGATGCGACCAAAGAGGTTTCTACATCCTTTGGTTAAAAGCTAGTCGACGAATCTTCTCCAGGGCGAGTCTCGCAATCTTATCTTCCCACCACCGATGTTATCATGGGTTTTGCCCAGTTTCCGGTAGCTTTCCCATCTCCTGGCCGCTGAGTGGTCACTTTGAGCTCGGACCACAGAGAGGTAAGGTTGGTTCTGCTCTTGTGTCTGCAGAGTTGGTAGCGATTCGCTGTCTAGCATGTTTATCTTAGACTCTTGAACTTAGATGCATTTTTGGGAATATTTTCTCCGATCGTGCGTGGAAATTTGTTCTAGTTTTTCAATCCAGTGATTCCCAACAGATAAATGCGGTGTATGTGTTACTAGTTGCAGTTTGATAACGATCTGGTATATTCAAACCTTTTGTGATTATGTGGCAGTGTACGAATTAGACGATATGTTCATTTTTGTACAGTGGATGTGAAATTCTTCTTATCGTTTACTTCTGTGAGTGATATGTGTTCCACATGATTGGTTCTTAGAACAAAGCCATCAGCTTCCACTATTGATTGTTCCATGCCCATCAGGCAATCCTTCTGATATACACTGACATTTCGCGATTTTCTCTCCCCACCTATTTTGATTTCGCTGTTTCTTCTTCCGAACTTGTAGTATGCACTCAGTCTTTGTCAGTGATTCTCTCTGAGCCTTGCAAAACCTCCTTCAATAGTTTGCTTATGAAAATCTATATATTTCTAAGGGTTGCATGTCGTAGTTTTTATTCTCACTTTTCCGTATTTGTAAATGTATCACTTTTGTGCTATTTTTTTTAAAGAATATTTTTCGGAAATTGAATTTATACGTTTTTATCGGTTTTCGGAACCATGTGGGTCTGAACTCCGACTTCAGGGGTTTGCAGCTAGTCACTAGAATTCACGCCACTTCTCATAAAACCAGTGCCTAAATAGTTTACTCTCAGATTGGAGCTTAAGCGTCCGCCGTGATTTTGTGTAATGAATCCGATTTTTAACCACTTGACTTTCAGCGGAGTGCGATCATGTAACGTAGCCGTGTGTCCCCGTTAGCGCGTTTGCTCGCAGTCTAATACAAATGCAACTTAACGTTGCTATACTCACGCACCATCTCAAATCAGGCACGACAGACCAGAGTCGTCTCTTGGTCTACGATAGTGGCGCCTGCTTCTGCCTCGTTTCAGCAAGATGATTTTGGTGGGAATTAAGCTTTTATTTCGTACACTGGCCTACTTTTAACTTTAAAGAAGAATCTTTTAACTTCACAAATAATCAACACAAAACGAAATTTGTTGTGGCAAAAGTATAATAAGATTATAGATTAAGTTATCCCACGTCGTTGCATCTTATTCGATGGGTCGGCGAATGACGTTTCTCCTTGAATTTCTCTTCTTCTTCTTCGATATACGCCAGAGTGTATCCCTTCTATATCCGACTTCAGCATGTCTTTGTACCTCAGTCGTAGCCGACCACTAGGTCTTTTGTATCTGAGATGTAGTTCGTACATTTTTCTTGGTAGTCCATCGTTACGAAGCATGTGCCCATACCATCTAAACCGGTGTGTGGTTATTCGGTCTTGTAGTTTTATGACTTGAACATTATCTCTACATGTCTTTCCGACCATACTACGAACGAATCTCATTTCCCATGCTCGGATTCTGCTGACATCATTCTTTTTCAAGGTCCATGATCGCAACAATATGTCAAAATAGGTAGGTAATATGTTTCATAGATGACTATTGCATTTTCTTGGTATTTTTGTGTTCCGTATTAGATCTTTGACTATTCTGTAGAAATTGCTATCTATTTGAAATCTGGGTGTGATTTCTTCATCTATAGAACCATTATTGGAGATAATACTACCCAGGTAAAACTGATGAGTCATCCGTAGATGTTGCCCTTCCAGTTCTGTGTGTACCATAGGTTGTCGAGATCTTTTCATAACTCGCTTTTCTCTTAGCTGCAGATGAGCCCGTATTCTTTATCAGCTTCTGTCCATGTGTGTTTGGAGCTCTTATCTAGAATCGCCCCACATACATATGTTTTCAGCGAACAAGATGGCTTTCAAAGATTCACCTCCGATGTTTTGGTGTACGTTTCTTTGAATGTTGTTCATTACAGTGATGAAGAGAAGCGGAGACAGAACCCCGCCCTATATTATCGCAGATTTTATGGCGAAGGTTTCGGTAATTCCCACTGCGTGTTTTCACTTTACTGTGATTAAGTGCATCTTAGAATTAAGTTACAGGGTTAGTACTATAGCATTTTAGTTATTAAGCAAGAGGATGGAACTGTACGAAATTTTAGGAAGATTGGGCTAATAGAAAAGGTATAGGCAGTTCATCTACATCTATCTACGTAGATACTCCGCAGACCACCGCAAGGAAAAAAATGCTTATATGCCTCCGTACGAGTTCTAATTTCTCTTATCTTGTCTATGTGATCGCTACGCGAAATGTAAGTAGGCGGCAACAAGATCGTACTACACTCAGCTTCAAATTCCGGCCGTCTAAATTTCCTTAACAGAAATTCACGTAAAGAACGTGTCTTTTCTCCAGCGATCCCCAATTGAGTTGCCGGAGTATTTCCGTGACACTCGAACCTACCAGTAACGAACCTAGCTGCTCGCCTCTGAACTGCTTCTACATCTTCCTTTAAACTGATCTCCTTCGGGTCCCAAACACGAACAATACTCCAGACGTGGTCGTACAAGCGTTTAATATGCGGTCTTCTTTACAGATGAAGTACATATTCCCAAAAATTCTCCCAATAAATTGAAGTCGGCTGTCCGCCTTACTCACAGCTGTCAAATAAATGTTCAAATGTTTGTAAATATATCGGATCAAACTGCGTGGTCATCAGTCCGTAGGTTACAAACTACTTAAACTAAGGTAAAGTAACCCAAGGACAACAAACACACAACTGCCCCAGGGGGGACTCGAACCTCCGATAGCGAGCAACCGCGCGCACCGCAGCAAGGCGCCTTAGACCGCTCGGCTACTCCACCGCGGCTCTCACAACTGTCCTTATATGTTCGTTCCATTTAATATCGCTCTGCAATGTTACGCCTAGATATTTGACGACGCGAGTGCATCAAGTAGCTCACTACTAACGCTGTATTCGAACATTATGGGATTGTTTTTCCTGCTCATGAGCATCACCTTATATTTTTCTACATTGAGCTGCCATTCTTCGCACCAACTAGAAATTTTGTCTGAGTCATCCTGTATGCTATTACAGTCAGTTACAGACGACACCCTCCCATACACCACAGCATCATCAGCAAACAGCCGCTGTCCATCAGATCATTTATATAGATAGAAAATAATAGCGGTCCTATCACACTCACCTGGGGCACGCCTGACGATACACTCTGATGAACACTCGCCATCGAGAACAACGTACTGCGTTCTATTACTTAGGAAGTCTTTCAGCCAGTCACAAACCTGTGAACCTATTCCATAAGCTCGTATCTTCGATAGCAGTCTGCAGTGCGGCACCGCGTCAATAGGAACAGTTCAGCACTCGTACTCCACTCATGGTAGTCGTTTAAAAAAATACTATAATTCAAAGTTCCCAAGGTAATTATTTGACAATTTTATTTAATACTCGTTTCACTGCGTACTATATGGAGACAAATCAGAAAATCTGTAAGTGTTCAACGCACAGGAATGTCAGTAATTTTGTAACATAAAAGATAGCTACCGTGACAGCGTTCTCCGTCACTAAGCGGGTGCTTCTTGGTCGCGTCAAGGCGCGGCTCGCGTATGTAAGAAAGGTCTCCGCGTAGACGGGGGCAGTTCACGTCAAAATGTTCAAATGTTTGTAAATCTATCGGACCAAACTGCGTGGTCATCAGTCCGTACCTTACAAACTACTTAAGGTAAAGTAGTCAACAATCCGAAGATTGGTTTGAACACCACAGTGCTTTACTAGGCATGGTCCTGTTTGAAGGTGGTATGCCGTTGCCTACCTCCGACCTTCGAACTGACTTACCCAGCCAGTTAAAGGGGGACCTACAGTTTAACGTGGGTTCCGAACCACGGTGCTTCTCGGTATTTTTCACATGAGCGATAGTGCCAGAGCTGAAAGAAGTGGAAAGTGACATAAAAATCCTAGGACCTGGCAGGGATCGAACCCGCGACTTAAGGATTTGTAGTCTGGCACTCTACCACTGTGCAATCGAGGCGCACTGTGCAACCGCGGCGCACTTCACAAACTACTTAAACCTAGGTAAACTAACCTAAGGACAAACACCCATGCCCCAGGGAGGACTCGAACCTCCACGGCGAACAACCGCGCGCTAGGCAGCGAGACGCTTTAGACCGCTCGGCTACTCCACCGCGGCAGTTCACGTCAAACTGAGATCGCGTACACTCCGCGTCAGCAGGGAACAGCAGGGACTCCTTTTCGATGTTCTATTTCGCGTTGACGGCCATTAACATAAAGTATGAAAATCCGCATGGCAAGTGTTGAGAATCCTCACCACTTATGAGGCGAGAATTAACTGACTTGATAATCGAGATGCTAAAGCTAATTACTTGGCAGTTCGAGTGCAAGCCGTATCAGCACTGTTGCATGTACAGTTTCGTTGTGTGTGTGTGTGTGTGTGTGTGTGTGTGTGTGTGTGTGTGTGTGTGTGTTGTGGTCTTCAGTCCGGAGACTGGTTTGATGCAGTTCTCCACAAAACCCTATACTGAGCAAGCCTCTTCAACTCTACATAAGAACGTCAACCTACATCTGTTTGTATCTGCTTACTATATCCATCTCTTGGTCTTCCTCTGCGGTTTTTACCTCACACACTTCCCTCCAACGCTAAATTCACAATTCCTTGAAGTCTAAGAATGTGTCCTAGCAATCGAACCCTTCTTTTAGTCAAGGTATGCGAAAAGTTCCTTTTCTCTCCAATGCTGTTCAGTACCTCTTCATTAGTTACGCGATCCACCCACCTAATCTTCAGCATGCTTCTGTAGCACCACATTTTAAAAGCCTCTATCATCTTCCCATCCGCACTGTTTATCGTCCATGTTTCACTCCCATACAAGACAACACTCCATACAAATGCCTTCAGAAAGGACTTCCTTAAACTTAAATCAATATTCGATGTTAACAAATTTTTCTTTTTTAAGAATTATTTTCTACCCATTGCCATTATGCATTTTATATCCTCTGTACTGCGACCATTATCTGTTATTTTACTGCCCAAGTAACAAAACCCATCTACCTCCTTTATTGTTTCGTTACCTAATCTGATGCCTTCAGCATCACCTGATTTTTAATTTATTGTCCCTAACTAAACAGCAAAAAAATCATGCTGTTTAGTTAGAGACAATAAATTACTTAACAATCTAATCTCTCATGTGCGTGTGATGATGTCTTTAAAGAATGTACAAATTTATTCAGAATTGCGTAAATTCGTCTTCGTCGTAGCTACAGAGTTTTCTGAAAATGATGAACATTCTGTTACAGTTTCGAAGACCTGAAGTATGGACTAGGTTAAGAGCAGTGTGATCTTCATCGCTTTCTGGTAGCTTATAACATAGGTTTTCAGACTCTAGATAAGGTAGCTTTTGTGTCCCAGCCTCGTCGCCGCTTTTGGTGTCTCGTTTCCGTCGTAGGTGTCGGTGGCCGAGTGGAATGAGACCGACACAGGAATAAAGATAGCACGCTGGTGCAGGTACGGAGGGGAGCAGCCAGTGCAGAAACTAGAAACACTAGAGTAAATTAGAACGAGATATATATTGCACAGAATTTATACAATACTTAACTTTTACACAATTCAGTACTGCAGAGTGCTGATACATAGTTGAGTTAGAGTCCTGCCTAGTGCCTAACTGATAGCCAAGTCTTCACTGGTGCCTATCTGATTACGAAGTCTTTACTGGTTCCTCTCTGAGTCCCAAGTGAACGATGTCGTTCAGTGGTGGCCACGAGCGGAGTTGCAGCAGAGGGCGCTCGTGGCTGTCGTCGTAAGAACGCCGCGCCGTGCGTGCATGGCGGCGCGCGGCGAAAGTAGGTGGCGCGCACTTTGTACTTGTGCGATTCCACACCCCTCCCCTCCAAACCGCCGTGCCGTCGTGGCGTAGGGCTGAGGGCCACGGCGACGGCACTGGGAGGAGGGCCTGGGCGGGGGCGTTACTGGTGGGACGGGCGTCGTAGCAGAGGCTGGGATCGAGACGCCGTCCGCGCCCCGGCATCCGCCTTGCGATCCTCCAGGAAACCCGCCGAAACCTGAGGAAGGGCGCACACCCCCGCCCAGAGGGAGCAGGTCATCTTCTTCTGAGGTGCGTGGCCCAAGCTGGGGGGGCTCGCACGGTCCCGGAGTCCCTCTCGGTGACGCTGTCAGCTGAGGCGGCGACAGAGGCGGAGGGGCCGACTGCGTAGGAGGCGCGTCGACATCCATCGGGATCTCGTAGCCCGGCGAAGCTGGGCCCGGCGGCGAGCGATGTGGCTGTGCTCCCTGGCGGTGAACTGGGTCTGGAATCAAGAAACCGGAGATAGGATCGCGCCGCCTGTGCAAGCGCAATTGGTTTGCGTGGCGCCGCAGCTCCGACCCTGTGGAAGAACGTACAACTTACATATTGCGACCGAGCACGCGCTGAATGATGCCTGGCAACCATGTCTTCTTGTTGCCAGCAAACACCCTGTACAGCACCGGCGTGGAAACCTGAAAATGCGTAGCGCCATACGAACCGACTCGGTGCGTGGGAGGCTGCAGCAGGTGAAGGAGAGTGCGGTGACGGCGGCCGTGTAGCAGCTCGGCAGGAGACGGGCCGTCACGTGGCATGCACCGATACGTAGACAAGAAAATTTGAAGAGCTTGCTGCCTGGAGTGCTGACTTTTCATCTTTTCCATGTGTGACTTGAATGTTCGAATGAAACGTTCTGCTACACCATTGGACTGAGGGTGAAAAGGTGCGGTGGTAGTATGCTGAATGCCATTCACACGACAAAACTGTTGAAATTCCGCACTAACAAACTGAGGTCCATTGTCACTGACGATAGTTTCAGGCAACCCTTCGATGCAAAACACTGATGTTAAGGCACTGATTGTACTAGACGTTGTAGTTGAGTTCATGGCAATCACGAAAGGTAACTTGCTGAAAGCGTCTACAACAATTAACCATCGCGTATTCCAGAAAGGTCCGGCAAAGTCAATGTGTAAACGTTGCCATGGTCCCTTGGGGCGTGGCCAGTCTGAGAAACGTTGCGGAGGAGCCGCCTGATGCTCCGCACAAACAGTACACTGAGACGTCATGTGCTCTATCTGAGCGTCCATACCAACCCAGGTACAATGACGTCTGGCCAATTGCTTTGTCCTAACAATACCCCAATGTCCTTGATGCAGGAGGCGTAACACTTCTCGTTGCAGGGATCGAGGAACAATCACTCTTGTTTGGTCGTTGTCCGTATGTAACAACAGAACACCCTGACTAAAAGATAATGCATGACGTTGTGCAAAATTACGTCGAAACAGAGGCGAGGCCGTTGAATGTCTTTGGCTCTGGCAGGCCACCCAGAGCGAACAAAACGTGCCACCACACTTAGGTCTGCATCCGCAGCTGTTTCCTGTGCAACCCGACGAGAGTTTAAAGGAATGTCTGCGACAGCGGAAGCATCTCTGGAGTCTATCTGACAACATGCCATATCTGAAGAATCAAACGACACATCCTGGCCAACCGGAAGTCGGGAAAGTGTGTCCGCGTTGACGTGTTTCTTGGTAGGTTGGTACAAAATATCATACTGATAATTAGACAGTATTAAGGACCATCTCTGAAGCTTTTGTGCCGTTCGTGGCGGAATTGGCTTTGTGGGTGAGAACAACGACGTGAGAGGCTTGTGGTCAGTCAACAAATAGAATTTTCTGCCATAGAGATAATGATGAAACTTTGTGACGCCGTAAATGATTGCTAAGGCCTCCTTTTCTATCTGACTGTAATTCTGTTGCGTCGGCGTCAGTAGCTTGGATGCAAAGGCAATAGGTCGATCGTGAGAACCAATACGATGCGACAAAATTGCACCTAGACCGTACGACGAGGCGTCAACTGCTAGCACCACAGGCTTCTGTGGGTCAAAGGGAATCAAACATGCATCACTGAGTAGTGCAGACTTTAATTTGTCAAAGGCAACCTGGCAATCTTTAGACCATACAAAAGGAACATTCTTCCTACGTAAGTGATGCAGTGGAGCTGCAATCTGAGAGGCATTGGGAATAAATGTGAAATAATAGTTAAGCTTTCCCATGACTGCTTGCAATTCCTGCACATTCTTAGGAGGAGGCAAGTCTTTGATTGCTCGAAGAGGTGACTGTAAGGGATGGATTCCTTGGGCATTAATCACAAGGCCTAGGTACTCTATTTCAGTTTGAAAAAAAAAAAACGAACACTTTGGTTTATTACAACGTAGACCTGCTGCAGTCAAAACTTTGAAAAGGCACTCCAGGTTTGCTAAATGTTCTTCAACTGTACGTCCGGATACCACAATGTCATCTAAATAGTTCGAGCAACAAGGTACCGAAACTGTCAGCTGTTCCAAAAAACGCTGAAAAATAGCAGGGGCGCAAGAACTGCCAAAGGGTAGGAGTTGAAATTGAAAAAGGCCCATGTGAGTATTAATGACGAAAAACTTTTTTGACTCGTCATCAAGTGGAATCTGTAAGTATGCCTCTGCTAAATCAATCTTGGAAAAGAAGCGAGACTTTCCTAATTTGTCCATCAGTTCCTCAGGTCTGGGCATGGGATAAGTGTCCACAATTGTTTGACTGTTCACTGTTGATTTGAAGTCCGCACAGAGACGAAGTTTTCCTGACGGCTTGGGTATAATTACTATAGGCGAGACCCACTGACTCGCAGAAACAGGAGAAATCACCCCACTATCTTGCCAACGTTTAAGTTCCTCTGCAACTTTATCACGAATTGCGATAGGCACTGGTCTAGCTTTACGAAATTTTGGTACTGCAGATTCCTTCAAAGTTACATGTGCCACGAAATCTTTTGCGCAACCTAGTTCCGGCGACAACAAGTCACTGTATTTTTCACACAATGCATTTATTCTGTCCTGAGGCACGACTGACGAAATTTGAAGCACATCTCTTTGAATCGATAAACCAAACAAGTCAAAAGCATCTAGTCCAAAAATGTTCTGTGTAGATTTGGCCTGAAGAACTACAAAAGCAACTGTTTTTGTTACACCTTGAAAAGAGGCAGGCAGGCTACACGTGCCTAGCACGGGAATATTCTGTCCTGTGTACGCTGTTAACACTTGCTGTGACGGCGACAATTTTGGCGAACCCAGCAGTTCATAAGTATCTTTATTTATTAATGTAACCGCGGAACCAGTATCAAGCTGAAATTTCACAGTCTTATTGTCTATGCAAAGAGTCACAAAAAGCTTTTGCTTGTGGCGCTCGACAGGTGCGCGAATGTGGGCAACGTCTGATTGAACTTGTTTACTACGCTTGCGCATGCGCGGGCTGCGTAGTGAAGTAAGCGGCGCAGACTCGGCACACAGATTAATATCACTGTCACCAGATGCCACTACCGCCGGATCGGCGTCCGCGCAATGCGAGGCTACTACAGAGTCACTAACTACTGCACTACACTCTTGAGCAGCTACTTGATGTCTACTGTCACTAGCTACACAGTACTGGGCACTTTTACAATAAGAAGTTGCAGAAGGCACTAGGTTCACTACAGGATTGCACTGTACATTGTCACTTTGCTTGTCCCGAACCCTTTTCCGTTGCACAGATGTACGCACTCGTCGGCGCTTGCGGCGTGGCTCAATACATAGTTTTGCAATAGGTGCAGAAGAATTTCCTTGCAATTGAGAACCAAGTAAAGCACTGTTCAAATCCACAGCGTCTTTGACATTGATTGTATGCACTGCTCTCGCACTTTGCGAAACACTGTTTCTAACGTTACTGTTCTTTGAGTTTTTAATTCGCATACACACAGACTGCACATGTCCCGATTTGCCACATTGATAACAGGTTGCGTTGCGACTAGGGCAATGAGCACGCTTGTGGCGAGACACACACTGGTGGCAAGATTTACGTACATTTTTCTGAAATGAGCGTTGGCGCCCGTTATTTATATCACTGTTCCTAACACGACGGGGCGACCTTTGTGTCGCACTTTTACACTGGCTACTGTTCACTGTCTGTTCAGCACGGCCTGTACTATTGTAAGAATCACTAGTGCTACACTGAGAACTACGGCTAGGAAAGCGTCAGTTACGGCGCACTGAATTTACACTGTGGCTTTGCATTTCTACATCTGCTAAGTCAAAAGTATCATGCGCTTCTATAAGCTGCAGTACACTGTCTAATGAAGGGTCTGACTGTTTTAGAATTGCTGCCCTAATTCTGGGGTCCTGAATGTTCTGCGTAATCGCATCCCTCAACATCACGTCACTATACGAAAGTCCACAAGAGCAAGTAAATTTACATTTGCGGGTTAAGCCCTTCAATTCCGTAATCCACTCTTGGTGTGACTGCTCAGGTAATTTTTTAAGACTGAAAAAGCGGTACCGCGCAGCGGCTACAAGAACTTTTCTCTCATAATGAGCATTTAGTGCCTCTACTATTTGTTCAAAGTCTACATAACGAGGAGATGCTTGCGGGAATAGTTTCTGCAGTAATACGAAGGTTTTGGGGCCCACCACGGACAATAAAAGATGCTTAACAGTCTGACCTGTAAGTTGATGAGCCGCGACGAGTTCTTGAAACTGTGCGAATTAGTCGCTCCATTCTTCCTCACGTTCGTTGTACTGGCGAAACGTAGGAAGCGTTGCGGCGGCAGGTGTCAGCTGCTGAAGCGGCGGCTGTTGTTGGTTAGCTGCTTGCGCTGTGAGCTGGGCCACTGCCTGCAGGAGTTGTGTGATTTGCGCCGTCTGTAACTGAATAATTTCCATTAAGTTTGGGTTCGGGGTAGTGGCCATGCTGACCGATTAGGCGCCGCGCATACAAGTAAATTATAACAAAACACAAATGCAATATGAAAGAGGACGCTCTGCAACAAAAAAGTCCACAAAACACGTAACAAAATATCTTCCCCCAAAATTCTTATAATAAGGGTGGGTGGGCGGGAGCAATTTCTGCGTGCTCCGACTACTGCTGTCTGGCTGCTGCAAGCGGGCTGGTCCAAGGTTCTATCACTCCTCGTCGTCACTTTTGTGTCCCAACCTCGTCGCCGCTTTTGGTGTCTCGTTTCCGTCGTAGGTGTCGGTGGCCGAGTGGAATGAGACCGACACAGGAATAAAGATAGCACGCTGGTGCAGGTACGGAGGGGAGCAGCCAGTGCAGAAACTAGAAACACTAGAGTAAATTAGAACGAGATATATATTGCACAGAATTTATACAATACTTAACTTTTACACAATTCAGTACTGCAGAGTGCTGATACATAGTTGAGTTAGAGTCTGCCTAGTGCCTAGTGCCTAACTGATAGCCAAGTCTTCACTGGTGCCTATCTGATTCCGAAGTCTTTACTGGTTCCTCTCTGAGTCCCAAGTACACGATGTCGTTCAGTGGTGGCCACGAGCGGAGTTGCAGCAGAGGGCGCTCGTGGCTGTCGTCGTAAGAACGCCGCGCCGTGCGTGCATGGCGGCGCGCGGCGAAAGAAGAAGGCGCGCACTTTGTACTTGTGCGACACCACAGTAGCATAGATAAAAAGTCAGGCACAACAACAGATAATTAATTACAGGCAAAAAGAACAAAACAATCCGTCGTCCCACAGCAACACCGACAAAATGTGAAATGTAACTTGGCGCAAACTGTTGAAAACATCAGTAATAATTATGAAAAAATAGAAACAGTTAAAAACTACAATGAATACAAAAAGACATACATGTTATTAACAAGTAATTGTTGAAACATTTAGAAACTAGTGCCGACCGGTCGACTCGTACACTTGGTCCGTCACCAAAGATTGTTTAAGCGGACTTGGTCATGATCGGGCTGCATTTTCATACCTTGCTTTCGGTGCACATTGCTTTTGATCTACACTGCGGGGGAAGTCGCAATTTTGCACCAACACTGAATGACATTAACTCAAGCTGTAATAGAAAATGTATTGAACTATCCGTCATAGTTTAAAAATTACAATATTTTGCCTAATAAATGTTTTTATAATACACATTTGCAATCCGGAACCATTTTCTGGTTCATCATCAGCATAATAGCATTTAGACAGTGGCAGGCTGCTCTCAAAATTCGTAGGAACGCATTATGCCTCTTGTTTTGTAGTTTGGAGGATATTTGAAGAAATAGAAAAACCCTTTATTACTGTCTTGTCTAAAAATTACCGTTAAAATTATATACAGAATGACAAACATGGATCATTCCTACAACGTATTAGGCATAATACAAAGATATTGTCTCATTTTTCAATTGGGAGAAATTTGGTGAACATAGCTGAACCATTATTAAGATGTTCTGTAAACGTAGCTTCGAGAAAATGAGAAAGGATGTTCACAGTGATTTTGACTCACCGTACGCCTCTTTCAGAACATTCCAGTGGTATAATCTTGTTCAGCAGCTTCTTCTTTATCCTCTGCAGACATTTTCAGGGGCCTTTTCCATACTCTGGACTCTTTAGTGATGGCTTGCGCAGCCCTTTCAGCTTCAACAAATCGCCGGCCGCGGTGGCCGAGAGGACTGAGGCGCTCAAGTCACGGTCTGCACGGCCACTACGGTCGGGGGTTCGAATCCCCCGTCGGGTATGGATATTTGTGCCGTCCTTAGTATAAGGTAGTTGATAAGTAGTTTGTAAGTTTAGGGACTGATGACCCCGTAGTTAAGTCCTATAAGCTTAACAAACATTTGAACATTTTCAACAAATCGCTGACCATCATGCAGTCAGAGCAGCTATCATATTATTTACTGGTTGGATGCGTAATTTCTCCATTACTTTTGTTCTGCTGATTACACCGTCATTGAAACAGATAATAGCATCCATCACCCCTATTTTCAATACTGTCCATCCAACAAACACTGTTTTCGGTACTCGTTGCAGCTGTTGGAACTCACATTAGGATTTTGTTTACGGCCATGTAGACATTTGCAACGACCCTGTATATGACTGTGGCAGGCATGGAATGTTTATGGTGAAATTCCTTGCCTTAAGCGTGGTCAGCGTGCAAACATTTGTTCAAAGAGCGCTTAAGACTACAATAACTGTTTAAAATTAAATTAACCATTCATTTTTGAAAACGGGAGAAACTTCTCTTCCATGTGCAGGCAAACATTTTTTTCCGATTTTTCAGTAATCTTCACGTCCTGGTCCCCTTAAGGATCATTTCCAAAAATGGTAGTTTGGAAACCTCCGTTGTTATACATGGTTGAATTTGATATGTAACATTCTTTAATTTGTAGCCTAAACATGTAATTTTACAAAAATTAATTGATGTTGGTAAGGGTATTTTGCAAATTTTGACTATACTTTTTTTACCACTAAATATACTTGTTTATCTCTTATGGATTCGGAGATAATTGTCCAAAACCCAACACGTCATTTTACCTTACAAAGAGTGTTTGCACCCTTACATTTGCACCATTATCGATATAAGATAATACGTGTCGTTATTTTCTACTACTTTCTGCGATTAACCCAAAGATCGGTTTGCTTGTAACAAGAGTTACAATTTACGAAACACTACAGTATAATAGGTGTACCAGGATTTCACAATTGAATTACGATCTGCGCATATCTCTGTAATGGCAAGAGCGTGGTTGACACCTCTGTCCTTCAATATTTTCCCGTTATAAAGGTAACGGCACGATTCGGCCGTCTAGGTACCAGGAACGTACGCCGCCTTCCTTGTTTAGTGTAAGAGCTCGCCGCTGAGCTTATAAGACGCTCTGTTTCCAGCAACAGCGGCCTCCACTCAATGAAAACTCGCGGAAAATAAATGGTCGGGAGAGCCGAAACGCTAAAGCTGCAGCTTACGGGGCATTAATGGTCGGCAGACCGGAGGGATCGTTCAGCCTCCAAACTGGAAGCCTCTGCGGACTTTGGTAATCTATCTTCACCTGTTACCGAAAATGGCCTTACATGTCGCTTCTCGGAGGTTGTGATACCAGGAATATAGCGACACCGCTGTCCTATGAATCTGCTTTACCAGGAAGAACAGGAAAATTATTTTTCTTGCGCTCTGTGTAGTCGGAAGAACACATGATTAAATATATAGATGATTTGGGGGTATACAGTATGTCGTACAGAACTGCCATGTTACGCAAGAATAGTGGCTCTAAAAACGACTGGAGATAATTTTAATCCACTCTCTCGGGTATAAAGGGAAACATTTTCTCATTCTGACGTCCATAAAAAACGTGTAATGATTGACCGTGTTTCTATACAGAGCAAAAGGGAAGATCACTGAAACTTAGATTCAGGGAACAATAATTCAAGGAAGCAATAATGTTCATAGCTCCATTTATGCTGAACGTCATACAATGTGCACATTTCCCTATAAAACTGGAAGATACAAAGATTTTATACAAGGAAAACAAAGTTTTTAAAAAGGAATTTTGTAGAGAAATTTAAAATTTTAAGCAGAAGAATTAGATAGTTAACTAGTATCACCACCAGATGTAGCGTCGGTTTGTATGTATTCCGTTCCTGTGTTCAGTTACTGTCAAATTCATCTGTAACTGTAATGGAAGTACGATGAGGGCATTCACGTAAGTTTATTTCTTGCTTTTATATATATACTAGATGACTCGGTGAACTTCGTATCACTTACCTCTTACTATAAACCATATTAATTTAAAACATACTATTTCAGACGCAGTAGCTTTATAAAGGCATCATCCGATAGTCTAAGTATCGGCTCGATAGTGGGCGAAAAGAGTGGGCAAATCACGCACACATGTCCAGGATAATGTTGCATATTGCTGGAAGTTCAGGGAAGGTTTAAACGGTGATAAAATATGGAAAAATTGCGAGAAAAATTTAGATTTATAACATGTAAAATAATGACTTGGTTGTTGTTTTGGGTTGTTCAGAAACATACTTTGAAAGAGTAAAGTTCGCTTTACACGAACTGAACCAGTATACGAACTGTCAAAGATAAAAATGAACTGCTGTTCGTTAGTCTCGCTAAAACTCGAGATCGGCTGAATCGATTTGGCTGATTCTATTGCGATGAAATCTGGTGTGGAGATAGCTTCAGCGCTTAAGTACCGGATAAGATACTTTAGAAAGTGTGTAATTCAACATATGTTTTGATTTGATGTATATAAAGCGAAATATCGAAAAATAATTACTCCCTGCAAAAGCTGTTTACTCTTTGACTCCTTAACTATTTTTTCAGAAGTTATAACTAACTTTTAAAAATGCACTGTCCCTTTTGTAAAAAGCGAGTTGGACGGCAGAACAACAGAGGTACCCGTCCTAGGAAAAAAGTATATATAACGAACAAAACAAAAAGAGAATTACCCCTCTCCGTCGTGCGAATAGTCAGTTATACTGCTGAATTCAATCAAAAACTCGTTGAAAAATGCAGTTTAAGATTTTCTCAAATTTTTCAATTTTCCGGTAGATTAAAAAAAAAAAAAAAAGTTTTCATACACACCTTGTCCTGTCAAGCCGTACTCAAGTGAAGCTTTTACAACCTTGTGGCAACTGATTGTTATTAACAGAAAAATCGCTTTTGGTTTTTCCTGAATTTTCCTACTTTCTGGGCGACTATTCCAAATATTTATTTGATGCGAACCTTCCTCTTGCTTTCAACATGAAATGTACAAAATTTTATCGCAATTGGACGAACTGTATTGATAGCGCACTGGAAAAAGCGGTTTCAGTTTTTTCCCGATTTTCCTCTTTTCCGGACAACTTTTCCATATTTTATCACCGTTTAAACCTTCCCTGGACTTACACGAATATTTAAAGACTGAAATGAGCCAAATCGGTTCAGCCGTTTTCAAGTATTAGCGAACAGCAATTCATTTTGATATACATAGATATATTACCGTCAGTACACGAATTCTATGATGTTTAAGTGCACATATACACCAAGCAATATTCCATACAGGTATTTTGTTATTTCGAACCTTTTTAATAAAGCCTCTGAAAGTCGGATGTTTTCAGGTTAGGTAGTATCTTGACGAATGCATAGCGCCAGGACGCCTATATTGCCCGAGATCAGGAGTAAAGCGGCGCGGTACGCCACAAGATAGGTCACTCTCATGCAGTGGAAGTCTATATGGCCAGGCGTTGCTGCCTTCACTTGAGGCCCGAGTAAGGCAAAACTGAAAACATCAGGTCTTTGTTCTGTGAGACGACTGGCACACTGATATTCTGTACATATTAAAGTGCGGTATATATATTGCGACATTAGAGCGAATTTTTGTTATCCACCTCTGTACCAGCGCACCAAACGGCCAGTATGGGACACTACTGAGATGGCACAACCTTACGGCCATACGGTAGACCACGCTGAATTTGGCCTCTGCACTCTGATGGTCTCCAAGCTCCCTTTCGAAGTTCCATCAGTTGTTGTGATGAAAGCATTCAAACGTTACGGTAACGTGGTAAAATATCTATAATATCATAACACTGGGCAGCAAAACCAGATCGAACTTACAGGGGGCTGTAGACCTATAGTCATGTACGAAGACTACCGCATACGTGCTTTGACTGCGGCCAGGAAGGCCATGTACGATCGGTATGAATCCAATAAGTGAGGTTGGTGCTGATCCAACACAGACAGACAATAGTCTGTGACGTTGTTCGCCACGCAGCGTCCACTCCACTGCACATAACCCATGTCACGCCTACAAAAGCGACAGACGTTCCTGTCCAGAACCACAACACAATGCCACCCTTCGTTATTGACGTCAGCGCAGCTAACCACACACAAATCTTCCCCCCTCCCCCACTTCTATCTCTGGCTGAAATACCTCAACAGGCTGGCAGTGTTGACAAGATTGATGTCGAACGAGGAATTGTACCATCTGCCTTCCTCGCAACGGGGACAGCGTAGGATGACTGCCGCCCAGATTCCGACAAGCAACAACGTATGCGCAAACAACGCTCCCCGTGAAAATACAAGAAGCGGTGCCCTGTGACAGGTATGGGAAAAACGATCGGTTAAAACCGGAAGCATTTTAGTTCTGAATAATCGTTTTTTCAGTATTTATTTGGTGTCAGTTGTAACCGGTTTTTTAAGTTATTGCCAGTAACTGGGTAAAAACACCGGTAGGACCAATAACTATATTCTGTAGTAGTGGTTCGAAATGTATCTTTTTGTTTTTAAATAATTAAAAAAAAATTAAAACCAGTAACATTTGCACATAAAATTTCCCCTGCTGTGAAATATTAGGTTATCACAAAAACTAGGAAATGCGATCTGTGATAATTTAAGAACAGTTCCGAGGCAGAAACGAGCAACAAACACATGGCACAAAAATTGGTACAGCTGTTGTTGGGGCATCAGTGCACCCGTTGCCTAGTGGCGTGGTGTACTAGACGACGCGTATGCTCGTACGGCAGTCGCCAGTCGCCAGTCGCCAGTCGCCAGACATCGTCTGTGTTTTAAATGGCGCCATCCCGAGTGCTTCCTTATTTGTCTGCTATTTCTATAAATTTTGTGTCAGATAAATGATATATAATAAAGTAGAAACAGGAATTCATTCATGTTGTTGTTGTTGTTGTTGTTGTTGTGGACATCAGTCCGGAGACTAGTTTGACGCAGCTCTCCACAATGCCCTATCCTGAGCAAGCCTCTTCAACTTCACATAAGAATGGCAACATACATCTGTTTGAATCTTCTTACTGTATCCATCTCTTGGTCTTCCTATGTGGTTTTTAACCCACACACTTCCCTCCATCGCTAAATTCACAATTCCTTGATGTCTAAGAATGTGTCCTACCAATCAATCCCTTCTTTTAGTCAAGGTATGCCAAAAATTTCTTTTCTCCTCAATTCTGTTCAGTACCTCCTTATTAGTTACGCGATCCACCCACCAAATATTCAGAATTCTTCTGTAACACGACATTTCAAAAGCCTCTATCCTCTTCCTGTCCGCACTGTTTATCGCACATCTTTCACTCCCATACAAGGCAACACTCCTCACAAATACCTTAAATCGGTATTCGATGTTAACAAATTTCTCTTTTTCAAGAATGCTTTTCTACCCATTGCCATTGTGCATTTTATATCCACTGTACTGCGACCATCGTTTGTTATTTTACTGCCCAAGTAACAAAACTCATCTACCTCCTTTATTGTTTCGTTACCTAATCTGATTTTCTTAGACTGCACTCCATTACCCTAGTTTTGCTCTTGTTAATATTCACCTTATATGCACCTTTCAGCACTCTGTCTATTCCGTTCAACTGCTCTTCCAGGTCCTTTGCTGTCTCTGACAGAATTACTATGTCGTCGGCAAAACGCAATATTTTTAATTCTTCACCCTGAAATTCATTCATAGTATATATATAAACATGGAAGCTATCCACAAGCTCCACAGTGAAACTGCGGACGAAATTCATAATGAACAGAGTGTTGTTACCTCCACCTCAAGTTCGTTAAGACTTTAAACAGAAAGAAACTGTTCTGTTGCCTGGGTCTACATTATAGGCCTGTATCTGTTTGTAGCCCTTGGCCAACTTAACACGAAAGACAGACTTCACCAACCTCAGTTTGAAGGAAAGTGTAATGCAAAAGTCTGAGGGAGTCTTAAAATTTTTCAACTATTGATTTATACATTTGTAACTGTAAATAATAGCATTAAAAAATTAAAAACTGGTTGCTTAAAAAACCAATTATTTTGAGCAGTTTTTTCAGCACGGTTAAAATGAAGAAGAAAAAATCGGATGTATCGAAAATTGGTTGTTTAAGCAATTACCGCCTTTTTACCCTGTAATGCAAGTCTTCTTTGAATGCACCCACATGACGAGGATTCGACATTGTATGACGAAAACGGCTCAACCATACAGGTGATCCCCCCCCCCCTCACCACAACATGTCCGAGGCCGTTTTAATAACACACCTCTTTCCCACCAGTGTAATGCAGTCTGCTGGGACTCCCTCTCCTTCACCAAACTCTTCAGAGTAGCAGTAGTACCCTACGTCCTCATTTATGTGCTAGATGTATTCCGGGCTTTTTCTACCCTCTGCAGCTCCCCCCTAGTACAATGACGGCTATTCCATCATCGTAACGTGTCGCTTATCATCCTGCCCGTTCTTCTCGTTAGTGTTATCAACGTATTCCACTGAGAGCCTTCACTTTCGTATCTTATGTCCAGATAATTTTCAACACTCATTGCGGCACCACATCTCAAAGGCGGTGATTCTCTTTTCGTCCTGTTATCCCACTATCCCATGTCTTACTTCCATAGATAGCTGCGCTCTGAAGTACATGATCTGAAATTTCTTCCTAATGTTAACGTCAATGTTCGATACCAGTAGACTCCATTTGCTCACGATTGGTCTCTTTGTGTGTGCTAGTTTACATTTCATATCTTTCTTGCATTTTCCTGGAGAAATATATACCCTTGCAGTGCTGGGTTTCGCAGCTAGTTGTTGTGGTCTTTAGTCCGCAGACTGTTTTAATGCAGCTCTCCACGCTACCCTGTCTTGTGCCTCTTGATCTGAGAATGAGAACGGCAACCTACATCCTTTTGAACCTGCATACTCTATTCCTCTCTCGGTCTCCCTCTACGATTTGTTGGCTGCAGACTTCCTTCTAATGCTAAGCTGGCGATTCCTTAATGTCTCAGAATGTGAGCCACCGAACTATCGCTTCTCTTAGGATATGCCAGAAACTCCTTTTCTCGGCAATTCTGTTGAGCATCTCCTCGTTAGTTATGTGATCTATCTTTGTAGCACCACATTTCAAAAGCTTCTATCATCTTTTTAACGTCTATGTTTACTCCCATACAAAGCTACACTACAAACGAGTGCTTTCAGAATCGGCTTCCTAATATTTCAATAAATATTGGATGTCAACAAATTTCGCTTCTTCAGAAACACTTATCTTCCAATATCAATTCTTTATCGGCAATCAGAAGTTATTGTGCTACCCAATTACCAAAACTCATCTGCTACTTTTATTCCCTCATTATCTAAACTACTTATTTCAGCATCTCCTGATTTTCTGACGCTACATCCCATTACCCCTGTTTTGCTCTTGTTAATGTTTATCTTATACCCTCCTTTCAAGACACAATTGCTCTTCCGGGTCCTTTGCTGTCTCTGTCAAAATTACTATAACGTCGACATACCGCAAAGTTTTTATTTTTTCTTCCTGAACTTTAATTTCTTATCCAAATTTCTCCTTGCGTTCCTTCACAACGTGCACAATATGCTACAACCCTGTCTTACTCCCTTCCCAACTATTGCGCACCTTTCATGCCCTTCAACTCTAATAACAGCTGTCTAAATCAAAATGTTCAAATGTTTGTTAAGCTTAAGGAACTTAACTACGGGGTCATCAGTCCCTAAACTTACAAACTACTTATGAACTACCTACAACTAAGGACGGCACAAATATCCATGCCCGAGGGGGGATTCGAACCCCCGACCGTAGTGACCGTGCAGACCGTGACTGAAGCGCCTCAGTCCCCTCGGCCACCGCGGCCGGCGACAGCTGTCTGGTTCTGGTAAAAGTTCAAAATGAAAGCTTATGGAACTTAACTGCCAGGTCATTAGTCCCTAAACTTACAATCTACTTATAAACTACCTTATACATCCATGCCAGAGAGGGGATTGGAACCCCCGACGCGGGAGGCCTCGCGATCCGCAACGTGGCGCTCTAGACCGCTCGGCTACTCCCGCGCGGCTTGTACAAGTTCAATATAACTCTTCGCTTTCTATATTTTATCCCTGGTATCTTCAGAATTTGAGAGAATGTATTCCATTCAGTATTGTCAAACGCTTTCTCAAGATCTAAAAAAGGTATAAACATAGGCCTGCCTTTCCTTATGTTGGAAGATAAGTAATGTATTTCCTCCCGTGTTTCTACATTTCTCCTAAATCCAAACTGATCTTCAACCAGGTTGAGTTCCACCAATTTTCCCATTCGTCTGTAAATAATTCGTGTTAGTATTTTGCATCCATTTGTCTGCTCTTGCTTCTTTGGATTTGGAATTATTATTATGGAATAAAATTTGGGGTACCAATTTTAAAATAAAAAATTGACTCGGTCCATGCAGGTGTGCCCAGTTGTGTCAAAAGGCATGCCATCTTCGCTAACATGTCGCTTCATCTGCAGGGATGGACAAAGTTATTTGAACACGTAATATACAATATTTGTTTATTAGCTTAGAACAGCTGTAACTCTTTGAGGAATTGACTTTATTCCTTCAAACGGAATGTTACTAAAAAAATGCACCAATTACTCTCTGCTTAAAAGTTTCCCAGAACGGCTGAATTATGCTGAGATATGGCGAGTTTGTAGTCTAGGGAAAATGTTTGATAGTTTTCCGATGCTGTACAATGCATGCTTGAACCTTGTTGACAGTGTGTATGGGCGCATTATCGTTCTGGAGTATGTGATGATTTGTTAGCAATATGTTATTCGTGTTAAGCTGTTTGTTGCTGAGGATGTATTGAGCTTTTTAATAGTTTTCGGTACATAAACTGGCTGCTTGTAGCTAGCATACGACTATTCATCTGACCATACCACTAGTCAACAAGTGTCAATGTCTTATGATTGTGACACCACTCCCTTCGCAGCTTTGCCTTGGCTTTCGTTATTTAGCTCTTCTATGAATGTTAATTTCAAGCCCAACTATTTTGATCTGAACAGTATTTCTCATGTGAGTGTTTAGCCGATTTTTCCGTGGTAGATTTTTGATTTTGTCTGTCCACAATCGTTTTTTATGCTCGTTAGTTATTATGAGTAAAATTCGCGTTTTGTCCATTTTTACTGTTCGCCGATGACGTTTTACCTTGCTTTATGTACGCGTCAGTACGAAGTTTACTGTCGCTACTGGTACCTTACACAGATTACATTGCTGATATGTCTGTTCTTTCGGATACGTCAGAAAGAACAGACACCACACCAGTATAATTTTACACGCGAAGACGGCGTTAGCTTCATTTACTTCATCGCAGATGCGGTCATACGTTCGACCTCGAACGAGAATCCGTAGCGGCTCGTGTTAGAGGCGCTACAGCCATAGCGTGCAACTTTGGGAAGTTTGAGACGGATGGAAGGCGAGCACGGGTAGCTAAGTAACCTCAGCGCGCCCGGTCAGATGGCTCAATGCCCTCTGTAGTAAAAAATGCCAGCCAAAAACTAAACGAACACTACGAACGACCATGAACAAACGTGTTCGATTTCCGGCTAACATTTTCACTTGTTGCCATTGTTTAATTTCGATGAAGACACTGTCAATCCTTTCGTTCCTGATCATTCTTCCTTCTCCTCGTTTATCAATGATTTGCTGACATTAAACAGAGCCCTCGTTTTCGTCAAAGAGGCAGACATTACTTGGAAGACTGAGAGATCATGCATTTCACCAATCATTCATGTTGACCGTCTCAGAACTAAGCGTAAAACATACTGCAAGTAACGTCCAAAACTTAATAAGTCAATTGTACACTGCAGTCGACTCTCAGTGTTAACATATATGTAGTTGTGCAAACTTGGAACAGATGTAAGGTGGTCATATGATTTTGTCCAACCGTTGGCAACCATTGTAGAGCAATTTGTTCGTGCGATGCATGTCATTCGAGATATTTATTTGTCCCACAACAAATAGCCCGTATATCATTTGCAAGTCATAACTGCACCTTCTTCCCGTTCTTCCTCTTTCTCTGACAGGCATCCAGCACTCCATTTATTTAATTTTTGCCTTTTCCTACAAATCGACGTGGCTCTGTTCACTAATAGTACAAAACTGTAATTTCAAAAGAGTGACTGAACATCTGTCACATATATTTAAACTGCTCTAATCACACAAAAAGTGTATCTTGTCGTAACAGTGTTTTAAAATTTTTTTCGTTATGTTCGAATATTTACAGATTTTTAATATCTAATGGTAATTTTTACGAAAAATGCACGTGCTTTTGTATAAATTTTCAACAGTTACATTTTTTACAGTATTGGCTTCACTATTAGCTGACAACGTGACAACCGTAGTCTTTCATTGTTCTGTTTGTGAAGAGCTACTACGCTGATTTTTGAAAGTCATCTCCATTACTACTATCGGCTTTTCAATCAGATAAGCTACTCAACCATCGTTTTAGATGACGGAAAGGTGTTTAGCTCGTCTACATTCACATAAACAAAAATTGACACAGCACATGGAATTAGAGATCCCAAAATACTGTATATACCTGAATTCGAAAACGGAAAAAATCTGTCACAGCGGGATTTGAACCATTTACCCTATGATTATTAGTCCAGAACGCTACCACCATTTTTTTCCTCTGTGGATAGTTCCGTTCTTGCGGTCGCTGATCGTGTTTGTTCGTTGGCGTTCGATGTGTTCTTGGCTCAGCATTTTGATTACAGAGGGCATTCAGTCTTCTTACGGGCCCGCTGAGTAACGGTGCCCGGCGCCAACTGCGCTACACGAACAGATGCTGCAGCAATTTAAGTTGTTGGTATTTACGTATACTTGATAAACTTCAAAGTCGATTTCCTCAAGAATTTTTGAGAGTTGCATCGAATGGATTTGGCTGATTGTTATTTTAGTTCTGAACTTCACGTACCATAAATATAAAGAAATTCTATAATCCCATACCCATGTGGTCTCCTTGTTAGTAAATAAAATGGATAGTTGTAGCAAATAATTTTGAAGTGATAAGTAGTTGACTTCTTCTTCATCTTCCTTTTTATCATCTGACGCCTCTTGTAGTCCATCGTAATCCGTTTAACTTTAGTGTCGTGGTCAATGCGGTAGACGTACGATAGAGAAAAGAGTGTATGTGTATCTCGAATCATGTGAAAGTTATTCTCTTATGGTTTTGACCGCTCACTGGAAGGTGCTTTTGTCACACTGAACAATCAAATACGTGTCATATAATGCAGCTCTTTTTCAACAAGGTAAGGATCCCTCATCGATGAACAATACTCAAGAGTTGGTCGAAATACCATTTAAAGTCATCATAATCATCATGTACGTTGTCGGGTTGGACATATTTGCCTGTTCCAAAACCGTATATTTAAACCTGATCACACCATCTTCATTGTGGCCTTCTTCTAATACGCTTGAGTCTGTACTCGTAGATCTTCTTTGAAATCCTGCTTTGGTCCATACGTGTCAGATGGTCGTTCCATTGCTTCCTGTAGTGTTGGATATTTTCTTCTATTCCTACAACATGGAACTCCTCTTTTATCACATTATTATCTTATGATATTCTAATGTGTATCTTGGAAAGGTCTTATTAATCTTATTTCTGTTATGTAATTCTTTGTTCACGAAAGTTCAAACATAGGATCCATAGTGATAAATTTGCGGACATTGGATTATAAAATTTTATTATTGTCTCGTTCCTGGTTTTATTCACCAACCATTTAAACTCTTTGAAGTTTTATTTCTTAGGCGAAGTTGAAGAATAGAATCGGAGCTGAGAAACCACATACCAATTTTCGAAGTACTGTCTGCAAACGTGCCTTAGACAACATATCTTTTAAAAAGAGTTTCATCCTCTATGAATCCCCCTGTGCATGTAAATTAGGGAAGGGCCTAATTCGGTGCACTCTCCTTGTCAGTGAAGTAACAAAACTAGTCCGATCTTACGATTAGATGTAGTATGCACAGTTAGGAATTAGTTTCTGAACCGAATTAAGTGAACCAACAGAGCTGTTTCGGTCTTCCGATCCGATAAATTTCACTGTTACTAGAGATCTATGGACGCTTAGACTTGAACGTGAGCGAAGCAACTGAAGCGATTTGTAGTTCCCTCCCTGGAATAAATCATTTGGTCTAGTTCGTTCACAAAGAATTTATCCCAAGCCTTAAACTCATGTAGCACCCTTGAGGCCGCATAGATTATGATTATACAAGCCATAGACAAAAGAAAAAGGGACGAATATGTCTGTCTCACTAACAGTTTCTGAGAAAACGGTCTGTAGGAAAGTATTACTGAAATTGTAAGGACTATGACTGTTTTGCTGTCTCAGGGTTTCTTTCAACGCAGTGCTAACAGGGAGGATACACCAACAAACTTGTGTTTGTTTTACACAGACGACAAGATTTTTACTTCAGGCCTCTAACCATTACCTCACCTTCTTCCCTCTCTGTTTTCTTTGAATATTCAGCGTCGACGGGAGTGCTCCTTTAAATTTAATTCCGTGTCCTTCCTCTTCTCATCACAAGAGCAAGGATGAATGTTTTTATGATAAACACAGTTTTAAATGACTTTCTGACTGGTGTATCATCTCAAAAGTAAGTACTCTTTTTAAAAAATTGTCCCTTCCATAGGAAAATATTTACTATACTTGAAAATTCATTGTCTGTAATTGTAATACAAACTGTATTCCTTTGTGGAACCGCAACCGCTTACAGCAAAAACATGCGGACAGCTTATGTTTTTTGCTGTGAAGTGTTTCGCTGCTCTTTGTTTAATTGGATGGTAACATAACCCACATTAAGTTCTCCGCGTTTTTTTTACAACTGCAAATTAAACATGCCTAAAATGGTGCAGATTTCTAGTCACGTATCACTAAATATCACCTATTACAAGCTAGTTGTTAAGAAGGCTCTAAAAGAGGACAAATACGCCTTACAATTTTACTTATTCTTCAAATAGTGAAAGCTTAGTAAATGACTTTCAATAATTTCAGGAGATGAGTAGCAAACGCACAGCTTGAAATAAAAGTTAGTCTTCCAATTCACTCAATATTTATTATTATTGCAAACCATGCACCAGTTGTCAATAATAAAATTTATATGTCAGAACGACATGTTCCCGGACGACATTATCCCATTAAGGCCTGTAAACAAAACCAACCAATATAAAATAAAATAAAGTGCTATATGTCGACGACTCAGCTACAAATATATAAATTTAACTAACATACTAACGTACCATAAAACTTATCTGCCGCTGGACAACATTGTCAATCGTAACAAATATTTGAGCTGAACCACATGTTCATCGGATGGCACCAAGTTGTGCACTAGCAGATAGCAGTTCTTAACTTCAAAGATTATCCACAACAATAACAGCTGTCATTGGTGGCCGAAAATGTTATTGTCCAAACATCTACCACAGTTTCATAAAGTCTTCCACAAAAATTGCAAGTGTAGTTATGGTAATACGCCCTAAGTTACTCCTATGTAGATATTTCAAACAGGAGAACACATCAGTGCTTCTCAAGAACGATATTGCTAAAATACGCACAGTATGGCATTCAGATAGTTCTGTCTTCTCATTGCTGGGAGCTTCCATCAATGCGCAAAAGATTTCAATTTATTCCAAAGTGGATAACAACCAACCTTTATCTTCATAGTGTACGACCTTAAAACTATAGTTTATGGAGCACAACGAATGTTGTTCGATTTTCGGATGTTTTTCTACTGCAGATAACCCATTCTCTCTATTACCGTGCTCTTTGAAACGAAATTTAAAATTTCTACCCTTTTGTCCTACATACTTCATATCACAATCTTGGCACTTTATTTGATATACTCCCGCTTTCCCCAAGCAGTTCTCCCCTGCATCAATCTTATGTTTCAGCCTATCTTCCAATTTATTGTCGGTTCTAAAAGCAATTTTAACGTCTCTCTTTTTAAACAGTATCGCAAATTTGTAGTAGACTGGTCCCCAGAATGGTATAACTCTATATTTGAACAAGTTTTCTTCGGGTAATTGTTTCTTACGTGTTGTCTTTTCCAGTCCGTCGACTATTAACAACTGGCACGTGATTTGCAATAATAACTAGTTAAACAGTTGTACGATGGCAGCAAAACAGATGATCAATATTTATTTTGAAGCAGTTTATATGGAGGACATGTAATGATTAGAATCAACAGTTCAAGTGGTACTGAAGTACCAGAAATAAATCTATGTTGAAAAATCCTTATTAGTACATAGTGCAACCACCACGAGTGGTGATGCAGGTGTTGCTTCTGGCATCCATTGAATCATACAGATGCGTTTGGATGTATTATGTGACGCCTGCTCGACGTGGTCACCTAGTTCTACAAGAGTTTTGGGTTGACGATTTGTGCGAGTCAGCTGTCGTTTCATCATGTACCACAGCAGTTCGACTGGAATCAAGTCCGGAGATGGTGCTGGCGAGAAAGCTGCTGCACGTCTTGCAGAACAAAGAGTTTCTACCGAAGTGAGTGGGCGAGTTTCATCCATTTCGTACAAAACATCACATTCATTTTGCAAGATTGGCAAACGAACGGGTCTAAAATCACCCTGCACCTATCGTTCGCTGGTAAGCTTTACCTCGACAAACACCCAACTACGTCCACTTCCGCGTATTAAATTCTTCGCGATCCACCGTAAGGTGCGTATCGGAGGGTACCCCGACCCACTACTATTCATCTTATATAATAAAATCAGTCGGCCAGACTAAACTACACGGCGGATTTCCTTCATTTTTGTTTTAAACTTAAGGCATTCATCCACAGATTTGTCATCAAGTATCAGAATTTACCTAACCCTCACCTTCCTTTTTCTATACTCAAATGCGAGTTCCTTCAATATATTTCTTATGGGGATGTCCTTGCTGTAAACTAAAGTCAGTTGGTCAGGCCGTTCTATCCGACCGATTTCCTTCATTTTTGCTTTAAAGGAAAGATATTCATTCCCAGATTTGTCATCAAGTATCAGAATTGTCTCAAGTCTCTCCATCGTTTATTCAAACGCGGTATCCTTCTGTCCTTGCATTGAATATTTTAATCGTTTTGTTTTACGATATCTTCAGTTTAATTAAGCTACGTAGTTCTTTTTGACCTAACAACACTCAGCGCATCAAGCCTTTTCATTTGCGCTTTGAAACACTTGCACTGATTGATTCTGAAGAAAGCTATGCGTGAACATTCAACTTTACTTCCATTTTCCCCAACTTTTTTGTGATTCCACTACCGGTGCGAAGTATTCGCATGGATCCTCTAGTTGCCTTTTATATCCCACTTCCATACAGAACGAGGGATAAACGAATGCCCGTATGTCTTCCTATGAGCCTTAATTTCTCTTATTTAGCATTGTGGTCTTTACTCGAAATGTAAGTTAGCAGCAGCAGAATAGTTCTGCAGTTAACTTCAAATTCCGGCCAGCTAAATTTCCTCAACAGTGTTTACTTCTAGAGGTCACTTTGTCTGTTTATTAGGACTTCTAATCATGTTTATCAGATTTTTGCGTACATGATTTAAACCACCCCATTATCAAAATTTCAATTACATCTAATTAGAGACGCACTTCGCTGATTGTGCAGTTTTCCGATGAAGTATCAGCTCCACTGAATGAAAGTTTATTAATGAGCCTGCTATTAAAGATTACATTTTCTGTAGAGTGTTCTGCTCTAATAGGTTAATAACATTGTGATGATCAGTACTACATTATGTTATCCGGCTAGTTTTTTACTTTATTTTGGCATATCTTGACAATTTGGAACCTGCACTCGGTTTTAGTGAATTTTTTAACTTGACCATATTAATTCTACGAATCAAATAGTGAACGCACGACATGGATTCAGCCGGATATGGCCACTTGATTTTATTTAAGAACTACTTTAATGTGAGCTAAATGAATATCTTCTGAAGAAAGCAAAATTACTTCTGCCGAAACCCGGCATCAAACCATTTTGATGTAACTGGTTGGCTGAAATTTTGTTCACTATTTGATCGTGTTCTACCGTCGCTGAACTGTAGCCATGTTTAAAATTTTTAATTCTAAGATTAGATTTATAACACTATTAACGCTAGATTTCCAGAACGTTGGACGTACAAATTACACCCTCCGGCAAGTAAATCTTTGCCGAAAGAAGATTGGTTTTCCTGTCATAAAAACACAGAATGAGACTGCTCGTAGATAATTAACTGGTGAAAGGTACATTTAACAACATATTACGCAGAGCAAGAAGGTATGTAGAACTTTGGGTATGTTGGTGTCGCTGACACGAGTATTGGATACTTTGTGACAGAAATAAAGTCGACGTGATAGTTCAAACTAATCAGTACAGACAGACTATGTAGCTTCTTTCTGTTTTCAGAAAAAATGATTTGATATTACATTACGCACAATGAATCATTAAAGAGATCTCCAAACATGTTATACAGAAAATCATCTAATGTAGTTCAAAGTTAAGTAAACCTGTTATAAACCAGAAGATTGTTTCAATACCGTGGCGCTTTACCAAACAAGGACCTGTTAGAAGTGGTATGCCGTTTGCCTTTCCTGAACCAGCCATTTACAAGAGGACCTATAGTGAACTTCGAATTCCTAACCATGTTGTGCCTTGGTATTTTTCTCTTTTACTGAATGAAATCCAAAATGAAATTTTCACTGTGCACTGTGCACTTCCGACAGTACCTCGCCTCCTACTTTCCAAACTTCACAGAAATAAAGTAAAGTTGTGAGGCGGCATCGTGAGTCGTGTCGGGATAGTACAGTCGGTAGTGCGCTTGCCCGCGAAAGGCAAAGGTCCCAGGTTCGAGTCCCGGTTCCGGCACACAATTTTAATCTGCCAGGAAGTTTCATATCAGCGCACACTCCGCTGCAGAGTGAAAGTTTCAAGATGTGTATTATTTGTTACCCCTGGCGGTCGACTGGCCTGGAATAGAACATGTTTGGTGCTCGGCAGTGTGCTATCATGTTTATGTTCCCAGGGCATCTACCAACAAGCCAGTCCTGAGCAGATGGAATATTGTAATTTACCTGTTTAAACTTGAATACCGTGTTAAGATCGCGCTAGTTTCCAAGCATGGTAAATTAGTGGAGTCCAGTTAAATCTGTTTCTTAAGTGCACTGCGTTTGTCATTGCCAGATACACCTCTTGTTTGCTAATCTGGAGAAAACGAGTAGGTACTATATATTGTTAGCAATAGAAAAAATGCTATTCAGCTATATTTGACTTTCAGGGAAGAGGTTAGCAGGCAGTTTTATTTGGCGTTTTGGAAAACAAAGAAGCTCGAATTTTACAAGATGTGAGTGTGAGATTCTTGTGTCATTAATAGAGAAATATAAGGACAGAGAGGCCAGTGCCAGTGTCACGTCCTGAACAGCAGAAGTTTTGCTGACACCAGCGAAGTCCTCTATGGCAATGAACATAGTGCCAAGTGCATAGTACCTAAGTGCAAGCAATAACTTGCACAAAGACGAAAGTGCAAGGAAGATATCACGTTTTAGGCCTTACACTAGGCACAACACGCATAAGTATATACTGAATTAATAAGCTTGCAGACAAAATGTATTATGTTCTCTATTACGGCAGATAACTTACAAAACACATACCTATCTGTTGGACACTTCAGATGGTCATAGAGTTTCCACAGTGACCTTTCAAAGACGAAATCGCGTAACAAATTCTGCGTCATTCCAGTATTCAAAATGATTTGGAGGATCATAAATGTGTCTAGGACGCCTTATTGGGGCAACAACCTCTAGATTGTCCAAACCATTGACACCCTCTTCACCGTCAACCAAATCTCTTATTCTAGCCATTTTCATCATACCGATTCTCACGTAACTAGTTGTACCCGTAAGTTTTTATTTTGATTTCGCAACAATAACTTTAAGGTCATGTTACGTATCTGCAATATATCATACACATCCAATGGCTGTTGACATGGATGGGGCGAGAAATATGACGATAAAATTTTCCAATAAATCTGCTTTCCTCGCTAGCTTTTTACACAGGCAGTATTTCTGTTAATCTGTCTGATAAATCGGTCTGTATCACGTGAATATATTGTGGTATTTTAGCGCTTTGGAATCCTGCATTTTCATACAGATTCTCACTTAACTGTTCGTCAACCGTGTAACTAGCAGAATTCTACTCGTTGACATAACCAGGGCCGGATCTAGGACATTTGCCAAGGGGGGCAAGCTTAAATTTGCCGCCCCTTCTTTCACCCCCCCCCCCTGTAAGAATAGATTTTTTGACGCTAATTGGGTTACATATTTCTAAATAAATGTCACAATCTCACAACGTGTACTTATTTTATTGACTTAATTAAGATCAAAGGAAAACAGGACAATTTTAATACATTAATACATACAAAAGATTACTCATCGTACAAAAATCAATTCAAAATTTCGCTTTTCGAGCTTCTTCTTCCTTTTTTTTTTTTTTTTTTTCTGCAAAACTGTTTTTGATATCATCATAGTTTAGAGTTTGTATTCTATGGATATTATACTCAGATTTGTTAAGCAGTCGTGCTCCTCAAGTGTATTTAATTAGTTTCAGCTTGCTAAAACTTCTTTCTCCAGACGAAACAGAAACTAGAATTGTAAGATATATTTTAACGCTGTAGTAAGGTTTGGATACCCCTCTACCAATTTATTTTTAGAAATTAAACTTAATGTTAATGATGCAGTGGAATCTTCCAAGGCTCTGTCTACTGCCAGCGCATGTTGTCTGAAACTTTCAACTTCAAGTTCTTCCTCGCTAACATCCTCTGCCAGTTCCGCTGCTTTGGCCTTCAAGTCCTCTACTTCCATTTCTCGAATTTGCACACCACACAGAAAACTAATTTTTGCACCAATTTTCTCAAGTGCGGTAAACCTGGTACTAAGCTCTGTCAATTATTCCTTATTTTTTCTGTGAATGTTGGATACTTCATCCTCACAAAGCTCATCGCAATTTTCTTCTTTCTTCGAATCCTTTTCTCGAAGAATACCGTTGACACATTATCTTCTGCTAGCACTTTGGCCTCAGAAATAGCTTCAGAGGTACAAGAATCCCGGGAAGTTTTGAGAAAGCCCAAAAGTCCTTGAATGTTTCGAACAGCTTTATCAATTGTAAAGTATTAACTTCGCAATTTATTTTAATATTCCATACCAGAAACAAGTTAAAGTAATGAATTTGAGTTCTCATATTTTTTTAAAATAGATCTTGTCTCTGATTTTGTTTCTGGTGTTGACAATTTATAAGTTTCAGTTTCTTCCAGGGCCTTCAAAACTTTATGAAAATGCTTGTAAACAGCTTCAACCGCATCTACTCTTGCATATCACCTAGTCTTGCCGAATGTCTGCTGAATTTGCTCCTACTAAATTTAAAGAGTGAGCAGTACATGGTACGAAATAGGCCATTTCATTCTTCTGAAGTATTCTTGACTGGACCCCTTTGTACTTTCCAGCCGTCTTTGCCTCATTGTCATGAGACTGCCCCCTGCAGTACTTAATGTTCAACCCATCTTGTTCCACTTTTTGCAGTATCTCTTGGACTAAGGCCTTCTCCTGTTTTGTCTGTAACTGTAAAAAAGTCAGTAAAACTTTCCACAACCTCTGAGTCATTCGACTTGACATATCGAATTACTTGTGTCATCTGCGCATTGTGGCTGATATCTGGAGTGCAGTCAAACTTCAGTGAAAAGTATTTAGTAGCTAAAATATCTTTAATTATATCTTGTTTTATTTTGTCAGCAATCTTGTATATATTTGTAAAAATATCTCATCTGGCCTTTCTTGTGGCGTTCAGTACGCAGACGAAGGGGGACACTATAGTATGATATGAGATCAATTGTATTTAGAAATTTGCCGCTATGTGGATCACCAAAATCGCCATCTTCTTTTGTTCCTCTAAAAGGACTTCCTTACTTCGCTAGAAAAAGGACAGCATCAATAATACAGTGAGACTCCTCCTCTTTTATCTGGTCTTGCTGCCCAATGTGCGATACTTATCAGGTGGGTTTGTCGGAGGACATCGAAAGAGTCGAAAAAAGGGCAGTTTCACGGAAATGATACAGGATCTGGGATGGGAATCATTAGAACAAAAGCGTTTATCGCTGCAACGTGGACTACTTATGAAACTACAATCGTCAACATTTTCCTCCGAATTCGAAAATATATTGTTGCCTCCCACTTACATAAGTAGAAAAGATCATCTGAATAAATACGTGAAATCAGAGCTCGAACAGAGAGATTCAGATGTTCTTTCTTCCCGCGCGCTACTCAAGAATGGAATGGGAGATACATAGTATAAAAGTGGTCCGATCAACCCTCTGTCAGGCAGTTAAATGTGATTTACAGAGTATCCTGTGTAGATGTCTATCAATTCCACCGCTACCGAGAGAGGACTCTAGATCCTTAATGCTTTTGACTTTCAATAAGAAGTGTGAGCACCTAAAATACTTTTTTTTTTATAAGGACTGGAACGTTAGTCAAATTCACCTGTTCTACAAATATTACCTTGATATGAAATATGAATATTCATTTATCTGAAAAAGGAAATCTATGCAAATTAATAAACATTGTGCATTTACTTATGCAATAACGCAAACATCTCCCTCATTCTGGCTAATATCTAGTAGATTTTTAAAGTTTGATTAGCTGAAGTACCTGTGGCAGGGCAACACTGAAGTCAGCAACCAGGAATTTTAGTTTTATTAAATGATTTCGGTATTTCTTGCAGTCATTTTACTTTTAATTATTCTGTGTCAGTTAATTTTATTAAATTATACCAGAAAGATACATTCTGTAAATAAAAAAAAAAGTGAGAGAGTCGGTCAAAATTTTCCGCCCTCTAAATTCTGCCGCCCGGGGCAACTGCCCCCTTTGCACCCTGACTTGCCCTGACTTAACGGCCAGTTGGAGTTCTTTTAACGTCAGGTTAACTCATAACGTAACACTAACAAACGGAATGCTCCGCCAAGGACAAGCTAAAATCTTAATTGGAACTTAACGAGACAGTGACAAACCGGTCCTACGCCTTATAGCTGTAAATACTCCCTGTTAAAGTGTACTCACAGATGGCGTTGTGGTAGTTAATCACTACAATGTCTGCTAGTGTAAGTCTTTATTACCATTGTCAGTAGGCCCCCATGTGGCCCATGTGTAATCCCCCAGGTGGCATCTTGCCGACATTCAATATATATCAACGTCGCCTCTCCAGGTATTCTAATTTTTTATGGTTGTCTATTACCATATCTATTAATACTTGCTTATATTAAAAACCATTACCCCCTCCCTCCCCAAAAACAAGTCGTTAAATTCACCTCAAACATGGCGGACTTATAGCCACTACATGAAATTTATATTCTTTGGTTGTTGGTCACCTACCGGGTGATCAAAAAGTCAGTATAAATTTGAAAACTTAATAAATCACGGAATAACAGGTAGAGAGGTAAAAATTGACACATGCTTGGAATGACATGGGGTTTTATTAAAATAAAATAAAATAAATAAATAAATAAATAAAAATAAAGTAACGCTAGACGCGTAGAAGATATCTTTCGCGCGTCGTTTGGTGATGATCGTTTGCTCAGCCGCCACTTTCGTCATGCTTGACCTCCCAAGTCCCAGACCTCAGACCGAGCGATTATTTGGTTTTGAAGTCGCAAGTGTACCGTGATCGACCGACATCTCTAGGGATGCTGAAAGACAACATCCGCCGCCAATGCCTCACCGTAACTCCGGACATGCTTTACAGTGCTGTTCACAACATTATTCCTCGACTATAGCTATTGTTGAATCAAATGTTTATAAATCTATGGAACTCAACAGCAATTCGGAAGAGAACGTTGGTGAAATAAATTTCGGAAATAGATCTTGTCGCAACAAGTAACGCCTTTCTTTTAGTGATTTCCACCCCAACTCATGCATCATTTCCGTGACACTCTCTCCACTATATCGCGATAATACAAAACGAGATGCCCTTCTCTGTACTTTCTCTAAATCCTCTGCCAGACCCACTTGGTGGGGATCCCCCAATGCGCAACAATACTCCAAAATATGACGCACAATTGTGCTGTAGGGAAATTCTTTAGTAGAACTGTTCCATCATCTAAGTGTTCTGCCAACTAAACGTAGCCCTTGGTTCGCTTTCACCACAATATTTTTCGGGTCAAATCTAGAATCCAATATCGCTTTGACCAATGACGGTATTTTTACGTCATTTCGTCCCGCACGTGGTTTCAATACTCACTGTTTACGTGTCTTATATCTTTAGAGACACCTAGGTGGCGTTGTATTATCCTTTTGGTGTTCTATTTTTGCAAGGTTTAGGTCTTGTTTGACCTACACCTAACCTAACTTTCAATTTTTAAAAATCTGTAGCGTAGCCCTAAGAAGGTTAGATATAGATTAAACAAGAAGGTTTGTGTGTGTGTGTGTGTGTGTGAGTGTGTGTGAGGGCGCCCGAATCTCCAGTTCATAAACACTAATCGATTTACAGTTGTGTATTGGACATCATATATCATTTCAGGCCGTAAAACTTCGAGTGCAAGCTTTCTTTAAAATTACCTAATTATTAAATCTATTTAGAACAGGTGGTATCATTAAGTAGATTTGACCTATTTAGGAGAAATCTAACTACCGATACCACGTTGTGGTAGACATGTGTTCGTAGTATCTCTCGATTGTGTATGACATCGTTGGTCAAAGCGGTATCGGAGACTAGAGTTTATCTTATTTTTCTATGTGCTCTTTCCAATTTAAGTTGCTTGTAATTGTTGACTGATTTACCATGTAAAAGTTTAAGGAGCTTCTTTTAGTGGCCATATGGATGACTTCACACTTCTCTTTATTAAGGGTCAATTGCCATTTTTTGCACCATGCAGATATCTTACCTAAATTATTTTGCAGTTGCTTTTGTTCTTCTGGTGACTTTACTAACCGATAAGTGATAGCATCATGCGCGAACAACCTAAGAGAGCTATTCAGATTGTCTTCTAAATCGTTTATAAAAATAAGGAACACTGGGGGACCTATAACACTTCCCAGAGGAACACCAGATATCACAACAGTTCTACTCGATGACCTTCCGTCAGTTACAACGTACTGTGTCCTTTCTGACAGGAAATCACGAATTCAATCGCACAATTGTGACGATATTCCATAAGCACACAATTTGATTAGAAGAGGCTTGTGAGGTACAGTGTCAAAAGCCTTCTGAAAATCTAGAAATACGGAATCTATTTGACATCCCTTGTCGTTAGCACTCATCACATAATGTGAGTAAAGAGCTAGCTGTGTTTTACAAGAATTCGTGTTGACTATGGGTCAGTAGGTCGTTCTCTTCGAGGTAGTTCATAATATTAGAGGAATGTTCTAAAATCCTGCTGCAAACCGACGTTATTGATATAGGCCTGTAATTTTGCGAACAACTCTTCCTGCCTTTCTTGAATATTGGCGTAAGCTGTGCAACTTTCCAATCTTTGGGTACGAAACGTTCGCTGGGTGAGCTGTTGTACATGATGCATCAGCATACTATTTGGTATACAATCGGGACCGAGAGACTTACATCTGTTAAGTGATTTAAGTTGCTTTAATACACCAGGGGTATCAACTTCTAAATTACCCCGTACTGGCAGCTGTTCTTGATAAGAATTCCGGAGTATTTGTTCAAATGTTTGTGTAGCTTATGGGACTTAACTACGGGGTCATCAGTCCCTAAACTTACAAACTACTTATGAACTACTTACGAACTAGGACTGCGCAAATATCCATGTCAGAGGGGGGATTCGAACCCCCGATCGTCGTGGCCGTGCAGACCGTGACTGGAGCGCCTCAGTCCCCTCGGCCACCGCGGCCGGCTCTGGAGCATTTGATTCGTCTTCTTCCGTAAAGGAATTTCGGAAGGCAGTGTTAAGCTATTATCCTTTAGCAGAACTGTAATTAGTAGCATCACCGTTAGTATCGAGTAGTGAAAGTATTGATTGTGTTTTACTGCTAGTATACTTTACATACGATCAGAATTTCATAGGATTTTCTATCAAATTACTTGACAGGGTTACGTTTTGGAATCTATTATAAGCCTCTCGCATTAATGTTCGAGCTAATTATCTAGTTCCTGTAAGAGACAGCCAGTCTCGAGGATTTTGTGGACGTTTAAATTTGGAATGCGATGGGCCGCCCAACGAGCTTAAATTTCATAGAGTGGCGATAGGTCGCTCATGTTATTTGGGGTATCGGCTGACAGCTGCTAGTGACACCCACTACAGAATTTTTCCTATTTACAGAGTACCACGTTTTAGATACAGATTGAATATTGAATTCAGATGCGTGTGAAGTTCCGTCGGTATCTCCAGCCTTGAATTGACGCGAATTGACGAGCCTGGTATAGTTTTTCCTAAACATGCGGTAGGGAAATCTCACGATCCTGTCAGTAATACAGTTCCAGTTCGAGGTAGGGTAAGGTGGTACAAATTCGATATAGGTACAATTCCGATCAACATAAGGTTTCACGCCATTTGCCAGTCTCGTAGTGTTGGCAGCACTTGCCTTTGTGTGGCGTCGTAGTGTAGCAGGTTTCTACAGCTCCTCCTGTGTTTTCCAAGAATACACCACTTTGTACTACGAAGATATAAATTTTTTCCTGTTAAGAGGTAAGTGAAGCTACTTAGTCTAACGCGCTCTTATAAATTTTCTTGTTTTGACGCGCTTACAAATTCTATTTTAGTGAGGTTAGAAACTTGTTTTCAGTTCGGGCGTGTTCTGAGGCACCTACAGAGAAAGCCTCTGTGACATGTCCTGCCATTTCTTGGCAGAATTCACTACTAATTACTCGTGAATTCACTCACGCCATTAGTACATTTTCGATCAGAAAAATGGTACAATTTCGATACCCTAGTACAATTTCGATCAGTGCAGTTTTTCAGTTTAGTCCGTCACGATTGGTTACCGTAGACATATTAGACACAATTATTGCAAATAAATTCTGTATATTTAAAGATTTTCCTACGCGATTTTTAAAGCCACCTCTTATTTTCCAGATGTCACGAAAACGAGCAGGAAAGATAATCTACAATAAATGGAGTCCAGCTACATTAGATGAGGCAATAAAGAGTATAATGACTGGACATTTGAGCCTTCAAGCTGCTTCACGATTATATGACATTCCTTTCAGCACTTTACATGGTAAAATGCAAATTAAAAAGAAAATGCATGCTGGATTAACACCAAGTAGTCCTATAGAAAACGGAATTGGTCTGTCGCCACTCCAGTTAAGAAAAGCTGCATTTCGGTTAGCTGAGAACAATAATTTGAAACATCCATGGAACTTAGAAAGCAAAGTTGCTGGAATCGACTGGTTTAGGGCATTTGTTAAGACACACTCACCATAGCCTGAGAAAACCCGAGGGTCTTTCGCGAGCCAGAGCTGAAGGCTTAAATAAAGCAGAAGTAAGTAAATATTTTCAGAATGTAGAAAAAATCTTAAAGGATTATGAATGGTTTGATAAACCAGACTCAAACACCGGCTTAGATGCTGTAGAATATTATCGGGAAAATGGGATAGAACTTTTGGGATTGCCTCCGCACAGTACACATGTACTGCAACCATTAGATAGAACTTTCTTCAAGTCCCTAATGGCTCAATATCACAGAAGCGCAACTAACTGGATTCATCGCAATCCCAATGAAAACATTACAAAACAACGATTCTGTACTATTTTCTGTGATGCCTGGGGCAAAGATGGGTCCATTGGGAGCGCATTCAAAGGGTTGAAATGTACAGGAATAATGCCCTTTTGCAAAGACATTGTTCCCGAGGAGAAATTTGCACCTTCAACGTTATTCGAGGCTCCTGCTCCTTCAGTCTCCACCAGTCAAGCTACTAATAGCATTATGGGAGAAGAACCCTCATCGTCAAAAGATGTAACTGAAGAACACGGCAAATCCGTAATGCCAGGGTCCAGTACAATTTCTCAGCACGATGCTGTCAGGGACATTTTGCCAAGTCCAGAGAAAACATTATCGTCTCGGAAGAGGAAAACACAGACATCAGCTAGACTCACTTCAGATGAAAACCTGGATAACCTCCGCAGCAAGAGGAAAATTTATCAACAGGGCACAAGGAAAACAATGAACAACTGCAACAAGAACAATAAACGGAAATGTACGTCTTTGAGTAATGATGAAAGACGTTTACCAAGCTTCAATTCGGCACCAAACAACGAAAATAATTGTGGATTTTGTTTATTGAATTATTATAGTGCAGAATCAGTAGCTAAGGGTGACTGGATTCGCTGCCAAAAATGCAATGTTTGGTACCACGAAGTATGCGTTGGTGCCCGAGGGAAAAATTGCTTTATATGTGTAAGATCCAAGTGATCAAAATTGTACCAGGAAGTGATCACAATTGTACCTAGTGTGGTACATTTTCGATCGATTCTTCTCAATTCTGTAACCTATTTTTGTGTTTATACCAATTTTTGTAATTGTATAATATTTATTTTACATATTCATTAAAAATCTAAGAACAAATGCCATAGTTAAAATTATTTCTCTTCTCAATATATTTCCAGTTACAATAACAAGTGTCCGAAATGATCGCAATTGTACCACCTTACCCTATAACAGTTAGCTGAGTTTAGCAACAACAAAGAAAGTGCCGCTTTGAAAATATTTGTGTTAATTATAATGCAAGTAGATAGTTAAACGTGCTGCGAAACTTATAAAATAAACGGTAATTTCAATTACGACCAATTATGATCACGGATTTGCATCTGTTGATAATGTGTTCTAACAACTGCTTCATAAAAGCTAGTACACATTTATCTAGTAACCATATACTCCTACAATTGCTGTCAAAGGGATTGGTTGTGAAGTTTTCTGGATGAAATTTTATTTCAAACACGAAAGTAGAAACAAAATATTACAGTTAGAAACACGCTTGTGTTATCTACCACAAAAGCGTTCCACGCCGAAATAAGGTGTCGTTAATAACTACCGTTATTGGCATGCTGAAACAAGTAAAGTTTGGTGTGCGAAATTTGGGTACAAAGACGAAACTGACAACAAAATACTGCAATTAAAAATGCGCCTGGGTCAGCTGCAATAAAACAATGTATCGTTCATAACTCACGTTGTTGTCACGCTGATATAAGCAAATATTTGTTGCAATGTACACAGACGTTTAACAAGCGAAAAAATTCTTGCTGTTACAATTGCTTCCACACTTTGCACTGATTATATGTTAACCGTGCTAGATCAAGTATTGTCAATAACAAATGAAAATATTTTTAAAGAAGGTGTAGACAGTGAAAAGAGCTTATTTTATTTTATTATTCGACAGACGAGATGATCTTTCATCAACCACATCAGCAACAGAAGAAGAAACATCTCTAAAACATACAGACACTAAGTAGAAAATTGAGCAGTGTTTGGCGTGCACTTCAAGTGAATTGAAGGATACGTCATCTGAAACATCACTCTTGTGGTAGATAAGTGCCATTAGTCAGGAATTTGTGTATAGACAAACTAAGATCAAACAAAGAAAAACAGTTGTTATTCTTGCACCAAATATTTGTACTTTCAACACTTCGATTTGTGTATTTTAATGGTGAACATCTTTAGGCATATTCCAAAAGCAAAAATTGTACAAGAAATATACACTACAGACAATGTACACTAAATACAGCATTTCACGTTTAACAACAACATGCGATAGACAAAATATTCGTCTCAAGTGTACTGATCACCGTCAGTATGGTGGCCGAGTTTACACAGGTTGCCGCAAAGAGCGCTGTAACTCGTGCGTTAGCCACTATGGTATTTAAGCTCGTTGGGCCAGATACACCCACTGGCTGATTCGTTTTCTCTCGATGCAGAAAAAGGTGCGTTTTGGCGGTCATCAAGGGTGCCCCGTGTTGTCAAAAAGCCGCCGTTTTAGTGCTCAGTTCTTCCGTGGAGACATAAAGCAACAATGAAACTAGATAATGTTTGTCCTGTGCTCTAGTAATTGACTAGTAACTGTGATTGAATAATTGCAATGATGTAGGAATCCAGAGTTTTTGCGGCGACAACTTTGAATCAAAAGTTCTCGGGTTTTCGACTGCGTCAAGTGCTTAAAAATCCACGAGCTTTCGGTCAATGACAATGGACAAGGAGTGCTTGGGCGAATTTTAACCACTTGACGCGGTCGGAAGCCCGAGAACTTTGCATTCATTGCAATGGTATCGTAATAGCAATTAAATTTCTGCAGCCATCATTTAATTTTACCAGCAATTCATGTCATTTTTTTATATCCAAAAAGTAAATTTACTTGCGACTAAGGAGACTAACTGTTGTAGATGATGCCACCCACGGTTTTATTATTATTATTTTTTTTTATTGGGCCTTTCCCAGTTTCCACTAAGTTTAGTCCTTAGGCAACTAGGAACAAAATTTAAGCACTGTCAATGCTTTTCATTATAAATTTGCTGCTATACTGTAATTGTATTGATTCTCAGGGAAATGCATTTTAAATTTTGTTTCCATTGGAGGTAACGTTACTTTTAACTGTCTTGATTTCTAATACATACCACTCGGTTTCAGATGCCACTAAGAAAAGGCAAGAAGAAAAACCACCTGTAAATTAAAAATTTGTAATGCAATGAGACCTGTAATATACAGTATTAAATAGTTATTATACAATATGTCATTCGTGAAAACTGTCGAGTCCAAAGAAGGAAGCTATTCGCAATGTTTGAACGGATTAAACAAGTTCTTATTTTTCGAGTATCTCATTAAGAATTAATGTTTATGAACTCTGTCTTAACTATAATGAAATGCAATGTTCAAGTTACACTGGAAAGAAAATATATATTAGAATATCCTGGGATTTTGTCAAACTTTCAATTTAGATGGCTCATCCACTGGATATTGCGCAAAGGTTCCCTAAAGGAATTTCCCTGATAGTGGGAATCTGTGAAGTAACTGCAAGTTCAACGACTATCAAAGACATTCGTGTTCTTCCTTGTCAGAATTATTTGTACGTTATTTCAAGATATGTCACAATTCTCGTGTAGGTGACTAAATGGGAATTTAAGATCGCAGCTGAAATTGCTGTCAAGTGAAACAAGCAACCTGACATTCCATTTTAACTTGCCACTCGCATGTTATTTAGGTAGAGTGCGACTATCGCCATATGTCCCATTATGTGTGTTTCTCCAGTATCTGTAGCGAGTTACGGTCTACAGTTTCGTTTCCGCGCAGCTCGCTGATTTACACGTCCTATCTTCTTCAACAATGTGTCGTAACACACACTGCCGCGAAACATAGTACACGTGGAAAACAAGACGTCGATTATCATTCGACAACGGCAATTGACAACTAGGGGATAGTAAACTTATTGATAATTTTTTTTTCAATGTCGTCCTTCAAGAGAGGCAGAGCGCCATACGGCTCCGTGTGATACCGAAGTGTGAAACGGACAGGCGCCATGCCACGGAAACGCACTAGTGTTTCCTAAAGCCAACTGCTAAAAAGGTAAAGCAGTCATGAATTCGAAGATTGGTTTGAACACCACAGTGCTTTACGAGACATGTCTGGAGGTAGTACTTGATATTTTTGACAATATAGCCAACTGAGCAACTTTCAGATGCGTCAAATTGTGACCTTCCGACTAGTGGGATGGTCGTTTCGGAGAATTGCATCAGAAGCTGCACCCGCTGTGCCAGATGTGCAACGATGCTGGTTCAATGGTCACGTGAACATTCTCACACCCGCTGATGAGTTTCTGGACGTCCACGCAGCACAGATGTCCGCCAAGATCTTAGTAATATTACGGGAGAAGCGGCAGATCGTACTGGTACAACAGTGAAGGTCAGAGGGTTTGTGAGTCTAGAAGTGTCACACAGTTCATAGTAATTGGACTGCGGGCACGATATCTCTAGCACGTCGTCCACACACGCCACACCACTGACGTACATGGCTCGACTGGTTCCGTCAGAGGATCACTTCGGAATCGCGGGTCGTGGTCTTCGGCGATGAAAGCATATTTCTCCTGCATTGAAGTGATGGTCGTTTGCACCTACACATAGACCCGGCATGCACTGTTTCGTACAACGCATCCGTCACAATGGCCACATCTCAGGCCTTATTGTCTGGAGTGCGGTAAGTTTTGGTGTTAGTCGATGGAACGCCGACCAGCGCTGGGAATGTGCAGAATATTGTAAGACCCTTTTTTTTTTTTTTTTTTTTTTTTTTTTTATTTTTTTTTTATTTTTTTTTTTTTTTATTTTTTTTTACATTCATGCAACTGGAAGGTAATGAGTTGTTTAGGGCAGTGTTTTTCATCCTTTTCGACCCCCTTCCAAGTAAAATTATTCTGGAAACTCCCTCCCAAATATAAGTTATTCTGGTGACAGCCCTCTTTCACACGAACCGTAACAAAACTACGCTATCTCGTAGGAAACAAATGTAATCTTTTGCTATAGGTTTTTTTTAATTGTTGGACGAAGTTTGGTTTGTTTATTGTTCGGAACGCAGCACAATATACAACTTTTACAAGATTTCCGACAACAAAATGTTTTTGCTTAACAAGTGTTTCGCATTTCAGACAAGACTCACAAGGAGACTACATGGTTGTCGGATTTTAGAATTTTTTGATATTTATGGTACGTGAAGTTCAGAACTCAAATAACAATCAGCCAAAGTAATTCGACGCAACTCTAAATCATTCTCGAGAAAATCGATTTTGAAATTTTGCAAGTAGTAAGCGTAAGTACCAATCATTGAATGAATTACAACACATGTAAGTGTAGCTCATGTAGTACCGTTCTGGCCTTACTACCCTAGGGTTGCTGGTTCCAATTCTGTTTTGACAGATTTTTAAAATTTATTTCGTTGTGTTCGAATACTTACACAATGATAACATCTAATTGTAGTTTTGTTTAGTTGTAATTTTCCTATATTGTTGTTAATAATGATGGTTTCAATCGAAAAAACATGTTACATTTCCATACTATTGGCTTCACTTTCAGTTGACGACGGTAGTCTTTGATTGTTCAGTTTGTGAAGAGATACGACACTGTTTTTGGAAAGTCATCTACATAGCTGCTAATGCCTTTCTAAACAGCTACCCTACTCAGCCATTGTTTTACGTGACGACAAGGTTTTCAGCTCGTCTAATACACTGAAACAATACGTGGATTTAGAGATCCCAAAATGTTTTATATAAATGAATACGAAAAGGAAATAAAAAATGTCTGCCACAGTCGGCTTCGAACCATCGACCCTACCGTCGTGGAACTAGAACGGTATAACCCGAGCTACACCGACAGATACTACATCTGTTTTACTGACCCATGTGGTCTCCTTGTCAGGCGCGAATTATGCTCATTAAGAAAGGTCCCACTGCATAGACAATTAGTAAGGAAGTAGATAGAATTTTTCAGACTTACTTATTGTATCACATTACCTATAGATTGGTTCCTGAAAACTGTTTTAAGGCTTTGCGTCTATTCATCAATAACTCATTTTATTATAAAACCATGATCTATCAGGCCTGATTCCATGATGGCACTCGTGCTCACCGACTGTTTATTTGTTTTGTAGAAACTTTTACAGCAATCAGTCGTAAATATTAATTTATTCAAAGATCTAGCCTTCGACCACTGTTTGGTCGTTATCAATGCTTAGAACAAAACGATTAATACACGGAACACATTTGTTTAATCATAATCCATGTTACACAAGTACACTTCACTTAGGCATGCGTTTTTGTGTTACTGAACCCCTAGTTATTTTGTGGTGCAACTAGTAGCTTCTGTGACGAGAATGCCCCCCCCCCCCTCCTCCCACCGAAACAAGATTTTGCGACCCACAGGTTGAAAAACACCGCAGGTCCCGCATTTCTTAGGATTTTCTTAAAGACTTTCCTGCGACCCGCCACGATGTTAGAAAATCATAAAATATCCTGCATTTCAATATTATTCTGCGAACCATCCAGCGAAATTCTATTATTGTCTTATCCAAGGGAAATCAATATGATACAATGAATGAAGAATGGAAGACAAGCCTTTTTCCGGAGGAAAGAACGTTTCTTTGATAGTAGGGCGTCCGACAAGCATGTTCTCTCCCATCATTGCAGACGCAAAACTCTGACAATAGTAATATTACGATGAAGGACTGCTTGTAAAACTGTAAGTCGCAGCTAATGCAACCGATTTTCTAGCTCTTTGTGTAGTTTGATGTTCGGTGCCATTCATTAGTGTGTGGACTAGGGAATGACGTTTGAGATGTAATCATGCCGAAAGTGTAAGAATAATGTGTTTTAATGCCGAATTGCGATATTTCTATCCATTTATTGTAGGCGTTAAAGAGAAATCGGATTTTTCTGAAGTACTTTGTTGGGCTCACCTTAATCCTGTTCGAGTGGTTTGACGTTAAAAGATCTTTAGATTTTGTACTGAAATACAAGGAGAACGAAATTACCTCAGCAATGTCTTGGATAAAATTTCGAATGTTAGACAATAAAGGTATGGAATGAAAGTCACAAGCTAACTCATTAAAGGTGGGTTTAAATATTTCCAAAACTTAATGAGTTTTGATTATCGTATTGTTGAAAACATTGTAGCATTCACTCTATGCCTGACTGTAACAAACAAGGAGGTTAGAATTTCTTTGGTTACTAATGCGCCAAGAAAACGAATATTGCCGCGAGATCCCATGTTAAGAAACTGCCGGCTTAGCGCAAGGGATAGCGTCACGGACTGCGGTGCTGAAGGTCGCCGATTCAATCCCATCCACCGGCAAATTCCAGAAGTTCCTACATCTTTCTTATGTTCACTTGTAAATTATACATGTTTCTTCTAATTTCTGGTACATTCTGTCTATGTATAAACAGCAGAGCACTCTGCCCGTGCGCAGTAAGTGCAGCGTGTACGTTTCAGTTTGCAATAAATCTGCTTTCAGTATAAGTGCTCGACAACCCTGCCTTCGAAGTCAAGCCTGCTTCAATTTTACGCGACATTGTTTGGTGGAGGCACCGGGTATCCTGTGCAACAGCTTCATCACCGTGCTCCGATTAAGCAAAGTACGAGCCGTCGCTTACACGGACTAGAACCGGAATACAAGGGATATACCGAGTACATCCTTCCGAAAGTCCGTATCATCAGAAGGATCATGGACACGAAACCAACAGTAAGCCATCTGCACATCAGACACCCGTCAAAGTTCTCTGGAGACGCTGGACAGGAACCCAACAAATGGCTTAAAAGGTTCGACCGAGTCGCCAAGTACAACAGGTGGTATCGTACAATATGCTTGGCCAACGTTTATTTCTTCCTGGACGGAACAGCCCAGCAATGGTTTGAAAACAACGAAGACAAGCTGAATGACTGGGATACGTTCCAGGCGGATCTTAAGAAAGCGTTTGGAGACCGCCAGCGACAAATCCGCTCGGCGGAAGAACAACTGAAGAACCGGGCCCAACGACATGGTGAACCGACACAGTCAAACATACGAAATGTTTTGACCCTGTGTAACATAGTCAATCCGAATATGACTAAGGCCGACAAAATCACGCACCTGATGAAGGGTATTGCAGAAGACATGTATCAAGCACTTCTGATAAAAGACGTCGTTACGACGGAAGAGTTCATCAAGTGGTGCCAGTGTATTGAAGAGATGCAAAAAAGGAGGGTCGGACGAAAGAAGTATGACAGACTCCCGAATGTAGTTCCTATAGCATGACTTCGCTTCTCCAGCACATATAAAACCATAGAGGCCTTGTGGAAAGGAGAACCGACCAATGGAGAGTTCCAACTTATAAATGGGACATTGTATAAGAGCGACTACGATCCACTGGGCCCCAAATGGCTACTGGTCGTTCCAGCTCATCTCCATCTAGCTATTATCAAGTAGTTCCACGATTCTCCAATATCCGGTCATCTGGGGTTCGTGAAGACCCTAGACAGAATCAGACGCAGGTATTACTGGAAAGGTCTCTACAGATCTGTCAAGCACAATGTGAGTCACTGTACAGAGTGCCAGCGACCGAAGCATGTGCCGCAATTACCTCCAGGACATCCCGTACCAATTCCTCCTGCAGCAGCTCCATTCCACCGAGTTGGGATCGATTATTTATGGAGGTTCCCGAAGTCGACAACCGGTAACCGATGGAGAATAGTCTGCACTGACTACCTCACACGCTACGCTGTCACCAAACCCGTGCCGACTGCAGATGCTCCAGGGATCGCAAAATTCCTTGTAGAAGACATTATTTTGAAGCATGGAGCACCACGTGTGATGATATCTGATCGGGGAAAAGTATTCCAGTCAAACCTAGTATCAGAGGCGTTGTCACAGTGCGACATTGTCCACAGAATGACAACTGCATACCATCCTCAGACAAATGGTCTTACAGATATGCTGTCGATGTACGTCGATGTTGAGCAGAGATTGGGATACAATACTGTCAGTCGTGACATTTGCTTATAATATCGCAAGACAACACACCACTGACTTTACGCCTTTTTTCCTGGTCCATGGCTGTGAAGAAGAGAGGACAATGGATTCGCTGTACCCGCTCCAACCGGATGACACTCAGGATGACTGTGTGAAACAGCTCATCACCAGGGTTGAAGAAGCAAGACAGATGGCTCGCATACGGACACTGGCCGCCCAGGAGAAGGGCCGTCAGCGGTATAACGACAAGCACCAACTTGTTGTGTGTAGCCCAGAGGATCTGCTATTGGTTTTTACCCCTGTACGGAAAGTTGGATTATCAGAAAAGTTATTGAAGCGATACTTTGGTCCGTATCGTTTAATACGTCGTCTTTCAGACGTCACATACCAAATCGAGGATTATGAGCGGTCGTCGAAACGACAAAAACGAAGAGACATTGTTCACGTCCTCCGCATGAAGCCTTACTACGATCCTGAAGAGCAGATAGGCGATAATGGCTTCTTGGTAAAGGACTCTAAGGACGGTAATGATACTGATGAAGCCACCACAGGAACGAGTGTCGTCTATAATCGTGAAGAAGGGAAGGATTATCCAGAACTGCCATACAGAGGACCCATGGCAAGATCAAGATCCAGGACATTGCAGCTGGCTGCAAAGGGAACCTAACAGCGGGTCGCTGTCTTTCCATGAGAGGGAGCAATGCCGCGAGATCCCCCTTAAGCAACTGCCGGCGTGGCGCAAGGGTTAGCGTCACGGGCTGAGGTGCTGAAGGTCGTCGCTTCAATCCCGTCTACCGGCATCAAGAAGCTCACTACTAACGCTGTATTCGAACATTATGGGATTGTTTTTCCTGCTCATGGGCATCACCTTATATTTTTCTACATTGAGCTGCCATTCTTCGCACCAACTAGAAATTTTGTCTATGTCATCCTCTATGCTATTACAGTCAATTAAAGACGACACCCTCCCATACACCACAGCATCATCAACAAACAGCCGCAAATTTTAAGTTACTCTGTCCATCATATCATTTATATAGATACAAAATAATAGCGGTACTATCACACTTTCCTGGGGCATTCGTATCTCTTCAACACTTGCCGTCGAAAACAACGTACTGCGTTCTAATACTAAGGAAATGTTCCACCCAGTCACAAATCTGTGAACCTATTCCATACGCTCGTTAGCAGTGTTAGCAGTGTGGCACCGCGTCAAATGCCTTTTTGAAATCGAGAAAAACACAATCCGTCTGTTGCTCTTCATCCATGGCTCGCAAGATGTCATGTGAGAAAAGGGCAAGCTGAGGAGTTTCACATGAACGGTATTTCCTGAACCCGTGCAGATTCATAGTTTTCCGTCTCAAGGAAATTTACTATATTCGAACTGAGAATACGCTCCAAATTCTACAGGAAATTGATGTCAACGATATTGTCCTGTAATTATGTGGGTCAGTTTTCTTTCCTTTCTTATAAACGGGAGTCACCTGCGCTTTTTTCCAATCACTAGGAACTTTGCGCTGAATTAAAGATTCGCGATAAATGCAAACTAAGTAAAGGGCCAATGGCACAGAATACTCTTTGTAAAACCGAACTGGTATTCCATCCGGACCAGGAGACTTTTTTGTATTTAGCTCTCTCAGCTGCTTCCCAACACCGGAAAACCTATTAATGGGCCCTCCAGTTCTGTTCATTTTTTCCCCTTGTCTATTCGCCGTATTGTTCTCTTCGTTGCTTCCTAGTTGACGCCAAGTAATGACGGCAGTCCATTACCGAACGAGAACGACGAAACCGTCAGATAAGGCCGCGCGAGTAGAGCCTTGCCGATAAAACAAGCGACGCACAGTGCCCCCGAGTGCCTTCGCTGGTGGCTGCTGCCCTTCAGGACACCTCTCCACGTTATCTCGCGGCAGACTTCCCGTCGGTGCCCACCGTTGCGGGTGCACAGAAATGCAACGTCGCGTCCACTTCTGCCGGTTGCCCTCCTTTGTGGCGGCAATATCTGAGCGCGGAGAATGCAGGCTCTCTTTGACTCTACGAGATAAGGAAGTACAGAAAACCTTTCCTTCAGAAATCCAACATTTCCGCTACCGGTTAGCGCAGACTCAGAAGTCCTTTCAGCTAGCAGTGTTTACGTACGCCAAAGAGAATTTATGTAACTTCGCAGAGAACTCAGAAATAGCGCTGCCTAAAGACGGGAAATATCAAGTGTGCTTAATCAATTGAAAGTTTCTGACTGCAATAAAACTATGCAGTTTTGCTGGATCCTTAGCCGGTAAAGTATTCTCTGGCGGAATAAATTAATTGAGTCTTTTTTTGTTTGTTTGTAGTAAGTCCGTTCAGAATCTTTCCTCGGTTCTGCTAATTCTTTTCTAGCTTATTTATTCGTTCCGTATCACAGTAGACAAATATTTGTCACTGAAATAAACACCGTTGCTCAGTCTGATTCGAAATGAATTAAAAAGTAAATAAAATAGTTCTTGCAAATGTAAAATAAGAGTGAAAATACACCAATCAAATGAAATCCATGATTCTCATTGCTGTGCCTCTTTCGAATGAATGGAAAGGAAAAAGATATTTTCTGAAAATTAACATTTATTGTATATTCAGTAAACTGACAAAATTTTTGTTTATCTGTTTTCTGTATAAATATAATACGCAGGCGCTTCAGACTCGGGAGCAAATAATGTACTGTAAAATTGCCCGTCTGTCTACTCCCTGTCACCTCTCCCTACACATCCTCCTTCACTATTATCTATTGTCTCCTCCTCCTCCTGCCTCTGTCTATTCCACGTATTTATTGTTGTGTGTATGAGAAATCGGTTGGAAACTTTCCTCATGTCAGCATGTTGTAGGTGTCGCCACTGGCGTCAACCTTGTGTGAATGCTCTGAAAGCTAATCATTTGCATATCACAGCCTCTTCTTCCTGTCGGTTAAATTTCACGTCTGTAACACGTTATCATCGCGGTGTAGCAATTTTAATGGCCAGGAGTGTATTATTTATTTTTTGCTAACAGTGTTGCCGGCCGCGGTGGTCGAGGTGACTGAGGCGCTCCAGTCACGGTCAGCACGACCACTACGGTCGGGGGTTCGAATCCCCCCCTCGGGCATGGATATTTGTGACGTCCTAGTTCGTAAGTAGTTCATAAGTAGTTTGTAAGTTTAGGGACTGATAACCCCGTAGTTAAGTCCCATAAGCTTTACCAACATTTGAACATTTGCTAACAGTGTCACAGGTTTTGATGAACAGTAAAAATAGTAGTCAATAACGATGCATTAACAGATAAGATATTTGGTACGAAAGTCATTATTTAGACGGTAGACAGCAGCATTTTACTTAGTGATCAAAGGATAATTAAACGCAAGTGAAAATAATATGTTACGAGGTATTAGAAATGTTTTTCCGATTGTGATTTTCATGAATACATTATTCATTTCTCGATTAACGTGTAACAAATATTTGCTAATAACAGGAACTTCTCTTTAACAACATTTTAGAAGCATATTCCTTATCACGCAAGATGCCTTTGGCCCGTATTTTCAACTGCAATAACATGCCATCTATTGTTACCAGACGCATTTCGTTTGAAGATAAAACCTCTTCAGTAGCCTGCAGTGATACACGTCTATAGCTGATTATGTTTTCTTTCATGGGAAAACTGTTCGCTAACAAAATCTGTGATTTGTTGAATTTTACTTCAGGAAATTTCATCTTAGATTTTCACCTCACATCAAGAAGCGCAAAAAGTTTCATAGAAGTTTACTCTTTCTGGGCCAAAGCGTTTTTTCTTCAGTTTTTCATTTATAGCATTGTTTATATTTTGTGTTTAAAAAAGTTCAAATGTTTGTAAATCTATCGGACTCAACTACTGGGTTTGCCGGCCTCGGTGGCCGAGTGGACTGCGGCGCCCCAGTCACGGTCTGCACGGCCACTACGGTCGGGGGTTCGAATTCCCCCTTGGGCATGGATATATGTGCCGTCCTTAGTGTTAGATAGTTGATAAGTAGCTTGTAAGTTTAGGGACTGATGACCCCGTAGTTAAGTCCCATAAGCTATACGAACATTTGAACATTTTCAACATCAACTACTGGGTTATTAGTCCGTAGCTTACAAACTATTTAAACTAAGGTAAACTAACCTAAGGACAACACATACATCCACGCCAGAGGGGGGACTCGAACTCCTGCTGGCGAAAGGGGGGGGGGGGGGACACCGCAGCACGGGTCCCCATCGCGCACGGCTAATCCGGCCGCGGTTTTGTGTTTTGTGAGAACCTAATTTTATACCAACAAGCAAACAGATATGTAACATTTTGAGTTCTGCTAGAGTATAGCTCGTGCGTTTCTGTAGTGCCGACTATATTGCAGTTTCTATAGTGTTATTGTCTATTTATTTGTGGGGACTAGTTGTAGAAGGAGAGAGGCAAAGGTGAATGAACAGGTGATATGAAGTAGTAAGTAGTGGTAGGTATAGTGATATGGAGGATAAGGATGTGGAGGTTTTCTTGGAAAGGGAGGAGATATCTGCATGACTTTCTTCTATTGTGTTTGTCCTGTTGGAGATGATCTGAAAAGCTGAGTGATTTGAAGCAATCTAGTGGCAGATGTCATGCCAGTCAGCCCAATGTATATTTCACCACAGACTGTGCAACTGAGTGTGGTACAAACTACTGATCGTTTGTCGCTGAAATACCGATTATACGTTCTCCACACGATTTTCGGATTACAGTATTGAGACACCGTGGCGAGTCTGTTTAAATGTTGCCTTATTCACCTCTATACTGGTCCTGCACCCGATTTTTTTATTCGGCTTGGGACTCCACTCTCGTATCCCGCCGGCCGCGGTGGCCGAGGGGACTGAGGCGCTCCAGTCACGGTCTGCACGGCCACTACGGTCGAGGGTTCGAATCCCTCCTCGGGCATGGATATTTGTGCCGTCCTTAGGATAAGCTGGTTCATAAGTAGTTTCTAAGTTTAGGGACTGATGCCCCCGTAGTTAAGTCCCATAGACTATACAAACATTTTATTTTTCGTATCCCCTCCACACTAGTACTCATTGCAGATAAGCTAACCAGTGTTAAGTCTCTGATGTTAGCATCTGTTGTTCTCCCAGACCGACCTTTGGAGCTTACAAAGGTAGAAAGCGCGACCACCTGTCGTTTGCAATGTTCGTCGTTTATTGGAATTGAATCGGTCGGTGGAGAAAGGACCTAAGTCAGTTTATGACGATTTTCACTTTTTTACGTAAATGTATTAAACAGACGAAGACACACCTTCCTGTGATGAAACGAATTATGTTTGCTTCTTTCAGTTAGAATAACGCAAGGTCGAGTGACTTAGTTCCTTTATCCGTCGCAGGTCCCGACCCTCCAGCAGATTGCACTTTCAGCGAGCTTGTGCTACACCAACTACAAAATAGATGACGTTGGTTTACAGCACGCAGGTGCAGAAAGCGCAACAATGATACAGAGTCCAGGCGTTCCACGGTTACTTGTATGATGAATGTGAAGCGAAAAAGAGAGCATTTGAGAAATGTTCATTCCTTTACCAGTACGTGAAAAACTACGTGTAGAAGGATGTTACAGAAGTACATCTCTCAGACAGAGCACCTGGTCAGATTAAGAGTAATATAATAGTAAAGATCTGCTTTGCATTGGCTGACACTTACAAAAAATACACTCACCTATTTCCTGAAAGAGGTTATTCATTTCTCCCTTGTGACTGGAGTGCGTACTTGGAATACTGAGGAGATAAATACGGACATTTGACCGAATTTACATCCTTAAAGAGCATGTTGAAACTGTAGCAAACACTGTTTCTGAAGTTACGGTCGTTATAAAGTGAAGACGAAATCACTTTAATGGAAGGTGGCCTCGTTAGTACAAAAAGAATGTACATTCTAGGGAAATGGCACATCTCAAGATACCTCGCGTAGAAAAACAAAATTTTTCTATGTCGTTGTTTAAAGAATCTCGTTAGGAAGTTACGAAATTAGAGTCGTGACTGCCTATCCTTTCATAAACAGCTGTGTCAGTCATTCCTTTATTTTTGGCAAAAACGAAACTTGCTTCATTTCAAACTGGGTTGCAAAGGCTAATTGATGAAGAAAGGTTCGAATCAATTAAATGAAAATTGAAGATATTGAGGAACTGGTTAAATACATCCATGGAGAAGACGCTGAGATTTTTTATGAGGAGATTTTAAAATGTCGACTACAAGTAATAACTCACGTGATGTGAACCATCATGATCGTTGAATTTTTTACGTTACTTTCGTTTTAGAATGTTTCCAAATATGTACATTCATGGGCCCCAGCCGTACATTGATACCGGTGAAAGTCGTTTTCCAATAGCTGTTATTGTTCCAGAGATATATTGGGTGGACAAGATAGGTGGGACACCCTGTATATATATAAACTCCTTATGTACATATAACTCCTTATTTAATTGTACAACATGGGCGAGGTTCCCGTTGTTTTTGGAATACTTATTTTCATTAACAAAGGAGAAATTTCATCTATTATCATGTATCGTTTTCAAAACTGAATCTGGGGACTGTTAAATGTCCATGCTCCGCGCACCATCTGCTGAGCTTCAAATTTACTTATCCACGACATTTTTTATTTTCATAGCTATTAGCATCCACCTTAGGTTACATGTCACTAATGTGTCAGCATTTTGTATTGTAAACGATGTCTATTTTATTTTAGTGTCGTTTTATGATTGACTGTGCAGAACCCTTGTGTTAATGATTGTATACTTCCTGAGGCCCACGGTACAGTAAACTGTAATTCACAGTTTAATTTTTTTCCTGCTAGATATCACCGTTGAACTGAACATTGTTGGCTAAGCACTCAAATACGACTTGAAGAATTACAAAATCTTTACCTCCCACCCACCATTATCCCATTATCAGCTACTCAGTTCAATGTTAAAAAGCAAGCACGGAAAAAATACTTTTCAGATGAGTTATTCCTTATTAGACAGATGTTACACTTATGTATTTCGGTATGAATCACATCCAAAGAAAACACAAATTTTGTTTGAAGAATAGACGCGTGACTGATCGCATCGCCTATGCTTCATTACTGTGTGGCACAATGTGCGAACAAAAACTAGCTGCACTCGTTATACTCTTGTTGAGCGATGGAAATGTTTTTCTCGCGGTGTAACCGTTCACTCGGTTGAATGACCATTACACGTAACTTATCCCACACCAGTCGCAAAGCGTCTGATTTCTGAGCTGTCGGGCGACACACTATTTTAAAAATATCACAGTTATTTCACTATAAATAGCGTATAGTCAACACAAACATGAAGCTCTCTATTTCCATACAAAGACTGACAATCAATTCGAGCTGTTACTTTTGTGTCCCAACTTCGTCGCCGCTTTTGTGTCCCAGCCTCGTCGTAGGTGTCGGTGGCCGAGTGGAATAAGACCGACACAGGAATAAGGATAGCCCGCTGGTGCAGGTACGGAGGGGAGCAGCCAGAAACTATAAACACTAGAGTAAATTAGAAAGAGATATATATTGCACCGAATGCAACAATACTTAACTTTTACATAGTACTGCAGAAGGTTGATACATAGTTGTTAGAGGCCTGCCTAGTGCCTGTACGATAGCCAAGTCTTCAATGGTGCCTATCTGATTACGAAGGTCCTAACTGGTTGCTATCTCCGTCCGAAGTCGCAAGTCACGATGTCGTTCAGTTGTGGCCAAGAGAGGAGTTATCCCAGAGGGCGCTCGTGGCTGTCGTCGTGAGAACGCCGCGCCGTGCGTGCATGGCGGCGCGCGGCGAAAGTAAGTGGCGCGCACTTTGTACTTGTGCGACACCACAGTTACTGTAGCTATATTTCTCTGCAAACGAGCCATTGACTACCACGTATACGAGCGCTACGGGAGTCCCGACACTGCTCTTCTGTGCTCAAAAGATATAGCTATTGGTAGTGCCATCCGGGCATTAAGCTTACAATTATTATACACGTGCATGTCCTTCGACATATATCTATACTACAACTGTAATTCCGACGTGTTCAACTGTTCAACTGTTTGTACAGCTTAAGGGACTTAACTACGGGGTCATCAGTTCCTAAACTTACGAACTACTTATGAACTACTTACGAACTAGGACGGCACAAATATCCATGCCCGAGGGGGGATTCGAACCCCCACCCGTAGTGGCCGTGCAGACCGCGACTGAAGCGCCTCAGTCCCCTCGGCCACCGCGGCCGGCATTCCGACGTGTCTGCCGTTAATATGAACACATTTATCTTCAAAAGTAACAATCAATTTCCACGGGGTTTTTACAGGTAATTTGAAAGATTTTTTGGGGTGGCTATCAATCAGGCAACACCGACAATGCTCAAAAGTTAAATACCAGCAGTTTTCATTCTTATTTCGTTGCTTGTTTCTGTATATAGTAGGCCCATTTGAGTTTTTTATTTTTTCTCAATTGACGGAAAGACAACGAGTAAAACAGAAGTGATATCTGGATCTCCCTGGGGAAGTGTTATAGGGCTCCTACTGTTCTTATTCTATATAAACAATTTAGGAGACAATGGTCGCGGATTATGATGTCGTTTATCGGTTACTAAAGTCATCAGAAGTTCAAAAGCAGCTTCAATATGTTTTAGATCAGATATCTGCAACAGTTCTACAAAAGAAACTGCCCGCACTACATCTGTGTATCGTGTGTCGGTGTATTGCTGCCCATTGTGGAATTCCCACAAGTGTGTCTGCCAGATGATATGGAGAAAGTTTAGAGAAGGGCAGCCGTTTCGTGTTATTCCGCAATATAAGGGAGACAGAGACATAGAAATGGTGCACAAGTTCGGGTGGAAGTCATTAAAAGAAAGGTGTCATTATTTGCGACGAGATTTATTTGCAAAATTCCTCTAATGTTTGTGAAGCTTATGGGACTTAACTGCGGGATCAGTCCTTAAACTTACGAACTACTAATGAAGTACCTTATACTAAAGACGGCACAAACATCCATGCCCGAGGGGGGGATTCGAACCCCCTACGCGGAACGCCTCGCGATCAGCAACGTGGCGCTCCAGACCGCTCGGCTACTCCCGAGCGGCCGAAATTCCTCTCACCAACTTTCTATTCCGATGGGAACATATTCCGTTAGCACGCACCTACATAGGGAGACATGATCATCTTAATAAAATAAGAGAAATCGAATCGAAACGGAAAGATATAGCTCTTCCATTTTCCAGCGCACTTTTAGATAATGAAATGGCAGAGAAATAATATAACTGCGGTTCGATGAAACCTCCGCCAAGCAGGTAAATGTGATTAGCGGAGTAATAATGCAGATGTAGAATATTTGGTCGTACAAAAAGATGATGAAATGCTTAAAGCCATTATTTGCATCCGACCTGTCTGTAAGTTTATTTGAACACGCTAATCTCTGAAATTATAAGATGACTTTGTTTAGGGTAATGACGCGTAATTTGAGCGAAGCTTTGGTTAACACACTGGCTCTATTTCATCAAAAGCGGATCTGTGAAACAAGAGATATCATATGTATTTTTGAAAACAACTTGGATATTCTGCGATCAGAATAATTAAATTCATTTAAAAATTCAGTCAAGATTGCAAATTACAATTTTTTAAACGTTTTCGGTTTCAACCATTTAAATGGCAATCTTCATATCATTGCAACAATAATGTTAGCCTCCTGTTGCGTTGAGCAGGACCTACCTGGATGATAGATGTCGACATCTTGCATTCAGATAGCTCCTGCTCAACGCAATCGGTGGCCAACTCAGTGGCTGCCATGCTATGAAAACGGCCATTTAAATGGTTGAAAGGGAAAACGTTTAAATAAATTGTGACTTGCCATCTGGACTGAATTTTTAAATGAAAAGATATCGAAATTTGAAATCATTTAAATCTAGACACGTCGTCTCTCTCTCCGTCTCTCTCTCTCTTTGTTTGAACATGTTATCTGCAAAAACTACGATAAGAATTTCCATGAGTTTTTGAAAAGTAATTTGAACGTTGCTTGCACCAGCATACAGGCTATATGTAATCAAAATCTAACCTCGGGAACAAGATACGTGAACATGTTTTTTTTTTTTTTTTTTTTTTTTTTTTTTTTTTTTTTTTTTTTTTTTTTTTTTTTTGTCTAAAACCATGTACTCAGTTTGTCTCTGTGGAAATGCTCATCTGCAAAATTACTAGTGGAATTTGCCTGAGATTTTCATAAGTAACTTCAGTACAAAACAATCTATATCTATAAATGTGAATGTCTGTTCGGTGTACGTTTATCACGTCTGAAGCACAACACATAAAGAGCTAAAAATTGGTACAGTTACTAATGTCTACCCAGGGATGGCTTTAAGCACGGTTTTATGGAGATCTAGCTAATACTAAGGACGGCACAAATATCCATGTCCGATGGGGGATTCGAACCCCCGACCGTAGTGGCCATGCAGAACGTGACTGGAGCGCCTCAGTCCCCTCGGCCGCCGCGGCCGGCACTTCAGTATATTTTTGCGCTACATTTTTTTACTTCATCACAATCGTATCAGAGGGGAAAAAAAACTTTACCTGTATAATAATTTCAAACTGTAGGAATTTTCTCTACTCGTATTTCCGACACAGTACACCGAAGAAACAGCGATTCTGCTTCTTTTTCTTCTTACTGGATAAGACATTCTTACCCGTTTGGACTTGTCTCCAACATATCAAGGGTCGAGCTCGATCTCTTCTCACCCTCGGAAATAATCGAAAACTGCTTTGGGAATCTGGTGTTTCTCATTCATTCACCTTAACGTTGGTGGGGAGGTTTGTACGTTTCAGTGATCCACTGGCGGGAAAAATGATCCTGGTATGGTCACCCATGCCAGAGTGGTCAGTTGGTCAGACAAAGAGTAGCCCCTTCAGGGGGCTCCCTTCTCGGGAATATGTGGACCTAAGCTTGAGCCTGTCGTCCTCCCTTGGCCAACTCTTCATTTTTCGACCCCAACGATATTAGGTTTAGAGGCCGAGGGTATCTCACGTTTTCCCAATTTTACCAAGTCCTTCTATCAAGTGCCAACGGGTTGGTGAGTGAGCCGCTAGAAGGAAGGGCACTCTCTACCCCTGGCGATGGGAAACTGCACCTAAATGCGAAAGAGCCACAATATGGCCAACTGCATAGAATGGAGAAGGCAACGGGAAACCACTCCATTAAAGACCCGAACCGGTGTCCCAAGTATCGACAGCTCATGACGGAAAGCTCTTTGGTTAAATTATCCGGAATTAAAATAGTACACCATTCGGATCTTCGGCGGGGACAACTAAAAAGATATAGAAACCAAAAAGTATTAATGTAAGAAGAATGGCAACATGGAACGTAAACTCTTCTTAAATGCGGTAAACTGTAAAATGTGAAAATGGAAAATGAAACAAATAAGATTGCCAAACTCTGGTGACTTGGTCAGGCGATTACAAAGCCATACATAGCGGAACAGCACAAGACAAGCCTTGCACTGCGGGAGCCGGGATTATCCTGAACAAACAGATGGCATTAAGAGTAAAAGGACACATTCAAGATAGCAAGAGGATAATTGCTGTCAGATTCGAAACTGAACTAAAACAGGAGACACAATCATAATCCACGTATATATGCCAACTACATAAGGACCATCACTTTGAAGAGATCATTGACAGAATCAAAGGAGATGAACATCTTGTCATCATGTGACTTATGAATGTTGTTGTTGGGAAAGGAAAAGAGGGTATGGCAGGGAAATTTGGATTGGGGTTAACACATGAAAGAGGAGATAAACTTGTAGAATTCTGACAAAGAAATAAACACTGCTTCACTAATATCTGCTTTAATCATCATACAAAAGATACACATGAAAATGCATGTTATTATTAACAGATACCAAATAGATTTGATATTAGTGAATCAAATATTTAAAAACCAAGTTAAAGGTAACAGATCATACCCAGTCTGCGATGTGACAAGTGACAATGTATTGGTTATGATGACGGATGACCTAAAATAGTAGAAGTAAAATGAAAGGAAAGGCTAGAGAAAAAGAAGGAGTGGATTACTACTCACTTGCTAAATTTGATGGAAGAAAGAAGGGGAAAAAATCCAGTGATTTTTTCCTGTTTCATTTATAGCATTTTTATATTTTTTCATTTCTTCAATTAAATTTAGTATTTCCTCTGATATCCAAGGACTTTTTGTAGGTCTTGCCTTTCTACCTATTTTGTCCTCAGTTGCCTTCACTATTTCATCTCTCAATGCTATGAATTCCTCATCTACCGTTTTATTACCGCCCGTTTCTGTCATCCGTTGCCTACAACTGCCTCTTACATTCTCAGGAACTTCAGTTGCCTTCAATTTATGCAGGTCCCGTCTCAATATTTGTCTAACTGTCTGGTCAGAGTCTATATCTGCCCATGGGTATGCTTACAGTTCAAAAACCTGGTCCGAAATCTATGTCTTACCATTATGAAATCTATCTGGTAACTTCCGGTGTCTCCTGGTCTCTTCCACGTATAAAACCATCTTTCGTGATTCTTAAACCAGGTGTTTCTTATGATTAAATTATGTTCCGTCCAAAATTCTACCAGACGGCATCCTCTTTCATTTTTTCCCCAGTCCACCTACTATTTTTCCTTCCTTACCTTTTACTACTACCAAATTCCAGTCTCCCATTACAATTAAGTTTTCCACTCGCTTAATTCACTGAATAATTTCCTTTACCTCCTCATACATTTCTTCGATTTCCTTATCATATGCAGAGCTAGTTGACATATAAACCTGTACTATTGTAGTCAATGTTGGCTTCGTATCTATCTTGACTTTGATGATACGATTACTGCACTGCTCACAGTAGTCCACCCGCGTTCCTATTTTCTTATTCATTATGAGGCGTACTCCTGTAATATCTCCAACTGATTTGTATTTATAATCCTGTACTTACCTGACGAGAAATCCTTTCCCTCTTATCACCGAATTTCACTAATCCCACTTTATCTAACCTCTACCCAATTAAGGCAGCTAACATTCCACGCCCCGATCCGTAGAACGCCAGTGTTTTCTTTCCTGATGACCACATCCTCCTGAGTAGTCCCCGCCCGGAGATCCGAATGGGGGACTATTTTACCTCCGGAATATTTTATCCGAGAGGATGCCATCACCACACATTCATACAGTAAAGCTGCATGCACTCGGAAAAGTATCGGCTGTAGTTTCCCCTTGCTTTCAGCCGTTCGCAGTAACTGTGTGACAAAGCCACATTAGCTGATGTTACAAAGCCAGCTCAGTCAATCATCCAGATTGTTGCTACTGTAACTACTGAAAAGTCTGCTGCCCCTCTTCAGGAACCACACGTTTGTTTGGCCTCTCCACAGATACCACTCAGCTGTGGTTGCGCCTACTGTGCGGCTATTTGTATCATTGAGGCACGCAAGCCACCTCACCTCGGCAGTGTCTGTGGTTCATGGGGGTGGTTCTTAAATTAATGTTAGTTAAACGGAACAGGGTCGCAGTCGAACGCAAGAATACGCCTCGCCTACCACTTCTCATGATCAACAATGACGTCAAGCGGAATTGCCCGAACTTTGGTGAACACATTGGCTCAAACTTCTCCGAAGTAACCTTGCAGGTTTATTTTGCTTGTAGGATGACGCTATCACTGTTTTTGGTATCAATGTGTATCAATCTGTAATAATTTGTATTTCCAACTTATTTTCACATTTCTCCATTGATTCAAGACACTTTCACTTGTTTCATTTACCCTATAGGAACTACAGAAAAAATCAGGAATTTGCCGCCCCCAAAAATCTGCCGTCCTGGGCGATGGCACGGTCCCCCCCCCCCCACCCCCACCTCCTTTCCCACTCCTCTGGACCCGGCCCTGGTTGTTACTTAAATTAGGGTTTTAAGTTAATGTGTTTCTTCCATGAGTTGCCAGTATTCACGTAATAATTCTGAAGCACACTTGGCCTATGTAACGTGACTTATTAACATAAGACTGGTTACAATTTAAGAAGCTGTTGCAACCCTCGTGTATAATGCTGTTGCCCTGATTTTGTTCTGTTATTGGGAAGAGAAGTAATGGTCCGAATAATTAAAAAACGAAATGAGTTTTATGAATGTAAGTCATGATGGGCATATGAGCCCGCCGTGTATGATAGTCAGTAAATTCAAGGAACTTTTATTGTCGATGTTTACTGTTACTCTGATTTCTTCCTGTTATGGACAAGAGAGAAACTAGGGTCACTGTAATTACAAAAAAAAAAAAAAAAAAAAAAAAAAAAAAAAAAAACCGCTACAAGTCACATTAAAGATCGTATTATTTATTTATGACACATCTGGTTCTGGGCTTGTGCCCATCTTCTGGTGCTTAAATATTCACAATTTTATATGTGTAGCATGTTGGTGGAGTTCACTGTTTGAAAAGAAAAATTATTTAGGATTAAGAATAACGAAAGCAAATGCAGGTGGCACGATGACATGAAGAAAAACACTGTTTACTTACATTTAATTTTGTATCCAAATCGCGATTGTCCATGTGACGCACATTTTACGAACTTTCCTTTGTTAATCTCCTTACTTTTATTACTATTCTGCTTTCCATTTTTTGAGTAGAATTTATCACCATCAATGCACACAAATGTTAACTCACATCATACACCGCTTACCGTTGAATACAGAGTTTCTGGTCAAAGAGCTTATATCTTTGAAGCACAAAGATGACATAAAAGTTTTCTGTGTGTTGTATCGTGTCATGATGTTATAACACAGGTTTTACAACATGTGAATTACAAAGGTATTACATGTATAAAGGGTAGAGCCACACTGTCGTTTATAAAACATAATATAATCACAAATAAACTATATTACATTTATTTAGTCAGTGTAAAAAAGGTGGTTTATTTAGATATGTCGATTTTCATATTTAGATATATTATTTAGTATTATGAAGAGTTTTGATACAGTTGAATTACTATTTGCTTTTAAATATTTCAATGAATATGTTTCGAAATTGCTTGTTTGCTAGGTTCGTTTGTTCATGTATAATTTCTCAATCTAAATTATGTGTGTGTGTATGTATGTGTGTGTGTGTGTGTGTGTGTGTGTGTGTGGGTGAGAGAGAGAGAGAGAGAGAGAGAGAGAGAGAGAGAGAGAGAGAGAGAGAGAGAGAGGGGGGGGAGATGGGGGAGAGAGAGGGGAGAGAGAGAGAGTGAGGTGACCAAATTGTATTTCGCTTGTGGGACAGAAAGATGCGTAAGCAGGGAGTTACTGATTCTAGCCATAATTTCTTGGGACCTGAATCTCTCTTAGCGCAGTCACCTTACCCCATCATTCCCTGCATCAGTTCTGACTCGAGAGGCAAATGAGATATTCAGAATGATGTTTTCACTCTGCAGCTAGTGTGTGCTAACTTCCTGGTAGATTAAAAATGTGTGCTGTATAGGGATTCGAACCCGGGACGTTTGCCTTTCGCGGACAAACGCTCTACCAACGAGCAACCCAGGCACGCCTCACGAGACTACGAACATCTTTACTTCGGCAATCTTTAGTCCGGATTTAACAGTTTTAATTTGTCAGCAAGTTTCATATCAGTGCTCACTCTATTGAAGAGTGAAAATATCTTTCTGGAAACATCGTCTAGTTCATGGCTAAGCCACATCTCCACAACATCCTTTTTTCCCGGAGTACTAGTCTTACAAGTTTCGCAGGACATTTACTGTGTAGTTCGAAATGGAGAAGCTTCTGGCGGAACTAAAACCACAGTCTAACATATACAGTCGCGACACTGTGAAAGTTGTACCAACTGACAGTTGCAACGATACTAGCGCTCCTAGTGGTGGGAAAGCCACCGTAGGAGTGATGTTTGTTTATAATTATTTATGTGCGTAATTAACGAAATAGTTAGTATAGTTTTTGCGTTACAAGAATTACTAAGACATCAAGAGATATACATAACACGGACATTAATGTAAAAACAGCCGAATTTAACTGATTCAGAGGTGTAATGAAAAACTTCGTCATGAACAAATACTTACGAATATGTGATATTTTGCTGCTTCTTCCGCTGAAAGTAAGTAGAATATAAACATAAGAGAAATATGAATTTCTATTATGATGTGTTCTTACTATGACAAGAGTTTTTTTGACGTGTATCAATTCGTTGTGTAGTCTAATGTTTCGCACATTTTTAGGCTTCACTCGTCTTATGATACGCGCATATTCGTTTGAGTGTCATTACTTTAGCTTAAGAAGACAATGTCTTGAAGATTCTTGCCGTTTGTGGTTCAGTTGTAGAAAAAATTGTGGAATTGGGTTCTTCTTTGTTGAAAACAGTTTGATTGCTTTTTCCGTTTTCTTGCCAGATCTGTGACATTTTCCATGGGCTACAGCTGTGGTGGCTGCTTTGGTACGTTAAATACTGTAGTTATTGCATTCTACATGCGTTTCCTACGTTCCACGCTCACCGATTTTACTGGAATTGTAGTGAAGAAGCCTTAACGTTCCTGAGTAGAAAAGCGACGACTTTTTGCCAAAGGCAGATCTTCTGGTGTTTCTTAACCATTTCTTATTTTTCATAGAAAATGATATTATTCAGCAAAAGCCTGTAGGTTACAAATTAATCTATATCTATAAATGCGAATGTCTGTTCAGTGTACGTTTATCACGTCTGAACCACAAGACATAAAGAGCTAAAAATTTGTACAGTTACTAATGTCTACCCGGGAAAGGCTTTAGGCATGGTTTTATGGCGATCGGATATCTGTTTATCTGTATATATTAATGTGAATGTTCGGTGTACGCTTATAACGCCCAAACGACAAGACGCAGAAACTTAAATATTTGTACAGTTACATACAGGGAAACGTGATGCCACAGACCATATCTTTGGTCTATGCGTGCTACAATGTCTTCAGCTCTTTAAGTATAAGCATACGAATAAGGAAATATAACAATAAATAAAGCAGTAAAAAAGAAATTTCTTTTAATACATCTCTTTAAAAAAATCGATTTGTTGTTTCGCGCACTACAGCAAGTAATCGATATGTGATATTACAATCATTATTGTTGAATTTCGTGATTGGATTCTTCGAAAGGAGTGCATTTTTACGTGTGATTTCTTATTTCTTATATATTCACTGATAAATGTAACATGTTTTCTTTTTTAAAAAAAGGAGATGGACTGACAGAGAGAGTGGGTAGGAAAAGTACTATCTCAAGGCTCGAATAAATAAATAAATACCCGGGCAACGCCGGGTTTTCAGCTAGTTGTAAATAAACTGTCATGCAATATACCTTTTCGTATCTCATCAGGGATCTCAGTAAACCTAATAAAGACAAAGGTGGAGCTAATTATAAATTATCATCTATTTTTATGGCACTACATACGTTCACTCGTGCGAAAAGCCTGTAAAAATCAATTTAAAAGATACTATTCGCACTCATCCAATACCGTATTCAGAAATGTAGCTTTCCGGCCGCTTGGAGCGCTGCAGTCGTAGTGTATAACAAAAATATGCGGGAGTGTCGTGACTATGTTAGACTGTGACAAAACTGTGACGACGGGCCGTGAGCCATGCCCGTGTAGCTTAGTTGGTCTACCAACTAAGCGTTTTTCCGTGAAAGGAAAAGGTCCAGGATACGATTCCCGGTCCGGGACACAAATTATCTGCCAGGAATTTTCAAATTCCGAATTGATTACATTACTAGTCGCCATTACTATTTTAACAGGTAGCCATTGTAAACTGCGTGTAATTGCAGGACGTTTCCTTCGACACTTCGGCACTTCATAACAGCAGCAACTTCATAAAGCATTTCGGTGTCCCCCGTTTATAATTCACTTTCATTTTAATTCTGCAGAATTATACGCTGCGGATTGTAGTAAGATTCAGTTAAATAATCCAGCCAGCGGAAAAATTTATACGTGGGCAGTTGGTGCGCTGAGTTGTTTATGTGCGTGAAACGCGATGAGTGCGACACACCGGCGAGTGTATTATCCGCTGCCGCATCACGCGCTCGGTCGAATTCGCAAATATAATAACCGATGACGCTGACCCTGTCGGAAATAAACGGAAAAAAGAGTAGAAGGAAGCGCCAAAAGCGACCGACGTGAAAATGGCTGGTATAACCGAATTGGTGCCTCTGGCAAAATTGATTGGCGTAACTCGGTTCCCGCGGAAGCGAGCGTTTTGCGCTACCGACTGTTGTTACCGTCAAAACAGTGGTCGGCGCGAGGCAGCGTTGCTGCTTCCTTCCCGCACGGTTTTCAGACGCTGCCGATAGCACGGCGTTTCGTAGCCAAACAGAACATCCTGTTACAAGCATACGTCTCTTCTGTCATTCAAACCAATCTGTGATTGGATTGAGGAATTCCTAGATAACAGAAAGCAGCAGGTCATTCTCAATGGAGAGAAGTTTTCCGAAGTAGGTGTTATGTCAGGTGTGCCACAGGGGAGTGTCGTGGGTCCGTTGCTGTTCACGATATATATAAATGACCTTGCGGATAACATCGGAAGTTCACTGAGGCTTTTTGCGCATGATGCAGTAGTATATAGAGAGGTTGTAATAGTGGAAAATTGTATTGAGATGCAGGAGGATCTGCATCGAATTGACGTATGTTGCTGGGAAAGGCAATTAAAGCTCAATGTAGACAAGTGTGATGTGCTGCGAATACACAGAAAGAAAGATCCTTTATCATTTAGCTACACTATAGCAGGTCAGCAACTGGTATCAGTTAATTCCATAAATTATCTGCGAGTAGTCATTAGGAGGGATTTAAAATGGAACGACCATATAAAATCAATCGTCGGTAAAGCAGATGCCAGACATAGATTCATTGGGAGAATTCTAAGGAAATGCAGTCCGAAAACAAAGGAAGTAGGTTACAGTAGACTTGTTCGCCCACTGCTAGAATACTGCTCACCGGTGTGGAATCCGTACGAGTTGGGATTGATAGAGGAAGTGGAGAAGATCAAACGGAGAGCAGCGCGCTTCGTTACAGGATCATTTCGTAATCTCGAAAGCGTTACGGAGATGATCGCTAAACTCCAGTAGAAGACTCTGCATGAGAGATGCTCTGTCACTCGGTACGGGCTTTTGTCGAAGTTTCGAGAACTTACCTTTACTGAGGAGTCTAGCAGTATATTGCTCCCTCCTACGTATATCTCGCGAAGAGATCGTGAGGATAAAATCAGAGAGATTAGAGCCCACACAGAGACATACCGACAATCCTTCTTTCCGCGAACATTACGTGACTGGAATAGGAGGGAAAATCGATTGTGGTACTCAAGGTACCCTCCGCCAAAACACCGTCGGGTGGCTTGCGGAGTATGGTGTAGATGTAGATAACAGCGCTATTTGTTTATATTAGACGGTGAGCTCATGTTAATGCGACCACCGTCTATGTTTCACGTGAACGTCTGGAAGATAACAGCACTAGCAAATGGAGGACATAGTAATATTTCCGGTGTAGAGAATCAGCTAAGAGAGCTAAATACAAAAACGTCTCTCGGTCCGAATGGAATACCAGTTCGGTTTTACAAAGAGTATTCTGCGGCATTGGTCCCTTACTTAACTTGCATTTATCGCGAATCTTTAATTCAGCGCAATGTTCCAAGAGATTGGAAAAAAAGCGCAGGTGACTCCTGTTTATAAAAAAGGAAAGAAAACTGACCCACATAATTACAGGCCTATATCTTTGACATCAGTTTCTTGTAGAATTTTGGGAGCACATTCTCAGTTCGAATATAGTAAATTTCCTTGAGACGGAAAAAACTTATTTCTATGAATCAGCAAGGGTTTAGGAAACATGAAATTTTGCGTGCCATGGATGAAGGGAACTAGACAGTGTTTTTCTCAATTTGAAAAAGACATTTGACGCGGTGCCACCCTGCGGACTGCAAACGAAGATACGAGCACATGGAATAATTTCACAGATTTTTGATTGGCTGGAAGACTTCCTAAGTAATAGAACGCAGTACTTTGTTCTCGACGGCGAGTGTTCATCAGAGACGAGTGTATCGTCAGGAGTGCCCCAGGGGAGTGTGATAGGACCGCTATTATTTTCTATCTATATAAATGATCTGATGGACAGACTAACTTGTAATTTGCGGCTGTTTGCTGATGATGCTGTGGTGTATGGTAGGTTGTCATCTTTAATTGACTGTAATAGGATACAGGATGACTTAGAGAAAATATCTAGTTGGTGCTAACTCTCAATGCAGAAAAATGTAAGTTGAGGCGCATGAGTAGGAAAAACAATCCCATAATGTTCGAATACAGCATTATTAGTGAGCTTCTTGATGCAGTCGCGTCGTTCAAATACCTAGGCGTAAAATTGCAGAGCGATATGAAATGGAACGAACATGTAAGGACAGTTGTGAGTAAGGCAGACAGCCGACTTCGTTTAATTGGGAGAATTTTTGGGAAGATGTACTTCATCTGTAAAGGACAGCACTTATAATCCAATTGCTTTTTCCTATGCAAGAAGCAAAAACAGATACTGCTAAACGAAAAGAACAAAAGAATAATAATAAATCAACTGTAAAGGTGAAAATTCATAAAATCAGATATTTTTAAATTTCCAATCAAAATAATAAATGCTGATAAAATTACAGTTAACCTAACTTGATAATAAATATTTGAGCAACTTTACAAATCAACTTAATAAATCCACTACAATGTAGTGGAATACCTAAAATCCCAACCGCACCTCGAGCTTTATGAAACTCAATATAACCCAATTCCTTTAAGTTTAATATATTGAAATAACTTCTCTAATTAAAACACAAATAATCAGAAGAAAAAATTTACAATAAATACATCATGTAATATCAATACTGTTTGTATAAAAAATATATATGAATGAATCCTAAATTCAAAACATTTATCTGTCAAACAATTAATAAAAAAGTGTGATCCTATAGTGCTTTTGTACTGATAAGAATATAATAATTCTTGGGATAGAAATCGACCTGGGGCATACTGGTCTGAACTGGGATCATGTAATTAAAAGGTTCATTGAAGTTTCCACTACCAAACACAAATATGATTTTAGTGCTAAAAATATTGATTAGCAACGTATTTTGATGCTGTGCATCATCATCAGGCTTTTGGCATACTAAACCTATTACTATAGGTGTACATTAATACACATTGACAAAATATTGCTGATTGTGGCAGTGAACCTGTGGAAACAGAAAGACGATCTATGTAAAGTTATGTGTCTTTATGGGCTGAAATATTGTCTGTTTCTAAAGTTGTCTATTCCAAACATTCACAGTAAGGTTTACTAGCCCTCTTCTTATGTTGTATGAGTGCATACCAATTATACTTCTAGGCTTGCTAGCTCCACAATCCAGCACTTTTCCAGAAGAGTGTTCACTGCCATCACAAAGCTGATGTTCTAAACAATATGGCGGCCAAAACGAAGTTTATATCGATTAGTCTATCGCTATGTCGATGTTTAGCTTTGAGAGTCGATCCACATGTCTTTTGCCGATCTTGCTGCCATATAATTGACGAGTTGTATCATGTCTTGTGGCATATCTACCTTTAGTAAGACAGGTGAACTATACATTATTTACACCATGAAGAATTACATGGGCGCTAGATAGTGCATACTTCAATTAACTGAAACGCTATTTTGAAAATAAGGGAGTGAAGGTACTGAAGAAATGGCAAATCTTGAACTCTTGTCATTTCATTTAGGATTCCATTACCATCGTTTCTCATGTGGATAAAGATTTCCATTTCCTCAAAGATGTTCATTTTCCATCTTTTTTTTTTTGAGAGAATGCAATGCTTTAAGATCGTTTTCTTCTGCAATGCAGTGCCCTGTGTCATTTATATGTCTGAAATAGTCAATAGGCTCTTTAAAACGCGTTTTGGGGTTTCTGTCTGTTTGATCAATGTAGTCCAATTAGAAATAGTTGGCGCTAGTCACATGGCGCTACAGTGTAGCCACATAGGCAGCCAGCTACCGCTCAGCTGTAAGCGATGTACGAATATGTCGGATCTCTTCACAATTGTTCGCAGTCACATGCATGCAGATTCAGGGATTTTGAATAAAGTTGTTTCTTATAATGTGGTGCAATGTTGTAAGAGGCCACTGATAGATGACAGTGGTAATGTGAAAAGTTATGAAAACAGCTAATTTTAAGAAGGGGGGTTGTGGAAAATCATTCTCACTCTCAGAAAGTCAGTTCTGGATGACGCGAGCTGTGTGGACAGAGGATCTCTCATATTTTGAGTCAACAAAAGACTGTGTTCGTAGAAACTGTAAAGTGTTAATGCAGATTTTGTCACATGTTCATAGGGACTCTAATGTGTTCATCTGGACTGTGCTCATATTCATATATGTTTTCATCTGGTATGTGCATAATATTCATACAGACAATGCAATCGGTTGCTTCGAGCCAGCAGTACTTCGATCCAGAATTCACCAATTTAGCACATTTCCCTCAGATTTGTCTCTGTATTGAAACTTGGAAATATTGCGGCTAGCAAATGAGATTCAAAGTTTAAAGTTGAGCACTTATTGATTTGTAATAAATTTCTCATGTGTTACTGAAGTAGTGGGATCCTTCTGTTAAAGTGTACCTTGAGATGACTACGATATATCACCCACAACACAATCGATCACCTTGGAATACAGCCTCACCACTGGGGAACCAACATTGATGGGACTGATCAGCCAAATTGGTTAGTGATCATTGAATTTAATGAAACCTTGTAGAGTAACGAACGTTTTCTAAATAACACATATTCCTTTCAAACTTTTCACCCCCACATATCCCTGGAACCACAACAGATACTGAAGAAAGACTTTCGCAGACACGAAGAAACTGCTGGGGAATATGAAAATAAGTACTAAAAGTTTCAAACGTTAAAAATATTATTTTCAACAGAAACTTAAGTCTCTTTTTAAATTGATTTTCCATATTATTTCTTATGCAAGCAATAGCATGAAAAATCACAAAAATAAAGGCGTTGATTGCATCACAGTATGTCAGTGACAACCTGAGAAAATGTGAAATGAAATTGAAACTTGAAATATATTAATTTAATTAATTGGTTGTGCTGTCGATAAGCTGGCTAGATCCTTTTTTTTTACAGGTAACACTTCTAGTAAAGTATGACATCAATGACGCTTTTTGAGCATGTCCAGCATGATATTTGTATCTGTTTTGTGACGACAATCACACATATGCGGAATCAGGGATTTTAAGTAAAGTTGTTTGTTATACACATGTATAGGCTATTCCATTTGAAATCAGACGGAATGTGAAGAAATTGACTTTGTATTTTTAAAATAATTATTTTTACATATTCACTTCTATGTAAAAGAAACCAACTGTCAAGTACATTCCCCTTAACAGGTTACTATTTTTCGAGTTAAAATTCGGTGAATTCAGTGTTGTTTTTCGAATTCAGCACGTGGTGTACTGCATAGCTCAAGAATCTTATAGATGATTTCAGCAAACTATCGTTAATTTTGTAGTTGAATATCTAAAGTTCATGTAGGTATATATGAATAACACGAGAATAATTAATTCATTGTTGTAAAGCTATTTTTAATTAAAGCAAATGCAATTTACATAACGATTAAACTTACATAGGCTTCAACTTCTTTTATTACACGTTGATTTTTCTTTAAAGTATTATGGAGTCCCTTATCTTCAACGTGTGAAAAATAATTACGTAATGAAACTGTTGACTATGATCAGAGTTGCGTATGAAAGGAAAAAATGGAATGAGACAGCTTTATAAGCTTTAAAATGCTTACCACGAAAAAATCAGGGCGTTGCATACGGAAGAACCATTGCGTCCCAGAAAACAGGGAGTAACTCTTTACCTGCAGACGGAGTGGTTTTGAACTTCTTTCGTACAGGTGATGAAGGATGTTTCCACTCCAAGGCCTTCGATTAGGGCGTTTAATGGTGGACCAGGTTTCATTCCCCGGCACAATCCGGAACAGAAAATCATTGTCATATTCATGGTCGACCTCCACACAATGATGTATCGGTGTCTTGCACCTGCGTTCACCTGCTTTGTCGTCTTTCGGCCATAACTATTCAATGCTTCTGCCGTATGCACCGCCCTGATTTTTTCCTGGACGGCTCTTTGAAGCTTATAAAGCGGTTTGACAGATGTCTCAATGTACTTAGAAATTATATTCTTTTTTTTTCCCTTTCGTTTATCACCCTGCCCAGTCGATAAGGGAAACTTATTTTCCAATTCCCTCTCGTATGTTGTAACATTTGAGGTACATTTTTACGTTCTGATCGTGTCAGTTGATCGTGTTGCACACCGACCCATGAAATGGAATCTAATCTCATGAATGTGGTATTGCAACATCTAGACCAAGTAACAAATGGAACCAAGTGACGACAGAAGAGGGGGAAGTCAATGTTTAGCTCCCGTTGCAAACGATCCGCACAGTAGCTGCCGTGCAATCGCACGATAAAGTGGCATGATCCAGGCAAGTGTCCTACCAAATCCGCATTTACATCGGTTCCATCCAAATTACATCTCTCTCCGTCAAGAGCTTCACGAAAATTAATTTGAGAATCGTGCTACCTTCTGTACATGGGCATTACGAGTTAATAGTCCAGATGTATCTTGGATCTTATGTAAATATGAAGCCACGTTTACGAAACCCGGCCAGTTAAACCGCCGAAACATGTTTTATTGGTCCGCTGACAGTCTCTTTAGGCCTCGTCAGCTGGAACGTCATCGGCCGTGGTGTGTAAACGTGTGTTGTGGGATAGTTAACCATCACGTGATAGGCGAGACAACCATCGTGCACAAGTATCACAGGCTCCTAATAGTCCATCTGCCATGGTTGCTAGATGACGTTCCTCTGCAGACTAGGAGGAACCCGTGGAACCAACGTGATGGGTACAACAGCACGTCTTCAGGAACTATTTCAAAATCCTTGAAGCTATCCTTGAAGCTATACTCCTGCAGACTTTTTTATGGGATGAAAGCTAAAAAGCGCCTAGAAACCACTTGCCAACTACACCCGGTGATATGCAACAACGTGTTACTGCAGCTTGCTCGGACATCTCCGTTGAAATGCTGACAAGGAAACGTGTATTGCTATTCGCGGTGGTCATTTTTAGCACAATCTGCGATTGCTCAAGTGTTCCAGGTATTACACAATACTGCATTTCGCAAACGACTTGCAACAGAGTCATGCAACAAATTCCCCTGACATTCTAATTTACCCTGCTTTTAGTTTGTTAGTGTCAATAGGCATTGGTCTAATAAAGAAAATAAATGATTGTAAAAGTACAATTTATATTTATTATTATTAATAATTATCAGTTGTTTATTGGCCTACAGTACGAGTCTGACTACCTGTCTCTACTACGAAAAGAGCATGTCAATAGCAATTTCCCTAAAAAAAAAAAAAAAAAAAAAAAAAAAAAAAAAAAAATGTTCAAATGTTTGTTAAGCTTATGGGACTTAACTAAGGGGTCATCAGTCCCTAAACTTACAAACTACTTATCAACTACCTTATACTAAGGACGGCACAGATATCCATGACCGAGGGGGGATCGAACCCCCGACCGTAGTGGCCGTGCAGACCGTGACTGGAGCGCCTCAGTACCCTCGGCCACCGCGGCCGGCACAATTTCCCTTTCCTCAATCTTTGTGGTACGAGTTTTGGATATAGGTTACTTTGCATGTGAGAAGTGCCACTACTTTTACACCTTCTCATCATATTCATACTCCGACCCACCTCCTCGTAACTCTAAATTAATTTAAAGCTTTGTTTTGAGATATGCAGTGGACAATCGTAGTTTTCTTAGTGTTGGGGAATTTTGGGGTGCGGAGACGGGCTCCTGGTCGAAAATGCGATATTTGCTTCTCAAAGCACGTTAGGTATACGAGAAACCCGACGGCAAGCAGCGGCGCGCTCCGCAGCTAGGCGCCTTGGATCGCTCGGCCACTCCGCCGCGGTTATATAAAACATTCTCAAATTTGAGACGAACGTGGTGTTAAAGTTTCAAAACATTCGGTTAAGAACTTTCGGAGATATTTGAACATGACACTAAACATGGTTCTATGAGGAAACAGAGGAGGCAGAGGAAACTTACGTTTGGTGTGTGTGTGTGTGTGTGTGTGTGTGTGTGTGTGTTTGGAGGAAGGGACGAACAGGTAGACAGTGATCATGAGGTGGATATTAACACGCAATTACTCGTTAAACGAGATAGGTTCAATATCTTTTCTGTACTTTTAGTTCTATTTCACTCGTTGTAATGTATGGTCTAAAATGCATCAAGCAGTAAGCTACCCGCTATCTAACGTTTTGAATAAATTACGTTCACATACTTGACAAAGATCGTCATTTTGAAACGACTGTTACTAATGAAGAAAAGGTTAACGTTTTATTAGAAAGTCAAGGTGCTGTACCATCACGTGCCAAAAGAGCAGATCTTCAAAGCGTATGCTTTCCTCAAAATAAGAGGTATGTCCACAAAGTAAGTTCCGTTTGGTTATATAAAACAAACGCGTGCAGATACAGAAAAAATATGTATTGTACAAAAATACACAACTATTAAACTACTTTTCTACATAGCTTCCGAAATTTTGTAGGCATTTGTCATAGCGTGGCGAAGTATTTGTAAGCCTTCTTCATAGAAGGTTGCCGCCGGTGTATTAAACCATGTGGTTACATGTTCTTTCTGCTCGTCATCATCGCTGAAGTGTTGACTACCGTGGACAGGTTTTAGGTGTGAGAAGAAAGTCGCTAGGAGCGAGACTGTACGGAGGATGATCAAACATGTCCCAGTGAAATTCCCGTACGAGTTGTTTGGTCACATTCGCCTTGTGAGGTCGGGCGGCAACGTGAAGGGAAGAAGAAGACTCCTTTCATCTCTTCTTACACCTAAAAGATGAGCTGAAAGAACATGTTTTCCACATGGTTGAATACACAGGCGGCAACCTTCTATAAAGAAGGCACACAAAAACTTGTCCCACGCTATGACAAGTGTCTACAAAATTTCGGAAGTTATGTAGAAAAATAGTTGAACAGTTGCAGGTTTTTATACAATAAAGAGTTTTTCTGTATCTGTTCACTTTTGATTTATATAACCAAACGGAACTTACTTTGTGGACATACCTCGTAGAAGCGTTAGGAAAGTGAAATCTTATGCAGAATGAAAATTAGGCATTTTCGATTTTCACATGAATTTGAAAATGTGTAGGGAATAAATAAGTTGATAAAACTACGTGGGGTGGTCCTATATACCGTCAACACCTCTCACTATATTCATACTCCGACCCACCCCCTCGTAGCTTCTAAATTAATTTAAAGGTTTGTTTTGAGGTATGTTATGCAGTGGACAATCGTAGTTACCTTGGTGTTGGGCAATTTTGGAGTGCGGAGTCGGGCTCCTGCTTCTCAAAGCACGTTAGCGATACGAGAAACCCTGGAGGCAATGTCGGCACAACTTTGCACAGCTTAGCCCTCAGCCGGCGAGGGTGTTCTTAGTACGAGAGACTCTGTAACAGGGAGCGACGGTCTGTCCCAACAGCCACCTGAAACAGGCATCCTACTGTGATAAGAGGGCTGCGGACACTCCACGTCCGGGGCTCAGTGAAGGGCTGATCCCCTTAGCGACGGGTGCAGCTTACTCCCCAGTGTACAGTTGGAAGTGGAGCGGGAGCCTCGGCGAGGATTGCTGCTTCGGGGAAACCGCCAGTGGCATCCTTCAAATGGTAGTCGATAAACACGTAGATGTTCAACGCCCGTGAGAAAGGTAAACACTCTATTAGTGGGCAAAACGCGAGGCAGTAAATTCATACGGATATGTGACAATTGCACCCAGTGACATTTGCACCCAACCAAAAATCTGTGACATTTGCACGCAGTCTGACTGGAAACTTCCTGCTTACTACGTCACGACCTACCTGCAGCTAAGACGCTCCTGTGTCCGCGCCACCCTCACACTAGGGAGTCCTCGCTCACCGCAAACGCTCGTCTATCGACACAGTCTGCCTGCAGTCCCAAGGTCCTTGTCCACCTCAGCGGATGACTGCTAACTGTCAGTACGATTATGAATATCGTAGTGTTCGGTTGGTGCAGCTTGTGTGTTTGTGAGCTTATAGGTTCGATATGGAGATATCAACGACCAACAAGGGAAAGCCATGTGGCCACTATGAAGTAACTTCATAGGTGTCTTGTTAGACAAGAGAACATGGAAAAAGGTTAATAAATATAAAATTATAAAAAAAGAATAAAAATAAAATAAAAACGTATATAAAAATAAAATAAAATAACTGATTTTAAACACAACTAAATGACAATTTATCTCTGCCTTTTAGCCAGTCCAAAGCCTGGATAAAAGTGTGATGGGAGTAGGTTTATTACGAATAGTTGGTAGACAGCACATGGTCTCTCTGATCCAGTCACAAATTTTTTATTTATGATCAGTATCAGGACAAGCCAATCATCTGCAAATACAATAAAAAACTGTTTTTCGTTTTCCTTTTAGTCATCAGTAAGGATGCAACATCTCTCTCAAAACCATCGATGTTCAGACGGACAAACATCGATGTTAAGTAACAGCGCTGTGAAAACATCGATGTTTGAAAATATCGATGTTTTCATACTTTTCAGAAATATTATGGTAAGCGTACTGAACTGATTTTATTTTTCGGTATCATAATAACTGAAAGTAAGAGACATTTTGAAACACAAACGAAATGGAAATAATTACCTGTTTTTTTTTTTTTTTTTTTTTTTTTTTTTTTTTTTTTTTTTTTTTTTTTTTACGCAGCCCGACTTACACATGACGTTAGCGGCGGGGTGTTTGTAATTTGGTAATAAAACGTGACATATGTGCCTCAATATGTTCTTTGTCTAGGCTACGAATACACAGCGAAATGGCAGATTTGAATGAAAGCGAAGTTGGGAATGACGTTTCGCAACGTATTGTGCTGATTGAGTCGATGTGGAGAAGAATTAAACAAACATTATGTTTCTATTATTTATTATTTAATCATGTGTGTATTTTTAAAACGAACAGGGTTATTCATCTATGACGTTTACAAAAACATGTACGTAGCAGAAATGGAGATCTGCGTGTTAAAGGTACTTAAAATTTCTTGTCTTCTGTCTCGAATTTTTCCGCCGATGTTTGTTTGATGTTTTAACTGAAGTTTCGACGACACGATATCAGAGTCTAATTGTGGTAACACTGTTGAAGTTTCGATTCCACTGCTGTTGGAAGATGAAATGCCAGCCGCCCGTGTGGGCGAAACATCTAATTATCGAAGGTCGACATAAAAAAAGGCGACAGACGCCAGCAGGCAGTAAGTCAAATAGTATCCATAAAAGCTTTAACAATTTTGTTGCAGATAAGGATTTGGGATTCACCAGCAAAACTTATCACTGATATCCTTTTACCCAGAACTTTTATCACAGCCTTGAACCTCTTCTTTATGTCCGATATTACGCCTTCATTGCGCAAGTTAAACAGTAATGGCGACAGTCTACAACGTTTTCTTACACCCTTCTTAATCTGAGCAGTTTGTTCTTGACTTTCGACGCTTTTTGTATCCACTTGCTTCTTATACAGCTTACTCCTATTTCTCTCAGAATTACGAACATTATGCAACACCTTACATTATCGAAGGCTTTTTCCAGGTCACAAATCTTACGAATATGTCATGGTTCTTATTTAGTTTCGCTTCCATTATAAATTGCAGCAATGCTACTACGGCCACGCATTACCGTAAAGCACGGCCCGTGCCAATGCGACCTCACAGCCCTCGGCTCTTCTACCTGCCGGGCAGAGACCGGACGGGCAGATTAGCGGACCGGCCCTCGACCAGAACTGGGTGCTAATGCCACTGGGTGCATTTGTCACTGGGTGCTTTTGTCAGGACACCAATTCATTCGCCAAAAGCGGCATAGAAACAGTATTACACCGCGTGGATCGCAAGGGAAAGCGTTTACGAATCGGGATTGACCGGTTTTTAACGCCAAGCTAGTGACTGGGGGCGACAGTCAAGATTCCTCGTGGACACTAGGCGTAGAGAAGTCAGCGTTTCAAGTTGGAAGCTGGACTTGGAGTTCCAGCTTAGATTATGGAGAGCAAACTTGTTTTTACCTTCGGGGAAGCATGTCTTAACATCGAAATCCTCTCTTATCTCTACAGCGGGAGTCAGTCGTGCTTGTCGGTTTCAGCTCTGTTGACGCGCAACGATCATCACATGAGGCAACACGCAGTAGCAGCTTCACGACGTGCCGCCGAGACGACGAGCAACCACGTCGGTAACGTATCTACATCTACATCTACATGGGATACTCTGCAAATCACATTTAAGTGCCTGGTAGAGGGTTCATCGAACCACCATTATACTATTTATCTCCCATTCAATACTCGAATGGCGCGCGGAAAGAAAGAACACCCGAATCTCTCCGTTCGAGCTCTGATTTCTCGTATTTTACTCTGATGGTAATTTCTACCTATGTAAGTGGGAGTCAACAATATATTTTCGCATTCGGAGGAGAATGTTGGCGATTGGAGTTTCGTAAGTAGCCCACGCCGCAGCGATAAGTGCCGTTGTTGTAATGATTCCCATCCCAGATCCTGTATCATTTCCGTAACGCTGTCTCCTCTGTATCGTGTCAAGACAAAACGAGCTGGAGCTGCCCTTCTTTGAACTCTTTCGATGTCCTCCTTCAAACCCACCTTGATTGTTTAATGTGAAACCTTCGCATTACCCACATTTCCTCACTTCGCCATTAATTATGTTATCACATAACACTTCAGTCTCAAAACTTACTGTTTGGTAATAATTTACATACATGTTACTTTATTCTTAATAAATATGCGCTTTAGAGTCTCTTTAAAATATACTCTCATTTCAATAGCCAATCGTTAATTTAGTTACTTTATGAGTTTTTGGAGAGGGGGATTAGTTGTTTAATAAACACCATTGTATATATAAAGAACAGTCTAGAGTGCAAAAAAAATTATTATTGTTTTCGACAAGTTTCGGTCTTATTTTAGACCATCTTCTGAAAATTAAGCTCCACAACATCAATGGAGATTAATTTCCTGAAGACGCACTAGAAGGCTCCAAGTTTCCTGCCAGATCCACAACATCAATGGAGCTTAATTTCCTGAAGATGGTCGAAAATAAGACCGAAACTAGTCCAAAAATGTGTACTCTAGACTGTTCTTTATATATAAATTTAAATAAGAGCCGGTCGCGGTGGCCGAGGGGACTGAGGCGCTCCGTCACGGTCTGCACGCCCACTACGGTCGGTGGTTCGAATCCCCCCTCGGGCATGGATATTTGTGCCGTCCTTAGGATAAGCCAGTTGATAAGTAGTTTGTAAGTTTAGGGACTGATGACCCCGTTATAAGCTTAACAAACATTTTTTTTTTTTTTTTTTTTAAATAAGAGTGCTGTTCCCTATAAGTGAAACAAAAATGTTTCCAAAAATATGTGAACACCATTGTGTTCAATTACATTTCTGAGTTCGAATTAGGACAGCTCCATTTTCATCTACCCATTAGATTCCACTATTTTATTTTATACCCCATATTCAGACGCGTATCCATTGCCAACATCACTTTAAAAATCACACAGGCCAGTTGACCTTAAGTGACACCACTTGCTAGACATTCATTTTTTAAATACCCCCTTCCACATGTACTTCGTTACAAGCTACAATGAAGAATATATGAAACATGGGATAGTTTAAACTGTGTTTTAATTTGTGATTGTTGATTTGATTATTGCTTATTGTGTTTACAATGAATATAATGTAGTAGAAATATCGTCTATCAAACTGTAGTGAGGGATGGAAAATTTCGTGGGTGATATAGTGGACTTGTTGACATGGTATCTAGTTGTACTTGAGTCTGATAAACGTATTTTAGAGTGTAGAAATGGCACGTAACCAAAATATGTAGATTCTGAGAAAGCATTTTCCCCTTGCGAATAAAAGTTAAAACCTTTTGTAGCGCTTTCTATCGTCTTAAAAAGTGCTCGCCTGCCGTATCGGTTCTCTTTTTCCTCTGATACTATACCTAACACAAACTCAGTGTGATGTATACAGCTATTTCTCATATTTTACATTTTACGATTCGAGATTTTTCAGCTCTATACGGTCGGATGCAGATGATTGCGTTCACTTATTAAATTAAAATTCTCCGTTTTCTGTCCGTGCCGATTTTCTAACAAATACAGAATAAAATAAACTCAGCAAAATTGTTCTCAAAATGCTGTCGGAGTTGTATTCACAGGGAATTCAATAACAGTTTCTTTGATATTAGCTTCGGTGAATCACGCTTGAGTAAGACGCGGAGGGAAAACGCGCTCGCTTTGTGACTGGCACACGCATCTGGTGGGCCGGCAGAACACACAGTGGGCACGGCGCGCCCGCTGTTGCATCGGACACGGCGTTGATGGATTTAAACCGGACTGCCGGCCAGAACATTGCCGTTATTTGGCAACAGGCGAGGCGAGGCGAGGCTGCGCGTTATCGCCACCAGCCACGGGAAAAAAGATTGGCCGGCAAACCGGGAATGTTTTATCGGCAGCGCAGTTCGTATTTCATTCCGCTGAACGCTGCCACGTTTTTCGACGAGTGGCGCTAGTAGAAACTCCTTACCGTTGCAAGCAAATGAGAACGGAAAGTTCTGCGTGTTGTCTTAGCAGGAAGCATTAATCTCTAATTATTTTCATACGAGGCGTGTTTTTTTAAGTAAGTACCGTTTTGAAATAAAAATAAACGTGCAAAAATATTTCAATAATATGCGCACTGGGTACGAGGAACAAAGAACAGGTAGACAGTTTCAAGTACCTGGGATGTATTTTCTCACAGGATGGCAACATAGTGAAAGAACTGGAATCGACGTGCAACAAAGCTAATGCAGCTAATGCAGATCTACTCTCTTCTGCAAGAAGGAAATAAGTACCAAGGTAAGTTAGCAGGCGCACCGCTCGATCTTTCGACCAACTTTGTTGTATGGGAGTGAAATTGAGTGGATACAGGTTACCTTATTGACAAGGTAGGGGTTACAGATATGAAAGTAGCAAGAATGATTGCAGGTACTAATAGATGGGACCAATGGCAGGAGGGTGTCCATAATAAGGAAATCGAAGAAAAACTGGGAATGAACACCAGTGGCGGCGATTGGACGTTAGAAGTGGGGGGGGGGGGGGGGGGGAGCAAAATAAAATCTAAAACTAAAAATGGCATAGTAAGAAATTGTTTCATGTTATAGTTTGATTTTTGCACCTACAGGCCTATAATACCAAATGCGAGGAAAAACAAAAGATAATATACAATTGTAATTGCCATAAGTTGTTTAATTAAGTTGTCTAGTAAAATACAACTGTTACAAACAAAGGAACATTAGTTTAATTATAAACAAAAATGACAATAGCGTAATTTAACATGATACGTTTTGTCAAAGCATAATTGCTTTAAAACAAAACTATGTGCCTTGATTTCCGCCTGGCATAAATTTCTACACATTCTTCTAATTTGATGTTTTTAGCCGCATCTTTTTCAATGGCTAGTATAGCTAAATGTGTTAAACGTTCTTGAAGCATAGAGTTCCTCAAGTAATTTTTGATCCGTTTGACGACATTGAAAGATCGTTCTGCCGTTGCAGTGGACACCGGGATAGTAAAAAACAGTTGCAGTGGCTTGAAAAAATTAGGGAATACATACTGGTCGTGAACATTTTCAGACTTAAATTGTGAAACCAAATTTGGCACAAGATGACGATCTATTTGGTCGGAATCATGCTTATATCTTGAAAATACATCGATTTCTGAGACTAAATTATCATTTTCTAAACCAAATGCGGAACTCACAGCAAAACATTCTTCTTTGTTACGGTCGCTACAAATTAAGTTGTTCTTCATCGAAGTCGTCAGCAGCAGTCCCATGTTGCAGAGTAGAGCCAGCTGTTTTTTTTTTTTTTTTTTTTTTTTTTTTTTTTTTTTCAAATCGTGACCTAATGTTCTCACTGAGTGTATCTAAGAGGGTAGTAAAATGTTTTTAAAAAGTAGGCTTCAGGTGAATCATATTCGGGATTAACATCTCCGCCTCCTATTTTTTGTGAAAGTTTTCTTTTGCGTTGAACTGTTGGCCCCTCAAAGCCATGTCTTTCACAAAAATCAATTGCTTCAGTAAAAAACTTTTGGAACTCTTCTTCATTTCTCAAACAATTTATGGATATAACTACGCTGTCAGCCACCTGGACTACATGAATGGATACATCATGATTTTGTATGTACTTTGAAAGAATATTAGTTTTTTTTCAAAAAAGTACTTCATAGTATTCAATACAAAAATAAACTCAAACTTGGTAATACATGTGATCAATCCGTGAGCATCTCCACCAGTTTTGGAGTCAGCAGCTTCAATATTTTCCAGAGTGTGCAGTATATCTATTAAGTGTTGAACTGCTCGCAAGCTTTCATATCTGCTGCTAAATCTTGTGTCACTTAGTGCTTTCAAGGACAAATCCTTATTTATTCCTTCTTTGACAGCATATGCTGCACTTTTTACTGTTGCAAATACTGCATGTCTTTTTGGAGAAGCCTCAATAAAACAGTATAGTTGTTGGACTGTGCTAAAAACGTTGCGAACAGAAGGAATGTTTTTAGATGCATCGGCAAGTGCAAGATTTAGATAATGCATATAGCAATGTACAAACATAACATACGGGTTTTGTTCTTTCATCTTCACAGCGACACCCTTGTAAGAACCACTCATGTTTCCTACTCCGTCATAGCAATGAGCAATTATATTTTTAAAGTCAATGCCAAGTTCAACGAAAATTGAAACAAGCAGCTTGTATAACGTTTCACCGTCAGTCAAATCAGTTTTGTAAAAACCAAGAAAGCTTTCTTTGATTTCGAGCTTTTCTGTTACATATCTTATAACAAGAGTCAATTGTTCTTGATGTGACACATCTGGAGTTTCATCAATAATCACGGAGAATTGTTTCGATTTCTTAGCATCATCAAATATGTACTGCCTGGCCAAATTTGCCATGATTTCAATAATTTCATTTTGAACATCGTGATGAACATAATTGAAAAACTTATCTCTGTATAAAAATTTTTGTTTTAATAAAGAGTTTTCTGTTGATCTCAGCTTCAATAACTGGACATAATTACCCCTGTTATCAGAGTCCTCATTTTCTCTATGACCCGAAGTGCTATACCCTGCTTGGCCATGAAAAGTAGGGACTGGAATAAAATATTCAGATAATCACGATTTTTTTTCTTCTTGATGATGTGTTGATATTTTGCTTACCACACTTTCTTTACTTTTAAAACCTTCCTGCCAACGTTGAAGATCACTGAGGTGAGAAGAAGTTTTTTTCGTGCTCTATAAAGCGTTGGGCAGCTTTTTTTCAGTCTTTAAACCCATTAGATATGAATGTTTCATCATAACAACCTGTGGAACCGAACAAACGACATGGGAAACAAAAATTTTTATCAGCAGCAGCACTGTATTCTAACCAATTGTAATTTGTGTACCACATACTTCTAAACTTTCTACCCTTTGTTTCTGGGTACTTATCAATAATAGGTTGAAAAGGACCATTTAAAAAAAAAAAAACTGTGATGCTGCTTGTCTACCATGAATTGGATCGCTTGGTTCAAATTGAAGCTGAGAAGGACTATTAGACTGAGTAGTCTTACTTACAGGCAATACACTCTCAACACTTGAAGGTGTAGGTGTAGGTATACCGGTAACTATTTCAATTGTTGATTCTGTCACTGACGAAATTCTCTGTGGTTCATCTATTGCTGGTGTAGCCGACACTGACACTTCAGCCAAGTCACTATCTGGATCCGGAGCAACAGCAATATTTAGGGCTGTGTGGGGCTGTAATCCTTCTTGGGATTTCTGTCTTTTGCTGAAGAAATCGAATAACATATTTCCTGAAGAACGCTTCATTGTTAACTTAAAGACACAAAAGTGCGTACACAAACACAGCTGCATTCGATTTGACCAGAACTACGACAAACACAGTGGACAACCTTTGTGCTGGAACAGTACTATCCGCAAACTGTAACCTGGCTTGCGGGCCAACTCTCGGAAACACTCGGCAGCAGTCGGTAGATTTCGTGGCTTAGCGAGATGCAGATGTTCGTTGCCAACTGTGCAGCGTAGACTGCATTTGTCGTTTCATTAGTTGCTTAGCCGTGCTGTTGCTGTCAATGTTTAGTTGCTGCGTTTACAAGAAAAGGAAGCTTGATCCTGTAGAGGTTGTTGTGGTCTTCAGTCCGCAGACTGGTTTGATGCAGCTCTCCATACTACTCTGTCCTGTGCAAGCCTTTTCATTTCAAAATAACTACTGCAACCTACATCCTTTTGGACCTGCTTACTTTCCTGATCGCATGGTCTCCCTCTTACAGTTTTTACGCCCACACTTCCTTCCAGTAATAAATTGGTGATACCTTGATCTCTCAGAATGTCTCCTATCAATTGCTCCCTTCTTTTTAGTCAAGTTATGCCACAATGTTCTTTTATCCCCAATTCTATTCAGAAACTCTTATCTAAATTCAGTATTCTTCTGTAACACCACATTTCGAAAGCTTCTATTCTGTGCTTGTCTTCACTATTTATCGTCCACGTTTCGCTTCCATACAAGGCTACTCTCCAGACAAATACCTTCAAAAAAGATTTTCTAACACTTAAATCTATATTTGATGTGAACAAACTTCTCTTCTTCAGTAATGCATTTCTTGCCATTCCATGTCTACATTTTCTATCCTCCCTGTTTCGGCCATCTTACCTGTTAAGGTATCGCTCATTAATGAACCGCACAGAAAATCCAGTCGGCATATGCCTTTTTTTTAGCGGGATAGTTCCAACTCTGGAATTATTTGACAACGATGAGGTTGTGGAATTTCAGTTAAGGGTTATGCAAATTGTTTCTGAAATTAAGAAATGTAAAATGTCATGGGATAAAATTAATACTGCCGCTCACCCTAGTACGTCACGTGCATATGCGTCATGTTTAACCCTTTATCACTAACAAGCACTTAACAAATGCAAAAGAAAAATAATCTCTGACCCGCTACCGACACAAAGCGTTACGAACAAGCAGTGGAGCAATTTTCAGGGACATGTTCCAGATCCTCCACGCCATCACAAATCTCTGAAAATTCATGTATTGCGTCGTTCGCTTTGTAACCTATGTTTCACTTTTTAAATATGATTTGAAAAATGTACATTCTTTGAATAACAACTCTTTTTAAAATTTTTAACTATTGGTTTTTCCACTCATCGGATTGTAATTGCTAACATCTGTATAGGCTGGAAACATTCCCAGAAGGATGTGTTGCTGTGCTGAATGGAACTCTTCATTCGTGCACGTAGTCATCAAAAGTCCATAAACTCATCCGAAAATAATTAAAAACTTATCTCCCCTTAATACCTCAAAAAGGACAGAGAATGCATCCACTTCGTCTATTCTCGTATTGAGTGGATGAACCCAATGCAACCTTCTTCTTCTTCTTCTTCTCTTCAAACGTCTATACAAGACAAGCCACGCTAATAACTGATCGTGCTCCATTTGCAGTCTGAGAAGGCAACTGCAGACGGAAGGCTGTCACGTGTAGCTGTTGGGTGGCTGTGAGGAGGCGTGCATCTTGTGTCGGTCCGGCTAGAATGCCGGCTTGTCGGCTGCCGGGTTGATGTGAAGTAAGCCGACCACCCGCTCACCAGAAGCCAAGTTACAGTTTGCGTATAGTACTGGCGCGCAGAGAGATATTTACAATGAGGCAGTGCACATGTCACTGGGTTTGGCTACGATCGTCAACTGTCGTCAGATGTCGTGTGCGAAGGTGGAGCCTCCTTCTCTACTACAATGTCGCGCCGAGCATGTGTACCACCATAATTCCCACTTATAGCTATGTTACAATTGTGCAAATCAGTTTTAAAAGTATACAAGTGTTACTACGTTAAAAAAGTGAATAATTTAGTCATATTTTTCCCAGAAAGTGGGGGGGGGGCAACTGCCCCCCCCCCCCTAATCGCCACCACTGATGAACACCATAGATGAAGCAATGTGGGGTCATGTTACACGAATGGGAGAAGCAAGGTTACCTAAGAGACTCATGAGCTCGCGGAGAATAAGAGGAGTCGAGGTAGACCAAGAAAGTACTACCGCAGTGGAGTAGCCGATCGGTCTAAGGCGCCTCGCTGCGGAGCGCGCGGTTGCTCGCCGACGGAGGTTCGAGTCCTTCCTGGGGCATGGGCATGGGCATGTGTATTTTCCTTAGGTTAGTTTACCTTAGTTTAAGTAGTTTGTAAGCTACGGACTGATGACCACGCAGTTTGGTCCGTTAGGTTTACAAACATTTGAACATTTTTTTTGAATAAGTACTTAGATTCGGTGCAGAATGGTTTTGAAGTAAAAGGCATAATATCATACGGGCATCAATGTTAGCATTGAATAGGGGATCATGGAGGAATTTTATTAGAGGTACTATGCTACAGACAACGCTGAAAGACATAATTAGTCTCTAATGATGATGATGGGTACCTACTTCTATTGTCTACGCACTGACGCCATTACAATCTGATTCATCCTCGTTTACTTTGTGTACTGCGTGTTTAAGTTGCCTCCGATAATCTTAATTCCCGCCGACTGTGTAGCTCGGGCTGTTACAAGATTTCTTGGTGCTAAAGGTCTAAAAGCGATCGATATTAATCCTGAGATCTGTGCAGTTTACGGAGAAAACATTATGAGCGATGGAATGGTAAGAAAGTGGGTGAGAGAATTTAAAGATGGCCGCACAAATGTGCATGATGAGCAACGGAGTGGGCATTCATCGGTCTTTAATTAAAGTTTGGTGCAGGAAATGAGGAAGGTGAGAGGCAACAGACGCTTTACGATTTCCTCCTTGCGGGATGACTTTCCTAATGTTTCTAGTGGTGTTTTGTATGGCATTGTCACCGAGCAAGACGATGGTTAAGTCAAAACAGTTGTGGTACAGTGGTTAACGAGTCAGGCGGCAGACTTCTATGAGGAGTGTATTCAAAAACTGATACACTGTTATGACAAGTGCTTCAATATTGACGGAGATTATGTAGAAAAGTATATTAAGGTACAGGCTTTCATGTAAAAATAAAATTATCTTTTTAAATTTCAAACACTACTTAAAAAATGCATCGAACATCGATTAAATTAGTTCCTGCCGCGGCGGAGCGACCGAGCGCATTGAGGCGCTACGCTACGATGCGCGGAGCCGTTCCCCGTCGGGGGTTCGATTCCCCCCCTCGGGCATGGATGTTTGTGTCGTCTTTAGTATAAGCTAGTTCATAAGTAGTTTGCAAGTTTAGAGACTGATAATCCCGTAGTCAAGTCCCATACGCTTTACAGACATTTGAACATTTTGAAATAGTTACTTAGATGATGAAGCGTTGTTCGTTCATGAAGTAAAGAAAAATGACAGACCAAATATTTCAACGATGTCTCCTTTATTACTATAATGTGCGGCGTTGAATGTTGATAAAGTTTTCATAGCAATAGCGTAGCGAATGGGAGGAGAAACGTCCAATTGATGATGTCATCGAATATTTAGACCATGACCAAGAATACTAATAAAACGTTCTGCCACTTTATCATCGTCAGAACTGTCAGGATTAACAAACCATCTTCGAGAAGGAACATGTTGTTGAGTGACAGGTGACCCATAGACGTGAAGAATATTCTAACAAAAATTCCCTTCTGAATGTATCACAAATGACCGGAGGTGCTTCTCACGTGATACGCCTTAAGGGGTCCTGGATGTACAAATGACTGAATAATCGAAAAAATGTTTTGCCCCCATCTGAATGGCAAATTTCTCCCATTTCAAAAACTGTCTGTTTTATCTACTTTAAAATAGTTATTAATAGTCTTAAAACCTCTGGCAAGGAATATCACCATAAACATTCCATGCCTGCCACAGTCGTGGAAACAATAAAGCCAATATACAGGGACGTTGCAGATAAAAAATTACTTAGCAGATGTCTACATGGCCGTATACAAAATCCTAATGAGAGTTTCAACAGCTGCGTGTACCGAAAACAGTGTTTGTTGGATAGACGGTACTCGAAATAGGGGCGATGGATGTTGTTATCTGTTTCAGTGATGGTGTAATTAGCAGGACAAAAGTAATGGATAAATTACGCATCCACCAGGAAATAATATGATAGCTGCTCTGATTACTATAGATCGTCAGCGACTACTTGAAGCTGAAATGGCTGCGGAAGCCAACACTATAGGGTCCAAGACTCCTGAAAAAGTCTGCAGAGGATAAAGAAGCAGCTGGCCAGCAAGATTATGCCACTGGAATGTTCTGAAAGAGGAATACGGTTTGAACATGCTTTTTCTCATTTTCTTGAAACTACATTTTATGAACATTAGGTACATATATTTTCATAATTGCTTTAACTATGTTCACCAAATTTCTTCCAACTAATGAATGGAACAGTATCTTTGTATAATGCCTAATACATTGCGCAAATGAAGTATGTTTAACATTCTGTATATAATTTTAACGGTAATGTTTAGACAAAATAGTAATGAAGAGTAATAAAGATTGTTTTTGTTTCCTCAGATATACTACAAAACAAAAGGCATGATGTGTTTTTACGAATGTTGACAGCTGCCTTCTACAGTCTAAATGTTATTAAATGAGAATGCACCAAAAAATTGTTCCAGATTGCGAGCGTGTATTGTAAACCATCTATTAAACAAATTATTGTACTACTTAAACTGTAACAGATATTTCAATAAATTTCCTATTACAACTTGAGTTAATGACATTCAGTGTTGGTGCAAAATCGCAACTTCCTCCACACTGTAAATCAAGAGTAATGTGCACCGAAAGCAAGGTATGAGAATGCAGTCCTTTCACGACCAGGTCTCTTTAAGGAGATAAATACGAGAGGCCACAGAGTCTGTCCATTTTACAGCAAAACGACCTTTGCCACCAATGAAGGTCAAAAAAGATATAAAAATAAAATTAACAATGACAGGAAAGTTAATTGGAAAGGTTTTATGATTAAGAACAATTAACTGCTGCTTCAGTATCGTTTATTTTCATAAACATTAAAGAGAAAGAGGACTGCAGTTTCGAATGGTTAAATTTAGTTTGTATTTCGAATATCTTAGCACTTTATGGGACGTAACACTATAGTGTCCATATTTCATAAATAATTCCTTGGTACTAATAGACCCGTTTCTTAATGTTTTATTTCTTTAGAGTTATTGGCATCGAGTAACTATGTAAACAATGAACCTAGTCACATTCATAAATAAGCGACTCGCTCATATTTAGTCTACATGTACATGTTTTACAGAGAAAATAGGTTCCAGCTAAAGTAATTATGAACTGAGAATGGATGTGAGAGAATAAATTCGCGAAATATGCTGACGTTAAGGCAGACAGCGTTGTCTGCTGTATCATCGCTGGTAATTGTGTTTAGTTAAATATTAATCTGTACAATACAAGGTCAACGGGAGACGAAATCAAGGATTGCTGGTGATGTATTCTAAACTTCTTTCTTCAATCCTTATTGAGTTATTAATGATGTACAAACATTTTTCTTCTTTCAACGTTTAATTAGTGGATGGTTGTATTTTTGTGAAATAACGAAGAATTTATGATAACTTTCTTTGACACACTGCCGCTATAGAAGCCGAATCCCAGCTCTATGTAGCAAACTGCTACAGCATGGTTATGATTTGCACTTTTCACTTTAGAGCTATCGTGTAATGGATTTGATTAATTAATTTAGTAAGTTAGGTCTGAGGCGTAGCAGTAAGGGAATGGCCTTGCTGGGGTGTCCGGCTGCTCACCGTTGGAGGTTCGAATCCTCCCTCGGACAGTGTGTGTGTGTGTGTGTGTGTGTGTGTGTGTGTGTGTGTGTGTGTCGGTTTTAGAATAAGTTATAATAAAACTTCCTGGCAGATTAAAATTGTGTGCCGGAACCGGGACTCGAACCTGGGACCTTTGCCTTTCGCGGGCAAGCGCTCTACCGACTGAGCTACCCCGACACGACTCACGATGCCGCCTCACAACTTTACTTCCGCCAGTACCTCGCCTCCTACTTTCCAAACTTCACAGAAGCTCTCTTGCAAACACGCAAGACTAGCACTCCTGGAAGAAAGGATATGGTGGAGACATGGCTTAGCCACAGCCTAAGGGATGTTACCAGAATGAAACTTTCACTCTGCAGCGGAGTGTGCGCTGATATGAAACTTCCTGGCAGATTAAAATTGTGTGCCGGAACCGGGACTCGAACCTGGGACCTTTGCCTTTCGCGGGCAAGCGCTCTACCGACTGAGCTACCCCGACACGACTCACGATGCCGCCTCACAACTTTACTTCCGCCAGTACCTCGCCTCCTACTTTCCAAACTTCACAGAAGCTCTCTTGCAAACACGCAAGACTAGCACTCCTGGAAGAAAGGATATGGTGGAGACATGGCTTAGCCACAGCCTAAGGGATGTTTCCAGAATGAAACTTTCACTCTGCAGCGGAGTGTGCGCTGATATGAAACTTCCTGGCAGATTAAAATTGTGTGCCGGAACCGCGACTCGAACCTGGGACCTTTGCCTTTCGCGGGCAAGCGCTCTACCGACTGAGCTACCCCGACACGACTCACGATGCCGCCTCACAACTTTACTTCCGCCAGTACCTCGCCTCCTACTTTCCAAACTTCACAGAAGCTCTCTTGCAAACACGCAAGACTAGCACTCCTGGAAGAAAGGATATGGTGGAGACATGGCTTAGCCACAGCCTAAGGGATGTTTCCAGAATGAAACTTTCACTCTGCAGCGGAGTGTGCGCTGATATGAAACTTCCTGGCAGATTAAAATTGTGTGCCGGAACCGGGACTCGAACCTGGGACCTTTGCCTTTCGCGGGCAAGCGCTCTACCGACTGAGCTACCCCGACACGACTCACGATGCCGCCTCACAACTTTACTTCCGCCAGTACCTCGCCTCCTACTTTCCAAACTTCACAGAAGCTCTCTTGCAAACACGCAAGACTAGCACTCCTGGAAGAAAGGATATGGCGGAGACATGGCTTAGCCACAGCCTAAGGGATGTTTCCAGAATGAAACTTTCACTCTGCAGCGGAGTGTGCGCTGATATGAAACTTCCTGGCAGATTAAAATTGTGTGCCGGAACCGGGACTCGAACCTGGGACCTTTGCCTTTCGCGGGCAAGCGCTCTACCGACTGAGCTACCCCGACACGACTCACGATGCCGCCTCACAACTTTACTTCCGCCAGTACCTCGCCTCCTACTTTCCAAACTTCACAGAAGCTCTCTTGCAAACACGCAAGACTAGCACTCCTGGAAGAAAGGATATGGTGGAGACATGGCTTAGCCACAGCCTAAGGGATGTTTCCAGAATGAAACTTTCACTCTGCAGCGGAGTGTGCACTGAAGTGAATCTTCCTGGCAGATTAAAATTGTGTGCCGGAACCGGGACTCGAACCTGGGACCTTTGCCTTTCGCGGGCAAGCGCTCTACCGACTGAGCTACCCCGACATGACTCACGATGCCGCCTCACAACTTTACTTCCGCCAGTACCTCGCCTCCTACTTTTCTAAGTTATAATAGTTTGTAAGTCCAGGGACTGATGACCGCTGCCGTATGGTCATATAGCTTTACAAACATTTGAACATTTCCTGAGGCAGATCATTACTTAGAAAGGAAGTACTGCTGGGTAAAAAAGGTGCAGTAGCTCCTCTAGCATTATTACTGCAACGGCAGACTGTAATACATGGCCTAATAAAATTCAATATTTGGCTGTTAATGAAAAAGTTGGCGCTTGTTTCTTGGTTTGGATAAAATTGATGAACATCTCGACGGATGTCAATCAGTTTAGGCTGTTGTTGATCGACGAATGCGTTTACCATTCACAGAGAAAGGCTAGCGAGAGAAGCTCCGAAACGTCAGAATATGACGAAGCATCATGTGTGTAGTTGATCTGTAGTGCCTGCCAAAAATGATTGACAAATGCTATATGTTTCGAACGGTAATGGAAGCTCGAAGGAAATGTGGGATGAATATCGGCATTGAGAAATCATGATACGTATATGAAAAATGGAGAAACCTTCGAGGACTGAAACATATAGTGCTAGCTTATGACGTTACAACAGTTAGCAAAACGATACATAGAGAGTATCGAGGAACTGACTGTTATAGCATACAGCATGACTTAGACAAAACTTCTAATTGGTGCGAAGGATGGCAAATAGCTCTCAATGTAGAAAATTGTAAGGTGATGCGCATGAGTAGGAAAAACAATCCCATAATGTTTGAATACAGCATTAGTAGTGAGCTTCTTGATGCCGTCGCGTCGTTCAAATATCCAGGCGTAACATTTCAGAGCGATATCAAATGAAACGAACATGTAAGGACAGTTGTGAGTAAGGCGGACAGCCGACTTCGGTTTATTGGGAGAATTTTGGGAAGATGTACTTCATCTGTAAAGGAGACCGCGTATAAAACGCTTGTACGACCACGTCTTGTGTATCGCTCAAGTGTTTGGGACCCGCAGCAGATCAGTTTAAAGGAAAACATAGAGGCAGTGCAGAGGCGAACAGCTAGGTTTGTTACTGGTAGGTTCGACCAAAGATTCGGCAACTCAATTGGGGATCGCTGGAGGAAAGATGACTTTTTTTCGTGAATTTCTGTTGAGGAAATTTTGAGGGCCGAATTTGAAGCTGAGGGTAGTACGATCTTGCTGCCGCCTATTTACATTTCGCGTGGTGATCACAAAGACAAGAGAAATTAGGGCTCGTGCGGAGGCATATAGGCATTCTTTTTTTCCTCGTTCTATTTGGGAGTGGAATAGCAAAGGAAATGCCTAGTAGTGGTACAGTGTATGTAGATGTAGATTTAGAGATATAGGAGGCGGGGTAAATTGATGTGGGGGGATGGGGAATGGACGAACAGGTAGAGAGTGATAATGAGATGGATATTAACACGTAATTACCCATTAAACGAGAAAGGTTCATTGCGACAACCGTTTCAAAATCTTTTCTTCTAAAGTGAGAATTTACGTTTTCATTAATGTAGGTTATCTGCTAACAGTTTGACTTGTAGCCGTTAAATAATATTTCAGGTTTTTCAGTTGTTCACATGTATCTATGTTATTATCTTTACTAAGTTTCAAATAGGATACCCAGAGCGAGCCGACAGAAATTGATTCTAAGAAGCATGTCATATCCTCTGCGAAACTGCAATAATGGATGACACTATTGTAAATATCGAAAAAAGTGATGATTACGTTGGATATATATTTGGAACGAATGGAGTGCATATCCGTCTTCTTTTTCTTCCGTCATGCATTAGGCCTTCCCTCGGGATTTTGCAGCTATATATGGTTCTTCCACCGTTTTTCAGGTCATCCAACACATCTTTTCCTTGCGGAGTATATTGCCAAAAAATGCAGTGGTAATCTTGATTCGTCCATTAGTAACAAATGGGATACCCCTTTTTGTCAGTGTTCGTCAACCATACTGTTTATATAGAAAATATTCCCTTCCTTCCTGAAATCTCTATTTCTTTTTTAGTCTAGCTTGGTGTATCCTGCTATGTAACTGAGACATTTCATTTCATCTATCCTCATTTCTACAATTTTCAATTAGATGACTCTCGATTTCACTAAATTTCCGGAAACATTCCTTCAGCAACACCTCAATATTATCATGTAAGCTTGGATTTTGTTTCCAATGTCGTTCAGGTTCTAATTTCCTAACTTCACGGAAGTTCTCATATGTAACTGAGAGAATAAAGGATCCTGCAGAAAAAATAGCTAGAGTCTAGGAGATTATAATGTCGAATAGTAATTAAGAAATTGCGACGTCCGTTATTTCGGACATGCGATGCTGCTGGAAGTCTTGTGTTCGAATCTCGGCCCCGGCGTAAAGTTTAATATGTCCACATTGTACGATTAGCATTCCTACAGGCATCTGAGACTACAATAGCAAATAGTTAAAAACCATAAGAGTGTTTCACTCAGTAGCTTTTGGCAGTAGAGACGTCTTTCCAGAAGGCTTGGGTGGGAAGTCGTACATGAATAATTTTCAACAGACAGGAAAGGCGCATGAAAAGCAAGATTGTGTCCTGGTCCGGCAGACAGTTGTAATCTACCAGAAAGTCTCAAACTAAGCACACCCGGCACTGCGATTGAAAGATTCATTCTTTAAGTAATTCTCTACGCTATCGACAAGCAATTGGTCTATGCCGTTCTTTCTTCTAGGGGCGATAGTCCCGGGAAGCGTAAAGAAAAGATTCTTCAAAATTAGGAATTTAAGAGAGAGAGACAGAGAGAAAAAGAAATTACCAAAGCCAAAGTTGTGAGGATATGTCGCGTGGGCATTTGTCAGACGGACCAAAGCCCTTATAAGGTTAGATTTTTGCCTCTTAGGTCTGGCACACACTTTTACCTGGCAGCAAGCTCCAAAATACTAGTTTTTACATTACTTCCAGATTTGAAACTACATTGCGACTTCTACAATGTACAAATGTTATAGTGTTCAAAGTATTATTTTATGTCACGGTTATTGGCTATGTCGGATGATGTCTAATGTAAGTTGTCAAAGTACTGCACTACGAGGGACACATCAAGTTTTGAATGGCTAGGAGAATAAATTCTTCAGAAATTAATGATAATCCTGATGAAATTCATTGCTGTTTAACACATGCACAATATTCAGGGAAAACTTCAGGAGCACTTTATTATTCTCTTATACTTAGCGGGAGCAATAAAATTCGGCTTTTGAATTAAAAAAAATTACAAACTGTGACACTATTCGTAAGAATAACAAATATCGTAAAGTTTATTACTGAAATTACTTCTGTATTTATATTTTCTGAATTCCAGGAAACAATGTATTACTTGACACATGTCGGTAGAGCTAAATACAGATGATAAATTTCTTGCAAAATCTTTGATCTTGAGGCATTTTGCTTTTAGAAGAAACTGAACAGGATTGATTTTTTACAATTATCCTACTTGGTACCATCAGCTTGCAGATCGATGGTCTGTGTTTTAAGTCATGCTTGCATGTATTACATTTTAAAAGAAAGAGGATGTATAAAATTAATGTGCCTTTGGGGGTGAGCATAGTAGAGAACCTGGAAGAAAACTTTATCTTTGTATCATCAAAAATTTCAGAAAGGTTGGGACACATGAGTCATGTTCACCGTTCAAATATTGGTATTTTGTAAAGCATTAAAAATTTTTCTGTCTGACGTCTTAAAAATATCAATTTCTGGCTGGAAGCTTTTATAGGTCACAAGTAACTTTTTTTTCTTTTGAATATTATATTAAGTTGATTAAAATGCAGAAGACATCATAGAAAGCTACTTAACATTTATATTCTTTCTCTGATGAGACTTCTAAAAGATTCTCTATCTGTCAGAAATATTGAGATCATCGTTTTAAAAGTAAATAGACTTAATAAAGTTCTACCGTAGCTTACCAACTGCCGCGTGGAATGAGGGATCAGCTTTTTTTGTACAATGTCTAGGAAAGACATCAAGTAACGGTGTTTTCAGTCAATTATATCGATTGTAATTGACAACAGTAATTAAGTACTTCATCACACATGACATTCTTACCCGAAACTCCACCAGCGCTTCCTAATACTTTCTGATAAAGTTAAAAGTTAAAGCATTATTGGCTACATATCCTGAGTGGTATTCCAAAAAGACCTGGTAGTTAGCACAAATATTTCTCCCGCACTACTGCCAGCATGCGTAATTTTGTGAAGTAGATGCTCCGTGTGGCTCGGTAGTACAGTGGTTGAGTGTGAGGCTGTGAATCGAAAGGTAGGGGTTCGATCCCCGCCAAGTCCTAGGATTTTTACTTTCACTTCTTTCACCTCTGACGATGTTGCAGATGTGAAAAATTTCGAATAGCACAGTGGTTCGGAATCAACTTTCAACTGTAATTCCCACTATAACTGGATGGGAAAGTCCGTTCGAAGGTCGGAGGAATACGGCATACCACCTCCAAACAGACCCATGCATAGTAAAGCCTTGTGTGTTCAAAATAATCTACGGATTGTTGACTGCTTTACCTCATCTTATCTACTCCTGGAGTATTAAAACAACTTAAATCACTTAACTAAAGTAAGTCTGTCGGACTTAGCTCTTTGAGACCATTCCCGGATGATACTGTCGTTTATCGGTTAGTAAAGTCACCAGAATATCAAAAGCAACTGCAAAATGATTTAGATAAGACATCAGCATGGTGCAAAAATAAGCCATTGACCCTCAATGACGATAACTGTAAAGTAAATTTTCAAAATTTTTAGGAGTGTGCATTGATGAAAGATCAAACTAGAAGCAACACATAGACGGTCTGCTGAAACGTTTGAGTTCAGCTACGTAAGCTGTTAGGGTTATTGAAAATTTTGTAGATAAGAATCTCAGTAAATTAGCTTACCATGCCTATTTTCATTGAATGCTTTCGTATGGCATCATGTTCTGGGGGGGTAATTCAGCATTGAGTAAAAAAAGTATTCATTCCACAAAAGCGTGTAATCAGAATAATTGTTGGAGCCCACCCACGATCATCCTGTAGACATCTATTTAAGGATTTAGGTATCCTCACAGTAACTTCAGAGTATATATATTCACTTATGAAATTTGTTGTTAATAATCCAACCCAGTTCAAAAGTAATAGTAGTGTACAAAGCTTTAACACCAGATGAAAGGATGATCTTCACTATGTAGGGCTAAATCTGAGTTTGGCACAGAAAGGGATAAATTATGCTGTCACAAAAGTCTTTGGTCACTTAGCAAGCAGCAACAGAAGCCTGACAGATAGCCAACTATCATTTAAAAATAAATTAAATGAATTTTTAAATGACAACTCCTTCTACTCATTTGATGAGCTTTTAGATATAAATTAGTAAATGTAATAAATAAATAAATAAAAATATAATAAAAAATAAAAGATATAATAAAAAATAAAAATAATTGTGTAATGTAGTATTTTGTGTAATATAAAGTTTTGTACAGACACCCTTCATTAACTTGACACGGTCCACATCGTCACGAAGTGTATTCATGATCCATGGAACAAGTACTGATCTAATCTAGTCATCCATATGAGCACTAAATGACATCCGTTAAGCTTCATTTACAGCATAGTGAAGTCTACAAGCCGTGAATTCAACTAAATACCTGGGAATAACAATTACGAACATCTTAAATTGGAAAGAACAGAAAGAAAATGATATATGGAAGGCGAACCAAAGACTACGTTTCATTGGCAGAATACTAAGAAGATGTAACAATTCTACTGAAGAAACCGGCTACAGTACACTTGTACTTTATAATTTGGAGTACTGCTGTGCTTTGTGGAATCCACACCAAGCGGGACTGTCGAAGGAATTAGAGAAAGTTCAAAGAAGCACATTTCGTTTTGTATTATCCCGATATTATAGGAGAGAGATTTTCACGGGAACGATGCAGGAGTTGGCGTGGAAATCATTAAAAGAAAGGCGTTATTCCTCGTGGAAGGTGGATTTAAGAAATTTCTGTCACCAACTTTCTCTTCCGAATGTGAACATATTTTGTTGGCAGCCACCTACGTAGGGGAGGCATGATCATGATAATAAAATAAAGGAAATCAGATCGAAAAGAGAAAGAATTGTGTGTTCCTTCTTCCCTCGCACTATTAGGGAATGGAACTGTAGAGAAATATCGTAAAATCTGTTCGCTGAACCCCCTGACATTGACTTCAATGTTGCTAGCAGAGTATTTACGTATATGTTGATGTAGACGTACACATTCCAACCGAGACGGAGGATCGTTGTATTTTTCAGTTAACGTTAACTGTTGAAAGATAACTTCTCCCATGTTGTGCCATGTAAAGAAGTGAAATATTCTAGTTATTATGTAACGTCGAATACTGTATACTACTTCTGCCGTATACATTTAAGACAAAGCAAGACTTACGCATTATTGTAGAGTAGCTTAACGACTGCTGCTTCGCATGTGTAGGCTGGTTGGTCTGTACCAGTTGTTTCTCCCTCTTAATATAAATTTTCATAGATGTAGCCTAAGTACTATCGTAATGAAATGTTGTGATACCACTTGTAGCCGCGGCAGAATGGCTGTGCGTATTGAGCACGCTGCTGTTCGGCGTCGGGGGTTGGATTCACACCTCGGGCATAGGTGTTTGTGTTGTACTTAGCATACGTTAGTCTAAGTTAGTTTCATTAGTTTGTACGCCTTAGGGAGTAATGATCCCGTAGTTAAGTTTAAGATTTACTAACATTTGAGCATTTGATTTTACTACTTGTAACCTCCTATGGCACCTCTTAATAGTTGAATTTCGAAATATACCCCAAAATGTGTCTTTTAAATTCCAACAAAGTATGCAAATATCATTTTGGTAATTCTGGGTTCATAATTGGATTAGTAGCAACGTATTTAAAAAAAATAGTTTCATCCCCTATTTCACCCCCTAAATAATTAATTATCTGAAAATACCGCACACGTATCTTTTTAATTATGACCAAGAAAACATATACCAATCTATGTGGTTGTCAAAATTGCGTGAATAGCAAAAGAATTTCGAAAAACATCCCCTCACCAATTTAACCCCCTTGATGGTTGAATTTCCAAAAATACCGAAGCACGTATTTTTTAAATTCTAACGAACAATACAAATACCAATTTTTGCAGCTCTAGCTTCATAACTGATTTGACAAAAATGTGTTTTCGAAAATAATTTTTTATCCCCTATTTTCAAAAATGTTCAAATGTTTGTATAGCTTATGGGACTTAACTACGGGGTCATCAGTCCCTAAACTTACAAACTACTTATCAACTAGCTTATCCTAAGGACGGCACAAATATCCATGCCCGAGGGGGGATTCGAACCCCCGACCGTAGTGGCTGTGCAGACCGTGACTCAAGCGCCTCAGTCCCCTCGGCCACCGCGGCTGGCGATCCCCTATTTTACCCCCTAAATTGTTGAATTTCCAAAAATACAGGAACTCGTGTCTTTTTAATCCTGATCAACAGTCCATATCATTAGTTTCGTAGTTATGGCTTAAAATTTTAGTTAACAGCAACATATTTTTGAAAATAAAATTTTTTGCGTCTCCTATTTTACCCCCTCATTGGTTGAATTTCAAAAAATGACGAAACACGCGTCTTTTAAATTCGAACCCTGAATGAAATCCTAAATTTTGTAGTTCTCGCCTCAAAATTGCCTAAAAAGCAATGTATTTTCAAAAACCGTTCCATCCTCTATTTCATCCCCTTATGGAAGGAATATCGAAAAATCTCTGCTTAAATGAGCCTACAGAATAAGATCATTACGCTCTACAAATTTCAAATCTTCAGTGGTTTGGGCTGATCGATGATGAATCAGTCAGTCAGTCTGGACATTGCCTTTTACAATCAAGTCGTTCAAGGCAAATGAATACGGACCATGCGTAGACACCATTCATTGTAAGTAATGTGATATATATCACAGGCAGTATCTTCAACTTGATACGCCACTGTATCTGCTGAATGATTACTGCTTTACAGTATTCGTTTGTGTAAGTAAAGTAACCTATTTATATAACCATCGTCAGTGAATAGTTTCTTTGTTTGACAATTACAATTTAAATTCGTAAAATGCCTTTCGTAATTCTTACACATTTCTGAAAACGCTTCCTAAATATTTATATGGCAAGAACGTATAGTTTTGTTTTCACGACTAGTGTCGGATGCCTTGTCCTTGAGTTTATCAGACTGTACACGATGAATATCGTATTCTTTAAGAACAGCAACAACATTGCTACAGTTAAGAGAAATTGGTTTGTTGCATTTCTCTAATTAAATAAGTCACGGACAAGGTTTCTTGAAAATACGGCACTCATGATCTCCATTGCTGTTTATAATTTCAACAGAAATGTGGCACATGGATTCGGAAGGAAGAAAACTTGAAATAACAGCAGCGAATGCAGTCGCCAAGTCGCACTCAGCAGCAGACGAGCGACGCTGGTTCTCATCTCCGTTATTTATGAACAAGTGAAAGCTCTGCTCTTAGCGGCCCTCTGGCAGTTAAACGAGCGGGAAGAATCGCGCGCTACTTTAGAAACTTCACTCAAGCACTGGCCGGATTAAAGTAATTCGTTGGCCTGGCGTGAGCTTTTAGCAGCATTTCTAGACCACGTTCTGTAGTGTTTTGAATACCTCCACGGTCTGTTATTGTTCACTGCTCAAAACAATTCGGGGATCAAGTGAGATATCGTACATAACATTCTTACGGTAACGTATTTCTTCTGTTCTATTACCTTCCCCCGTTTCAGCCAATCCTTGCCTAATTCTCCCCCTGAAACTCTTAACCACCTCTGGTTCCTTCAATTTATTCAGATTCCATCTCCTTTATTTTCTACCTTTTTTTAAAGTTTTAATCTACAGTTCAAAGGATAAGTTATGGTTAGAGTCAATATCTGCCCCTTGATATGTCTTACAGTTTAAAACCTGGTTTCTCAACCTTTGCCTTACCATTGTAAATTCAATCTGGTACGTCCCAGTGTCTGCTGGTTTCTTTCATGTGTACATAAGCTTCTTTTTGTGGTGATTAAACCAAGAGTTGGTGGTTATGAAATTGTGCTCTGCACGAAAGTCTACCGGGCTACCTCCTCTTTCATTCATTTGCCCCAGGCCATATTCATTTACTACATTTCCTTCTCTTTCCTTTCCTTCTACCAGTCCTCCTGCATCGGAGGTTCGAATTCTTCCTCGGGCATGAATATTTATGTTGTCTTTAGCATAAGTAGTTTGTAAGTTTAGGGACTGATGACCTTGCAGTTAAGTCCCATAAGCTTTACAAACAGTTGAACTTTTGAACTGCTAGCAGTCCCCCATCACAATCAAGTTTTCCTCTCCTTTAACTGTCATCAGTTTCTTTTGTTTCCTCATACATTTTTTAGATCTCCTAATCATCGGTAGAGCTAGTGGGCATATAAACGTTAACTACTGTAGTCTGTGTTGCCTTCGTGTGTACCTTTGCTACGACAATGCGTTCACTATGCTGTTTATAGTAACCTACTCGCATTTCTACTTTCTTACCACTAACTGATTTTTCTATTTATAACCGTATACTCACATGACGATAAGTCCTATTCATCCTCACACCGAACTTCACTAATGCCCACCATATCTAACTTTATCCTGTTTAATTCTGTTTTAAAATTCTCTAACTTACTTCCCAATTAAGGGATAGAACATTCCACGCTCCTGACATCTCCTGAGTAGTCAAAATGTTCAAATGTTTGTAAACATATGAACTCAATTGCTTGGTTACTTGGTTACTTAAAAAGTTCTTAAACTAAGGTAAACTAACATTGGGACGAAACACACACACACACACACACACACACACACACACACACACATACACACACACACACACACACACACACACAAAACAATTTCCTAGAGCCGCGGTGGAGTAGCCGAGCGGTCTAAAGCATCTCGCTGTGGAGCGCGCGGTTTCTCGCCGTGGAGGTTCGAGTCCTCCCTGGGGCATGGATGTGTTTGTTGTCCTTAGGTTAGTTTACCTAGGTTAAGGTAGTTTGTAAGCTACGGACGATGACCACGCAGTTTGGTCCGATAGATTTACAAACATTTGAACATTTTTGAATATCCTACAGAGGACTCGAACCACCGACGGCGAACTGCCACGCGCAGCACAGCACGGCGCCCCAGTGCGCACGGGTAATCCGCCGCGGCTCTCGAGTAGTCACCGCCTGGATATCCGAATGGGGGACTATTTTCCCTGCGGAATATTTTACCGAAGAAGACGCCATCATCATATATTCATACAGTAGAGCTGCATGTCCTCGGGAAAATTGACGACTGTAGTTTCCTCTTGCTTTCACCCGTTTGCAGTAATGCATGGCAATGCCAGATTACCCGATGTTACAAGGCCAGCTCAGTCAATCATCCAGACTGAAAGGCTGCTGCCCCTTTTCTTACGGTAACGTATTTCATTCAGCTATTGGTTACAATTGTAATATGTATGTGATGCAGTAGGATATTTTGCTGTCTCAACTCTTTACATGGGATTCACTTAATTTACTTTAAATGTTTACAAACAAAGGCCATAACTACTGAGGTTATCAGTTCCTAGGCTTACAAACTAACTAAACTAACTTAACGGACACAGGAAGGACACGAAACTACGACGGGGAACAACTTCGGGCTCTGCAGCAAACCTCCTTGATCGAACGTTTACTTAGAAAGGGCTACCATAGTAGTGAAAAAGTCATTCTCGTAGCCTTCTAATATGGTGTGTTACTATCTCGGACGACCAGTACAGTTGCACACCGGCCGGCATGGCATGCACAGTACGAGGTTATCAATCAGCACTTGAGAGATATTTTGCCATTCTTCCATAAGTGCAATATCAGTTCTGCAACCGTCGTGGAAGGTGCTGGTCTGGGTGCAATGAATCTGCCATGGTTCAACCCAGACGTGATCAATTGGATTTAAGTCCGGTAAACAAGCTGGCCGATCCATTCTTTCGGTCGCCTCTGTTTCAAGCATGTCCACTTGGGAAACGCGGGTGTACCCCTTGCACTTCCTTTAATCCTGCCCTGGTAAGAAAACTTCCTCATTTCGACATTCAATCTCTGCTATAGTGTTTCACAATTTTTGTTTGCAATTGCTAAATTTTTTGTGTGTTTGGCACTAGTTACACTGGACAATAATCTTAAACCATCTTTCTAACTCTTCAAGTTGCTATTCCTCTGTTAGATGCACTATGTGATCAAAATTGTAGTGACACCCCAGAAGTCAAAGGTTTTTCATATTAGATGGATAGTGCTGCCACCTACTACCAGGTACACTATATCGGGATCTCAGTTTTAGGTTAGATTAATACTTGTTCCATAGACCATATATTTCTTAATGACGTGGGACGTGTTAGATTAGTAAATGGTGTCTATACATGACAATATTTTAAGGACTTTTTATTATCATTTTTAAATTATTTTTATTTTTATTATTAAGTTTTATCTAAAAATTCATCTAAAGTGTAGAAGGAGTTGTCATTCAGAAATTGCTTTAATTTCTTTTTAAATACCAGTTGGCTATGCTACTTGGTAAGTGACCGAAGACTTGTGGCAGCATAATTCACTCCTTCCTGTGCTAAAATTATATTTAACCGTGAATAGCGAATATTATCCTTTCTCCTAGTGTTTTAGCTATGCACACTGCTCTTACTTTTGAATTGGGTCGGATTATTAATAAAAATTTCAAGAATGAACATATATATATTGTGAAGCTACAATGAAGATCCCTAGACCGTTAAATAAATGTCTGCAGGATGATTTCGGGTGGTGTCCAACAATTATTCTGATTACACGCTTTTGTGAAATAAATACTTTTTTACTAAATGTTGAATTGCCACATAATATGATCCCATAATAAAGCAGTGAAAGAAGATAGGCATAGTAAGCTAATTTACTGAGATGTATATCACTAAATTTTCCAGTGACCCTGATAGCATAAGTAACTGAACTCAAACATTTCAGCAGATCTTCAATGTGTTTAGATTACCTGGCGTAGTCTGGTTTGGAGGCGATCTGATTGTTTTAAACTTTTCAAAATGAAAAGCCATGATCGCACATTAGTAATTTATTACATGACGACCGGTTTCGGTGCACTGTGTCACCATCATCTGGTCATATATGTGTTATAAGCTGGTCATCTTGTTAAAAAAAATTGGGTGTAAAGTAACAAGTGCAACATTGCACTTAGTCATTATATAAAAAATACACAAGATAAAAACATGACGGCTTACAAAATACTCAATGTGTTTCTTCCAATTCAATCCTCCATCAATAGACTTCGTGGGAGATCATAATTGGGCACTCCGCGGAACTCACGGACTTCTACCGTGGTCAGGTTATTGGGTGTCACTTGAGTCAGAAGTCTGTACGCGAGATCTACTAATCCCTAGCTCTGATGTGATAGAGAAGCGGGAACGTGAGGGGACACGTACAGCACGATAGCGTACAGGCCGACCTCGTCTGTTAGCTGATAGGGACCGCCGACAGTTGAAAAAATGTTGAAATGTTTGTTAAGTTTAAGGGACTTAACTGCGGAGTCATCAGTCCCTAAACTTACAAACTACTTATGAACTACCTTTTACTAAAGACGACACAAACATCCATGCCCGAGGGGGGATTCGACCCCCGACGGGAAACAGCCTCGCCGGCCGCGGTGGCCGAGGAGACTGAGGCGCTTCAGTCACGGTCTGCACGGCCACTACAGTCGGGCGTTCGAATCCTCCTTCGGGCATGGACATTTGTGCCGTCCTAGTTCGTAAGTAGTTCATAAGTAGTCTGTAAGTTTAGGGACTGATGACCCCGTAGTTAAGTCCCATAAGCTTTACAAACATTTGAACATTTGGAAACAGCCTCGCGCATCAGAGCATAGCGCCTCAATGCGGTCGGCCGCTCCGCCGCTGCGGATGCTGAAGAGGGCCGTCAGTGTAATAGGCAGGGATCTATCCACACCATCACACATGAATTACAAACTGCATCAGGATACACTCGAAGTACTATGACAGAAACGCGGCAGGTGATAAAATTTGTATTTCATGGTGTAGCGGCTGCAAATAAGCCACACATCACGCAGGGCAATGCCAAGCTCGCCGTCGGAGGTTCGAGTCCTCCCTAGGGCGTGTGTGTGTGTGTGTGTGTGTGTGTGTGTGTGTGTGTGTGTTGTCCGTAGGTTAGTTTACCTTAGTTTAAGTAGTTTGTAAGCTACGGACTGATGACCACACAGTTTGGTCCGATAGATTTACAAACATTTGAACATTTGATTCTGGCAATGCCAAAAGACGTTCGATTGGTGTGACGAGCGTACACATTGGACGATTGAACAGTTGAAAAATATTGTGTGGAGAGACGAATCACGGCACACAATATGGAGATCCGATGGCAGGGCGTGAGTATGGCGAATGTCCGGTGAACGTCATCTGACAACGTGTGTAGTGCACACACTAAAATTCGGAGGCGGTGATGCTATGGTGTTGTTGTGTTTTCCATGGAGATGGCTTCACCCTTTGTCACAGCACTGTCTACATTGGTGTTTTAAGCACCTTCTTGCCTCCCACTGTCGAAGAGCCATTCGGGATTGTCGATTGCAGCTTTCAACACGATCGAATACCTATTCATAAACCACGGCCTGTGGTGGAGTGGATACACGACAACATCCCTGTGATGGACTGACCTGAGCAACGTTCTGACTTGAATCCTATAGAGCACCTTTGGGATGTTTTGGAACGCCGACCTCGTGCCAGACCTCACCGACTTACATGGAAACGTCTCCACAGAGGAACACTCCATGAAAAATGGACTACCATTCCCCAAAAAACCTTCCAGCATCTGACAACGTATGCCTGTGAGAGCTGCCATCAACGCTAAGGGTGGACCAACACCATACTGAAAGCCACCATTACAAATGGCGGGCGTCATAACCTTTTAAGTCATTTTCAGCCAGGTGACCGGATACTTTTCATCCCATAGTATATCTGTACCTATTTATTGGCAGTACGGTTCAATAAACACATGATAAAATGAAATCGACCACCATGTATCTTTCCGACCAGCCTATACATGCTACATAGGCAATAGTAATTTGGTGAACTTCTATGAAAAGAACGAGCGAGGTGGCGGAATTGTTACCATGCTGGAATTGCAATCTGGAGGTCTGTTGTTCACATCTGCCTTCGGTCATCCACTTATAGGTATTTGGAAATTTCCTAAGTCGCTCCACGCCACTACTGAGATGGTTTCTTTGAAACAGCACGGTCGCTATAATTTCACACCCTTATCAAAACAATCGAATTTGTGTACATTTTCTAATGACCACACTCGGAGGGGGATGTTAAAACCTAATCTTCCTTAATTTTTTTTTTACATGCCGGCCGCGGTGATCGAGGGGACTGAGGCGCACCAGTCACGGTCTGCACGGCCACTACGGTCGGGGGTTCGAATCCCCCCTCGGGCATGGATATTTGTGCCGTCCTTAGTGTTAGCTAGTTCATAAGTTGTTTGTAAGTTTACGGACTGATGACCCTGTAGTTAAGTCCCATAAGCTATACAAACAATTGAACATTTGAATTTTTTTACATGCAGAAATCCGCGGATGTACCACCAGTAGCAGTTACTCCTTGGATAACAGCTTGCCGGGTGCGAAATGAAGCGAGTACATCTTTGTTTATATTATTCAAATGTTTGTAAACTTAAGGTCATCGGTCATCGGTCCCTAGACTTACAAACTACTTGAACTAATTTATGCTAAGGAAAACACAAACACCCAAGCCCGAGAGAGAAAGGCGAACCTCCTGCGGTAGCATCCGCAAAATCCATGCCTTGATGCAATAAACCGAGCCGTAATATCTGTGAATATTCGGTATAATAACTACGTTTTAGTTAAACCACAATGTAAATACTGTTATACGGTCTTCGTGCAGCTGTCTACCTGCAATCCAAGTCGACCATTGCATGAAGCACCACCGTGCGTGTTAAAAACCATTTGGGAACGGCAATCGTACCCAAACGATGGCGGCCGCATTGTTGCACCAACCTACGACCGCACATGTGTGTTTTCGCTTTGCTTTTGTCTGTATCTGACATCGTATAGGTGCGATTGCTCCCTTCTATGAATGAATGGTGTTGAAATTACTTGCACTTTCAGGAAATCTTGAAGACTTTCGATGTAAGAACTGAAATCGATACATGTGTTTAGTGACTGGTTAAAGAAACGAGGAAACTGAAAGAAAAAAAGTACAGAATACAGATCCAGATGCAGACTTTAGAAGATATTTCGAAGATAACGAAGTTTTAGAGGTACTAAGAAGAGCGAGTGAACGTTCACCACGTAATCCACCAGGCCCTTGAAAGACGAGAAGAAACCACAAGGTGAGATGTACTGAGTGCAGATGGCTGAATAATGGAAAGAGTGTAAATAAACAATACCAAAATGTGTACAAAGAAGCAGGCACGGGAACAAAAATTTAGGCTTAAAAGAGTTAAAAGGTGTTCATGGACAGTCACATGCCCCTATTCATCGCAATGTAAAATATCAACCTCTAAAATGTTAAAATTTCTTCTCAGCAGAAAGCATTAAGTTTAAATAATGAGCGGTACTGGAATGGCAGAGCGCTCTAAGACTCCTTGCCGCAGAGCGCGCTGTTTCTCCCCGTCGGAGGTTCAAGTCCCACCTCGAGGATTGCTGAGTCTTTTGTCCTTAGGTTAAGTAGTTTGTAAGCCTAGGACCTGACAACAATAGTAGTTAACTCCCATTGATTTACAAAAACTTGAACTTTTTAAATGCTTTTGTTGTGATCTTCAGTCCGCAAACTGGTTTGATGCAGGTCTCCACACTACTCTCTTCTGTGCAAGCCTCTTCGTCTGAGAATAAGAACGCCACCTACATTCTTTTGAATCTGTTTACTGATTTGTCCCTCGGCTCCTCTCTACGATTTTTACCCCACACACTTCCTTCTAATGCTAAGTTTACGATTCCTTAATGTCTCAAAATGTGTCCCCCCAACTTATCCCTTCTCTTAGTCAGGATATGGCAGAAACTCCTTTTCTACCAAATTCTGTTGAGCGCCTATTCATTATTTACGAGAATTACCCATATAATCTTCATCATTCGTCTGTAGCATCACATTTCAATAGCTTCTATCATCTTTTTGACTAAAGTCCTTATCGTCCACGGTCTACTCCCATGCAATGCTATACTCCAGACAAATGTTTTCAGAAAGACTTCCTAGCATTTCAATTAATAATCGCTGTCAACAAATTTCGCTTCTTTAGAAACGCTTTTCTTTCTATTGCCCTCCTGCATTTTATATCTTCTTTACTTCGGCCGTCAGAGGTTATTTTGCTACCCAAATAACAAAACTCATTTACCACTTTTGCTGTTTACTAATTTTCTGATACTACATTCCATTATCCCCGTTTTACTCTTGTTAATGTTCATCTCATACGTTCTTTTCAAGACACTGTTCATTCCGTTCAATTGCTGTTCCACATTCTTTGCTGCTTATGACAGAATGAATACGTCATCTAAACGTCAGAAAACTGCAAAATTTTTATTTCTTCTCCCTGAAGATTAATTCCCTCTCCTTCACAGCCTGTTCAATGTACAGATTGAACAACATTGGAGAAATACTACAACCGTTGTGACCCTTCCATGTACTAAGACTCTAATAACTGCTGTCTGGTTTTGGTACAAGATGAAAATAACTCTTCGCTCGCTATATTTTACTCCTACTACCTTTAGGATTTGGAAGAGTGTATTCCTGTCAACATCGTCAAAAGCTTTCTCCAGATCTACAAATGCCAAAAACGTAGGTTTGCCTCTTATTAACCTATCTTCTAAAATAAGTCGTAATGTATTGTTTGGCGTGTTCCTACATTTCTCCTAAATCCAAACTGATCTTATTCGAGGTCGAATTCCACCAGTTTTTCCATTCGTTTGTACATAATTTGTGTAAGTATTTTGCAACCGGGACTTATTAAACTGATAGTTCTTTAATTTTCACATTTCTCTGCACTTGCTTTCTTAGAATTTGTAATTACTATATTCTTCTTGAAATCGACGATTATTTCCTCTGTCTAAAACATTTTTCATGCCAGGTGGAATGATTTCTTCATGGCTGGCTCTCCTAATGATATCAGCAGTTCAGATGGAATATCATCTACTCCAGGGGTCTTGTGTCTACTCAATACTTTTAGTCCTATGTCAAATTCTTTTCGCAGTGTCTTATCTCTACTTCATTTCTAGAATTCTGCCTGAAATTTTATTTCCTTTATTTAGGCCCTCTGTATATTATTTCCATCATTCAGCTTTCTCTTCATTACTTAGTACTGGTTTTCCATCAGAGATTTTATATTCATACTGCTGCTTTTTTTGCTTCCAAATGTGGATTTTATTTTCTTGTAGGCAGTATCTGTTTTTTCCGTTGTCCTCTAGCATCTCCTTTATAGTCTGTCTGCACTTCCTGTCAACGTCATTTTTAAGACATCTGTATTCCATTTTGCCTGCTTTACTTGTTGAATTTTTACAGTTTCACCTTTCATGAATTAAGTTCAGTATCTCCTGTGTGATCAGGGATTTTCACTAGGCCTTGTCCTTCTGCCTATATGATGCTCTGCGTCTTTCTCTCATAGAGCTGCCGGCCGCAGTGGCCGAGCGGTCTGCTACACGCCAGTCACAGTCTGTACGGCCGCTACGGTCGGGGTTTCGGATCCCCACTCGGGCATGGATGTTTGTGCCGTCTTTGGTATAAGGAAGTTCAAAAGTAGTTTGTAAGTTTAGGGAATGATGACCCTGCAGTTAAGTCCCTTAAGCTTAACAAACATTTCAACATTTGAACTCACAGAGCCATTCTTCGTCTATTGTATTACTTTCCTCCGTTTCAGCCAATCCTTGCTTAATTCTCCCTCTGAAACTCTCAAACACCTATGGTTCCTTCAGTTTGACCAGATTTTATCTCCTTAATTTTCTACCTTTTCTGCAGTTTTTTTTTTGTTTTTGTTTCAATCTACAGTTCAAAAGGATAAGTTATGATCAGAGTCTATATCTGCCCCTTGATATGTCTTACAGTTTAAAACGTGGTTTCTAAACCTTTCCCTTACCATTATAAATTCAATCTGGTACGTCCCAGTGTCTGCTTGTTTCTTCAACATGTGTACAAGCTTCTTCTTATGATGATTAAACCAAGAGTTTGAGAAATGAAATCTTGCTCGGTATGAAACTTTATCGGGCTATCTCCTCTTTCATTCCTCTTCCCCGGTCCATATTCAGCTACTACATTTCCTTCTTTTCCCTTTCCTACTACTAGTCCCCCCGCGTCGGAGGTTCGAATCCTCCCTCGGGCATAGATGTTTGTGTTGCCTTTAGTGTAAGTTAGTTCATACGTAGTTTGTAAGTTTAGGGGCTGATGAACTGGCGTCGGAGGTTCGAATCCTCCCTCGGGCATAGATGTTTGTGTTTCCTTTAGTGTAAGTTAGTTCATAAGTAGTTTGTAAGTTTAGGGGCTGATAAGCTGGCAATTAAATTCCATACAAACATTTGCATTGTTGCACTACTACCAATCCCCCATCACAATAAAGTTTTCCTCAACTGCCTCATGAATTTATTTTATCTCCTTATAAATTTCTTAGATCTCTTCATCATCGGTGGAGCTAGTGAACATATAAACGTTTACTACTGTGGTCGGTGTTGGCTTCGTATGTAACTCTGCTACGATAAAGCGTTCACTAAGCATTTCATAGTAACTTACTCGTATTCCTATTCTCTTATTCATTATCAGACCTACTCCTGCGTTACCACCAACTGATTTTTCTACTCATAACCCTATACTCACATGACCATAAGTCCTGTCATCCTGCCACCGAACTTCACTAATGACCACCACATCTAACTTCAACCTACTTAATTCTGTTTTCAAATTTTCTAACTTACCTACTCGGTTAAGGGATAGAACATTCTACGCTCCGATCCGTAGAATGCCTGTTTTGTTTTTCTTAATGACGAAATCTTCCTGAGTAGTCAAAATGTTTAAAATATATGGTACTCAACTGCTTGGTTATCACTCCCTAGCTTACAAACTAAGGTTAACTAACCTAAGGACAACACACACACCCATTCTCAAGGGAGGACTCGAAACCCCGACAGCCAACGGCCGCGCACCACAGCACGGCGCCCCAGCGCGCGCGGGTAATCCACCGCGGATCTTTTTTACCTCCGGAATTTTTACCCAAGAAGACGCCATCATCATATATTCACACAGTAGAGCTGCATATCCTCGGGAAAAGTAACGACTGTAGTTTCCTCTTGCTTTTAGCCGTTCGCATTAACTGCATGGCAGTGCCAGATTAACCGATGTTACAAGGCCAGCTCAGTCAATCATTGAGACTGTTGCACATGTCACTACTGAAACTGCTGCTGCCCCTCTTCAGGAACCAAACGTTTGCCTGGCCTCTCCAAGATACGCCTCCGCTGTGGTTGCACCTACGGAACAATCTGTATCGTTTAGGCATGCAAGGCACCCCACCTCGGTAATATGTGTGGTTCATGAGGGAGGACTTTTTAAACAAGGAACACAAATGATTTGACCCTCTTGCATAAGGTACGAGTTTATTTTACGACTAACAATGACATATAGCCAACCGTTACTCAATGCGAATGTGGACGTTAGTACAAGGAACTTCCGACAGAAGGTTATCGACAAAACTGTACCGAGCACGCTGTTGGGGTATTCAACCTGACGACTGATTTGGAGCTGCTTACCACGCTAGTCTATCTGTACATGCCTCTTCATCTTTCTTCTCAAGTATGTACTGCCACCTCTATCCGATTTAACCTGCCCGAACTCCCTCTGGTTTCTTATCATCCGAACGTATTACCAAAACTGTCAATTCTTGATACCTCTTGCTGTGTCCTCCTAATCGACACTTCATTTCATTAAGTCGCTCCTGAAACAAAATTTTTCAATTCCAGCTGCGAATTACGTCAAAAAATTCGTTTTTATGCACGATATGTTGACGACATTATCCTTTTACCAAATAACTTCAAAATGAGAAAGGGAAACTGAATTTTCTTGATTTAACCATTTCTGTAGTAAAAAATTCGTTCAATTTTAACATATTCCGCAAATAAACCTACTCAGACAGCATTATCAATGGTGACTCAACGCATCCAGAAGCGCAAAAACTAGCGTTTTTCCATTCTGCTATACACCGTATGGTAACCACCCCTTTGTCACCTGCCAACCAAGAAAACGAATTACGTGTGATAAAATCCACTGCAGTCAACAATGGGTACGATCAGGGTTTGGTAGATCGCATTTTGAGTAAGAAAACCACTCCAAAATGCTCGACATTGCACAACAGATCTTTAAGTGACAGCAAAAATACAACGAAATTCATATCTATTCCTTTCTTGGGAAATATTTCCTACAGAATCAAGCGTCTTCTCATGAAAAATTTCAACTATACCATTTCTTTTTCTACAGACAACACTCTAAAGAGAAAATTATTGCACACAATGAAAAATACAGGTGATTGGTTCTCTAATTCAGGAGTCTATAAATTAATAAGTGATAACTGTCCGTGTTACTACATTGGCCAAACAGGCAGAGCCGTGAAGACAAGATACAAAGAGCAATTATTAGGAAAGAAAGGAGCGAACATACATAGTTCTACGTTTGCAGAACTCTTACTGATTGCCAACCACACTCCGAAAAAATTAGAAGACACTATCATTCTACACAGAGAAGTTAAAGGGCGAAAACTTTATCTTTGGGAAGAACTTGAGATCTTTAAACATCTAGAACTGAAGGATGGCAATTTATTAAATGGTAAGTTAAATCTCGCCTGTAAACAATATTTTGAAGGTTTCAAACCCATACTGTTCACGAAATCTTACAGGTACCGATAGCCTTTGGGATTTGTTCATTTCCTCAAAAATCTAAAACCTGCTTACGTTTGTAATTTTCTTTTGTAATTGACAGGACATCCATTTTATCTCATATACGACACCATAGTATAAGCCACGTACTATTCGAGTTCATTTTATTCATCTGAGAGGTACACTTTTCTATTATTATTTTTCGTTTACGTAATGTATTTCAACAGTATTTGTTAGTCAGCATATTTTTACAATTGACCTTTGTAATATTTGTTTCCACAGCTTCCCTCAAACTTCTCACCCTCTTTTTATCCAAATATTCCATTTGACATCGTTATAAATTCAATGTACATTCTGCCAATAGCTACGTAACCCACTGAAAGTTCCACGGCGCATGCGCCACCGGTGCTGCTATGCACGCTCCTTGCTTCGAATCAGTAAGTGTGAATGTCTGCAGATGCGCTGATACATCCTTCAGTCTGAACCACATTCCGTAGATCATAGGGATATCAAATTCCTTTGATATGCAAGTATAGTAAGTAACAGTTTTATTCTGATCTGTATTTCTCAATATTTTAGACAATAGGCTTGGTACGAAGCATATTTCAGGCATAATGATTATGAATTTTAATTTATGATGTCACATTGTCTATAGGTATACATGTATATCTGAAGAAGACGGGTTTCTATCTGTCAAAACCGTGGTCAAAAGTTTATTAAACAACTATTATTGCAACTGGTTGGCTGCTTATTAATTTGAATTTCTTAAATGTATTTTCATAACTATTAAAAATTTACAATTAAAATATTTGACAACGACGTGTGTGTCGTTAGGCTACGAAAAATTACTTGTACTTTTGCTCCAGTATAAAAATGTTTTGTATAAAAGCTTATTTTATTAAGATAATGTCTATGGAAATAGCCACGCCTAGGATTCTAGCTATATTGTACAACATAACAGTTTTCAGTAAGCCAGTTAAAACATAAATCAGTTTGTAGCGCATACCTGGGTCTAACGCAGTCTGAAACGCATTAGTTGTACGTCAGTGGAGACAACGAACATGTTATGTTTAATGTCTACTTTTGTTAACTGGAGGTTGCGATGAGGCGTCAGTTGGGATGGAAGATAAGAATAATTTTGCAAGATTTCAAACGCATTGAGAAACCTTTTGACATTTTTTACTAAACTGCGCAATCCTCAGATCCATTTATGTCCTAGTTCTCTAATTTTAAGCTTATAATGTATTTAAAGATCGAATAAATGCATCTTCCAAAGCAAGGTTCAGTCTCTGTTTTATCTCATACTAGCAGAAAACTCGGCGTCTCCCAGGTATTTATTTATTTATTCCAGCCTTGAGGTACTATCTTCTCCCATCTCGTTTTTTTCTAAAATCATGTAGTATGTATGGGAAAATATATTGTAAATGAAGCTGTCTTTCATAATGTACAAAATTATAAGTCAGTATCGAAACAAAGAAATATCTTTTGTTACTTGTCTAGAATCTAATATGAATAAATTATTTGGCGAGCCCAACCCTGAGCAAGCGACAACATTGTTCATGAGAAAAATGGAGATGTCGAATCCACTCTGCAGTGTTTAATAGATTACCCTGTGATTTATTAATCGTAATATAAAATGCATGTCTTACTGGAAACTGGAGTCTCTTGAAAGTAAAAGATGGATCTTGGAAATAATGGATATTCGTTGGAAGTACAGTCTTTCCTTATATTTCTTTCCTTGTAGCTCTATAGAAGCCAATTGCTTTCGCTTACAGCCGTGTTGGCTTCACAGTTCAAAGCTGTGAACATCGCTGTCAGCTTTCAGGAGTTTTCTTAAGCTGACAGGAATACAGGAGTGACTTAGCAGTAAAACGTGATGCATGATGTGAAAGTTTTTATCCACCGCAGTATGTATGATCTCATCTTTATTGAATTAAATATTATACAAGTGTATAATTTTACAAGTATATAATACTTGCTAAGTGCTGTACGTCTGTAAAATCTGTTGCGAATATAGTTAGTAAAGAAGTAATAGATTAGAATCTGATGATTGATAGGGCGGTTTTAAATGAACGTTGCTATTTTTGTTCACATGTCTCATGATCTACGTGTCGTACTGTGCTACAGTTTCGAAAGTACATTTAGCTGTATGTGAGTATACCGTCTGTAAGCTTTCCTGCGAGTACAATATGTTGTATAAAAATTGTAAATTGTATCGTCATATCGAATGCCGACATTTTACTCAAAGTACAGCGGAGAAGTAGTTAGAGATAAATTTCTTGGCTTTCATAATTCTGCTGTAGTCGTCAGAAAAATAAATAAATAAATAAATAAATAAATAATAAAGGTTAGAAATTATGCTTGAAGTTTGTTGCAAATCACTAAGTACTCTCATTCTCATGTACTATATTTGCAGTCTCGTCGCATGATGTCGTGGCAGTTTCTTGCAACTTCTACTGTTTATGACGTTGTATTTCCTCAGCCATGTATACCAAATTTGGTTGTAATTGGTCCAGTTCTGTATGGGGAAATGTACAAAATTGTCGCGTAATGCGGCAATTTTTCGCGCATCTGCTTCTTTATAGAGTAATATCGGTTGAACTGTGTGTTGTACGTGATCCATACACTTACGGTGACCGCCGTATTGGTTTGGAAGTCGAAATTTCATACAGATTAAAACGAAAATGTAGATTTGTATGCAACACATACAAACACATGGACACTCTGTTTTATACATAAAAAGAAGACAGTAAGGCGAAACATTGAATGAAAATTTGTGCGGTGCGCGGGATATGAAACTAGTGTCCTGATTTAGAAGACGATATGCTCGCCATTACTCCACCCTGGCGACGGAAATAGCAGGACCCCGCGGATTATCCAAGAACGCCTCCCTCCCCCACACAATTCTCAATTTCGCCTCTGTGCTCCCCTGTGTAATTCGTATCAATATTGCCGAAGGCTCTCCAATATCGGAATAACATCACGGCATTGAACGTAGGATACCATCTCTCCTTTACCTCGGGTGCAGGTGGCATTAAGATCGAATAAATACGACACAAATTACAGAAGCAAATTTCTAGGGGAATTGAAATCGGTGCGGTTCTTCTAGCGACTGGCACATTTACCTAGTAACCAGAAGCCTCGCGTTCGAATCCCGAATATCGTAGGAATTTTAATGCAGTACTTCGATTTATACTCATTGTATGAGTATTTAAAACATTAATAACAAGAAAAGTGCCACTGATAATTCCTAATGTTACAGACTTTTATTTTTATAATGTACAGACAAGTGTGAAAATTATAGCACTATCGGTTTAATAAATCATGGTTATAAGATACTAACACGAATATTTTACAGGCGAATGGAAGAACAGTTTGGATTTAGGAGAACTGTTAGAACATTCTAGGGAATACTCACATTATCTAAGAAGTTTGGTTAAGGAAAGGCAAACCTATGTTACAAGTTTTTAAAGACTTGGAGAATACTTAACAATGTTGGCTGGAATACACTCTTCAAATACTGGAGGTAGTAGGGGTAAAACATAAGGAACGTAAAGTTATATTTACCTTGGACAAAAACGTGACAGTAGTTAGTAGAGTCGAAGGGCATGAAAAGGACGCAATGATTGGGAAGGGAGTAACACAGGGTTGTAGTATTTACCTTAAGTTATTCAATGTGTACAATGCGAAAACTGTGTAGGAATGCAAGGAGAAATTTGGAGAAGGAAATAAAGTTCAAGGCGAAGAAATAAAAACGTTGTTGTTTGCCGATGACATTGTAATTCCATCAGACAGCAAAGGACATGGAAGAACGAATGAATGGAATGGGGTGAGAAAATCACGTGATGCTGAAGTAATTACATTAGATAATCGCATAATAAATGTAGTAGATGAGTTTTCGTAGCAAAATAACTTCTTATGCCGGAAGTGAATAAGATATAAAATGCGGAAAATCTCTGGAAGGAAAGCATTTCTGAAGAAGTGAAATTTGTTGACATCCAATATTAACTTTTAATGTTTGGAAATCTTTTGTGAAAGTATTTGCCTGGAGTGTACCATTGTACGGGGATGAAACGTGGACGATAAAGAATTCAGAAAGAGAAGGGATAGATTGATGGGACACATTCTGAGAAAACACGGAATTGTCAGTTTAGCACTAGAGGGAAATGTGTGAGCTAAAAATCGTACAGGGAGCCCGAGAGACGAATACAGTAAGCAGGCTGAAATGCATGTGGGTTGCCGATCTTATTCGGAGATAAGAGCTTTCGCAGGGAGGGTAGCGTGGAGAGCTGCATCAAACCAGTCTGCGAACAGAGGAAAACAACAATGTGCATGTGTTCTTTCTGACACCAACCGCCCAGTCTTATTAACTAATACTTGGTTACTGGAACCGGCAATCTTAAATAAAGGACTTTTAAATAAATTACGATCTGGGCTGTGTCTTCCCCTTGGCAGTTTTATCATTAATTAATACTGTTGATTCATTATTTTCTGGTCACACAGCTACCATAGGCTGAAGCAATTGCCCTCAGATATCTTACAAGCAGCAGTGTTACAAAATCTGCTACACGAATTCTGGCTATCCAACGATCAAAATGTGCAAGTAATAGGTCATAAAATAAATCAGGACTGTGATTTATTTATTATACAGGATGCTCCAAGTAAACTTTTCACCGCGAATATCTCTGGAAAAAAAACCAGATATTCAAAAACGACTTTTATTAGCATGAACGTATGGAGAGGGCTTATGGAAGTAAGTACAATGAGATATTCTCAAGCTAAAGAAATATTATTTTCAATGCAAACTTATGCTTCCTTAAATGGACATATCAGATTTTTTTGCAATCATTAGCATGAAAAAGTATGACGTTGATTGCATAGCAGTACATCAATAAGGGCCCGACATCTCAAATCTCAAGAAGCAGCGAGACGAAATTCATGCTTAAAATAAACACAACGCTCAGCGAGAGCACGTCGCTAAAACTCGATACTGAACCTCACGCTGTTCCATTATTTTAAGCGTTTAAATCGCTTTGCAGTTTCTCGTAATTAACTGACATTTGCTATCTTCCAACACCATTATTTCTGCGTTGAAAATAATATTTCTTCGTGTTTTAGACTGTATCGTGGTACTTACATTCACTAGCCTCTTTCTTGCGTTCTCATCTATGAAAGTCGTTTTTCAATATCTACCGTTGTTCCAGTCACGCAGAAGGCAATAATATGTTAGAAATAATAATAATAATAATAATAACACAGGTACTGAAAACATTTCACAGCAACATCGCCATCAAAAAATTAAAGAAAGAATGAGGATAAGCAAAACCTCTACAACAACAAAAACTATATCAAGAGCGGCCAAATTTTGACATTATAATAGTCATAAAACCAGCAATCCTCTACGCAAGTGAAACACTAACTCTGCACGGCCACTACTGTGGGGGGTTCGAATCCCCCCTCGGGAATGGATATTTGTGCCGTCCTTAGTATTAGGTAGATCGTAAGTAGTTTGTAAGTTTAGGGATTTATGACCACGTAGTTAAGTCCCTTAACCTATACAAACAGTTATAGGCTACAATCAATTAAAACAACAGGAAATGTTTCAAACTTCGAAACTGATATTAGGAAAAGGCGAATGAAATTATTTGGTCACCTCTGCTGACTACCAGAAAAATGATTGAAGAACAGAGTAATAGATTATGTAACCGCACTTTAATAATTCCACACCATGGCTACATGAAATTCGAAAAGACATAAATAATGCAAACATAAGATCTGCCAACATTCCAGAAAGAGACATCTTTATACACTAAGTAGACAAATGCGAAGTTATATGAAAGCAACCAGAAGGAAAGCAATACAGACCAAGTGGTCGTATGAGCGTAAGCAAGCCTTTTCGGAAAGAATGAAAGCCTATTGGAGGAACAAGAAGAACTCAAAGAAAAAATTGATCGAGGTTTCTGCTTAATGTCTTCCATTTCTCGGAAGCATTCACCAATAATAATAATAATAATAATAATAATAATAATAATAATAATAATAATAATAAAACTGTCTGTACTGAGTAACTGTCTATTTTAACAATATGTTTTACGCCGTCCTACATCTGTTATCGAAGTACTGAGGTAAATAACGTAATAGTTATCAATTATATAAATGTTTATGTCAGTACGACATGTTTCGGGGCTACAGTATCCCATTATCAAGTACTGAAAAACAAGGAAGCAGATATTAAAATACGGCACATGTTTTCGACCACTCAAGAATGCAATTACTCTGCCTTTAGGAAATATCATCAGTAACATAAATGTGGCACGCTTCCTTCGTAATCGTAAGCACGTCGTTGTACAGTGAAGATACTCATGGCATGATGAACAGCTGTGGGCTACAAGACAAAAGATCTCCATACCAAAGTTAATCGATATTCATCGAAACTGTTGAAGGTGAACTACGGAAGTACTGTTTTGGTATCTTCATAATTATTCCTCTAGTCCATATAATAGTGACAATTTTCACCTCCATATTCAAGCTAAGGATCAGTAAATTAAGAAAAAAATGTTCAAATGGTTGTTAAGCTTATGGGACTTAACTATGGGGTCATCAGTCCCTAAACTTACAAACTACTTATCAACTAGCTTATCCTAAGGACGTCACAAATATCCATGCCCGAGGGGGGATTCGAACCCCCGACCGTAGTGGCCGTGCAGACCGTGACTGAAGCGCCTCAGTCCCCTCGGCCACCGCGGCCGGCAGTAAATTAAGAATTTGTCAGGTTCGTCTTCCTCTTACACCTTTGTAATCACTAATTTACCTGAAGATAGGCTTAAAAATAAACCTAGGTCATATAGTAGTAAAACATACTCATCTTCAGACGATCTTTCGATGTATACCAATGAAAGCATAATTTTGCATCATCAACTTTGACCTCGATTTTTTTTCAAATGTACTATCTAGCGCCGCGCGGGAGTAGCCGAGCGGTCTGAAGCGCCACGTTACTGACCGCGCGGCCTCCCGCGTCGGAGGTTCGAATCCTCCATCGGGCATGGATGTGTGTGTTGTTCTTAGGTTGGTTCAACTTAGTTTAAGTAGTTTGTAAGTTGGTAGTTTGGTGCCATATAATTAGAAACAAGCATAAAATTTTTTAAAATGTCTTGGTCGCACTGTTTTTTTTTTTTTTTTTTTTAATTTTATCATTACGCGTTTCGATACCTCATCATCAGATCTGGGGCACAAATAATAAAAATAAATTACATTTCGTATGTTTATAGGTCATAATCACAAAATTCATATGGAGCACAAACACATTATATGCAAATATACTTACAAACGTTTTTAAAACGATGGTAATTAAGCCGGCCGCGGTGGCCGAGGGGAATAAGGCGCTCCAGTCACGGTCTGCACGGCCACTACGGTCGGGGTATAACGTTGCCCTTGCTTCGTATGATACCATAATTGTAAAAAATAGATTCCGCGATTATATTTTTTGGACAAAGAATTCATGGTACCGAATGTTTGAATTTTGAAACAAGTTAGTTAAAGTAAAGCACAAAATGAACATTTAAGCAAATAAACCGCGGATTGCATATTAAAGTTGGGCACCATACAAGCAACAGCACGTTATAAAACTTACGGAAAGCATCTAGCTGGATCCTGAACTTCGTATTGTAGAAGCGGGAAATGATAACTTTTATGTCTTATTTAATAAGTGAATGTTCGAGATACTTTCCGTAGGAGATCAATGTTCAGACTGTTCACTTCGCTTTTCATTGTTGTGTGACCGTGGGTGGAACATGAAGTTACTGGTAATGATTAAAAAAATTTAAAAAAATGATCGGACTTCGTGAAATTACAAAAGAAATGACTGCAGGTTCTAAAATCAAGCAAAGTATAGTATAAGGATGATTGATTAAAATTTTGCAGACAATGCGAAGCGATTGTAATGACGTCTGAACATTAAACTATTACGGACGTAGAGGAGCTGAAAACAGTAGAAAATAAGTATTTGAAATGGAGGGATTCATTTAAATAAAAGCCAAAGAGAGGGGATGATTTTAAATTTAAGTAATATATTTTTAAAATATCATGCATCACACTTACATTGAATGGATACAGGAATGGGAGACGTCCGTACAGAACGAACAAAGACAAGAGAGTGAGTAAAACTACTATCTCGGTTCCGTCTTCTCGCTTGTTTTTAAGTAAAAAATGACGAACGAAATTAAATTAGTTGCATTGCGAGTCAGAGGGAACCGGAGGCGATAAGTATCGCTGATCAAAGGTAAACAAAAAATAAATAAAAAATTTCAGTGTATCGTTACAGGGGGTTCGAATCCCCCCTCGGACATGGAATTTGTGCCGTCTTAGTTCGTAAGTAGTTCATAAGTAGTTTGTAAGTTTAGAGACTGATGACCCCCTAGTTAAGTCCCATAGACTATACAAACATTTGAACATTTTTTGATGGTAATTAAAATAGATTTTATTGGAGATGGCTAACTAAAATGTAAACCACCATCGTGGATGTCTAGCGAAGGTGTTCAACTAGAATCTCATGCCAAACTCTGGTGAGAGGGGGGAAACATCGTAACAGGTAAAGTAGGTCCGATAGACGCCAGATGGCGCAGGGTTAAAATTAAATATTATTTGAATGAATTTACAATAACACCATCTTGCGACCTTTGCACTGTCTACTGACATAGAAGCTATGAAAAACGTGGCTACAAGATTTGTTAAGTCATAAAAATATCAGTTACATTATTAAAAAAACACACTACTGGGATTGGGCGTACGAAAATGGGAGGAGTGAGAGAGCAGAAGGATAGGATTCGGCGTGGCCAAGTACAGCATAAATTACAACGAAAATATCTAAGAAGCAAACATGTTAAACCATTGTGACGTGGCAGTCATATGGCTGCTCATCTTACATTACAAGTCAACACTGTAGCGTATTATTAGATATTCTTATCAGCTAACTGAAGTTAGCGATAATACAATTACAGGGATAACCAGGTAAATGCCTGTATTGTGTTTATGAACCAAGTGATAAAGAATTATAAACATTTGACTTTTTGTGCTATCTAGCAAAAAGCCGAAACACGTGTCTCTTTATATTCAACTAGCTTAAACCCGCGGCTCTGCTCGCGTGTTGGTTGATTATGATAGATAAGCTATCTTTCAGTAATGTTCTATGAGACTGGTTTTGAAGGAACTGAAAAATGTTCCTGTAAGTCTATGCACTTACCGTTTATCAGGAAAGTAAGAAGTGTAGATCAAATCACACGTAAAAATGCACTCGGTTCGAAGAATCCAATCATTAAATTCAACATTAATGATTCTAATAATATCACACATCAATCACTTGATGTAATGCGCGAAACGTCAAATCGATTTTTTTTAAAGAGATGTATTGAAAGAAATTTCTTTTTTATTGCTTTATTTATTTATTCTTATATTTCCTTATTCGTATGCTTTTCCTTACAGAGAAAGAGCTGAAGACATTGTAGCACGCATAGACCAAATATATGGTCTGTGGCGTCACGTTTCGCTATATGCAACCTCCTTGCTATAGAGTCGCAAACGTCATCGCTGGCCTTCAGTCCATTTTTTTTAAAAATAATTTGATGACTTTCAACCACCATATCTCCCACCCCCTTATAGCTATCGGCATGGAACTACTATGGTGTACAACGGGAGATTTCGGAAAACAGTTACAAACAGACCATTTATTTGCGTTCTTTAGTTTTCGCTGCAGAGCGAAATATTAACACACACACACACACACACACACACACACACACACGTAGAATTTTATATACACCAATAACTTTCCTTCCCAATATACTCCACTCTTTTATCATTATCAACCCTCAAGCAACAATGCAACCAATAAAACCATTTTCAAAGAGTAAATATAATTTTCAAAGAGTAATTATTGTTCTGCATTTCGCGTTATATTCTTTAAATTACTAAATATCTATCAGATCGCTATAAAACCGTGCCTAAAACCTTCCTCAGGTATAAATTAGTAACTGTACAAATATTTAAATCTCTGCGTCATGTCGTTCGGACGTGATAAGCGTACACAGAGATTCACATTAATGTATATAGATAAATAGCTATCCGATCGCCATAATACCGTGCCTCAAGCCTTCCACGGGTAGACATTAGTAACTGTACAAATTTTTAGCTCTTTATGTCTTGTGGATCAGACATGATAAACGTACACCGAACAGACATTCACATTAATATATATACATAAATATATACATAGAGCAGCTCTACAAAGGAAATGAACTTAGAGACGATGTTGTAGGAACGGAAGAGGAAGTCGATCAAGATGAAATAGGAGATACTATACTGAGAGATGAATTTGACAGAGCCTTGAAAGACCTAGGTCGGAACAAGGCCCCAGGAGTAGATGACATACCCTCAGAGCTACTAAAGTATCTGGGAGAGCCAGCCATGACAAGACTATTTGAACTGGTGTATAGGATGTATGAGACCGGCGAAATGCCCTCAGACTTTAAGAAAAATGTAATAATCCCCATTCCAAAGAAATCAGGCGCAGACAGGTGTGAAAACTACAGAACCATCAGTTTAATAAGTCATAGTTGCAAAATATTAACACGAATTATATACAGAAGGATGGAAAAACTGGTAGAAGCCGACCTCGGGGAAGATCAGTTTGGGTTCAGGAGAAATGTAGGAACTCGGGAGGCAATACTCACTTTACGTCTTATCTTAGAAGATAGATTAAGAAAAGGCAAACCTACATTTTTAGCTTTTGTAGATTTGGAGAAAGCATTTGACAATGTTGACTGGAATACACTCTTTCAAATTCTGAAGTCAGCAGGGATAAAATACAGGGAAAGGAGAGTTATTTACAACTTGTACAAAAGCCAGACCGCAGTTATTAGACTCGAAGGACATGAAAGGGAAGCATCAGTTGGGAAGGGTGTAAGACAGGGTTGTAGCCTTTCTCCAATGTTATTCAATTTGTACATCGAGCAGGCGGTGAAGGAAAGCAAGGAAAAATTTGGAATAGGGATTAAAGTTCGGGGGGAAGAATTAAAAACATTGCGTTTTGCTGATGACATTGTAATTCTGTCAGAGACAGCAAAGGACCTGGAAGAGCAGTTGAACGGAATGGACAGCGTGTTGAAGAGAGCGTATAAAATGAACATTAACAAGAGCAAAACAAAAATAATGGAATGCGGTCTTAGAAAATCAGGCGATGCTGAAGGAATTAGATTAGGTAACGAAACAATGAAGGTGGTAGATGAGTTTTGTTACTTGGGTAGTAAAATAACATGCGATGGTCGCAGTACAGAGGATATAAAATGCAGAATGGCAATGGGAAGAAAAGCATTTTTGAAAAAGAGGAATTTGCTAACATCGAATATTAATTTAAGAGTAAGGAAGTCTTTTCTGAAGGCATTTGTGTGGAGTGTTGCCTTGTACGGGAGTGAAACATGGACGATAAGCAGTGCGGACAGGAAGAGAATAGAGGCTTTTGAAATGTGGTGCTACAGAAGAATGCTGAAGATTAGGTGGGTAGATCGCATAACTAATGAAGAGGTACTGAACAGAATTGGTGAGAAAAGGAATTTTTGGCATACCCTGACTAAAAGAAGGGATCGCTTGGTAGGACACATTCTTAGACATCGGGGAATCGTAAATTTAGCATTGGAGGGAAGTGTGTGGGGTAAAAATCGCAGAGGGAGACCAAGAGACGCGTATAGTAAGCAGATTCAAGTGGATGTGGGTTGCCGTTCTTATGAGGAAATGAAAAGGCTTTCTCAGGATAGAGTAGGGCGGAGAGCTGCATCAAACCAGTCTACGGACTGAAGACCATAACAACAACAAATAGCTATCCGATCGCCATAATACCGTGCCTAGAGCCTTCACCGGGTAGACATTAGTAACTGTACAAATTTTTAGCTCTTTATGTCTTGTGGTTCAGACATGATAAGCGTACACCGAACAGACATTCACATTAATATATATATATATATATATATATATATATATACACATAAATAGCTATCCGATCGCCATAATACCGTGCCTAAAGCCTTCCCCGTGTAGACATTAGTAACTGTACAAATTTTTAGCTCTTTATGTCGTGTGGTTCAGACATGATAAACGTACACCGAACAGACATTCACATTTATAGATATATAGTACGCCCATGGAAATTTTGATAGAAATCGGTGACCCTCAAGTCAGACCGTCTCCTTGTGAGTTGGCAACACTGGTTCCAGATTTCGCCGCGGGGTCGCGGCCCTACCTTATCCACGTGGAGCGAGCCCGAGGGGCCTGCGGGTCACGCGCGCTGAATATTCGGCCCTTCCTGAGACCCACATTCGAGACCCGCAGTCGCGTGCCGCCCGCCACCTCGGCGACCGCTGCTGCCAACCGCGGTAGTTACAGACATGCGAGCCCGGCGGCTTACAAAAACAGCCGCAGTCCGCAACCAGTGCGTACCCAACAACTGTATAGCGCCTTGTGGCGCAGCCTTGTCACGTAGGGAGTATAAGTTTCCGTACCACTGTATCCATAACTTTCCTTTCTCTCCTACACAGAAACGTAGTGTTGAGAACAGACTGGTATTTGTAAGGAATGTTAATTTCAGAAAAAAATAGGTCAAAAGGAAACAGTATAATACTACCCATGTAGTCTAGTTCTGCATGGCCGAATATGCGAGCAGAAGACGCGGCAAGCACAACCTGGGTAGGATGCCCTCATCAACGCTCCGAGCATGGAACACATATACGTAACATCCATTCTTTCAAGTATGTTTGAAAGGACAGATATCGCACGAATCAAACATCATTACATAATTAAAGCGAAGAGAGGCACAGATCCTTTCTTCAGTTCGGGTGCACATTATACCCAACTCTTACGAGAATCGGTCAAATATAGTGAGCGAGATGGCTCAGTGGTAACACAATAAAATCACTTTCGGGCGGGCGGTGGTTCCAACCCACTTCCGGCTTCCAGATTTAGGTTTTCCCTGATTTCCGTAAATCACTCCAGTCAGTTACCCAGTTGTAGTCTTGTGTAGTTCAAAAATGTTCAAATGTTTGTATAGCTTATGGGACTTAACTACGGGGTCATCAGTCCCTAAACTTACAAACTACTTATGAACTAGCTAATCCTAAGGACGGCACAAATATCCATGCCCGAGGGGGGATTCGAATCCCCGACCGTAGTGGCCGTGCAGACCGTGACTGGAGCGCCTCAGTCTCCTCGTCTACCGCGGCCGGCTATTGTGTAGTTCGCGAACGAACTAGTTAGGAAGAAAGCCCCCTCAGGCGAACTACGAGAACTAGTTTGCAGATCCCTCGCCTCTTAGTTCGTCCGCTCTTTCTCCGAAGACTGACGGGGAACAGCGAGAGGCGAGAGCGCGCAGAATCACGTGATTCCCTTCTGCCAGTTGCCGTCATGCAGCTCAGCTGTAGTTTCATAGTTCACTGCCACCAATTTTCTTTTCTAAGGTATTCAGTAGTGACTAAATATAACCCTCATTCCATAGTGTATTCAATAAATACCATTGTATCACTCATTCGTGTAAATAACTGGTTTATTTGCTTACGTATTTGACGTCTAATTGCCCGTAATAGCACACGCTTGGGCAACACTGATCATTATGTAAGAAAGCTGTCATAACAAAAGAAAGAGCTCTTATATCTGACTAATAAATTCCATAATGCCAAGATATAGGGATTAAACGTAAACGCGAGAAATTATCCACAAACTGTTTCTTTTGTATTGCGTGATATCGTTAGCGGCTCAAGCAGAAAGCGCATGAAGCAGCTGGTGGTGGAACTTCTCCATCCACCTGCATGCGCAGACGACGCCGCTCAGCCGTCACTGGGAGCGGACGAACTAAAAGAACTAACTTGTTCGCGGCAGAGGCGCGAACTAAAGTGAGCGCTCCTGATCGCGAACTATTATGCCCAAGTCTACCCGGTTGGTTCTTTTCAGTGGGTACCCCATCATTAACCAAAATTCTGAAATGTTCAAATGTTTATAAATCTATCGGATCAAACTGCGTGGTCATCCGTCCGTAGCTTACAAACTACTTAAACTAATGCAAACTAACCTAAGGACAACACACACACCCATGCCTTAGGGAGGATTCGAACCTCCGACGGTAAGCAACCGCACGCTCCGCAGCGAGGCGCCTTAGACCGCTCAGCTACTCCACCGCGGCCAAAATTCTGAGCTTGAGCTCAATCTCCCATCAAGTTATCTTGAAATGCGGGCATCCGAAGGCAAATTTTATCATTGTGGAAATTAAGTCTGCTTTGACTATAACAAGCTTTTGCTAAAGACAACTGGTTTCTCGTATGTGCTCAGTAAGGTGTGATAAATGAAAGGATCTTACAAGGGCGTGTTTACAAATTAAAAATGAATATAAAATGAATTATTAAATGTAAGATGTAGTGACAAAAAGTAAGGGAAAGTACTCTCTAAAATATATATATGAAAAACATGTCTCCAGTTTAGCCTGTTCCACACCAGCTCTGTAGCGGAAGTGTAGGGGTAAATTTTTGCAAGTCTTGTTTGCTGTAGAAACACTGCGGTGTGTTGACAGAACGGGGAACGGGAACAGCAGCTACTTAGTGTTATAGTTACAGGGTCAAGCTGCGAGGAATGGACGCACACGCGCCGGACTGAAAAGAAAGCATCATCTGATGTTAAATGGAACAGTACGAGCTTGCAGTATCACGTCACTTCGTTACGTGAGACAACAACGCGTATCCGAAACCTTCTGGAACCACCAGCTGACCTTTTAAGTGAACACGGCAAGATTTAAAATGCTGACACATTCGTTTGATAGGTCATGACAGAGCGCGTAGGGGAAATATCAGCCGCTCCAAACACACTATATATACTCCAGCACTCGAATTCCTAGTCAGTCGGTCAGATGAATCGATGGCTTACACTTCGTAACACTCGATTGCGTGACATGAACTAACGTCGGTACAAGTCTATTATAGAACTCCAGCACTCTTCTAAATCAGCTGACAACCGGCGAGATGTCGACTCCTGCGTAGCTCCGAGTTCGACCCCTCCGCTACAATCAACTACGGACGCAGAGGAAGTATCTATGAGGACTTCCATGTCCTGCACACGAGAACTCCAGAGTTCCTAGGGAAGAAGCCTACCTGCCGGTAGGCCAGGAGTCAGCGCTCATCACGACCACACGACAACCGTCAATGCGGTGCAGTATGAAGATCATGCTTGACAGCAATTAGGGTGGGGACTGAGAACCACCAGTCCAGACGTGTGAATCATTCACACATTCCACCGTACCTCCGTACAGTTCCACAACAAACGGCGCGGCAGAGGGGTCGCCTACCCCCGCACGCCGAGCTAGTGCGGACGCAGCCGCACTGTCAGCGCACAGTACGTCGGAAGGCCGCCGAGGTCATCGACCCGGTCGCCTGGAGTAGGCAGCAATGTGTACTCCTTCAGAATAAATGTCTTACTCACCAATATTCTTTCATTACGCCCATGACGGCACCTGGACCGCCCATACCTCTTCCTGCAGGGCATACCGTGGACTCCTGACAAATAACCAGATCTCCAACGCCACCTGAGTGCACGCCCACCAAGGGGTGCGCCGGCAACCGGTCGACCCTCTGCAATCCACTCACCAGCGTTCATGCCAGATGTTCAAAATACTGAACGCTACCTAACGTTTACGTTAAAATGTTAAAACAAAACGGTGAGCGCTGTTGCGGATGTCATAATTAAAATGCACTTTTGGCAGAGGTCGGGCAGAACCAACGAAAAAAAAAAAAAAAAAAAAAAAAAAAAAAAAAAAAAAAAAAAAAAAAAAAAAACATTTTAAATTTATCTGGGAATTACAACGTAAAAGGTGCACGAAGCAAAAAATCGATATTACTTGAAGAAAAAGATAAGGCTCCTTACCGTGCCATGTGTAAGTGGTGGTCACGCGGCACTGGCCGAGGCTGTATCGGCGTTAACGTCGCTAAAAAAGTATAAACAAACTAATTTTAGCACATGTTCAGCCATCCCCGCCCTTCGCCGGCTGCGGTGGCCGAGGGGACTGAGGCGCTCCAGTCACTGTCTGCACGGCCACTACGGTCGGGGGTTCGAATCCCCCCTCGGGCATGGATATTTGTGCCGTCCTTAGTGTTAGCTAGTTCATAAGTAGTTTGTAAGTTTAGGGACTGATGACCCCGGTGGAAAACTTTTAGCTTTCTTGTGGTACTTCTTCTACAGTCCAATTCCCGTATTTTCTTCTATTCAAATCTATACTTCGTTACTCTAATGGAAAATTTTGTAATCCATGAATAATTTGTCAAAATTGTCACGGAGATAACCTCTATATTTGCAAAAAGAACCGATACATTTTTTTTACCGGTTTATTTTCGCTCTCACTTCGTGGAAATGAGTAACGTAATTGAGAGAAGAACAAAATTTTTGAAACAAGGCAAAAAATTGTTGTTTGGTTAATGTGGAGATTACGTCGGCGTTTAGCCACTCCCCATCCTTCACGTCGGATGTTTAAAAAATTGAACGTTACGTAATGTTCACGTTCTCGTTAAAACGATTAAAACAGTGAGCGCCGCGCGGCGGCAAGTAGCTGCCGAGGTGGAGAAGGAAGAATCAAATGACTTGGGCACCAACAACAGCCTACGCGGTTTCGGTCAAGGAGGAGCGTCGTTTGGTAGTTATAGCCAATTGAAGTTACTAATGGATGGTGTTCTGGGCACTACAAGGTATCCCGAATGAACTGAATTAAGTTTAATGGAAATCGACCAATACTGCGTACTACGTACGTGCAAAACTGAACTTTTAAAAACCGCACAATGTGTCGACTTCGACCACAGATGTAAGTCTTAGACAACATTAATATGCGCAACGGACACCCCCAGGAAAAAGGGGAATCACAAACACAAAAATTTATGGCACCATCGAAACTACTCCCAAAGGGTACAACGGAACTTGAATAATGAACGGAGAAGACATCTGACTGCGGCACAGATAAGTTTTCTTTTTTTATTCTTATTACAAAACTGGAAACGGGAAACAGCAAACAGTATGCGGGTTCATAACTTGATTGATTTCATTATTAAAATATACAGAAATAGTAGGTGGGTAGTAAGTAGGAAATAATCATAAATGAAGGAAATAAAAGGAGGGGAAAACTAAGTACAAAAATGAGAACGCAGAAAGTTAATTTAAGATCAGAAATTATATTCCTAAGAAAATATGAAGTAGAAACATATTACTGAAAATTAAATTAACATCATTACAATATTACAATAATGTTGTTGTTATGGTCTTCAATCCGGAGACTGGTTTGATGCAGCTCTCCACCCTACTCTATCCTGAGCAAGCCTTTTCATCTCCTCATAAGAACGGCAACCCACATCCACTTGAATCTGCTTACTATACGCGTCTCTTGGTCTCCCTCTGCGATTTTTACCCCACACACTTCCCTCCAATGCTAAATTTGATTCCCCGGTGTCTAAGAATGTGTCCTACCAAGCGATCCCTTCTTTTAGGCAGGGTATGCCAAAAATTCCTTTTCTCACCAATTCTGTTCAGTACCTCTTCATTAGTTATGCGATCTACCCACCTAATCTTCAGCATTCTTCTGTAGCACCACATTTCAAAAGCCTCTATTCTCTTCCTGTCCACACTGCTTATCGTCCATGTTTCACTCCCGTACAAGGCAACACTCCACACAAATGCCTTCAGAAAAGACTTCCTTACACTTAAATTAATATTCGATGTTAGCAAATTTCTCTTTTTCAAAAATTCTTTTCTTCCTATTGCCATTCTGCATTTTATATCCTCTGTACTGCTACCATCGCCTATTATTTTACTACCCAAGTAACAAAACTCATCTACCACTTTTATTGTTTCCTTCAGCATCACCTGATTTTCTAAGAGCGCATTCCATTATTTTTGTTTTGCTCTTGTTAATGTTCATTTTATACGCTCTCTTCAACACACTGTCCATTCCATTCAACTGCTCTTCCAGGTCCTTTGCTGTCTCTGACAGAATTACAATGTCATCAGCAAAACGCAATGTTTTTATTTCTTCCCCCTGAACTTTAATCCCTATTCAAAATTTTTCCTTGCTTTCCTTCACCACCTGCTCGACGTACAAATTGAATAGCATCGGAGAAAGGCTACAACCCTGTCTTACTCCCTTACCAACTGATGCTTCCCTTTCATGCCCTTCGAGTCTAATACTGCGGTCTGGCTTTTGTACAAGTTGTAAATAACTCTCCTTTCCCTATATTTTACCCCTGCTGACTTCATAATTTGAAAGAGTGTATTCCAGTCAACATTGTCAAACGCTTTCTCCAAATCTACAAAAGCTAAAAATGTAGGTTTGCCTTTCCTTAATCTATCTTCTAAGATAAGACGTAAAGTGAGTATTGCCTCCCGGGTTCCTATGTTCCTCCTGAATCCAAACTGATCTTCCCCGAGGTCAGCTTCTGGCAGCTTTTCCATTCTCCTGTAGATAATTCGTGTTAAAATTTTGCAACCATGACTTATTAAACTGATGGTTCTGTAGTTTTCACACCTGTCTGCGCCTGATTTCTTTGGAATGGGGATTATTACATTTTTCTTAAAGTCTGAGGGCATTTCGCCTGTCTCATACGTCCTACACACCAGTTCAAATAGTCTTGTCATGGCTGGCTCTCCCAGATACTTTAGTAGCTCTGAGGGTATATCATCTACTCCTGGGGCCTTGTTCCGACCTAGGTCTTTCAAGGCTCTGTCAAATTCATCTCTCAGTATAGTATCTCCTATTTCATCTTGATCCACTTCCTCTTCCCTTCATACAACATCGTCTCTAAGTTCATTTCCTTTGTAGAGCCCCTCTATATACTCTTTCCACCTTTCAGCTTTCCCTTCTTTGCTGAGAACTGGTTTCCCATCTGAGTTCTTGATATTCTTAGAGTTGCTTTTCTTGTCCCCAAATGTCTCTTTTTATTTTCCTTTATGCAGTATCTACTTTTCCCCTTGTTATACATTCATCTACAGATTTGCATTTGGCTTCTAGCCACTCCTGCTTAGCCATTTTGCACTTCCTGTCAATCTCATTTTTAGTCGTATGTACTCAATTTTGCCTGTTTCGTTTACTGCATTTTTATATTTTCTCCTTTCATAGATAAAATTTAGTATCTCATGTGATATCCAAGGATTTTTTGTAGGTCTTGCCTTTCTACCGATTTTGTCCTCTGCTGCCTTCACTATTTCATCTCTCAATGCTACCCATTTAACTTCTACTGTTTTATTTCCCCCCGTTTCTGTCAATTGATGCCTAAATCTCCCTCTGAACTTCACGTTGCTTCAATTTATCTAAGTCCCATCTCCTTATTTTCCTACCTTTCTGCAGTTTTTTCAGTTTCAGCCTACAGTTCATGACTAACAAGTTATGGTCAGAGTCTATATCTGCCCCTGGGTATGTTTTACAGTTTAAAACCTGGTTCCGGAATCTATGTCTTACCATTATAAAATCTGATACCTTCCGGTGTCTCCTGGTCTCTTCCACGTATACAACCTTCTTTTGTGATTTTTAAACCACGTGTTTGTTACGATTAAATCATGTTCCGTGCAAAATTCTACCAGGCGACTTCCTCTTTCATTCCTCCTGCCCAGTCCATAATCCCCTACTATTTTTCCTTCTCTTCCTTTTCCTACTACCGAATTCCAGTCTCCCATCACAATTAAGTTTTCCTCTCCCTTAACTGTCTGAATTATTTCCTTTAGCTCCTCATATATTTCTTCGATCTCCTCATCATCGGCAGAGCTAGTTGGCATATAAACCTGTACTACTGTTGTCGGCGTTGGCTTCGTATCTATCTTGACAATGATAATGCGATCGCTGTGCTGCTCATAGTAGTTTACCCGCATTCCTATTTTCTTATTCATTATCAGTCCTACTCCTGTGATACCCCCAACTGATTTTGTATTTATAATCCTGTACTCACCTGACCAGAAATCCTGTTCATCCTGCCACCTAACTTCACTAATCCCCACGATATCTAACTTCAAGCTATCAATTCCCCTTTTTAAATTTTCTAATTTTCCTACCCGATTAAGGGATCTATTATTCCACGCTCCGATCCGTAGAATGCCAGTATTGTCTTTCCTGATGACAACATCCTCCTGAGTAGTCCCCGCCCGGAGATCCGAATGGGGGACTATTTTACCTCCGGAATATTTTACCCGAGAGGATGCCATCATCATATTTCCATACAGTAGAGCTGCATGTCCTCGGGAAAAGTAACGGCTGTAGTTTCCCCTTGCTTTCAGCCGTTCGCAGTAGCTGTGTGGCAAAGCCACATTAGCTGATGTTACAAGGCCAGATCAGTCAATCACCCAGACTGTTCCCCCTGTAACTACTGAAAAGGCTGCTGCCCCTCTTCAGGAACTACACGTTTGTCTGGCCTCTCCACAGATACCCCTCCGCTGTGGTTGCACCTACGGTACGGCTATCTGCATCGTTGAGGCACGCAAGCCACCCCACCTCGGCAATGTCTGTGGCTCATGGGGGTGCTGAAACACGTACTTGACGACTACCTTCTCCAATAGCTGCATTACCGCTACAGTCTTCCTTGTGCTACCTCACGCAACTGGCAACTAACAACCCTCTCTCGCAGTCGGAGCGTTTACTCTACAATCGAGCATGCAAAGATTACTGCTCTACTTACAATACATATCTGTGGCCAGTTCACAATATTCACTACATAAATAACTCACATACAATGCAGAATGACGAACAGTATTAATAATTATCAATAACAGCTGTAAAGCCGGCGTTGCCCGGGTGTTTATTTATCCTCGACTCTCGTAGTCCACTCTTTCCCCCCTCTATCTGCATTCACCTCTTTTTCTCCCATCTCTCTGTTCGTTTCCACCTTCCCCTCTCTCGGCAAAGTTTTCTGCAAGAGACCATCTGTCATATACTATGCAAACGTTTATGTAACCATTGATCTTCCTCTTTGTTTAAACGTCATGTGTACGAAACTTCATAAAGATTGGAGCAAAAGTATGTATTTTGTAAGTATGTATTTTTTCAGCACCCTCCACTATGCACCGAACGAAATTTTATACAGACAGTGAAATTCGATTTTTTTTTAAAAGATCAAGTGTGCAAAATTTCAGCAATATCGGAATAAAACTATAGTTTTCTATGTCATAGAAGCGCAGGACCACATTGAAAAACGCACTTTGTTGTTCTCATATATTCCAGTTTTATTTCATATAATCCTTGTCCTGAGAATAATGAAAACACCAAAGAAAGGATCTGTGAAATCGGTCGAGCCGTTCTCAAGTTATGGCCCGACCAAGGTATTTAGGGACCCATTATTATGTTGCAAATTACCCTCCCCCATGCAACGTATGAAACTTAAGGCAGACGGTGACCTTCCTCTTATTTTGAAGGTGAAGCGTGCGAAATTTCGTGAAAATTGGAATGAAATTGTCGATTTCATGAGCCTGTAGGAGAAGTATACTCCGCCATGCAACTATCACAAAATACTTTCTTAGCTGACGTTTTCTACCTGTAAACTACATTCCTGCCAAATTTCAGCTTCATAGGTGAAGTAGTTTTGTTGATTTCGTGTTTAGTCAGTGAGTGAGTGACTACCTTTCGCTATGTAGGGATTAAGAAAACAGATTGCTTAATTTTGGATGCAAGAAAATTAAGGGAGACTTGCAGAGAAAAATAAATAGTAACATGCAAATGTGTAATGCCAACTTTATTTGATACAAGGTCATGCCCGATGCGACAGCTTTACGGCATCTATAGCGAAACTGTTGTAGTTGTAGAATTCGTTTCGTGTCATCATTTTGTGTGTGTGTGTGTGGGGGGGGGGGGGGGGAGGGGTGTCAGTTACAAAACGCTTCATAAACGTCCGAAAATAGATGCACACTTTGTTGCAGGTCTCTAACTACTCCCATTTTCCATTAATTGACGCATAAATCTAGGTATTCTCACGCGGTGGCCTCTTATTTATTAATTCATATCTCTTGAGTTATGTGTCGTGCTCTTTTGTTTTTGGGTCAGGAACCTTCCTGGGCGTACTGTGAACAGTTCACCAAAGTTTAATTGCAATCGAATGAATGGTTTATGAGCACATAGAGGACATACAGACAAACATTCATTTTTAGATACATAGATATAACTTCAAAGTATGGTGTGAACACTATTGTGGCCTAAATATTATAGAAAATTAATTATGTCGGGACCAAAGGATCTTACAACACGAAAAATAAAGAAACTGCCCGTTTCATAAAGTAGAATCGTGTTACAACGGCATGTGTAGCATAATAGTGACCTTAGTGCAGAAAGACCAAAAAGTAAATTCATAAATAAGTAAAGATATATCTTCGCCTGAACAACGTTACCAACATAATTGTAGTTGTTCTATTGTATTTGGCACATTTGAATGTAATATAATTAGCGGTAATGAAATTGAAAACGGCGAACAGGAGGGTGAACATAGAAAAAATAACGCAGTATTCTCGAAATTAATGTTTCACCGGGAGGTCTGTGACAGTTTGCGATTGACAGACGGCAGAAAGCTTCTAATTTCACAGATTATCGAGGCATAAAGCCATCCTGCTGTCGATTATCTTCATTACTGTTGTAAATCTCTCAAAACTCGTAAATAGTACGGACAACATAAATTTTCAGAGGACTAAGTAACACTTATCTGAATTCCAATTTGTGTCCGCCGATTCCACGCACCTCTGCTCCTGGTGTAGAGATGAAATAAGTGTCGTCCTTTTCCCTTATCAGGCGCATATTGACACCTGTCAGAATTTAAAGCATGTTACGCTTCCTGCTCTTAATATTTCAACAGACAATTTATTTTCAATCTGCTGGATAATAAACGATTACCGGCAATTCGGTGATAGCTTGTTAGTACATTAACGTCTACAATTGCCTCTCGTGTGTACTGTACTTCTGACGATAATTTCCAAGCTGATATTACGTTTCCAGTCCATTTCAGGCGCCTGTTTCCAAATAGCTTACAATGAAAGTCATCATTCTTGGACCAGCGTGTAGCAGCGACGTTGATAATTTATATGAGGGAAACAGCGACCAAATGCAAATTCCCCAAAAATCCGAGCGTGAGCTCCGTCTCTAATGACCACAATGTCGACAGGATGTTAAACAATAAGATTCTTTCCTCCTTCCTTCAAACAGAAACGCTATTATACGGTTCCACTCCACCGCTGTTGTTGTTTACTGCCAGTTCACATTATGCACAAGAGTCCTGCACTCCGACCTAAGGTCGCATTACACAACCTAGAGTAAGATTGCGACCAACAACAGTAGTGCTTATCTGTTGGCCGTGGTCGAATGGCCGAGCGCTCTAAGGTACCTTGATGTGGAATGGTCGGTTGATATCCGTCGGAGGTTCGATTTCTCCGTCGGGCAAGGGCGTGTGTTGTCTTTAGGTTAGTCTAAGTAGTTTGTAAACCTACGAACTGATAACCAAGATTTAAAAATATTCCAATTTAGTAATCTGTTGACGTTGTTATCGGTAAGTACGTCTCTGCCGCTTTAAAACTCTGTAAATACAGTGAGAGTATATTTCCTTGTTGCAACGACTAATTTACTGTACTCAGACACATGACTTAAAGTCACCTCGATTGTAAGTGGCATTTGTGTTCCGAGCGGCGCTTAGCCGTAATTCGAATATTCTGGTCCACACATTTTGCACAGCAACCGCACAGGAGTTGACACTAAAATACACGCATCCCGAGACCGAATCACATTTAACACATGACAGCACATTCTAAAGCTTCATTGGTGACCAAAAGACCCTTTATTAATTGTATCTACATTGGTGTAATAAGCTTAAGGAATGGAAAACCATAGACAATAACTCACAAAAATTAAAAACGTTCAAAAGGTGTATGGAATTAAAGTGGAAAAAAAAATTGGTAGAGAGGAAAGGAACCTGGTGCATTTCCGCAAAATGAAAGGCAAGGGATAAAAATGTGTCGTGAGAAGGAAAGGGGGGGGGGGGGCCTTATGGCAGGGTATGCTTAATGAAAGGCGTGGATAGTAGAGAGATTGTTATGGAAGGGAAAGGAGAGGTCACAGACATGTGTGGCTGACCTTCATTTACAATTAATTAATAATGTTTTATCACCTGACTGCAGAGTACCATCCCAAGCTTAATATCATGAATTTAAGTATAAATTGGCTTTGTAACGTGCAGGATAATCAAATTGATCCTCTGCGTTTTACAAATTGGCTGCTGGTGTCAGTTAGAAAAGTTAACATTCGTCTCTCCAAAATATGTGACTGGGTACAAAGAAATGAATGATATTCTCGACAACACGTTTTTGTAGCAATTGATTATTTGTTCTGGTGCGTAAATGTCCGTATCAAAAAATCACTGGGAAACTAATATAATAATTAGAATATTGGTGCCGGCCGCGGTGCCGAGGAGACTAAGGCGCTCCAGTCACGTTCTGAACGGCCACTACGGTCGGGGGTTCGAATCCCCCCTCGGGCATGGATATTTGTGCCGTCCTAGTTCGTAAGTAGTTCATAAGTAGTTTGTAAGTTTAGGGACTGATAACTCCATAGTTAAGTCCCATAGACTATACAAACATTTGAACATTTGAACAATATTGGTGGTTGACACCAAACAAGTAAAAACAAACACTAATGATTACTTAATCCTACTGCAGATGTTTGAAAGAAAATGGTAACTGAGCGGGCGGTGCGTTCTCCACTGTGGTATGGCGGCGAGATCTCGGTGAGCAGCTGTGGGGTGGCGCCCGACTGTTGACTGCTGAAACATTCGCAGCCATGAAACAACATCTTGATCCGAAAAACAGAAACTCTTACTACTGAGAAATCAGCCGCTACGTTTCCGTAGATCGCAATGCAAACGACCACAAAGAGTTTTGCATAGTCTGTACCACTTCAGTCTCTAGGTACTGATACACGTAAATTACTGGAGGTCAAAAGTTACTCCAGAACAATGAGCAAGTCGTAATTAGAGCATCGGTACTAATAAGGCAGGCTGACCTTATTCTCGTTTCATTCTGAGCACAAGTTCAACGTTTAGAGCAAGCTCTGAAGTTTGCACCAAGACTTCAAGTCCAGGCTAAGCGAAATAAGTGTACTTCGAACCCAGAGCAGAAGTAGACGTCACACCTTCTCTGCCTGGAGCCTGGAGCCAAATAATGAACTATCATCCTCACTTCTTGGAGGCGAAGCACGAAGTCCGGAAGTCCGGATCTTACTGTTCACAGCACCTCCCCTACCTCTCTCTCATATATATATATATATATATATATATATATATATATATATATATATACCAGAGTCTGGCCCAAGTCCAACAGTCTGTTAATACCAGTGGTCTAGCAGATTCATAGGGCAGACCAGTGAAAAGACGCCCTCTGAAAATTAATATCTTAAACTGTCAAAATTTACGGCTAGAGCCAATTAGACATGACTGTGCATTCTAAGCTCTCTGCTCGTCCCCTGGCTTGCGTTTTTCGCACTCCATTTTTGAGCCAAAACACGCTAACAAGACCAGTGTCGGGGAATTTAGTGTCAATTGAGAAACAGCCTTCACTGGTCTGCCCAGCGTGCGACCACCCAGCGCCAGACGCCTACACCACAGGGTGCCCTTTTTCAAAACATACGTGGCCGACATCGCCTCGTACAGAAGGCGAAGCGAATGCTGTAGTATCTTATCTGAGAATACGGTCTTTCAAGACTTTTGCACAATATAGCCGCCATCCTCCAGTCCTCATCTCAGGAATGTTAGTGAAATGTTTTACAACTGTTATTCAACTAAATAACGCACCCGACTCCTTATATGGGCAGCCCCGAAAGTTAAGCTCAAAAATGTTTGTACAGCTTATGGGACTTAACTACGGCGTCATCAGTCCCTAAACTTACAAACTACTTATGAACTAACTTATACTAATGACGGCACAAACATCCATGCCGCCGTGCAGACCGTGACTGACACGCCGCAGACCGCTCGGCCACCGCGACCAGCGGCAGTTAAGCACTGATAGAATGTTGTACCTGCCCCAGACCGATGAGGTGTGCAGCCAACACCACCTAGAAGACAAGAAGACAAGGCCGGCCGCTGTGCGGAGGTAGGCGTGCCCCAGCGGTCAGCCAGTGAGGTGGCGGCCGCGGCCTCTAAGTGTGACGTAGGCACGGCCTGTTGTAAGGCCTTGTCTTCTAGGTGGTGTTGGTGCAGCCCTCCGTCGTTTCCAGAAGCTGAAGGAAGTAGCTGACGCCGTAAACAGCCGTCCCAGTTCTCTTACCACTGAGTTCTATGAAGGTCCACCTTCCTTTCCGGACACATGAAAGAATGAGCCCCTTGTTCTCGCTTCTCTCTGCTGACCAAATTGCCTTTTTACACACAAAACTGCCCTGCCCTGAATATTTCACCTTTGGAACATGATCCCAAGGCACGTAACGAAACAATGATAGACATAAAATCAAGCGAATTCGAGAAATAATCTGTGAAATGGATAGCGAACTTTCACGTTTAGTAATAGAATTAATAAATCCAGTATGCAAAGCAAGACAATACCACAGTGAAAATGTAATTTGACTCTGAATACGAAAACCTTTGGCGAACCAGGGTTTATCCCACGAAAAGAACAATTGACACCTGGTGTCGCCTTGGAACAGCTAACTAATAGTTCCCTAAATTATTCTGTCTCTGGTCTCCTAGAACATACATAAGACATGTGAGACAGGTGGAAGCTAAGTTTATCAGAGCTAATCATGAAATACAAAATAGGCTGCAGGTGACAACACAACAATTGTCTGGAAGTTTGCACTGCAGGACTGAGGCAGTACTTAGAAACTTCGCAGGCAAATGCAATATACCGATGGGAGTGAGCGCAAGGGAAGACCGAAACAGAACGCACTCTCTATGAAGGCAATAAATCTACCCAAGAGAGTTCCTCCCAATTATTCCGCACAGGCCGGAGTAAGTTAAATGCCACCCATCAATCATTCTAAAACTTGCGCCTTTTGCGTGGCGTAGTAACGAAGCGTGCGAATACACGCAAGACCAAACATCCCGCAGTCGTAAATACCACCGAAAGTTTGGCGGCAACTTACGGCAGGCAATAACAGAAGTGTTATCGATGATCGGTAGTGAAAAATACCCTACGGAAATTTACAACAGACTAATGAGAGATATTAGCTTCTAAATGCACTGCCCTAAATAAATTCTTGGGGAAAAAACCACCATGAAATCGTCGTGCCGTTAGGGCATCTTCCACTCACGCCCCAACAACGTTCAGCCCACCGTCTGTGGTCTCGTATAGGCGCTTAAGGAAGGACGAATTGAGACGGGTCGTCTTCAGTGACAAGAGTCACTTCTGCCTCGGTGCCAAAGATGAGCGTACACATTAGTAATGTTTGTAAATCTATCGGACCAAACTGCGTGGTCGTCAGTCCGTAGCTTACAAACTACTTAAGCCTAGGTAAACTAACCTAAGCACAACACACCCACCCATGCCTCAGGGAGGACTCGAACCTCCACATGAGCAACCGCGCGCTCCGCAGCGAAACGCTTTAGACCGCTCGGCTACTCCACCGCGGCACGCATTAGTAGCGACGAGCAGGGGAGCGCAAAAATCTAGATTGTATACGACAGAGGCACACCGGGCCGAGAGTCGGAATCATGGCGTAGGGAGCTATATCCTGTAGTGGCCGTTCTCCTCATCGAGGGACCATTGAACCGTGAACGGTGTGTTGAAATCAAAAGTCAACCCGTTTCCTACCATTCATCCACCAACAAGGCGAACTGCTTTTCCAACAGGAGAATGCTCGAATACATGTTTCCTGTACCACACAACGTTCTCTTCAAGGTGTGCGTCAACTACCCTACGCATCAAGATGAATTTCTGCCTGTGATGGAAACTGAAGATGCTGAAAGCGATGTATAACATGCATTATTCTTCTAACGTGAAGTAACATCCTAACTGGCAAATTCCACTCGAAAGTGATGATGGGGGTCTGCATAATGGGATCATACCTAGATAAGTGTTACTAAAGCACCCGATACCTTCATCGTCATTTAGCAAACGATGCGATTCCAGCAAAACCTAGCAGCGAATATCACTTGCGCTGAATCTGTTATGCGCTAGAGACATTCTATGACCATTCACCATCGTATGCACGTGAGCTATTAGTATCGACATTAATTATGCTAAGGGAAAGACTAAAACTTTCCTTAGAACGGGCTAAAGCTTGGTTGGGATTAATATTACAAACAGGTATGGATTGCATACTTGTGAGTGTAAATGATATTGCTTTCAGTTTATTAATGCATTAATGAGCCAGTTAACTTTTATTCCTATCTGAATCTTTCTTTTATCTCTTAGCTAACATTTATGCATGTAATTTAAGTTTTTAGAAGTATAGGAGCACAACGGATCTTGTATCCATTCAGAAAAGAATGTTATCAATTACTTTATTAAGATTCGAGAACGTTCGCTATGATTGTTTATATTTTATAAATCACTCGCACGTTTTAGCATATATATATATATATATATATATATATATATATATATATATATATATATATATCACATTAATTACTCGTGCGAATTGCGAATTTGCGAATTGCGAATTTGTATTGTTTAGTTACATAGAATTTTCTACAATCTTAATAATCACATTAGTTGCTCGTGCGAATTGCTGACTATTTACATATTTGATCGTACTTCTGTAGATCTAAACATATAACTGATTATATATATAATCTAAACATATAACTGATATATATCAGTTATATGTTTAGATCTACAGAAGTACGATCAAATATGTAAATAGTCAGCAATTCGCACGAGCAACTAATGTGATTATTAAGATTGTAGAAAATTCTATGTAACTAAACAATACAAATTTATAAGTTTCGAGCTAGGAATTACATATTCACCAACTGGCTGTAAATTGGAAAAATTTATCATGTCATTAAAAAGCATTGTAAATAATAACTGTATCAGAATCTCATTATTTTTCATGTAATTAGTTACCTATTATTTGTGACACATTTCAAATATTTTTCTTTTAGGACAATATTGTACAAAAATAGCATTTCATTTGTTTGTTGTAAATATTCACGACTGTCCTGAATACCCCGTTCATTTTAAACTAGCGAAAAGTTACTGTGGCTTAAAATTCTGATTGCTTATAACAGTATAACAGTTGTTAAGGGGTATTTATTACTTATTTATCATATGGCATTTACATGATCGTTACACTAATTTAAATATTTATATCTACATTATTTACAAAGGCCTTGTAACCTGTAGCGTCGCCAGGAAAAATTCACTTGTTTCTCCATTGAAACGTCTCAGTGAAGGAAGTGCACAAAACAGTCGACAGAAGAGTAACAGTTGCAAGTTCGATCCTGTGAGTTTCAGAAGCCAGAAAGTCATTGGATATCTATTCTGTTTGAGGAAGCAATTACTACAGTTCGAAGATACATTGGTGTAAAGAGATTTGTATCAGTTTGATGTTGAAATTATGGTGCTGTGAAAAAGTAAATAATGTACTTTGAAGCAGAAGCAACGTGTGTTTTCCTCTGACGAAAAATGCCGAGTACGACTCTATACTTTCTGCTGCAAGATATTTTAAAACACACCATCACGACAAGCTATGTATTGCAAACGAAAATATTTATAACATGTTTAACAGGTAGGAGATTACACCCGAGCATATTTCGTCCCTCAGCTACTAATTTTATGTAACCACCATCTTTAGTTTTAGTCGTTCTATTGATGTTTGAAATGAACGAAACCTGATTAATAATAATAACTATGACATTTCATGTAGATCTTTTATTGTCAAAAGTGTCACACCATCATGAGACCACCAGTCTGGAATTCCTTATCTATATCCATAAACAACTCTGTAGGCCCTTATTCATGGTCTCAGACATGGTGTGACACGGAGTTACTTATCTATATCTGTAAACGCACCCCCATGAACCACAGACACCGCCTAGTTGGGGTGGTTTGCATGATTCAACGATACAAATAGCCGTACTATAGGTTAAACCACAGCGGAGGGGTATTTGTGAAGAGGCCAGACAACCTTGTGGCTCCTGAAGAGGCGAAGCAGCCTTTTCAGTAGTTACAGGGGTAACATCTGGATGCTTGACTGACCTAGCTTTGTAACGTTAGGTTTGCCATGCAGTTACTACTGAGAATGGTAGAAAGCATGGGGAAACTAGAGCTATCATTTTTCCCGACGACATGCAGCTGTACTGCATGAATATATGATAATGGCATCTTCTGGGGTAAAATATTCCAGACGTAAAATAGACCCACATTCCGATCTTTGGGCTGGGATTATTCAGGAGGATGTCGTCATCCAGAAAAACAACACCAAAGCTGAATCCTCAGGCCAATGGGGAACGTCCTCAAACTATCTGCGCCAATCAATCTGACGACCTGGGAGCTACCAATTGCCTTCCAAAAAGAAAATATGTAGTCAGCCAATCCCGCCAACTGAAGGCACATTCCTCCCATAACCTGCCCGGAGTACCTACACTTGGTCACGTAGTCCAGCTGGATTCTTAGAAAAAAATGCAAAAATAATCAGCTGCTGCCATCAGGGCACCAGTGTATACAACTCTCTGCGCCCTTCCATCCCCTCTGCTTTCCTTTCTCACCCAGTCTTGTGTCCCTGCAATAAAACGGAATGTCAAAATCTAGGTATTCCGCCAAGTTGAGAGACGGGACATACCGAAAGGATCAAACGGCGTGACCACCTCAGCACCCGTTGCATTCCGTGAAACCGAAGGCGCCACACTTGTAGCAGGCAGACAGACACAAACACCCATTGTAAAGCTTCCGATGGTGGACCAGGCAGGTAACGAGCGGACGGCGGCATACGGACACTGGCCCGACCGGCCGCTGGTAGAGGAGCTTCCCCAATCCTCCTCTGAAGAAAACCACGGACTGAAGGCTGACCGCCCGTACCTCGCCCCAGAGTAACAGTAACGTGGGCGGCGTCCCTTGCGCTCACAGCCAAGTTTCGGCAGAATAAATGAAATGCAGTTTCCATACGAACTGTATTTAATACAATAAAGCTATTCTAATACATCCAATTCCCCGATCAGTGTTAAAAGGATGGCAATAATAAGACATAACATAAATAAAATTATATACTGATATATATATATATATATATATATATATATATATATATATATATATATATATATATATATATATAATGAATATTCAATTAAGTATAAAACGTAATAGTACAGAGATGACAGACGCAGGAAGTAGGAAAAATAACCAATACCTATCAGTCTTCCGAATGCACTCGGCCAAAGCCTTTGTACCTCCTGAATGTTTTCGCACTTCCAGTGCCACTTTAACACAGCCTTCTGTTCATTAACGTACAACCGTACCGCATTCGTTACTCCTTCCCAACTGTCATCAGCTGTTCTGGCTACTACCACTAGCGCCTGCAATTTTCCGGTGTTGTCAAACCATCACGAACATAACCTTTACAGTTATGCGTGAAATTAGTAATTGTAACTCTCTTTCTTCTCAGAGTTATTGATGTTTATAAAGTAGGTACTTTTTTTTACTATTCTGTATACGAAGGTCACATTCAGTGGATTGCAATAGGAATACTGTGTATAGCATGGGTTGAGATCGGATGCTGAGAGCTTACGTGTTTCACAAAACGTGTGTGAGCCTAAGCTTTCGTGACCGTTGTCACCTTCAGTATTACTTTTTCTTGTGTGTCACGGAGCTGTCATTCAGGGAGTGTTTTCTAACTGTGACTGATCTTAGTGACAACACGACGATGTTATCAAGAACCCACAAACATTTCCCTGCAGACTCTAGCTGCGCCCCACGTTCTTATCCCTGGTTGATTAATCTGTTGTTAGGAAACAATGCCGAAACTTACTCATGCGCCATTACAAAAGTTCTGAGCCGAGGGGACTGAGGCGCGCCAGTCACGGTCTCCACGGCCACTACGGTCGGGGGTTCGAATCCCCCCTCGAGCATGGATATTTGTGCCGTCTTTAGTATTAGCTAGTTCATAAGTAGTTTGTAAGTTTAGGGACTGATGACCCCGTAGTTAAGTCCCATAAGCTCTACAAACATTTGAACATTTGAAAAGTTCTGAAGGTATACCGGCACGAACGAATTACGGCCTAGCAAAACGGTAGAAGAACACAGGTTCCTCGAAACTTAGCTCGATTAGCAAATTAAAACAGTGCTAGGGAATATAGTAAATAACTGAACGACATGCCTAGCACGGAAAACACCATAATTATCGTGGAATGTAAGGAGATCGACAAATTATTGCAGTATGTCCCTGTAAACAATGTTCCGAAACTTCTTATTCTTATCCTTCCATTTCCGATTCTCGGTACACGTAAGCAGTCAATGCTCGATCATCTATAGTTGTAGACGACAGTCGAATAAACGTCACCCGAAAACAATTTTTACAAACCCGGACAATATCACAATCTAATATACATTATACGTCCTGAGAAACATTTTCCAGTGTATGTGTTACACTGTTACGGAGTGTAGTGATGCTTTTATCGTAAATCGATTACTTCGAATAAGAAACTGACGTCATGAGGGTAACAACGAGAAGTGTGCGGAAGACAGAGCGTTTCATACGTAAACTGTAGCGGCTGTTACACCGCCTGCCGTTTGTTGAGTGCATTTCGTATTACATTTGTTGCTGAATTCACTCTTTACACGTGTCAGTTTGTGCTTTTAACGCATAATGGAGATTAAATTTCACAGGAAACTTCAATTTTTTCGTTTATGCACTCAGAGCACTTTAATTTCAAGTCTTTGTATTCGTAATTCATTTGTTAGAACAAATGAAAATGTGCGCGGAGTAAAAGATAATTTTCAAATTTGTGGTAATTTAATGTCAATGTAACCCATATTGGCAATATGATAATCTTTTCCAAACGCGGAAAAAAGAAGGAAAAATACAACTGCAGCACGATGGGAACCGGTGTCCAACACATGTATTAGAAGCGTCTTAAGACTTTAAAATTGGTCTATGTGGTAATCCATGAAATACGCTAACTCCATGTGAAATTTCATACAAATCCGTACTGCAGTTTTAACGTGAAGCGGTAACAAATAAAGTGCCGAAGTTATAATAGGTATATATTAAGTACTAATTGTTAGTAATGACATTTTTGAACGGAGATACCTCCAGTATTTTCATATTACAGATTGAAACGTTGTTTTATGACGTTGCAGAACACTGGCGCTAGTGTTTAATTAACTTAAAGGATGCGGTGATACTCTGGCTTGGTACAAACGGCTCCCGGACAGCTGATTCTGCCAAGAGGCATTAACAGCTTGGTGCATGTTGATCTGTTCAGATCCTCATGAAACACGGATGCTACTACATTCTCCGTACATCCACAGAACTTACGTCAGCGGTACGTAGGTTGTGACTGTTTTCAGAAAATAAACAACTTAGAGGTAAGGATTACGTTCCGCTTCCTTCTATAAACGACTTTCGAGGACAAAGACAACGTACTGTACTTATTTTTTCCCGACATGAGCCAGCGTTTCGAATGTAATATGAATTATACCGACACAAAAAAACACGTAATGTATACGGTACACTTGGGTTCAAAAGATCTTTATGGTACGTGTACGTTGAGGCGGCATTGCATAGTCTTTTATGTTGGAACTACCGTTAGTTGTCGACGTTTTCCAGTTGTGTAGTCAGTTCTTTCTTATCTTACTCCATCTGCTCCCCCCCCCCCTGTCAACCGCCTTCAATCTTAGTCTCTATAATCTTGTTTCATTTTCATGCAGCTTAATACTTAGATATCATGTCTTCGTGCGTCCTATGTAATTTTCCAGGTTTGTAGGGCGGAAAATTAAGAAACTGATTGCAAAATGTATTACGGATAGCAGTGATAGTGATGTCGCAATAAGGTACACACACGCGTGATGGAATGGAATTTTATGCATTGATTTTAACGTCATATCTCCTGAACTGTGTACCTGACTATGATGTTACTTCAAAGGGACATTTAGAAGCAAAGTGCATACTGTATGCGAAACATATCATGAATAGAATTTGGAATAATGACGTAATCCATAGGGACCTCATGAGTTATAGGGTAACTCTTTTTTTCTCTTTAGCCTTGTTTCTGCACTTGCAGATACGGCTTTGTTTATTTAGATTTGGCGTGTTAATATTGACGGGGTGGCCAGATGTCCTTTCTGTCACAATCCCATGTCCCCGAGGAGGAAATGTGTACCAAAATGTCTACATATAGTGCTGTCAAAGTGTAAAGTGCTATGAAATGTTCGCGAATGTTAATCCGCTGGACGGATTCGAACCGCGGCCGGTACGCCTCCCCGTCTTGCAAAGTGGTGCGTTAGACAATACGGGTAACCGAGCGGATTATGTGGTAAATCTTCTTGAACCTAATTCTTAATGACGTAAAATTTCATGAAGTGTGAATTACTATGACAGAATTTCGAAGGTACTTTTAGTGGTAAGTGTGCATGCTGTGTGAAAATGTTTCTTGTATAAAATTAGTATTGCAGGAATAACATATTATAACGTCGTGCAGAAGTATTAATGCCTGAGCAGCGGAAAAATAGTAAAGGATGTACTTATTTCCTAACCGGGTCGTAGATCGATGTTCGTTGATGTTCGCGTTGATTGGCGCGCTCGGTAGCTATTGGATGAAATATCATGGGACAAAATATTACTCTGCTACAAATAACGTAGGCAACACTTAAGACTGCAGTTCATTGACTCCTTAATAATTCATTGGTGCCCATTTGTTCCCATTTATGGTCAGCGTATTATAATGGAAAAGCAAACAGTGACGTACAACTGGTTGTAGTAAATGTTCAAATGTTTGTACAACTTATGGGACTTAACTACGGGGTTATCAGGCTTACAAACTACTTTCAACTAGCTAAGACTAAGGACGGCACGAATATCCATGCCCGAGGGGGGATTCGAACCCCCGACCGTAGTGGCCGTCCAGACCGTAGTGGCCGTGCAGACCGTGACTGGAGCGCCTCAGTCCCCTCGGCCACCGCCGCCGGCGGTTGTATTAAAGGTAACATAAATAATACTGAGTTAATTCATGTACAAACCTCGGTTAAATTAATAGTATTTCATATCCAAATATAATGTAATAGGGTTGTCAACAATACTTCCGTAATCAAATTTAATTATACAGAAACTAATGAGGGCAAAACTTTCCTAACATTACTTGTGAAAGACAGTAATGTCTACTTTAATATTATGAGAAAATAATTTACTTAGTTTCATCAGAAAAACTAATTAGCATTATATCTGAAATATAACAATACGCCTTTGGCATTATCTAATTATATTCACTTATTAAACAACAAAGTTCTCCGACGTCAAATAACAGAAATTAACTTCACCTAGTTACATTATAAAAAAGAACAACGAAAGTTTTGGAAAAGAAAATGATAATAGGATAATTACATTCACGTCTATTATTATGCAACAGTGGCATCGGGAGGTTCCGTAATGCAAGCAGATGGGAATAAATTCCAACATGCTTCGTTAAACCTTCGGCATTTTGCTGTGGCTGACAGAGAGAAAACGCTCAAACTATAATATTTGTTACAATTCGCTAAGTGCTCTCATTCTCAAATAGTGGATGAATAAACTTTCTTTTTTTTAGACGTCATATCAGCTGAACTGTCTGCCAAGGGAGACAATATACGCTGTGCGTTTGAAAAGTCAGTGCAAAGTCCCAGAGATGGCATCACCAGCGCCTAGCGAGGTCATGTTTAGTTAGGAGCATCTTTGGAACGAACGCACACCAAGTTTCATCCATATTGGTCTATTTGTTTGTGTTTGGCATTAGTGTGAATCAAGGAAGTCGAGTGATTGTGAAAGAATGGACGAGAAATAATTTCTTATGCTGATTAGACATTATTGTATGAAAGGAAAAAGGCCTCAGGAAACTAAAGAGGCTCTTGGTAAACATTATGGTGACTCTACTCCTTAGATTAGAACAGTTTGTAGGTGGTTTCAAAATTTTCGGTGTGGCCACATGGACACAAGTGATACTGAACGTTCTGGACGCCCTGTGGAGATTACGACTCCGGAAATCGTTGATAAAATGCATGATGTGGTGATGGATGACAGAAGAGTTAAGTGCGTGAGATTGCTTGTGCTGCGGATAAAGCTATCTGCAAGATGGGTGCTGCGACTGCTCACGCTTGAGCCTAAACGGAATCGTGTGAACTGTTGCAAGACGGTTTGCAGTTTATCAGGAAGAATCCGTAGGAATTTAAGCGTAGTTTCGTCACTGTGGATGAAACATGGATACAGTACAATACTCCTGAGTCCAAAGAACAAGTTACCAATGGAGAATCTGCACCAAAAAAGGCTAATACCGCTCATTCGGCAGGAAAGTTTGTGGCGACGGTCTTTTGCGATTTGCAAGGGATAATCCTCATCGACTATCTGGAACAGGGTACAACTATTACAGGTGCATATTATTCATCGTTATTGCACATTTTGAAATCCGAGCTGCAGGAAAAACGCCGGCGATTGGCCCACAAAAAGTCATTTTCCATCACGACACTGTACCAGCACACACCTCAGCGGTTGTGGTCGCAAAATTATTGTAAATAGTATACCAACTCGTGTCACATTCCCCCTGTTCTCCAGACTTGGCTCCCTCGGACTACTATTTGTTCCCCAATTTTAATAAATGGCTGGCGGGACGAAGATTTCATTCAAACGAGGAGGTGAAACTTCCTGGCCGATTAAAATTGTGTTCCGGAACCGGGACTCGAACCCGGGACCTTTGCTTTTCGCGGGCAAGCGCTCTACCGACGAAGCTATCCCGACACGACTCACAATGCCGCCTCACAACTTTACTTCCGCCAGTACCTCGCCTCCTACTTTCCAAACTTCACAGAAGCTCTCCTACGAAACTTGCAAGAATAAAACTCCTGAAAGCAAGGAAATGGTGGAGACATGGCTTTCATTCTGGAATCATCCCTTAGGCTGTGGCTAAGCCATGTCTCCACCATATCCTTTCTTCCAGGAGTGCTAGTCTAGCAAGTTTCGCAGGAGAGCTTCTGTGAAGTTTGGAAAGTAGGAGGCTAGGTACTGGCGGAAGTAAAGTTGTGAGGTGACATGGTGAGTCGTGTCGGGATAGCTCAGTCGTCTGCTTTCGACTCGCGTGCTGTGTGGACGTCTGTTTACTTCCTCGCTGCGGCCGGACGCGCGCTTACAGTGTGTGGTGAGTTAGACGCTCTTGTAGCGTAAATAGTAGCTTTAGGTTTCAAAATGTGTAGATCATCAAGATGAGTCAAACTAAAAGAAAATATAGTCTGAAGTTCTCGTTCGATGAACACTTTGCTCGGCCAAGAGCATTTGAAGTAGAAGTGTTTCTGCGAGATGTAGTAAAGCTCAGTTTTAGTGAGATAGTGGGGATCCATTTATCGATTGTGAGTAGCACAGTATACGTAAAAATGATCAATGCTGAATGCTGTGAAAAAGTTATTGAACGATGTAGAGGCAAACTGAAGTTTAATCATTGTGACGGCAATGTTGGTAACGTTCAAGTTGATCAGGCTGGATTTTGAACTAGAACCGTGCGTATCTTTGAACTGCCTTTCGAGATAACCGAGGATGACATTAATATAGCTCTCAAACCGTACGGAAGGGTTATCAGCAATATTGCGGAAAAATGGACAACTTTCCAAACGTTCCTGGTACTAAACGGGCCGGCCGCGGTGGCCGAGGAGACTGAGGCGCTCCAGTCACGGTCTGCACGGCCACTACGGTCGGGGATTCGAATCCCCCCCTCGGGTATGGATATTTGTGCCGTCCTTAGGATTAGGTAGTTCATAGGGAGTTTGTAAGTTTAGGGACTGATGACCCCATAGTTAAGTCCCATAAGCTATACAAACATTTGAACATTTTGGTACTAAACGGTGTCAGACAAATCAAAATGGAGCTACAAAAACATATACCATCTTACATTTACGTTAGCGGATATAGAACCATTGTCAAGTACGACGACCAACCACGTACATGATCAGGCTGTGGGCAGACAGGGCATGTTAGATCCGAAAGTGTACAGCGGAGATTGACGCAGTTGCCGGCCGGGGAGCCGGTCGCGCCAATGAAGATGACGTCACTGCCTGTGACGTACGCCACGGCCCTCCGAGTGAATACGGCCACCACGTCGAGCGCCGTAATAGACGGAAACTGCGGGACAGACGACGCTACAGTAAGCCTGACAACTGACACCAGTACAAATGAAACAATGGCTGTCGCTCCCTCCCACACGACGGAAACAGTCATTGGAGGTGAACACGATAAATATCTCCCGGAAAACTTGGAACAAGATGTACGGCGTGAGGAGGAAGGCGCTTGTATTCAAGATATTAATACTCAAGATCCCAGTAGTACTTCAGAGAATGAGGGCAATCCACAATCTGGTCCTTCTCCAAAGAAGCATAAGAAACGGCCTATAGCACCTCCTGACGCGAAACAGAAAGTACAGTCAGTGCGTGAGAAAGCAAAACAAATTAGTAAAAAACTAAGCGACGAGACGTCTGGAAAATCGTAACGGAGTAGACGACAAATGTTGTTAGCATGGACGTTTCGCCAAATATAGAAACGCACACCCAACAGGACGGTGAAAGGACTAATTCTACATGGAAAGATTCGCGAAATAAACTTCCATCTCAACACGGCTCTGGTAAAGAGATGCTTCAGTGCACTCATGGAGGGAACTGGGCAGAAGAAACCGCAAAAATCCCTGAGGACGAAGAAATGCAGGAAGTGTCAAATACAAAAAGAGGCTCGTTCTCCACACCGAGAGACGAGAAAATTAAGGGGACGTCACCTCCACTTCCGATTCATTAAAGAAATCAGACGCCACGAGTATTAGTCGTCCTATTCACCAATTTCGTCAATCTAATTTTCACAATTGCATTGCAATCTTATAAAATTGGAACGATAAACATCAATAAATCCGCAGCCATTTAAAACTCAAGTTTTTGCAAGATATGCTTTATGCAGCCGATATCGATATTGCCATGCTGCAAGAAGTTACAGACATTCACCTTGATTATATCACAGGATATAATGCAATTATCAATTCAGGAAATGACTCAGAACTCGGTACAGCAATATTAAGCAAAGAGGGCATTATTGTGCACGATGTTACATAACTGACAAACGCCAGAGGTTTAGCTGTCACCATCAACGGTACTCGATTCATAAACATCTACGCACCTCTGGCTCTAGTAATAGACGGCGTAGAGCTGAATTCTTTAAAGATGATGTTGTGCCTCTTTTTTGTGGACGATATGACAATATAATTTTTGCAGGGGACTATAACTGTGTATTGTCGGCTAAATATCGAACGCCAAATTTTAACTATTGTGCTGAACTTGATGTAATAATTAAACAACTGAACATGACTGATACTTGGGAGCACAAAAACGGTGCACTGCCAGGCTTTACTTACATCACAAGTCATTCTGCCAGTCGCATCGACAGAATATACGTGTCTGATCATTTAAAAATGCATGTGCTGCAGACAGAGTTATGGCCGACAATATCCTCAGACCACATAGCATATATCTGCATCATGAACCTTAAAAGACAAGGAACATACCAGGGACGAGGCCTGTGGAAGTTAAATGTAGCACATTTGCAGGACTCCGAGTGGCATCATATATTTAATACTGTGTGGAATGAGTGCGAGAACAAATTCACCAGTTACCCCTCGACACTCATATGGTGGCTAAAATGTGCTAAACCGTCGATACGACGAGCGATGATGAACTACTCACGTGACAAAAATGCTTGGCAAAAACAGACAGCTGAATTTTATTTTACTGTCCTTCGAGACTTGCACACAAATGATCCATCAGTAATTAACAACCATTTGTAGATAAAAAGAACTCAGGCGAAACTCTTAGCTCTGAAATGAAACCAACTTGAAGGATGTAAAATACGATCCAGGCTTCGAAACGATGTAAAATGAGAACAAACGTCAATTTATCACGTGATCAATAAAAGAATTTGTCATCGAAAGAAAATATTAACTGAATTGCGATCCATGGATGGTAGATTACTTACGCAGTAACGTGAGATTAAGAATGAAATCCATAAATATTTCACCAAGTTATTAAGTAATACAACAACGGACACTATAGCGCAAAATGTTCTGACAATAGGACTACCACGGAAGCTGGACCAGGACCAAGCAGACAACCTGTTAGCTGAAATAACGCAAGATGAAGTTGAGGATACCATAATATAAAGTCCGAAAAATAAGTCTCCAGGGCGTGTTGGAATTCCAGCTGAGCTATATCATACGTTCCGAAGACAAATGATACCCAAACTGACAAGCCTTTGCAACGAACTAATGAATGCCAATAATGATATCCCAAGTGACTTTCCAGAAGGAATATTAGTTATAGTTCCGAAAAATCATTCAGGAAAATCTATAACAAATCTCAGACCAATGAACATCTTCAGGACGAGACAGATCTATCCACCACACACTGTGCGACTATAGGGACATAATATCAATTGCCGGAGCTTGTCAAATACAATATGCGCTTGTATCATTAGACTTTGAGAAAGCTTTCGACCGAGTCAATCATAATTATCTGTTTCACAATATGGGTTGCATGAACTTTCCGCAACGTTTTATCGGCATCATAAAGAATTTTTTAAGCAGTGCTACCTCCACAGTCATGGTCAATGGTCAACCCAGCAAACCCATCACAATAAATAGTTCAGTGAGACAAGGGTGTCCACTACCTATGTCCCTCTTCGCAATAGCCATCGAGCCTCTGCTTTTCGGCTTAAGTCAATACCTCCAAGGCATAACAATAAATGGAGAAAGGATAGTGTGCAAGGCCTATGCTGACGATATTGTATTCCTGGTCCGGAATAACGAAGAGATATGCACGGCACTAGACATAATAGATAAGTACGCACTTGCTTCCGGTGCAAAATTGAACAGCAATAAATGCGCAATAATGAATAATGGGCGTGGCCTAGGAGTTCCCACCCAAGGAACAATAAAGGAGACCCCCACAATAAAATGTCTTGGAATAGAATATGCACCAAACATGCGGCAGACAATGGCTTTGAATTATAGAAAATTACTTAATAACATGAGTGCCAGCATCCACCAACACACTCTCAGGACAATTGATGAAATACTGAAAGTGGAACTCGTAAACATCTATTTAACATCTAAAATCAATTACGTAGCACAAGTCTTGCCCATGCCGAGAGACGTGGCAAATAGGATTCTGGCTGCCTTTGCTCATTTCGTTAGCCGTGGTCACATGTTCAAAGTTAAGTTTGAAACCTTGACCTTACCGCCTACTGATGGTGGCTTAAACCTTACAGACGTTTACAATAAAGCACAAGCGCTGTACACCTGCAAGACTTATAAACAGTGGAAAAAGTCACCGAATAGCATAGCAGCATTCTTACTTAATGAAATAGTACCAGCCAACTGCGATGCACCAATTGATGTTCACCATATCCCCAATAAACTGTACCATTTCAAGCATTTTCTAATAGAACACAGTTATCTTAGAATGAGGATTGCAGGGAAAAATTTAATTAATGTTAAAGAAGTTTACAAAAATTTAATGAAGTTTCATAACAAGAATATCATAGAAGAAAAGTACAAGGCATTCAATTGGTCAAATATTTGGAAAAACATCCATCATTTGCACTTACCAACTAACGTGCGGGCAACGTGGTACTACGCAGTTAACAGAAAAGTGCCAACGAACGAACGACTTCATTCCATTCACATGACAGACTCCCCTTTGTGTAACACCTGCAATCTTAACGACACAGATGAACACCAGTTTGTATGCAATAATGTAAACAACATTTAGCAGTCGGTTAGGCGAAAACTGGCAATCATTCAGAGAACATCGCCGCATACAATAACACCCGCGATTTTTTGCTACCCGACGAAATACTTTACCCCAACACAAAGAACAATGCCGTCAACTGGTTAAGGGGACATACGGTATTTTATATACTAACAAATACTGAAAACAGGGAAGAGGACTTTTGGACATATTTTACGACCCAGCACCAAAACCTACTGCAAATAAATGATTATCATTGTCAATACGCAAATTTCCTAAAGAGAACTATTATGTAAATTGCACGTGAAATAACATCCTTCACGATGGAGCTTGCAGGACAACTCTAACGATAATTATATAAATAAATAAATACAATCATCCAAATGATGAGTACATGAACATTTGAAGAACAAGTAACGATGAAACGAGTAGTATCTATGAATCACTTTTGGTTTTGAAACAAGATATATCATTAAGCCCTTCTTTCGTTATTCAAAAAAATCCTGTGCACCACCCGACTGACGTATTTCAGGGTTAGAGAAGAAGGAATTTTATAATAAGTACATAAAACAAGATAAAAAAGAAAATGAACTTCAAACGGACACGCAAAACTGCGAAAACAATACGTGAAGACGAACTTTGAAATCGAAGGTGAACAGTGCCATGGAAAAAGAAGAAACAGTTATTTTATTGAATAGTAAATAGAGGAAAATAGTTTATGTTTACCACTGAAGAAGTGATCTTGCTTTTAGTTTTTTTAATGTTTTATATATAAATCTTTGGGGCAGCAAGACGGAAATTCGTCAAATCAGCTTTATCTTCCTTTTTTTATCAACACAAGAAGAATTTTCATTTTCAAGTACAAGATAGAAGTAAAAATTGTTCTACAAATGGGAAAAAAGGCCGATACAAGCCGACGCCAAAGAAGGCGATTTTGGTGAGCGGAAGGACGGGTTGAAGGAGAGGAAGGAGACCCGAAAAAAGTCGGTATTGTGCTTGCCCGCGAAAGGGAAAGATCCCAGGTTCGAATCCCGGTTCCGGCAAATAATTTTAATCTGCCAGGAAGTTTCATATCATCGCACACTCCGCTGCAGAGTGAAAGTTTCATTCTGAAAATGTTCAAATGTTTGTATAGTCTATGGGACTTACAAACTACTTATGAACTACTTACGAACTAGGACGGCACAAATATCCATGCCCGAGGAGGGATTCGAACCCCCGACCGCAGTGGCCGTGCAGACCGTGACTGGAGCGCCTTAGTCCCCTCGGCCACCGCGGCCGGCTTTCATTCTGAAAACGAGGAGGTGATTGCAGAAACTAATAGCTATTTTGCAGGCTTGGACAATTCCTATCAATCGGAAGGGATCAACGGAACAGCGTTGCACGAAGTGTATAAGACTAAATGGAGACTATGTCGAAACACGTTAGTGGCAGTTTTTTTAACGGAATTTTCAAACGCCTCTCGTATGTCTTTAGAAATTAATTAGTGTATGATATTAAGCTCATGCGAAACATGATTTTTTTAAATCTAAGGTATATGCGAATTATCTTTCTATATCTTTTGTTCAGTGCGCCTCGGTTGCACAGTGGTAGTGTGCCAGCCTACAAATCCGAAGGTCCCGGGTTCGATCCCCGCCAGGCCCTGGGATTTTTATTTGTCACTCTCCACTTCTTTCACCTCTGGCAGTATTGCTCAATGTGAAAAATACCGAGTAGCACCGTGGTTCGGAACCCACGTTAAACTGTAGGTCCCCCAATAACTGGCTGGGTAAGTCAGTTCGAAGATCGGAGGAAGGCAACGGCATACCACCTCCAAACAGGACCATGCCTAGTAAAGCACTGTGGTGTTCAAACCAATCTTCGGATTGTTGACTGCTTTACCTTTTTATCTTTTGTTCAATTACCCCACAAAATCTATTTCAAAAAATCGCATGAGAATAGTCCGTCGAATTTCACAAGGTAATGATGAATCGTCTTTCCTCCCATCCCCCCCCCCTTTCACCGACCAATATGGTCTTATGTTCACATAAGGACCAAGTTACCTTTTCCCACTCTCCCGGTTACCGTAACTTGGCGTGATTTGGAACTACTGGGTTGAAATGGAACATTTGTCCATTTCAAGAAATCATCTTTGCTGCTGAGAGATACTTTGGTGTAGCTGATGAAAACCACGTCCCATAGTCATCAAAGACACTAGTTGTTACAGTAATACAAGAATTGTGCGTGTGTGAAATAGGTATACAACTCCAAAAATATTTATATTTAAGAGTAAAATATCCCATAATATGAAAGTCTGAAAACAAACTATTCCACAGTTACTCTGGTAACAGTAATACAGAATTCTGGCATTGGTATGTTACGGCCAATTATGTCATGATGTGTGAAGAGTTAGCTTATGTTGTTTATTAGGTAGAGGTCTAAATATGCAAAATAGTATTTTTTCAGGGTGAATTGGAACATGCTGCGAGTGTGCAAAAAGAAGATGGGTCAGCTGGATATCAAAACTATAGCGAGATAAGCCTCCAGAAAGCTCTGAATGAAGTCAAGACACGTAAAACATCTCTCAAGGAATTTAAATAATAAAAATCTTTCGAAAATTGGCGGACAAACCGTCTTGGCAGTAGAAGAAGAGAGGGCTTTAATCAGTGGTTTATTTAAATGTGCAGAATGGGGTCAGCCAATTATGACAAGTGAGGTTCGGAAAATTGTGAAGTGCTATTTGGACCGAAGTGGAAGAGTGGAAAAGAGGTCTGATGGTAACAGGCGTCGATATGAGTAGGTGAAAAATCTGCTCTCACATAACAAGGACCTTACAGTGCGTTTAAGTGAAAATGTAAAGAGATCTAGGGTTCAAGTTAACGATGTAGACAGAAAACTATTTCACAAATTTGGAGCAGACAGTGAGAGGTGTTCCACCTAGTAATTAGCATTAATTGAAATTAAACAGAAGTAATATAAAGGCATCCTTCACAACAAAGTTCTGTTAGATGTGTTTACTGTGTTCCAATCAACCCCTCCACATCTTTTAAATGCAATTATTCATCAAAAGAGTCAGTGTTCCAAATCACCCCAACTCCTGGAGCGACTTGGAACACAATTTAGATTAAACTATAAGGAAGGGTTTTGATAAAGGATTTTTATCCTTGCAACACATTATAACATTTTGACTGATTTTTAAGTAATTACAGTTTCATTCTACCACTTCCAAACAAGATAATTAGCTTTTCAAGATTACGATGTATGGGGGTTCTGCTCGTTGCATCATTATTCTCCTGGGGCGTCGTGGTAGAAATAAATACTCGTAGGTACAATTTACCAGTTCTTTTTTAATTCACAATCAAACTGCTTCTCCACCAAAACATTACAACTTCAAAACTGAAACAAAGCATCAGAACTTGGCTGGTAGTACTTCCATTTTAAAACACAGACTGACATAGCTTCCAGTGCACTTTAGAAAAGCCAAAACTCTAACTCCCTCATGCAAAGCGGCGAGGCAAATATATAACATCGGCAATAATGACGTTGCATTATGCATTGTTCATAACAATTGAATATACTAATTTACAATTAACAAACACACAAAGAAAACATTTCATGTACACAAAAATAATCACAATATAAAATGAAAACTATACATACAATAATTTTACATGTCATATATGTTTTAAGACAAAATAGCGGTACTCTTTGTTTTACAACAAAGAATAATGTTAAATGTCAATTAATTTGTTAATGAGTGCATCACACATGTTCCTAACATATATTTAACTATCAAATTTGGCAATTCTCAAAATGGGTTCTAAATCTCACGTCCGTCAATATATACAAACAATCACAATATTGAAATTTCGACTATTAGATTAATTAACGCAATTAGCTGGTCAACACTACTTGTTTATAAACCTAACATGTATACAATGCTATTTCTTTTCATTTGCATAAAGTTTTTGATGTCTTTTCTTTCTAATTCTTGAAATAATGTACAATGACAAAACTATTGTTTATAGAACTGTCTGGAAAGCATCTAAACGAATCTCTTAATTAATGAAATCTATCACTTGTTTCAATCACAGTATCACCGAGACACTGTCCTGCACTGATTCCCAGGCTGGCTATTTTGTTTTTAACTGACTTCACACGCAACATATATCACTATTAAACCACACGATTCTGGGTCCAACTCAGACGGTATCGTATAATAACATTGAGATGAGGGGGCCAGCAGTATCATCACAACATTGATGTAAGAATAACCAAAGAGGCTATATTTAAATTTTCAGAGTTGTACCGCAATATGTATACAATAATTTTCAGAAAAAAACTACATTTCCTGTTCCATTTCACCCCAAGTTACGGTATCTCTGAGAAGAGACTTCTGAAACAGATGCGGATCTCCGGGACACCGGGAAACATTCTAGATTGTTTACCGCACTGTTCTCCACCCGCCCTCTCTGAGAGCTCCCTCGGAAACGTTTGGAACATTAAAACCGGAAGGATGAGAGGTGGTGCGCAGCTGTCGGCCCCGGGGCGGTAGCGGTCCCGGAGGATGGAGAAGCTTCCAGCCCTGCGCAGTGCAGCGTGGCCTCGCCGGCTGCCTCATCTGCGCGTGATTACAGCGCCCCTGGTGGTCATTACGGCCGCCGCCGCTGCTCAATTATTCCGCCGCCCCACCGCTCGGCTGCACCAGCGCCACCTGCAACTTCCCACCTGTCGCGCGCCCCACCATTGTGGCCGCCTTCTTCTCATTCTGCGGTCTCCACCACCAACCCCAGGGGCGCCTGCGGCGGACATTTCTCTTGCTCAGCGTCTCCTTCGGACTACCAGAGATAGTGCCCTTTCACATTTTATCTTATATCCCTGGAAATCATTACATAAATTCGCTAACACGAAATTGTGGTACAGATTACTAATTTATTCGTACAAGAAGGCCAATGAAAGTTGCGTAATTCGAAAGATTGTTTGTCGTACATTCCACGAATATAAATATTATATGTGCAGTTAGCCATTGTTGTTGTTATTGTGGTCTTCAGTCCGGAGACTTTTGATGCAGCTCTCCACAATACCCTATCCTGAGCAAGCCTCTTCATCTCCACATAAGAACGGCTTACTGTATCCATCTCTTGGTCTTCCTCTGCGGTTTTTAGCCCACACACTTCCCTCCGACGCTAAATTCACGAATCCTTGTTGTCTAAGAATGTGTCCTACCAATCGATCCCTTGTTTTAGTCAAGGTATGCCAGAAATTACTTTTCTCCCCAAATCTGTTCAGTACCTCCTCATTAGTTACGTGATCCACCCACCTAATCTTCAGCACTCGTCTGTAGCCCCACATTTCAAAAGCCTCTATCCTCTTCCTGTTCGCACTGTTTATCGTCCATGTTTCACTCCAAAAAATGTTCAAATGGGACTTAACTATGGGGTCATCAGTCCCTAAGCTTACAAACTACTTATGAACTAGCTAAGACTAAGGACGGCACAATTATCCATGCCCGAGGGGGGTTTCGAACCCCCGACCGTAGTGGCCGTGCAGACCGTGACTGGGCGCCTCAGTCTCCTCGGCCACCGCGGCCGCCTGTTTCACTCCCATACAAGACAACACTCCATACAAATGCCTTCAGAAAGAACTTCCTTAGGCTTCAATCAATATCCGATGTTAACAAATTTCTTATTTTCAAGAACGCTTTTCCACCCATTGCCATTCTGCATTTTATATCCTCTGTACTGCGACCATCATTTGTTATTTTACTGCCCAAGTAACAAAACTCATCTACCTCCTTTATTGCTTCGTTACCTAATCTAATTCCTTCAGCATCGCATGATTTTCTTAGACTGCACTCCATTACCCTAGTTTTGTTCTTGTTAATGTTCATCTTATATCCACCTTTCAGCACACTGTCCATTCCATTCAACTGCTCTTCCAGGTCCTTTGCTGTCTCTGACAGAATTACTGTGTCGTCGGCAAAACGCAATGGTTTTTAATTCTGCACCCTGAACTTTAATCCACTCTCCAAATTTCTCCTTGCTTTCCTTTATAGCTTGCTCAATGTACAAATTGAATAACATTGGAGGAAGGCTACAACCCTGTCTTACTCCCTTTCCAACCACTGCATCCCTTTCATGCCCTTCAACTCTGACAACCGCTGTCTGGTTTTTGTACAAGTTGTAAAAACCCTACGCTCCCTATATTTTTCTCCTGCTTGCTTCAGAACTTGAAATAGTTTATTCCAATCAACATTGTCAAAAGCCTTCTCTAAATCTACAAAAGCTAGAAATGTAGGTTTGCCTTTTCTTAATCTATCTTCTAGGATAAGCCGTAAAGTGAGTATTGCCTCCCGTGTTCCTACATTTCTCCTAAACCCAAACTGATGTTCCCCAAGGTCGGCTTCTTCCAGCTTTTCCACCCTTCTGTAAATAATTCGTGTTAATATTTTGCAACCATGACTTATTAAACTGATGGTTCTTTAGCCATTAAAAGTGGTAGAAGGAAGTAGAATTTTTCCTATCTACAGCTTGGATCAATTTCTACATTCTCCAACAATCAGCTCACTGATTGGCTAATCGCCTCGACCAAAGACGCTGTAATGCAGCACATCTGCAGTATTAAAATAACGTATTAAAATAAGCGAATATCGAAAAATGGAGTGCTCCCAACTCACTTTCTTGTGCCGTTCAAATGCTTCATTTTCGCAGTGATTAAGAGTGGTTAAAGGAAATTGATGTTTTCATATGAATGCCGATATAAAGAGTGATACGCCACGTGAGGCATCTAGCGGTGCTCGGGTGGAACTACGCAGTCGAGAATGCCCATATAAGGGATGATGCGCCAGGAGAGGCATGTAGCGGTGCACGGGTGGAACTACGAAGTCGACATGTTGTCAGCTCTGGAATTCTTATGTATCGGAATTCTTATGTATCGAAATAACATTATTTCTTGGCTTTGTATAAATATACGAACACCGAAATTGTAGTTCCATTTCAAATATTAGGCTAATGAAAGTTATATAATTCGAAAATGGCGTGAGTCCGTTTTTATTTGTTGTTATTGTGTCAGGCATTTTCCTTAATACGTAAAAGATACCGTTTCGTACCTCCCGGTGCCCGTTAAATTTTATCAAATATTCCAGCGGCCTCCTATGATAATGTTGGCAACAGAAGCTGAATAGTGAGAATCCTGTGAGTCTTCATTTTATCCAATCGCTTCATAACGCTGATGTTTTCTCATGGAATCTTCACTTTACGAGGACAATTATTTTTACTGAGCAGACGAGGGTACATACAAGAATCTGTCAACCATAAAGCAGGAACAGCATTATTTGTTTACTTCATGGTCTGTACGATACACTAATCGAGTCATTCTATGTGGTTGGAACAAATGGGCAAAGATTTTCTATCGTGTTGTTGATGTTGCCAACATAATCACGCGAGGCCGCCGAGATGATACGTAAAATTTTACCCCCCGTGAGCATTGTAAACACAATTAGTCGGTTTTTGACCACAGGCAATACTAGTCTACATAAACACTCTGCAAGACACATCGAAGTGCATTATTGTGAAGCTGTGGCACAGCTAGGATTTCTTTCTGGGGGGGTGGGGGGGTAATTGTTTAACCCTCTGAGGCCCATGAATAAATACAGGAAGAAAACGATAATAATTTATTTCAAATCCTACTTTTATTGCCTCTAAAAGGAATAATGTAGTGTAATAACAATTTGTATTTCACAATAAAATATTCTAGGTGGTTCCATAGAAAAAACCACTGGGCTGTTACTACAGTTTTCGGTGGGGCTTGATTTGTTAGAAGGGATATTTCAACCATTTTCCTATGAAAACTCAGTTGTTTCTTTTGACAGTATCTGTTGCACGCATTGAATATGTTCTTTTAGTTCTGTATTGTCACCACACACATCATTGTCATTGTTGCCGCTACTAACGTGAACAGTGACTTTCAGCGCACAGCTTCAATCACATTCTATTCAAATTGAACTACGGTCTATTCAAGGTGAAAGAAGACGAATTTCTTCATCAATTTCGTCTGATTCACTTCCAATATCCGATGCAGCCGAATCAGTGTCACTTGGATTTTGAGAAAGTACGTACATTCATTTGCATATTTGTGCATGGTCAGATGCTCTGAATTTCTGCTTTTGATGGCGCTCTGTTAGCCATAATGACACGCTACAAAGAACAAAAGAAAAAGCAACCTGTAGATTTAGCGTTTGAATGTCGTTACAGCTCAGTGATTTCAGTCTGTAACCACCTATATTTTTCTAAAGAAGTGAACTTTACGTTATAATTACAATATAGACATTTCCCAAATATCATAAAATGGAATATAAGAATAAGGCTTTACCTGAAACTGCAATTCTGTGCTGTATAGATGTCACAAAGTAATTTCATTATGAAGTCTGGGTCTAAAGCACTTGTACTCGGCCCACCGCTACACAAATTTAGTCTTTTACCCGACAACAACAACTTTTCTACTGCTACAAGAAGCTGGATCTGAAGCTAGATGTCATCACCAATCAATGAGGGGTGGTGGTTTCAAGAAGGAACCATTAAGCCGGAAAAGCAGGCAAAGTAAAAATGTGGTTTCTGGTTGAAACCACTTGGCCGGAAAGGGTTAAAAATAAAGCCAACTGCAGAGGTGCCCCCCCCCCCCCTTTTGGCTAATGACTCACTCCTCACAAACTGCGACAACCGCCTCCTCCCCTCACCCCGACGCCCGTGATATTAGGTCCTCGATTGCTAGTTTATTACCTAATAAAACTGGTTTTGCCATTTAATATTACAACGAAATATCTTTTATTTCACGTTTTGTGAAATATTTTATAAGGCCCTGCCTAGGTTGGCCAAAAGTACAAATTTTTCACCCCCTCCCTCCCAGAAATGTTTAATTACCATGAGACTCTGTGTGCAAAAAATTGAACTAGTATAACACTATTGTTGTTCGTGGTTTTTGGCGGCCTTCATAAGATTCTACTCGGCGGCGCCGCTGACCTGCTAAGCAGCCAGTCGCCGCATGTGAACAATCGGATCCTAACTTCAGCATAGCAGTAACAATAGCGGCAGCATCAAAGCTGGTCGCGGCGGCATTAAAACCGCTCACAGTAATCGCAGCACAGTTGTGGCGTTTCCTCTTCTATGTCTGACAATCTACTCCCCAGTTGTCCTCTACATATACGTAGTTTTGAGCAAGTCGAAAGTTTATGTTCTTGACTTGAGGAAGAAGGGCCCACAAAAATAAACAAAAGGAAACCGTAAAAACACATTAATATACGAGACTCATCTTGTTTTTGGTGGTCTCTTCTTTGTTGTTTCTTTGCTTGTTCTTTTTTTTTTTTTATTCTTGCCGTTGCGTTATGAGTTCTGCTAGAGCTAAAACCTTTCGTAAATTTGCAGGAACTACTGTGGATACTTTTCTTGGAATAATAAACTTCACTTTTTGCTCTTAAAATTTTTATTTTCTTTAACAAGTTTGCTTTTCACAAACTTGTATGGCTACAAGTCATTACAAAAGCGCTGTGACTCTCCACATCCAAGCAGACAGTCTCAGTAATGGAAAACTGTTTTACACTCCTCTTTCACCTCTCAGTACAAATAAATGTCAATAAAATAAACAATTTTTAAGACTGTTGAACATAGAACATAGAAGTACTTTGTGTTCTTATTTTAATTCGGTGTGTGTTGTCTTGTGTGGTCGTAAATGCATTCTGAAAAGTGCTGTTTTATTCTGAATTGAATAAATGGCGTCGTTTTTCTTAACAACAGCAATGTAATGTTTTGACACTTTGCGTGACAGTTCAGTCAAGTGTGTGTGTGTGTGTGTGTGTGTTATAAAATGGTGTGTTATTTTATTGAGTGTATTTTGGTGTAGCTATTTAATTTGTGATAAATATTTACCTGGATTTGAAAAGTACCGTTATATTTATTTATTTGACAATTATTCGAGTCATTAGCAGTAATTGAATCTGTGGGATTGAGAGTGCTATTTGTTGTCGGTGAATCGTAATGATTCTAGTAAGATAATAAGTTTTGTTGGACTAATTTTAATTATAATATATAATATTTGCTTATTTGCATCATATGCCAATGACGATTGTATCTTTAAATACTACTAAAAATTAATAGGTTTGTAGTGTATCTGTAGAGTAAGTAAATTGGTTTCAGAATACTATTTTATATATTACGTTGTTTATGGTTACTTAAACTTTTTTGAGTTGAAAAATATAAATCGTTCACATTCGAGTTTTAGTAAAGGTATTATAACGAAAAACAACTAATTAGAACATTTCATCTCGGTACTAATATCACTTTACACCAATGGTATAGCTTTTTGGGACAGAAATGTATTAAGATTTTGGACTGAACTATAGGGAAATATAGGGTAGGCATTTATAGAAATGTTACAACGATCTCAGTGGCGGTAACACGTTGGCGACCAATTGTCACGTTAACTTGTGCTTTGCAAATTACAGATTATGTATGTATATTTTTGACCAATTCCAGCGTTCAAATGAATGAAATAAATCGCAATTTGCGCTGTTATGGCATCACTGTATTAGGATTAGATGGAATACCAAACTGTGGCGAATGAAAATTTGTGCCCAGCCGGTATTCGAACCCGGGATCTCCGGCTTCCGAGGCAGACGCGTTAACTACTCCGCCACCGAGGACACAGTGACCAGCCCAACTGCAAAGGACTCTTCCCTGCACGTCTCCCGCCACACACAAATCTCCTTTCGCCATGCTGTCCCTTTCCTATACCACAGCCTATTTGTTCTATAATGCTCGCAGCCACGATACTGTATTCCCGCATCAGGGAGAACAGACCATGAGGTATCGAGACACAATTAATTATCGTCAGGAGCCCAGCCTCGGCTTGTGTGTAGCGGGAGACGTGCAGGGAAGAGTCCTCTGCAGTCGGGCTGGCTACTGTGTCCTCGTTGGCGGAGTGGTCAACGCGTTTGCCTAGTAAGCAGGAGATCCCGGGTACGAATCCCGGCCGGGCACAAATTTTCATTCGCCACAGTTTGGTATTCCATCTAAACCTAATACAGTGATGCCATACCATCGCAAATTGCGATTTCTTTCAATTATAGTTACGTTGTGATTTATTACATGTGTACTATTTCAGACTTCGGTTCTGGCCTGTTAAAATAAATAAATTAAAAACTAATATATATATATATATATAATCTTTGGAAGGTGCTTGGCTGAGGCGGGGGCTTAAGCCCCATTAGCGCCCTCCCCCCCCCACCCCTCCCCCCCACACCTCAACCGTGGTTGCGCCACTGTTGTTAAGTAAGGGGAAGGACAAAGTAATATGAACACTATATCAGCTAGTTAATTATCGGGAATTTAAAATTTTTAGTTCTAGGAATAGGAAAACTATCAGAGAGGCACGGTAGAAACGAGGTTACTAGCATGGAGTGCATACATCAGCCATTATTTTATTACCTGTAGCCATATAAACATAGACCAAAGGTAAGAATAGACTGCGCGTGACGTCATAATACAGAAACCAACATGTAAGTCACGTGACTCGGGACAGGAAACCCTGTTCATCATTACAAGCAATGTGGAGTGCAGCTGAGAGTCGCAGCTCTTCTTCTTGCTACTGGAAATTAAGCGTGGATTTCGACAATAAAACGTCTTATCGTGTTCTTGTTACACATTCAGCAGTACAATCGGCGTCAGTTATCTGCAATTCGTAATATCAATTAAACGGTTACAGTTTTACTTGTGCCTAGAGGAAATGTATTCACAGTTCTTCTTATAAGCAACAGAAATGCAGTTCTTAAGGGAATGACTGTTTTTGTTGTACTCTGAGTCTTGTAGTTTGTAGCTGACACAGGAGACGAAATACCAGTTTGACAAGCAGCAACAGTTTCCATACGCTTCCTCAACAATACATGTGAAATATTTTGTCATGCTATTGTAGATACCTGAAATCGGTTTGCATCCATAACGTCCTGTTTTAATGAGATACAAGCGTTTATATTTCATAATTTTTGTCACAAACAGTGAAGCCAAAACGTAAAACATGAGCAATATTATATATTTCCATTAAATAATAATGTGATCAAAAAATTAATTTTTGTACCTGGCAAGAACTGGTTTTATAGGGATAATGAACAGTGTGTATTCATCTTCAGCATTGTGTAACGATATTAATGGCGGATCATGATCTTCCCATCAAAAATCACATTGATCAGTTGAGAAAAAAGTAAAAAATTCATAGTGCAAAACAAACATTGAAGATGTGTAATTCTGTTGCTTGTAAACAGAACTGACAACACTATTAGCCTGGTCACATGTTAAAACGATAATCACCACATTAATGTCAGCAATATGGAGAAACCACGTTACCTTTACTACTACATGTGTAACAGGAATACGAGAAGTATTAACTTCACCTGTAAATTAGAAACACTGTTGTTCGTAATGACGAAGCCTCAGTCACGTGACTCGGGGCAATGTTAGATGTTGGTTTCAAATCACAACACGGCGGAGATGGGGACATACCAGTGATCTCTATACAAACTGGATGTATAACTCTGGTGCTTGGACATATAATTGCAGCGTGCCTGCACATTCATATATTTTCCACACGTTTTCGCATTGTCCGCCATGTTTAAATTTGGCAAACGAGTTTCCATCAGTTATTACGTGACAAAGAATTGCTTGCTTACCTCTTGATTTGGAATTTAATTCAATATTCGATGTTGTAGGCTGATATGGGAGCGGAATCGAAACTTTTTTTCTCCTCTTTTTCTTGAAATGCTGCTTAGCAGCCATGTTTGAATTTGGCAAGAAACTAAATATGAGTATCTTTGCCTGGCACGCTAAGAAAGCTGAAGTTCAACATCCAGAGTGTATAGAGATCAATGGGACATACGCAGTCTGTTATCTTTGGTCTATGCATATAACCGGTACTGTTAGCATGTTTCCGCTGTTTGTTCTCGTATCGTTCAAAAGTGCGTACGCGAGTCTTTAAAAATAGTTATCACGAAGTTTATTAGTGGCCCCACCTTCATTAGAGCAGTTGCGGGTGTAACGGAAATAATATCAAACTCCAGGTCCGAGATCGATAGGTACAGACTTATTGAGACATTTTTCAGACGATAAAATACTGTGATCAAGTTATTCTGATGTACGCGGGTCTTTGGTTGTCACTGGAACAATATTTCATTACCTATTAGGACCAGATTTAACCACCATCTATCATCCCAACTAATATTGAAAGTATATCGGATTTTTTAGGTGAACTTACGTGTGACTTACTTATAGCGTAAGTAAAATTTTAGAGATTGTGGGACTGTTAGTCAGTGCTAGGCGACAGTGCATTATCTCTGGATTCAATACCACACATTGCGACGGATCTATGTCCTGAATTAATTTTAAATAAAATAACGCTCGAGTACGTGAATATTTTAAGGCGATCTGTAAGAATACTCTTAAAAAACAAAGGTTGAAAAAATATTTTTAAAGTGACCAGGTTTATAAGAATATATTTTATTATATTGTCTTCGTATTTTACATTATTTATTTAGATGCCAGCTAGCTCAGTTAATGGATGAAACAAAAACCTTCTCAGAGACGTGATTACTCAGGTTAAATTTTAGTTGAAGGTCTTCAACTAGTGCGTGTATTCTTACAAAGTAGCCCCACATTAAATGCTATAAAAATAATAATCAATTGCAAATGAATTCAATGTGGAAACTATCCTCTATATTAAAATTCTGAATGTTATTCTCAGTTACGTATATCATCGAAACGTTAGTCGAATGTCCAACTTGAACTAAATTCGCAAAGTCTGAATTCACTGAAGCTAAATGAAAACTGTCTTTTAACTTTTTAAGATATGGCTATCGGGAAATTATTTAATGAAATATTATTCACTTCTCACTCATAATAATAATAGTAGTCACTTTGAATAATTATGCACTTCGTAATTTATAGATCTTTGCAAGGTACCACATTTTACACTATATTACCACAGAAGTTGGCGTAATTTTTATGTAGGTCCAGTTTGGTTTTGCAGAGCTGAAATAGATTTTTTTTTATTAAACCTTATTTTCCACCCGTCCTTGCTTTTTCATTTAGGAATTCTATATTTGCCACGTAATGGCGGCGGTTAATGCAATCTGTGCCGTTAGCTTCTTGCTGAAACAAATGCTAATTGCGTCCTTTAGCATTTCATATAAATGATCAGAGTATTTCTAACGAATTATAGTACACTTATTTCATGTAATACATATACTTCAAGTCTTTAAATATGTTGAAACACATGTTACAGACCTCATTACAATGTTTCCTTCATTTTCATCAAAAGCAATCTCGTCACGATTATGAATCGACCAGCGCAGATAAGAGACCAAACACAACCAGATAAAACAAGATACAACAAGCTAAAACGAGATTACTTTTTAACATTACATACATTTATATTTTTAATTGTACAAAGATAATAACACACATTAAAATAATTATTCTTTGTTACGAGTCTACACACAGTCATCTTTTGTTACATGATGCGTCTATATTGGTGGTACTACTAAACTTTTCAATCGTCGATTTCGGTAAAAATTGGAAGGACATTACAGTTCCTACCAGTGTTCGCACAAATGTATAAAATAAAGTCTAAGGAGTCGGGCGTAACGTGCACCGTTGCATTGGTTTGTGGCATAACACCGTCGGGGGCGTCACGACACCTAACAGTATACTAAACTGCTCAAAATAATTAGGCGATCAGGTGAGATTTCATACAGAATGTATGTATTGTAACTTGTTTTATCCATATATTGGTTACAGTTTCCAGCCGGCAGTGGATATGGTGGGAATAGACACAATCCTGGCATTTGCTGTCGATGTTGTGATCCTTGACGACACCCAAGAGCAAGTAAGGCCTGACACCATGATTGCTCTTCAACGCGAAAGAAATAGTGCTGGCGGTGAACGAGAGTAAAAATGTCTCACGAGATGAAGTTCTTCTTCGTTCCATTATTGTTGACAAGCATGCTTTCGAACGAGTCAAAGAATTCAAGTACCTGAGATCCATATTGACTAGCAGAAATAAAGTAATAAAAGATGTGCAACAATGAATAACGAACCTGCTGGAAGTCGCCCAAAGGGACGATCGAAGACGCGATGGATGGATCGGGTACTGACAGTCCTCAAATAAGGTCAGCCGGCAGCGGTAGAAGATGAGCCTGGGAACCGACAACATAGGACCGCCATCTGCAATAAATAAGTCCTGTTTTGAGAGTGTGAATGACTGATGTTTTACTTATAATTTTGTTTTAGTTTTTGTAATGTATATCTTTGCAAATTGTTTATGATGTGCAATCTGTATTCCTCTATAGCTGCGGTTGTACCATTTTTGTATTCCGCTGTAGGCCTGAAAGGCCCATTAACGCAATCAAAGATTATGATGATGATGATTGGTTACAGTAGTAATTTGTATGTGACACAGAACGATATTTTGCTGTCCCAACTCTCTACTTGAGGTTCACATGGCTTTCACTCAGGCCGAGGCACCATTTAGCTACCATGTCCTTTAATATAGTGTGCGGTCATCTCGGACGGCCAGTACAGTTGCACATCTGCATGGCACGTGGAATAATAGTATGAAGTTATCAATCAACTCTTGAGGGGTATTTGGCATTTCTTCCATGAGTGCAATATCCGACCGTTGTGGGAAGTGCTGGTCTGGCTGCAATGCGTCTGCTACGTACATCCCAAACATTCTCAATCGGATTTAAGTCCGGTGAAGAAGCTGGCCACTCCAATCGTTCAATTCTCTCAACTCCAAGCATGTTGTCTACCAGTGCAGCTCTGTGCTAATTTATGCAAATTTTTTATAATATGCGGTCTACTCTTTAGCGGAATGGCTAATAAAAAATAATTGAAGAGAAAATCTAGAAATATGAGCAAATAATATGAACATTGCATTACAAATCTCCAGAAAAACAATAGGAGGGCATTAAAATAGGGCACCAAAATTGAACACAACATTACAGGGATGAGAAAAGAGGCTCTGTCTTGTGACGAAAACACAGAATCTGGTACGAAGGAGATCGATTAAATATAATTGAGAAATGGAGGCAAGTTAGAAGTATAATCGGTCCAAGGACAAAAGGAACTGAATACAACATGCCATCGCGTGGTGCAACTGCATGTTCTAAGACGTGATGCTACAGGTTGGGCGGCCGTTTCCGACGGAGGATCGTCCTCGCTCTGGTATGTGTGGTGTGTGTGTTGATGTTAATGTATGTCAGTTTAAGTAATTCGTATGTCTAGGAACTGATGAGAATAGCAGTTTGGTCTAACAGGTTTTTTTTTTAAGTACAACAGGCCACGACCAAACAAAGAAATCAACTAACACGCAGAGAAGATGTAACACAACTTGTGCAAAAGAATCATTGGACATTTGGCGACACTGGGAAACGAAAGGCTCTCAAAACAAATAATTAATAAAAATGGAGTTCACAGGACAACGTTTGTGGTTTCCACAGACTTTAAATAACCTCAAACAAGCAAACGTTTAGATAATTGACACAACATAAACGTGTAAAGAAACGAAATTCAGAATGCTCCTCAGGGAAGAACAACAGAGGGAATGTAAGCAGTCGAATAGCATCGATGAGTTTCAAAGGCAGAGGTCAAAATGCGTGAAATGAATCTGGGCAGAGAGGAAGAAGAAGAAGGAAAAATCAAGAATTCGTAGATTAATTTAACGCATTCTGTAAACGTTCCACTTCAATAAATAATAATCGGAAATTGTAATCAATAGCCGGCAAATCAGCGGCATGTAGCAATACAAATATTTTTTCACTTTTTTATCTGATGTATTTTTGTTCAGATTGCACGATATACATCATAGCGTGTATCTTGAATACGATCTATGGAGCTCAATACGTGTATTGATAATTCAACGAAAAGCATGTTGATACTGACAGCAATTTTTGTAAAAGAGAAATTTTGCTCTCGTAATGTTATAAAGTAATGAGTGATGAACAATTGAAAGTGTTAGATAATGGAAAATTCTGTGTCAAGTATTTTTTAATGAACTCACGCAGAAAAAGATACTGACACCAGGATGAATAATCTTCTCTGTCTCTGTCTCTGTCACTGAAAAGGGAAAAATATACACTCTTTATAACATTCTTCTGCATTCTATGGCATCATAATTTGAGGCGACTCTGTGTCTTCAAGATGAATATTCATAGCCCGGAAAGAGACAGCTCGGGTTACGTACTGTGTCAGGCCATTCTTCATGCGGCTCGGCGCTCCTAACATACAGGGTATCCGGAAATTCTTGGTAGAAACGAGTGCGTCCATATTACTTTGACAAGGAAGCGGAAATGTCATCCAGTGATGCTATCAGCAATTTTTCTTTGACAATGTGAAACAGATCTCTTCAAATACAATCTGTTGGCTTCCATAATTTGGGAAGTCGTGGTATGTTGTAAAACAAAGAAAACAAACTACTAGAAAACATGGACTCTAAAATGTATATCTTAAGAGCAATGAGCACTTATCTATATCTATATACGTGAATGTCTGTTCGGTGTACGTTTATCACGTCTGAACCACAATACATAAAGAGCTAAAAATTTCTACAGTTACTAATGTCTCCCCGGGGAAGGCTTTAGGCACGGTTTTATGGCGATCGGATAGCTATATATTGTGTGTGTGTGTGTGTGTGTGTGTGTGTGTATGTCTGTTCGGTGTACGCTTATCACGTCCAAACGACAAGCTTATCACGTCCAAACGACAAGACGCAGATACTTAAATATTTGTACAGTTACTAATTTATACCTGAGGAAGGTTTTGGGCACGGTTTTTATAGCGATCTGATAGATATTTAGTAATTTGAAGAATATAACACGAAATGTGGAACAATTATTATTCTTTGAAAATTATATTTACTCTTTGAAAATGGTTTTATTGGTTGCATTGTTGATTGTTGGTTGATAATGATAAATAGGTGGTGTATATTGGGATGAAAAGTTACCGGTGTATACAAAATTCTACGGGTATGTTTTAATATTTCGCTCTGCAGCGAAAACTACAGAACGCAAACGAATGATGTGTGAGTAATTGTTGTTCGAAGACTCCCGTTGTACACCATAGCAATTCCATGCCGATAGCTGTAAGGGGGTGGAAGATATGGTGGGTGAAAGTCGTCAAATTATAAAAAAATTCGGACTGAAGGCCAGCGATGACTTTTGCGACTCTATAGCAATGAGGTTACATACAGCGAAACGTGATGCCACAGACCATGTCTTTGGTCTATGCGTGTTACAATGTCTTCAGCTCTTTCTCTGTAATGATAAGCATACGAATAAGAGAATATAAGAATAAATATATAAATCAGTAAAAAAGAAATTTCTTTTAATAAATCTCTTTAAAAAAATCGATTTGACGTTTCGCGCATTACTTCAAGTAATCGACCTGTGATATTATTACAATTATTATTGTTGAATTTCGTGATTGTATTCTTCAACACGATGGCATTTTTACATGTGATTTGATCTACACTACTTACGTGCCTGATAATGTTGATTAAAATATTTGTTTCTAAAGAAGGTATGATATTTCATTTCATCTTTCAAAACCAGTCTCATAGCACACTACTGAAAGATAGCTTATCTATCATAATTTACTAACACGCGAGCGGAGCCGAGGGTTTAAGCTAGTTCACAATATGATGGAGAGTCATCGAATAAAACAGTATTGATACCTTGCGTTATCGAGAGAAGAGTTGTTGGACCACGGCTAATCTTTGTCATTATAAACGATTTAGTTATCTGCATAGTGCAAAAATTGGAAATTGACACTTAATAATGATAAGTGTGAGCTGATCCAAATGGCCACTAAAAATCTGTAAACATCAACTACACGAAAAATCAGTCAAATGTAAAGGCCGTCGGTTCAACTAAATGCACAGGAATAATAATTAGGAACATCTTAAACAGAAAAGAACACATAAAAAATATTGTACGGAAGGCGAACGAAAGACTGCGTCTCATTGGCAGGACACTTATAAGATGTAACAGTTCTACTAAAGAAACTGCTTACACCATAATTGTGCGTCCTATTTTGGAGTATTGCTACGCATTTTGGGATCCACACCAGGTGTGTGTGACGGACGATGAAGATAAAGTTCAGATAAGGGCAGCTCGTTGAGTATTATCGCAATATAGGGGAGAGAGTATCACGGAAATGATGCAGGTTAGGTTGGAAATCATTAAAAGAAGGCGTTATTCGTTGCGGCGAGATCTTTTTATGAAATTTCTTTCACGAGCTTTCTCTTCCGAATGCGAACATACATTATTAGCACCAACCTACATAGGGAGACATGATAATCATAATAAGAGAAATCAGATCGAAAACGGAAGGGTTTGTGTGTTTCTTTTCTCCGCGAGCTATTAGAGAATGGAACTATAGAGAAACACCATAAAAATTGTTCGATGGACCCTCTGCCGTGCTCTTCAGTGTGACTTACTTGTTGTTGTTAACAGAGCTTTAGGGCACTCAACATCGCGGTCAGTGTGACTTGCAGAGTACCCATGTAGATATAGATGTAGTAGTCAATCTGAGCTGCTGTATTAGATGGTAGCAGATAATGTTATTAGAATGAAACGTTCACTCTGCAGCGTAGAGTGCTCTGATATGAAACTTCCTGGCAAATTAAAATTGTGTGCCGGAACCGGGACTCGAACCTGGGACCTTTGTCTTCCGCGGGCAAGCGCTCTACCGACTTTTTATTTTTTTATTTTTTTTATTTAGTTTATTTTTTTATTTTTTTTTTATTTTTTCGCCTGCCAAAAAATGAAATAACATAAAATAAATAAAAAATAAAAAAGTCTAGTGCCACCGCCACTTTTACCCTATACTAAATCAAGGATGCAACTAAGGGAAAGAAAAGGAAATAATGTGTTCTTTTATTTAAACTTCATGGCTTTTCTTGTAAATACAAATAGACAACAGGAGAAACAAAAAGGCCCATCCTAACCGTTGTGTTTTGAAGTCTTACCGAATTCTTTGAATTATAAATAAAATTGAATCTTTTTTTTTTTTTTTTTTTTTTTTTTCATTCTTCTACTTGAACGTAAGGAAGGTATTTAACGTGACTTTCTAACTGTCCGGAGCCTTGGCCGTCTTCTCGTGGTGTGTTTATTACCGGTAAATTCGATCATAAATCTTTTTTTTTCTTAACGAACCAGGTCATCTCCAGTTTCTTTACTTAATATCTGCTCATGCCCGGCTTCAACGGACCACCAAGAAGTCATCAAACACCTTCAGGAGAAAGTTTGCGTAATTTTTACGGTAGTTTGCATTCCTCTTAATTTTCGAATGTTGGCTCTCTATAAAAGTTCTATAATCACCGACGTCGTGTTCCGTTGTGCCTAATATATAATGCACTGTCATTCCTTTCAGCCAGTTTGCTGCATTTCTCTTCGTATTTGGGTATGGAATCTCATCAGGATAGAGTAAGGTCGTCATCTGAATAGCATGAGGCGCAGTGCGTTGAACGAAGGCCAAAAGGCGGCAGAGCAGATGCCAAATGTCCTTTGCCGTTCCGCAGACTAGTCGGTGTGTGTCCGTATCATGCACGTTGCACGTCTGGCACAGCGGGGTCGCCGCGAGGTGAATGCTGTGCAGACGTGACTGCGTGGGGTACTTTCCGTTCACGTAGTAGTACCATGTAGTCCGTGCCGCTGTCGGCAAATTAGGGGAGTGTACGTTCCACCAGACTGCATTCCAGTCGACCGTTGGGTGTTTACCTTCCACAACATTCCGTCGTTGCCCCATCATGAGGGTTCCGTACACCTTACGGACCACAGGTAGATCATCTATGCGTAGTATACGTCTGAGGTAACTGTATTCCAGTAAAAATGTACTGCAGTGGGACATTGCCGCGGGGATATGATGGAGATCTATCGGTGGGTCCAGATTGGGTGGTGCAATTTCCGTGAGAAGAAAAGCGATCAGACTACTGGGGTCCCGTTTCCATTGCCACAGTGTCAGTCTCACAAACAAAGCCATAGCCTTGACATACACGTTGGTGAGTCCTAGTCCACCGCCCAACACCGGGAGTGAGAGCGTGGAGTAGCTGACTTTAAAGAGATGTCCTTGGTTCACGTAATGTCCAAAGGCTGCTTGGATTCTGTCCGCAGTCGCTCTTGGCATCGGAAAAATCCTTGCCAAGTACGTCATTTTTGATACCAAGTAGGTGTTTATCAAGTCGACCTTTTGTAGCGCATCCAAGGAGCGTAGTGAGTGTAGACGGATACATGCACGGATATTGTTCAAGAGGCGTTTGTAGTTGAGAGCTATCGTGCGGCGTGTGGTCTTGGTGTACACCACCCCTAAACATTTCATCTCAGTGACGAACTTGATGCGTCCTTCGGGTTGCGCAGGTAATCCGCAACCGATGTTCATGATTCCTGATTTTCTCATGTTCATCTGTGCACCCGACGCTTTCCCATATCTCTCTATCTGAGCTATGGCTGTGGCAATCTCTTCATTTGAACGGACGAGGAGGACCACATCATCTGCATATGCACGATGCACAAATTTATCCCCTCTTACATTGACGCCGCTTAACGTTCGATGTAGTTGCATCAGAAGTGGCTCAATTGCAAGTGAAAATAGGCCCATGGAAAGAGGACACCCCTGTCTGACGGAGCATTGGATAGTGATTGGTCCTGTCGGACTACCATTCAATGACTTCGTCCCATTCAGAAGTCGCATTACAGTCACGATGAAACGTACTGGTATTTCCATCGCTACCATCGTGGCTCGTAGGAAGTCATGGCCGACTGCGTCAAAGGCTTTTTCCAAGTCGACTGCCAGCATCGCGCCCGGAATTCTGCAGGCTTGCGCGATTGCTATCAGATCACGATAGTCACAAAGCGCCTTGTGGATTGCACGATTGTAACCGATACATGTCTGATCTTTCCCTGTTAACACTGTGAGGGCTGGTTTTAATCGCAATGCTAAAAGCCGTGCAAAAATTTTATAATCGCTGTTGAGGAGCGTCAGTGGTCGGAATTGTGCACCGATTGTCCCGTTGATGTCTTCGGGATGGGGATGATTAAACCTTGGGTAAATTCAGTTGGTATAATGACTTCGGCGTGCAGTAGTTCTTGAAACATCTGTCTCAAAGTCGGTGTTAATATATCTTGAAATTCCCTGTAGAATTCAATGGGTAGTCCATCGAGGCCTGGAGCTTTGTTTGGGCGACCTTTCGCCAGGGCCGCCTTCACCTCTTCCTCGGTCACGTCAGCTTGCATCTCTACCGCCGTCTCGCGGTCCAGTTTCCGTGGCAGTGCCGCAAGCATGTCGTTGAGTGCCGCCTCATCTGGAATCTTCTGTGAGTACAATCGAGCGTAGTAATCCACAAAACCTTTCCGAATTCCTGCCTGACTTGTTAGAAGCTGGTCGTACTCTGTCCGCAGTGCCGTGACGAGATTCCTCTTGGACCGCCTCTTTTCACATACTATGTGGTGCATGGAGGGTGGTTCGTGCGCAACTCTGTAGTCCTGTCGAGCTCTAATAACTGAACCTTCCATTTTCTGGCGCATTAGTTGTAACAGTTTGGCTTTGACACGGTTGATTTCTATCAGACGAACTGGTTGCTGCATTGCACTGTTGTATAAATCACGGAGGACGCTGAAATAAAATTCGATCGTGTCGTAGTGCCATCTCATTCTGTCTCTTGAATAACTCATCAGTGTTGCGCCGGTTTGGCGCACTGTAGCCACCAAGACAACACCGACGGATAGGCCTGTCTACGTCGTAAGCATTTTGTCCAGGTTTCAGAGACTAATACACGACAATCTTGGTCCTTCAGAACGTCTACATTCAGCTTCCACACCCCCTTGCCACGATAGGGTGTCTGACGCTCCAGGTTAACGGTGCAGATGTAAGCCAAATGGTCAGAAAAAACTGTCGGCCAGAGTTCCGATTGCTGAAGACTCCCACGTAGCTCGCGTGAAACGTGTATGCGGTCTAGACGGCTCGCTGACGTTGTGGTTAAATGCGTGAACCCAGGCGCGTCCCCGTGTAAACAGTTCCAAGTGTCCAGCAGGGCCATGTCACGTACCAGGGCGGAGAGCTGCGGGCAGGTGTTGTAGTTTGGCGTCTGGTCGCGTGGCGACAATACGCAATTAAAGTCCCCTCCAAAAATTACTTGATTGTATCTGCCCGCGAAGAGGGGCATTATATCTGTCCTGTAGAAGTCGGTGCGGGCGCGTCTGTTTCCGGAGCCCGATGGGGCGTATACGTTGACGAGCCGAACGTCGTTGACCGTGAGCGCCGTTCCTCTCGCCGATGGCAGGTATTCTACGTCCCTAACTGGGATTCCCTCTTTGATCAGGATTGCAGTGCCCAATTCTTGTGCAGTGCCCGGATGGATGTGTGCAGTATAAGCGCACAGGGAATGGAGGTCCGCCTCCCTCACCTCCTGCAACAGCGCGATATCTACTTCCGCCGCCCGCAACATGTCACTCAGTAGCTGTAATTTATTCCCACTGCTGATTTTGTTGATATTGATCGTCGCGATGCGATATGCTTGCAGGGGATTCATTTTGCACCGCCTCTCTACTCGTCCTGCGGTCCAGTAACGACCACTGGTCCATTTCTAGCGTCTTGTGTTTTGCTGGTCGTAACACCTTTGCTCACGCAGTCCTCTGGCGATGGTTTTTCCGTCATTTCTACGTCTTCATTGCACTCGTCAACGTCTTCTGTCCAGTCGCCAAGACTGTGGTCAGGGGCGAACTTCTGTAAGTTCTGAAATTCTGGACCCGGACCTTCACTGATCTGCTGCACTGATATCACGTCTTTGGGAGACGCTTCATGTCTTTCACATACCCGCTGACCTGCGGTACCGTCCTTCTCCATCGTATTTGGCAGCGTACGATCAAGTTCTTGAGCGCTTTCGTGGCTTGGTTCAACTGTCTCGTCGACGTCTGGGGACGCAGTACGTAGTTTCTTGCGCTTCCTGTAGCGGCGTCGTGGAGAGCTCCCTTCCTCTGTATCGGAAATTTGAGACTGTCCCATACTTGTAGTTTCTGATTCCTCTCCCTTATCGTGCGACTTGTTGGTGTCTATCTCCATACCATCAGGCCTAACGTCTTCGTCTCTCTTCGGGGGGTCGTCCTCCTTTCGCGGTGGTTCGGTGGCAGCTGGTCCCTCCTGCTGCACCGCGACCTCCGGCATTTCACCCTTGGACACTTGTTCATGATCTGGTGGCGACGCGGTTCCTAGCGCCGCTTGAACATATGTGAGGGGCAGAGTTTGGGGACGTTGTGGTAATTGGCCTTCACCCGTCGGTAACTGCATGATTCGTCTCTGTAAGCATTCTGATCGCACGTGGCCCTCCTTGCCACAGCCTGAACACGTGCGCGGTTGTCCGTCATACATAATGATCGCACGGCACCCACAAATGTAGACATAAGAGGGGACGTGTTTCTTGAGGTCTATCCGTACTTGCCGTACTCCATTGAGAACATGTTATGTCTCAAAACTCGTCCATTTTTCTTCGGTATAGGCAAGGACCGTGCCGTATTGCCGGAGCGCCGTAGTTACCTGCTGTTCCGTCACTTCAAATGGTAATTCGAAGACACGTATCGTTCGAATTCCGATGCCCGCTGGCTCCACCGTGACGTTTCCTACATTGCCGTCGGAGTGAAGGAACTTATAAGACCCGCCGGAGTTCTGAATGAGTCGATCGCAACATGCATCGTTGATTAATTTGACATTTACAACGCTCGCCACGATCGAAAAGTGAATTCCAATCAATTCGTGAGGATCGAGTTTGACCACTTCTCTTAAAAATCGTTCAACTTCTAGTGCTTTAGGTCGAGCAAAACGGTTCTCAAATGTGAACTTCACGGTCGATTTCCGTAAGTAGTCAGCCATGTGAACGTCGTTTGTATACAATACGCGCGCCGCTGCTAAGCTTCGCACTCGCCGCTTCCTCCTCGCCGCTAGCTACGGCTCGGACGTAAACAAGACGTCCTCACCGCAAGGCCGCTCGGCCCAGACTGACTGAGCTATGCCGACACGACTGACGATGGCGCCTCACAACATAGCTAAGCAATTTCTCCACCATATCCTTTCTTCCAGGAGTGCTAGTCTTACAGGTTCTGTAATGCTGTTTTCGTATGAAAATGGGTGTTGCGTATTAAAGTTAAGTTTGGGGACCGTAAATGAAATTTTACCAGGTAGTGAAATATTTTTAAATGAGATTACTACGCAATTTTGACAAGGAATGGACAATTTAAACAAAATTATTGGATTCCGCCATTAAATGGTAGCGGTCGTAATTTCGGTGGCAAATAAAACACCAGAAAGCAACATTACAGAAGAAGTCGGCGGAATCTAAATTTTACCTTATTGAGAGCTGGTACAAATATTTCGGTCATGTTCTGTAGTGATTCTAGCTGAGATGACTGGAATATTACTTCGATAAATTGATGCTGGGATTGTGCGTTCCGGTTACTATTGTTCTATGACCGTGTTGAAAATTAATCATGATAGTCGCCAAAAATTGCAAAATTATCGGACTTCATAAAAATTACGAAGATTTTTCTGCAGGCGTTAAAATTTAATAAACCATTCATAGACACGAAATAAATAAAAGTTACACAGAGAATGTTCTAGTACAATCGCGAAACAAATCGCAACAATACCCGAGCATCGCTTTATGAAGCACTGGATCTGCTGACAATAAATAACTTTAAAATTAGTGAGAATGGGGAAGGTATTGTAAGTAAGTAAGATATTTCAAATTAACGGTGGGAGTTTATTGAAATTAATAAACAAACTAAGCTCACACTTACATGACACGTCCTAGCACATGACGGAGAAGAAAGTAAGTGACGAACAGTTCCGCTCTCTCCCTTCAGCTTGTTGTAAAAAAAATTCAACGTGACAAATGTCATATGTTTATCGATACGCTGGCATAGAGAGGACAGAAGTCAGCGACAAGCATCGCACAAGTTATAAAAAAATCATTAATGTATTACTACAGTTCGAGTCCCGGTTCCAGCACACAATTTTAATCTGCCAGGAAGTTTCAGATAATGTTATTGTTTATCGGTGAGTAAAATCAAAAAAAGAAGATCAAAAGTAACTGCAAAACGATTTGTATACGTTACTTGCAGTGTGCAAAAATTGGCAGTTCAGTCAATAATGATAATGAAGTAGTCATGAATATGAGCACAACATGGGATCCATTAAACTTCATTATACGGTACATCAATCAAAAGAGTCTGAATGTGGTTCGATGAATCCTCTGCCAGGTATAAAAAATAATTCAGTTCCTTGTGACAAACACTGTCTCGTTGTACCAGAGGTATTAAATATAAGGAGAGACATTGAATTATAGTTTGTGCTGTGGGCGGGATTTGAACCCAGGACTTGCTGCTTACTACCAAGGCGCTTTTGAGCGCTCAGTTAACACAGAATTACGGACAAAGTGACTACAAGGACTGTCTTCAAGAACGTCAGAAGGGCTGGCTCTGGGACGGTGCGGTATGAGGATGTCGCCGGACCTATCACAGGATTTGGACTGTCTGTTCGTGCGCCGTTTTTGCATCAGTGGTGCCCGTTGCAGTGTGTTTCTTCTTCTGAAACTTGGGTGCGCTTAAAAATTGCTTTTTACGGTGGCGTCATGACCGGTCATCCTATGGAATACAACAACACGGAGATCCTGGCATGCACCTCCACCTATTGGGATAGTGTTATTAAGGAAGCTGTTGAAATTAAACTAGCTAGCGACCTTATAAACAGAGATGGTGGTTTTTGTTTAAATTCTGCTTGGAATCCGGCACTGTCTCTCGTCAAAAAACAGAGGGATAAAATTAATGTTGCCTCACCTGTTGATTAAGTCACTATCGATATTTTTGATGTTTGGTCACCTCTGGTTGTGTTGACTCTGCTGTGACTTGTACTGTGTGTGTTATCTTCCTTGTTTACACTTTGCAAACCGAGGTATTAAATACGCTTGCACATTGCTTCCTTAAGTGCAGTTGTGCCTTGAGAATGGCAGGGTGTTCTCCTGCCGAAATATCGGCGGTTGTCGACGACGTCACCCGGCAGCATACCCGTAAGTTGTTTGAACACACACACACACACACACACACACACACACACACACACATATATATATATATATATATATATATATATATATATATATATATATATAAAATCAGGTGCAGTATTACTAGCTACATTATGTTTCTGTTTGCATGATTTCAATTTCACCGCCCTGTTTTCTGAGGATGTAGTTCATTCACTGACTAAAATAATATTCCAATTTTTACAGGGGATCTGTATCAAATATTTTGTTTCTTAGATATTGAGATGGCCTGGCCTCTTACTTCATAAAACCAAGTCATCGTAATGCAGGTCGTTAAATGTTCCCCTGACTGGTTACAATTCAGTTTTATTTGAAGTAAAATTCGTTTCTCGCATTCGTGTTCCTTTTAATTCCAGTTTGATCATGTTTATTGTTAGTTGTTTTAAATGCTTAATTTAATATCACAACTGATGTAATGCGTCGCTAAACCCGTCAGGTTCTCGGCCTTGTTCATCTTAAACTTGTTGGCCGTGTTCTGGTTACTGGTCATGTTTATTGTTTTATTATTTCACAAAGCCGATCAAGCTTGTTTAATATTTGATATCTTATTTGGAGTAATGCGCCTCTAAGCCCTTCATGTTAGCAGCCTTCTTTATTCTTAACTTGAAGGGGGTGTTTTGGTTACCCATAATAATTGCAACTGAATGTGATTAAACTTATATCGTAATTTTGGGGTTGGTTTGATTTAAATAAAGTTTCTTATTTGGTCATTTTAAAATTGCTGTCTGGAAAAATCTATTCCTCAATCCATTTCATCTTTCCTTCCACATACTGCTCAGGTCAACCAGCTCATACTTAAGAAATGATGAAACGTAAACTTATAATCAAGGTTCGAGTTTACTGTTAACTTTTACGGTTTCTTCATTGAAGTAAGGACTAATTACATGGTCTCCATTAATCCCACTCCAAACTTTCACACTCCACTGCCTCTGATTGTAACGAAGAATGTTGAATTTCTTCCCATCTGCTTGCATTACTGAGCCTTCCGATACCACTGTTGCATAATTGATATGAATGTAATTAGTCTTCTTTCCAAAACTTTTGTTATTCTTTTTTGAAATGTAATTAGCTGAAGTCAATTTCTATTATTTGACGCCAGAGAAGTTTAATTCGCAAATATTAATTAGTTAATGCCAGAGACACATTGTTAGAATTCAGATAGTATGCTAATTAGTATTTCTGTTAAAACTTAGTAAATTCTTTTCTCATAATAGTAAAGTAGGTATTGCTATGTCCCACAAGCAATGTTAGGAAATGTTACATATACTGTGATTAATTAATATTTGTGCCATTATGATGTACACCTCGAACTTTTTTATTCCAAACACGGGCAGTGTTGATTAGTATTATTGACGTGTGGAATGTGCACTCCTGGTCACATTAAATATAGTTACTGAGACTTGTACGGTGGCTATAAATAGAGACAAATGGGCATTTATAGATCATTAAAAGTGTCAAAGAACTGCTATTCTGTGTTCGTCGTTTTTAGTGAATTAGTTTTTGGACCCGGACATTTCAGCCAGACACTCAAGAGCAACGATCTTAAAAAAAAAAAAATGTTCAAATGTTTGTTAAGCTTAAGGGACTTAACTGCGGGGCATCAGTCCCTAAACTTACAAACTACTTGTGAATTTCCTTTAGTATAAGGGGGGATTCGAACCCCCCGACCGTAGCGGCCGTGCAGACTGTGACTGGCGCGCCACAACGATCATCGACAACATCGAGGACAACGATATACGACCAGCTAACAGCACATGATGTTCAACTTGTCTCAGCCACTCCTGTTTCTCAGCGGCCCAATAGTGTATATTTCTTATATTCAGCTTTTTACGATTTTTTAATGTTGCTTCGTAGGTAAAAAGAATTCTTCGAATAAAGAACCTGTTGCCCTGATGTCGCATCAGAATCTAGCGACAGATTTCTACGCGTCTTCTGAAATCTCACTAGTTATGTGGCACATGATGCGGATGGAATCTGTGTTTGAGCATAAAGCACGAACTACGCCAGACTGACTTACAGCAGAGACACTCGCAACTTCTCTGGATCTACTATGCGGACTGTGAACAACAGTTACCAGGCCATCTATTTCGTTCGCACGGATCGTTTCTGATCTGTCCCTTAATCTCTGCGCGGTATTCGAGTGCCCTTCAAATAAAATTTACTGCACCTTCCTTGAATTGTCATTCTTGTTGGACACCATATATCAGGATAGTTTTTAGCATACAACTACTGGTATTACATTGTTCTGCGTTCTCCGTAAATAAATAAAATATCTAATTTTTATTGGTTCCTGAATGACACTTTTTACCAAACTACTTAGCACTCGTTACACATGAACTAGTCAGAATACCAGTTCCGTATCCTCTTTGGCATCACGGCGGTGCAACCCTACATCCTCCTCATCGGACGTTATGAATTTACTTATTTGGGTAAGAAATTACAGGCTTCCTCCTAAGACAAAAATCGCCTTTATTCTTAGAACAGATAAATCCTGGATTCTAAATATTGTAATTTATCCGAAACTTCTTATCCGATTTCGACAAATGAAACGCCGTTGAATTCGCCTCTTGGTGATCTGTGGCAGTAGCAGCAGAAATTACTATATTTACATTTCAAAAACCGATTTTGATACTGGTACCTATGTGATTCATATAGCCTTGTCGAGGGAGTATATGACGTTAAGTGAGAAATTTATTACAATTAATCTGAGTGAAATCAACTTTGGAATATAACGGTTACGAAAATATTTTAGGTGAACAGCTTTGTTGAATCACCCTGTATGTAAATAGTACGAGGTATGGAACTTAAATAGTGGCAACTATTTATTCACAAACAATACAAAAGCGTTTCATGTTATCACCTGTTAATGTCCTTCAAAGTTGTCAACAGTGTTGTGAAGAACCTTTTGCCACCTACGTGGAAGGCGTATTATACCGTTGGCGGAGCCTGTTCTGTTGATGGTGCGAATGGACCGGTGTACTGGCTGTCGAATTTCTGTAACAGTTCTGAAGGGAATGCCACGAAGTGGCTCCTTCATCTTCGGAATCAAATCAAAGTTACAAGTGCTTAAGTCCTGTGAGAATGGTAGATGGTACAGTACTTTCCAGTACCATCGTCCGAACAGAACAGCCACTGCTTGCGCTGTATGCGCCCGCGCACCAAAATGATGGGTGGGTTGCGCAGAAAGTATTTCCGCTTGTTTCGCAAAGTTGGTCGCAGGTGATCTTCCAAAAACGAACAGTAATACTGTGCATTGACGATCTGTCGTGGAGGAACGTAATGCGTTAGGATAACACCATTACTGTCATACAAGAGAATCACCCTAACTCTCACGATACTGGGGCTCTGACGCCTCTTGAAGACCTTGATGACACTGTCGTGCTGTACGACCTCTGGCACATTCAAACTTGATCCAACTCCGTTGTTCCTCTTTCGGAAACATAGTGGCACCAGTCTGCTCGCTGACAAGCGATTGTGTTTCCCTCGATTAGGCTCACGCCTGTGACGTGGGACGGGCGAGTCAATTTGCTCTGAGATAAGGGAGGTATGTTAAACGTGTGCTATCAACGTCAATAGTAGGTACACTACCATTGCATAGTGTGTCCACAGTAGTATTTCTTGTGACCTCTTCGCCTTTTGTTTAGTTCTCGTCCCGGTCTAGTTGGCAATAAAGGAACTGGTGAAGGATCCTTTGACATCTAAAACATTGACATAGTATTACAAGATATTTATTGACTGGAATGTATAATACTCAACTTTAGAACATATGTTTGTTTCTTATCTCTTTTTGCTTCTCGTGGCGTCGTCTGTATGATGCTAGCCGCGCTGTGACCTAGTTACTGCAAAGTTCGCAGCCGCGTTCTGATTTAGTACTGTCCTATTTCTGTCGTCGTAGCTGCCTAGTAACTGCAAGAGTTCTGAATAGTAACTGACGAGTTCTCACTAGTAACTGCCTTCGAGGCTCACTGGTAACTGTAGTATTCCTGAATAGTAACTGCCCTGCGTCCAGACGTATGTCGGCCTAGATACAGCCGCTTGTAGAGGGCGCGCATCTTCGGTTACTCCCTCCAGGAAACTCGGCGCCTGCTTGCTATTGGCTTTCGGTCGATCACTGCCCTCTCCACGATAGTTCTCTACGTCTGGCGTGTGGCGCTGACCTTACGCCACAACAGTATCATCACTATTTAAGCTCCAACCCTCGTATATTGTACCATCATCATTATTGCCATCTTTCGTAAAAAATAACTGAAAAAAAAATGTACCACAGTGGGGATAATGTGACGTATGCTGAAGTTTATCGTAAAAAAGGTAAAGCAGTCAACAATCCGAAGATTGGTTTGAACACCACAGTGCTTTACTAGGCATGGTCCTGTTTGGAGGTGGTATGCCGTTGCCTTCCTCCGACCTTCGAACTGACTTACCCAGCCAGTTATAGGGGGACCTACAGTTTAACGTGGATTCCGAACCACGGTGCTACTCGGTATTTTTCACATGAGCAGTACTGCCAGAGGTTAAAGAAGTGGAAAGTGACAGATAAAAATCCTAGGACCTGGCTGGGATCGAACCCGGGACCTTTGGATTTGTAGTCTGGCACTCTACCACTGTGCAACCGAAGTTTATCGTACGAACTGAAAAAAAATTCAGTTGTCATCTGAACAGCCGTTCATATCCGCGACTCAGAATTAATTTTTCCACGGTTTCCCTAAATCGCTGAAGGTAACTTTCGACATCTTTTCTGTGAAACAGGCACTTCCTTAAATTTGAGCAACCCTGTGAGGCACTTTGACGTTTACGCCGATGCTTACCTATAACAGAACCATTTACAAAGAAAGTTGTACTCTATTTAAAAGAGATTCCTGTCACTGTTGTGTCTCCTGTAAATAGGTGAATTAAACTAGGTAGCAGATGCAGGTTTCTAGGGCGCAACGTTGCTGCTGCCGTGACAGGGGGCAGCGCATGCGCGTTCCGGTGCTGTGGAATCCGACGCATCGAGCACAGAGCATACGCTAGGATTCAGTAGCCGGCTTTGAAGCGATTGTGCGTGCCCACTGGCATTGTTACCGGGCGCGCGGTAGACTCCCTGCGCTGTACTCGCCAGGTAGGCTGAGCTTGCGGGGTCAACACAGCGGGTTGTCACAGAAATATCATACCAACTTGTAACGAAACAACTGCTGAAAAACTATTCGACATTACGCTAAACGACAAATCAAAATGCTGTAAGAACTGAACTAGCATTTTTCTACATTTCTGGCCACGGATATGTTGGTGATGACACAGGCGCATTAATCTGGTAGAACGTTGTGCAAAAATCACATCACTTAATAACATACCCTGCGTGTAATGAGGAACATGATGAAAGGAAAAATGAATTTTGCACCATTTCTGGCAATAACAGCTGCTATATGTGCGGTCGCAGCAGTCTTGCTCCATAGCGTTGTCGGGAGTTCCATTATGCACTCAGAATGGCTGCGTGCTCTAAGGTGTGGAACTACGGACTGGGCGGCCGTTCATGCCGGAGTTTCGAGTCCTCCCTCAAGCATGTGTTTGTATGTGTATGTGTTGTCTACATCATAAGTTAGATTGTAGGGACTGATGAACATAGCAGTGTGGTCCAATAGATTTACAGCTATTTGAACATCTGAATTTGGATTTTGACCACGCACTGGGAAGGGGGGGGGGGGGGAGAGCAAGAATCAGGCCGGGGTCCCGCTTCCCCCTACCCTCCAGCGCCGAAAAGTTTAGACTTATACTAGATAGAAGGGAATTTTTCTGCTACTAATATGATTTCTTAATAAATCCATAATAATAATAATAATAATAATCTCAATAATCTTACATCTTATAAAATAGATTGTATGTGTGTATGTATGTATATTCCACAACTCCTCCTAAACTACTGGAACGATTTCAACCAAACTTGGTACATATGTTCCTTAATATCAGGCAACAATCGCTTTCGGGGTAAGAATCACCTAAACACATACGTAAGGAGATATGGCGTCATAAACAATGAGATGCGAGAAAAACTGCAGCTCCGAACGACAATGCTGCACATTTTCTCCTAAACCACTCAACCGATTTCAACCAAATTTTGGTACACATATTTTTTACGTGAGGTAACAACTGCTGTAGGAGTACGAATTTCGTATGACACATGGTTCAGGAGATGTAACATCATGAACAATAGGAATCGCAAAAAAACTGCTACATGCGATGAGACTTTATAAATACACTATTTGAGAATGACAGTACTTGGCGACTTGCAACAAACTTTAAACGTAATTTCAAACCTATATTAAACTTTTTCTCGCAGACAACAACATCAAAATAATGAAAGGAAAAAAGTTTCTCACTTACTTGGAGTCGAACAAACACATATACACCAAAATCGTATGAGAGATAATGTAAAGGTCCCTTATTGCACTAGTGATACTTCCGCATCTGCAAAACTCTGCAGTCGTCCGTTAGAGGCCTCTGCGTGTGTCTTGCCACATTGCACTTTGACCTGTCGATTCGCCAGTAGGGACGGTGCAGTGTGCCTCCGAAGCTGCGTTTTGTGATGTTATTTGTGTGGTGAAGCGTCAGATGGGGCGGCGATTGGTAATCAATCCTGTTAATGTATTGCGATTGGTTGAGATGAAGTTACGAATAACCCTTCTTCGTGAAGATGGTATATGTGTAGAAGATGAATCATTCGCATGCTTTCTCGTATCTGTTATGGTACAGAAATATGAGCATAAGTTAGATGCCGTTGTAACACTAACACATAATTATGGTAATAGGGATGATAATGACGAAAAACTCATTGCAAGCGGTAGTGCTACGATAAGTGCGGGAAGAGGCGATGGCAGCAGTGGCAGTAAATACCAACAATGTTTCGAGAGGAAGGTTGAAGTTGCAACTATCATCACGGCTTTTGATGAAAATTCGCCAGAGAACATGTACGATGATTATTACATAAGTTATAGTTATCTTCATTGCGTATGGCGTCTACAATTACATCTACAGTGCTATTTAGATCATGATTGCCGTGTTTTGCATAAAAACACACCCACCAGCTCATTGAGGTGTACGTAGAGGTTCTGTAAGCAAACTTTCATACATACATATTTGTTAGAGCCCATGTACTTTCCTTGTTAGTAGTTTTCCGCAGTTCACGGAGCAAAACCATGGAACTTGGTATAACGCTACAATTTATCTTTTCTACACTACCATTTGTACTCGCAGGAAATTTTGCAGACAGAATACACACTTAAAGCTTAATGTACGTTCGCAATTGTATCACATACAACACGTAGTTCGTGAGATATGAGGACCGCCCTATCAAGCATCACATTTTAATCTATTACTTCTTTACTACTAACCATATTCGCAACAGATTTTACCGACATATACAGCGCTTATACAAATCAATATATTCCTGCAAAATTTTACAATTGTACAACATATCATACTAATAATAAATCTGTAAATGTAGCCCTGTCGCAGTTAGCTTCAATCTTCAAAACGACTGCACGGATTTTCATGCGGTTTTCGCAGGAAACATTAGCGAAGATTGGTTCAGGATCTAGGTATGATTTCATCAAAATAGAATCACGAAGTGTTTTCATAGATCGTCCTGTCTGTCTCTTCATCTATTAGAAACCACTTATCCAAAACTACTTCACGAATTTGCATGGGGTTTTCACAGGTAACATCAGCGTACCTTGGGACAACATGTAGACTTAGTTTCATAAAAATCGGATCACGGAAAGAACAACATTACAATTTCAATTTCTTCATCGACAACCGTCATATCTATCTTTCTCTTTCATCTCCGAAAATAATAGAAGAAATTTTCAGCGGTTTTCATCGGACACGTTAGGGTATATTGCGCTTACAGAAACGCTTCATTTCAGAAAATCGTATCAGAAAAAGTAAGATATCACAATTTAAACATTTCTCTGAAAGCAATCGCATGTGTCTTTTTGAAGAGAGTAATCTCCAAAAATACTAAATGAACATTCATGGCGGTATCATAGATAAATAGAGAATATCTTGGGGCAACATATAGGCATCATTTCATCAAAATCAAGTCAGGAAAGTAATAGATATCCTAATTTGAAATTTTAGGTTATTTCATGCTTGTAAAGAACGGCCTAATGCAGCAAAGAACCTATAGATAGTGTTGCGGATATTTGTGTGAAATTCTGGGCAGCGATCGGATTTTATTACCCTCTGAAAATACTACTCATTCTCTGATTTCAAATTTATCATATTTCTGAAAATCGTTTTCTTGGTTGCTATGTTCTACGAAATATGATTCAACGCAATGAATATAAAACTGATACAATGCTCGCCGTGTTTAATCCATGTATTTACATACCGTACTGATATCACAGCCTAACGTATATGTACAACTGCTGGAGAAGTTTATGTCTCACGCTTGGATTAACAATAGCGTATCTAACGGAAAGAGAGCCAACCGTAAGATTGTTTTCAGTGATTTCTACTTTATTAAGGAAATAATTATTATATTTCAGCTTTCCATGCCTCAGGCCATTGTCCAGAGATATGAATGATAATGAAATAAATGTTTTAAATTTGCCAATATAACTGATGTAAGCTACATCATATTATGAAGATATGCTTATTTCTAACACGTTTCGCAACCTATTAAAATACAACTACTGATACATTTTCAAGCGGTTTTCCCAGGAAATTTGAGCTAAGACTGGGGCAGCATGTAGGCATCATTTCATCAAAATCAGGTCACAGAAAAATATATATCTCAATCTTAAGTGTTTTCAGCAACTGTCTGTTCATCTATTAGAAATACCTAATCTCTTAAACTACTCCACAGGTTTGCATGGGGCAAGTTCGATTCATTTCGGTGTAGGTCGCAATACTATATTTATTTTATTGTGATGACCGGAAGAGATCAATAAAGATCCACTGCTGTGGTGCTCCTCAGGAGACAGGTCAGCTCCTCAGCAAGCAAATGATCTGAGGATAATCTTCATTGATCGAATCCGGTCATCACAATAAAATAAATATCACATTGAGATCTATACTGCTATATTTATTATATGATTAATAAGAGTTATTAATTATAATTGCTAATAATATTTACCTTGATTATGACTGAACGTGAAGTAGAAAAATGAAAATTCGTGAACAGCAGAGGGAGATTCGCATAACTATTATAAGGCTTTAAATTTTGTATAGCAGAGTAGTTGGTGAACAGTTTAATAAATTTTCTAAATCTGTATTTATATAAAGATTTCCATGTAATTGTATATAGATCACAAAAGGACAGGTTTGAGCTAATTAACTTGGTTTCGGCGTTATGTATAACCATCCAAGAAAGATTTAGGTACAATATGGCAGTTTCTGAGCTCTTTATCAACAAAAAAGAATACTCTCAAGGTTAGTATCTTTCTTCGTAATCTTGTGAAAGTAAATACATCCCTTTCACGTAAAACGAATGATTTTAGCAGGTGGCTGACTCAGCGCCGGTTTAATGGTTCCAGAAGAATTGCAGCTTCTGGGAGCACCAAGAGATGAAGAAGGAGGGATCAGGATTTGGAGGGAGGAGGGGGGGGGGGCAAATTGTTGGAGCACGAAATTTAGAGAATCCGAGATTGATCACTGCCAACATTTGACTTTACGTAAAGAACAGACAGGTTTCTTTCTGATAGAGCGATAGAAAGAATCGTAATTGTTGATTTTACTTTTTCCAAAACGGACAGCTTTGAGGTATACCGCGGCCACAATTAATTTAGTGACAACACAGATTAGCATTTCTCTCCTACAACGCTAGACTTAAGCGCAGAGCATGGTTTGAAATATACAGGTAACATTCGGGGACAGCTCACAGCCGTTGCAATATCTGTAGTAATCTTTCTTCTCTCAACTGAAAGTATTTTATTTATGTATTACTAGCTGAAATCCAGCTTTGCCCGGGTATTTATTTTTTGCTGCCTTGAGTTAGTACTTCTCCCATCCCTTTTCTCTCTGTCGATCTCCTTTTTTACCTAGAAACATTCAACATTTATCGGAGAATAAATAAGAAATAAGGCTGCCTCGCATAATGTACAAAATTATAAGTGCAGTATAAAATATTCAAATGTTTGTAGTACTTACGGGACTTAACTACGGGGTCATCAGTCCCTAAGCTTACGAACTACTTATGAACTAGCTAATACTAAGGACGGCACAAATATCCATGCCCGAGGGGGATTCGAAAACCCGACCGTTGTGGCCGTGCAGACCGTGACTGGCGCGCAGCAGACCGCTTGGCCACCGAGGCAGGCTAAGTGTAGTATCCAAGGAAAGAAAGATAGTAGTCAAAATACAAATGATTTATTGAGATTTATTGAGTTATACGTTATACAACTGTATAATTTTTCAGGTATGTATTCATTTGTATAAGTACTGTATGTCTGTAAAACTCGTTGCGAATAAAATCAGTAGTAAAGAAGTAATAGATTAAAAATTGGTGCGGTATAGGGCGATTTTCCGTAATCGTTATGGTTTATGTGCTCTTATCTCACGAACTACGAGTCGTACTGTGATACAATTTAGAAGGTACATTCAACTATATGTCTCTATACTGTCTGTAAAATTTCCTGCGGCTACGGTTTATAGTGTACAAGTTATAAATTGTAACGTTATACTGAATGCCGTAGATTTACTCCATGAACACCGAAAAAGTAGTAAGCGAGAAACGTTTTTCCTCTCATTATTTTGATGTGGTTGCCAGCGAGGAAAAGTTTGGTAAAGGTTTGAAATTATGTTTAAAGATTGTTGCAAGTCGCTAAGTACTGTTAATCTGATATAGTGTATTTAAAGTCTCGTCGCAGATCATTTGAAAACGATATTATAGCAATGTAGTTATACTTCATAACATGTTGTGAGGGTTAGGGGACTTTGTCATTTGTTCAAACTACAGATGTAAAGAAGACCTTTCTCAAATTTTAGAAAAATAGTTAGTAGTAAATCAATGCACAGCACGAATGGTTTGGTATTATTATAACGTTAGCAACGGCAATAAATTGCTATATTCCTATTTTTTACGATTCAGTTTATGTAGTTAGACTACCCCTATTTTTACGATTCCATAATGTGTAATTTTTAGGTACAGCTTTGTTCATTTTAAGTGCATTGCCTGTATTTCTAGTACTTGTTCCTTTGAATTAGTGCAGTCCTACATTTTTTGTACAGTACTTTTCTGGATATCTTAATGTACACATTAAATGTGGCTAAAACAACTGGCAACAGTGGCACCACCTCCGTTTTCATATTAGAAGAAATAAATTTTTAAAAAAAGGTAAAAGAAGGTATTACGAGACCTACACTATCAGATATTCTTACAATTCGACCTCAACACTTTATACTCCATAAAAATCACTGAATTAAACGATAAACGGAATGGAAAGCGTCTGTGAATGTTACATGACATCTTGAATCAAGAGCAAATAAACTTGGTTTTCTCGAATGAAATTTGTTGTTTAGTTTGTTGTTGTTGTGTTGTTGTGGTCTTCAGTCCGGAGACTGGTTTGATGCAGCTCTTACTCTGTCGTGATCAAGCATCTTCATCTTCTTATAGGAACGACAAACCAAATCCAACTGAATCTGCTTAGTATATTCGTCTCCTGGTCTCCCTCTGCGATTTTTCCCCCACACACTTCTCCCCAACGCTAAATTCACAATACATTGATGTTTCAGAATGTGTCCTACCAATCGATCCCTTCTTTTAGTCAAGGTATGCCAAAAATTCCTTTACTCCCCAATTCTGTTCAGTACCTCTTTGTTACTTATGTGATCTACCAACCTAATCTTCACCATTCTTCTCTAGCACCACATTTAAAAAGGCTCTATGCTCTTCCTGTCTAAAGTATTTATCGTCCAAGTTTCCTTCCAAACAGGGTAAAACTCCACACAAATGCCTTCAGAAAATACGCCCTTACACATAAATGAAGTGTATTAAGTAAATTAGTATGTTCAGAAAATTCCTTGAAGTATATTGTCATTTGATAACTGTGATTCCACTGTGCACTACCATCGCTAGATTCTCTACGCAGTCCAGGAAACTGATTGTGAATTCGTCTTTCACTTCTCCGAGTTGAGAGGGTTTGTGATAGTTCTGACTTTCCGATTTTTTAAAGTTCTTTTTCGCATCTTAAATGATTTTATCACGGTTGAAGAGCAATCTTTATCTCGAAAGGCTTTGATATATCAAAATAAATTTCATCAGTAATAGTTTGATGAGGAGAAGTGTTTTGTGTCATGTCTGTGATATTATAGTACATGCATTTGTCGATGCAGCCCCATACTAATGAGGCGAATGGGACAACGGCTGGATGAAATTAAGATAAAAAATCTTTTAATATATAGTGTCCGTAAGTTTGTACGCGTTGCATATACATCTACAGTTTTGTTCCAGTTTTTATGAAATTTTGTACACGTACGCTTCAATCCATCGGAACGGTCGCCGTAACTGTAAGAATCACGTACGATACATAGTTCACGAGATATGACGTCATAATGAGATGCGCGATAAACTGCTGCATTTAGGGACAATGCTGCTGATTTTCTCCTAAACCACTGGACCGATTTCAACCAAATTTGGTACAAACGTTCCTTACCATGAGGTAACAATTGCTGCAGGAAGGGTTAAGAATCACATGCGACACATGATTCAGAACATATGATGTCATAAACAACAGAGCAGAAAACTGCCACATAATGCGGCGAGACTTTATAAATACGCATTATAAGAATTAGAGTACTTATCGACTTGCAGCAAACTTTAAACATAATTTCAAACCTTTGTTAAACTTTTCTCGCTGACAACCATAGTAAAATGATTAAAGGAAAAATGTTTCTTGCTTCCTACTTTTCCGCTATTTACGGAGTAAAACTACGGCAATCGGTATGATATTGCAATTTATAATTTGTTCACTACAAATTGTAGGCGCAGGAAATTTTACATGCAGTATACACACGTACAGTTGACTGTACCTTCTAAATTGTATCACAGTACGACACGTACATTATGAGATATGAGCACATAGTAACGTTCGTGTAAAACCGTCCCATCACTTCTTTACTACTAACAGTATCCCCAAGAGATTTTACAGACATACAGTTCTTATACAATGAATATATACCTGAAAATGTCAGGAATAATTAAATACCCGGGCAACGCCGGGTTTTCAGCTAGTTATCTATAAAGCAGCGTGTCCGCATGTTTGTGCGTTTAAGTGTTTGTGTGTACGTGTTCAATACACATCTACAATTTTGTTCTCATCTTTACGAAATTTTGTACACATAAGCTTCAATCCATGAGAACGGTCGCCGTAACTGTAAGAATCCCGTTCAATATATAGTTCACGAGATATGACGTCATAAACAATGAGATGCGCGAAAAACTGCTGAATTTTGAGAAAATCTGCTCATTTTCTCCTAAACCACTGGACCGATATCAACCAAATTTAGTACACACTTTCCCCACCGTCAGGTAACAATTGCTGCTGGGTTAAGAATCACATACGACACACGGTTAAGAAGATATGACGTCATAAACAATAGGAATCGCAAAAACTGCCACATAATGCGGCGAGACTTTATAAATACGCTACATGAGGATGAGAGAACTTAGCGACTTGTAACAAACTTTAAAGCTAATTTCACACCTTTATTAAACTTTATCTCGCTGACAACCACATCAGAAAATTGAAAGGATAAAAGTTTCCCACTTACTACTTTTCCGCTGTTCAGACTAAAACTATGGCATCCGGTATGACGTTACAATTTACAATTCCTACAACATAAATTGTAGCCGCAGGAAATTTTACAGACCTTCCTATCGATACTCACCAATAAGAATTGGGTAATACATAACTCAGGGTAGTAAAAGGATTATGGCTCGTTGTTTTTGTTTATAGGGTTGAGTTATGTATGCCAGCTTCTATGCCCTAAACAGCTACCCAATCTGTTTAAACAAGATTAATAATTAATATGCAGTTTAGCCAGTCTGTCAATCTGCATATGATGACGCGAAAATATATTTAAACAAACATAAATGAAACCTCCAACAAAATGGAATCTACGATAAAGAAGTGATTCACTCACGAAGTAATTCTTTATAAATGGAGTTTATTACTCTTTTTGGACGTGAAAATGCGGAGGTGATCCTACTTTGAATATCGGTAAAAAAGGGAATATTTCTCCAACAATTGTTCATGAGAGGCACAATAAGTATCACACGCACTCGAGAGTTAAAGTTTCAAATTACAGTCGTAAATTACTGGAGTCCATCGAACATTACAGTTCCAAATTAATACGCGATTAATGACAGTGTTTGTTATAAAACACAGTTTGTCATCACACGAGTACAGGATTACCGAATTATCACAGTTCCACAGCCCTTCTAGCGTGCATAGTTTAACACTTTTCACCAGAGACTAAGTTTTTCAGTCACAGTCCTGAAAATTTCTAATTCTACACATGCCAATCTCTTCAAATCGCAAGTTCGTATCGCTGCTTCAGACCGCCCAGCGTCACAACCTTTCACCACCACGTCCAAGTCACGAGTCCCTTCTCAAGCGTTTGAAAGCATGCTCTCCCTGCTCCCAAAATTGTATCCTTTCGTGCATCCTAACGCCTCATCTTCAAAATACAATTTCCCTTCCAAAGTATTATACATTTTACTGTCACAGAATTAAATGCTTTGACCACCTCCCTACAAATGTTGTTTACATTTAACAAACGAATATGTATTTAACAATACTAAAAACGGTTGAGACTGAAGCTCTTTGTTCGGGGAGCTATTAAGTGTGGCGTCTCACTGTTGAAATATACTGCCGCCGTCAAAATATTGTTGCACAATTAACATTTAATTTATCATGGCTTTTTATGCAAATATATTCAGTTCTTGTCCACAAATACATTTAATTGTTTACATATAAATTATTTGCTGCATATCTACGGTTACGGCAATTTATTCTCTCAATTCTCCCGAATCCATTCATATGATTATATTTGCCCTATGATCATTCCCTGATTTTATATGGATTTTTAGAATAACGTGTGTGGCTATATTGTATTTCAGTTGCAGTCTGAGAGAGCCACCCTGGCTCAGCCAAGAGCGCCGTTTCCGGTTTCCGAGCAGATTAGGAAAATCCTAGCTACCTGGTCCAAACTGTTAGCCGGCCGGCTGGGGAATCCAACAACCTGACAAAACCCGCCTTTCTCATGGAAACAATCAGCTTCCCCGTGACACAGTATACATGCATATAGTTGAATGTATGTTCCTTCTAAATTGCATCATAGTATGACACTTAGTCCATGAGACATGAGATCATAAACAGCAATGTTCGTGGAAAACCTCCCCATCACCCACTGTTCTTTACTACTAATTGTATTTCCAAGACATACAGCCCTTATACAAATAAATATATACCTGATAAACAGAAGGAATAAATAGATAAATACCCGGGCAATGCCGGGTTTTCAGCTAGTACATTAATAACCAACAGCAGCAACTAATGATTTTATATATTTGTTTTCAGATTGAAAAGGTGCTCTGAGCGGTATCACCCTGGTCTGAAGTTCGCTTGGTATTACCCAATCTTGTGTTCGAGCTGTCCTTCAGTTCTCTGACGACGACACGCTCACAAGGTCTTGTAAATTACGAAAATTATTGAAATTCCACCGTCGTTATTAACGTCGAAGTTGTCGCTTTTTATATGTATTAGGTAGAAGAGTGTACATTTCCAGCCATCAGATAGGTGTTCCGTTTATACGATTTCATTTCTCAAATGTCTATTAGGATTTCTGTGAGATCGTCATCATATGTCTCCACTTTGCCTGATTAATTTTGTGACTTGTCTTACTGCAAGGCTCTCTTTCGCACATAAATTGTTTTTCTAATGCAGAATTCCACCAAGGATATTTCATATTTTCCGTGCTCGACTTGCGACGGACAAAGGTGCATTATGCATACAATCATAAGAACTGCTTAGTGTCTAAGCAATATGAGATTCGAGAAAAAATTGTAGTCAAATGTTTTCGAGCTAGTGCCTTAACTTTTTTATGTTGTACGAGGTGCTTCCTTTAATATCCACGGACAGAGACATAAGTACCGCTCTCACTTTGAAGCTCTATTCAAGAAAATTTTAATGAATTTCAGGGCCCCTTGAGGCGTCTGATTTTCGGAACCATTCCTTTTTTTCATCAATAAAAATATGACAGTTTTCGCTCGAGTTAGCTACTGCTAGTAAATTTGCAGTTCCTGTGTGTCTTATCAACGAAGATGGCAGATTGGTAAGCCAGCACATTCGATAATTTGCATCAATTCTTTACTGTACTGGTAATGTAGATAAGTGTGGCTCTGTAACAGAGTGGTAGAGTGCCAGACAATGAATTCAAAGGTTCTGTGTTCGATTCCCACTAAATCCTAGGATTTTTAGCTGTCGCTTTTCACGTCTTTCATCTCTGGCAATGTTGCTCATGTGAAAAACATAGAGTAGTACCGTGGTTCGGAACCCACGTTAAACTGTAGATCCCCCTATAACTGGCTGGGTAAGTCCGTTTGATGGTCGGAGGAAGGCAACGGCATACCACATCCAAACAGGACCATGCCTAGTAAAGCACTGTGGTGTTCAAACCAATCTTCGGATTGTTGACTGCTTTACCTTTTTACTCTAGATAAATAGCTCTTCCAATTATTACAAATGATGCGAATAATTCAATTCCTTATTTTAATTTTTCGTAAGTAAAATGACATGAAGCATTTCGTCTACACTCTAAGCATTTCTAAGCGAGGAAAATTTATAAAGGTACTTTTGTTTCAGACATTATTTAATATCGATTCTGAGTATAAAATGCGTATCACAGATACGAGTTAGCCTTGCAACTTACTGTTTTCAGGTATAGAGCTAACTAACTAGTACTCTAAATTCCAGCAACTGCGGCTCCGAATCAAAACATCGCATAGACTCTGTATTCATCCACTCAGTATAACAAACGTCGTCAGACCCTCTGGTCTTACTTCAGAGTCGTCTTTCCGCTGTCCAGGTAATGCACGACCTGGGTAACTCATTGAGGATGAATCTAGGTAAATTAATAACACTTGGAGTATGTCCATTCATAGGAGGGGTACTACACACTAGTTGGCCAATTATGAGGTGAAGAAGGCTGTGCGCTCCAGTCACGGTCAGCACGGCCACTACGGTTGGGGGTTCGAATCCCCCCTCGGGCACGGATATTTGTGCCGTCCTAGTGCCGTCCTAGTTCGTAAGTAGTTCGTAAGCAGTTTGTAAGTTTAGAGACTGATGACCCCGTAGTTAAGTCCCATAAGCTTAACAAACATTTGAACATTTGAAGAAGGCTGTAAAATTCAAAGTGCAGCTTTATGTATTTCAAATGTTACCATGTAAAGTAGCCAGCTTTGCGAGAGAGGAGTCCATTATTGAGTTATACAACCGAAACCCATAATAATAACTAATAAGCAATGAAGTTCGTTACAGTTAAGCAGAAGGCTAGCGCAGGCAGACCAAATTAGGCAATTTATCTCCTGTTCGGCTATTAATGACAGAAATTTGATACTTTATTATGGTGACAATCGCCAGTTGAACCATGTTTTGATGATCATTGTGATCTTTACGGCGCCATAGGAAAGTGTATTTGTAGGGTTCTGATTTTTATTTAATGTTATTTGTAATGATTTTTCACGGCTCTACTGCCCTTGAGAAATAGAAATATGGCAACCTAAACTCCATAATATGTAACTGATGAGTAAAGGTCAAACTACACTTCATGAACAATATTGACAATCTGTATTTACATTCCAAACTAGTGATCCACTTCGGTGTCACACGGTTGCACTTTATTAATGAATAAGAGGTACAGTTAGCGAAAAAATTTAAAGTATGATATTTCATTTCGTATCTATATCGCCAGTAGTTACGTATCATTAAGTCATTACATGTAAAAGAGATTCATCCAAACTAATCGTTACTAAAATTTGAAACAAACACTTTGAGTACAATCATAAATTTATTGAAACGAAATAAATCGGATTTCAGATCAGTGAGCTGTCTACGTTGCAAAAGAGACTGAATTATTTTTCATGGAATGAAATCAGAGTTCATTATTTTGGCAGTAGTTACGTGGTGCTTTTTATGGATTCATCACAACGTTGGGAGATTAATGTAAGTTTTTGGTATTTATTTACTTTTGTCTTCAGTTAGGCCATCTACACTTGACCCCAGTCATTATCCAGCCCTCCTCCCCTCCTCCTGATATAACCGATGCTACATTCAATCCACTTTAATATTTCTTACATTATCCATTAATTCATAATTCTTTCAGTCCATTTTCTTCTTCACCCTCGTGTGAATCTAGTACCACTTAAGACTTATTAATTTTTTTTTTTTTTGGTTCAAGTGCGCGTTCGTGAACTTTACACAGTCTCTAAATCTACATAAAATTCTAAAAGTCACAAAAAATGCATGGCAGAGTGTTCATCGAACCGTTTTTATGATACTTCACTACAGTTCCATGGTCTAACAGCTTGCGGGAAAAAGAAACATCCTTTTTTTTCGTTTTGGATCTGATCTTTCTTATTATGATGACCATGCCTCTCTATGTAGGAGGCTGCTAACAAGATACGTTCGCATTCGTAAGAGTAAGTTGGTGAAAGAAATTTCGGAAATAGATCTCGTCGCAACGAATAGCGCCTTTCTTTTAATGATTACCACCCCAACTCGTGCATCGTTACTCTCTCTCGTATATCGTGATAATACAAAACTATCTGCCCTTTTCTAAACTTTCTCTAAATCGTCTGTCAGTCCCACCTGGTGTGAATCTCACAATGCGCAGCAGTATTCCGAGATAGGACGCACAAGTGTACTGTAGTGTATTTCTAGAACTGTTACATCTTCTACGTGTTCTGCCAATGAAATATAGTCTTATTCATAATTAACACGCTGTAAAACAATCTACGTTCTACTAAATTCATAATGCAAATTACCCAAGGAATTTCGTAATTTTAACATTAATTATATTTCACTTAGGCATATGTTTTTGTATTACTGAATCTCTTGTTATTTTATGGTGCAAGTACTTTCTCCTGTGGCCCTCAGAGTGGGACTTCACGACTTTCCTGGGGGTCGCGACTCACAGACTGAAAAACACTGGTGTAAATGAACTTTAGTTCATTTCTTTTAGTGGTCATACGGATGACTTCACACTTCTCATTATTGAGCTTCAACTGCCATTTTTTGCACCATGCTGGTATCTTATCTAAATCATTTTGTAGTTGCTTTTGATCGTCTGATTACTTTAATAACCGCTAAATGACAGCATCATCCGCGAAGAGCCTAAGAGAGCTACTCAGATTGTCTCCTAAATCATTTATAGTAAGGATCCTACAACACTTCCCTGGGAACGCCATATAGTTCTGTTCTGATCGATGACGTACCATCAATTACAACGTGATATGTCCTCTCTGACAGGAAATCACGAAATAATTGTGGCAATTTGATTAGAAGATGATTGCGAAGAACAGTGTCAAAAGCTAGATACACGGTATCTATTTCACATCTCTTGTCGATAACACTCATCACATCATGTGAGTTAAGAGCTAGCTGTGTTTCACAAGAATGATACATTCTGAATCCGTGTTGACTATGGGTTAGCAGGTCGTTCTCTTCGAGGTAGTTTATAATATTCGAGGAAATTATATGTTCTAAAATCCTGCTGCAGTCCGACGTCAATGTTATAGGCCTGTAATTTTGGGGATAACTTCTTTGCCTCTCTTGGAGTGATCTGTGCAACTTTCCAGTCTTAGGGTACGGAACCTGAAAGGAAGCTAATTGGTTATGGTTGAATCTTACTGAGGAATACTACAGAGGAGTGATTATCGTGGTTTTGGATCTGTGAGTTGACACATTAATCTGTTTGGGAAGGCTGAACTTGTGCTAAGTGAGACATTCGGACTTTGTATATTCTCGGGAAATGTCTTTCGAAGCTTCAAAGCACATAATATGTGAAGATTTGGGATCAACTGAAAGTGTTCGCTGTTTATAATGTATTCGTTGAAATGGGGCAATAGTATTCGGACTTGTGTCTGTGTAGAGAAACTGGGCGAATGAACTAAACAATCCGTGAGTGTGTCAGTTATTTGTAGAATGTACCTTGCATTGGTTGGTTTATTGACTTGTGTCCAGTTGGCCCCTGGACTTTTAAACGAGACCAAAAACGTACCTTGATATCCAACTCTATCACTTTGCCTGTGTTGTAGTTTATACTGGACGAATAGTTTGTTTCATTACACGCAGTGTGCTGGGGGAATCGAACTACAAATCCCGTATATATATGATCATTAATGTTTGTGTAGCAGCAAAACGGAAAGGTTCAGGCAAGCTAATACACATGAAAAAAGTACAACTTACAGATAATTCATAAAATGTAGTCTGCCGCAATGGCCGAGCGGTCAGCGGCGCGCCAGTCACAGTCTGCATGCTCTACGGTCGGGGGTTCGAATCCCCGCTGGGGCATGGATGTTTGTGTCGTCTTTAGTATAAGGTAGTTGATCAGTAATTGGTAAGTTTAGGGACTGATAACCCCGCAGTCAAGTCCCTTAAACTTATTAAACATTTCAACATGTCTGAACATGAAATGTACTTTCGGAATCATAAACTCTGGTATAATGTTTTGTTTAACTTTGTGTAGTACCGTAGGTGTAAAGCCTTACCGCTCTGGTCGGCGACATAAAATGTCTTTGATATTCACGCGCCGAAGGCCGACTGGGAAAGAAATGGACATGTACATTGTTCACGTGGTGAAAGCCTGCTACGATATTCATCAAGGTTTTCCGATTTAATGAAATGTAAAATCAATAATGAACGTTCTGTCGACAGCGGAAGTAGTGTGAATACAGACTGTTGCCAATCTGGATGAGATCAACAGGAAAGCCGATGTTAAGCTTTTAACGACACCGCGCGGTAACCGCCGAGCGCTTTAAGGCGCCTTGCATATTGCACGGTATTTTCCCCCATGCACCGTGTGAAATCTTACATAGATGTGTACGTTAATCTATTCAGAAGTTTAAGTCTACAAAATTTCGTTAAGATCTGAATAAAACTGCAGATATTGTCGAAGTTCATAGGTAAAGTACGCTCTTCCATGTACCATACAAAATTTTATGTAGACTGTGTCTTTCCTCTTGTTTTGAAGGTTGAATCTGCAATAGTTAATCGCAATCAGATTAACGGTACGGCAGCGCATAAAATACGAACAAACATGATGCATCAGTTATCCATGCGTCTCACTGTTTATGACGTCATATACCGAGCGAGGTGGCGCAGTGGTAACACACTGGACTCGTATTCGGAAGGATGGTGGTTCAAATCCACCTCCGGCCATCCAGATTTAGGTTTTCCGTGATTTCCCTAAATCACTCCAGGCAAATGCCGGGATGGTTCCTTTCAAAGGGCACGGCCGATTTCCCTCCCCAATCCTCCCCCAAAAATCCGAGCGTAAGCTCCGTCTCTAATGACCAAGCTGTCGACGGGACGTTAAGCCCTAAGATTCCTTCCTTCCTATGACGTCATATCTTATAATAATTAGTACAAACAAATCATTTTGCAGTTACATTTATTTGCATAAAACGATAATATTTGCAATATATGTATCGAATGGGTTAAGTAACAAATAATTAATAAATTCAAACGTCATTCTTAAAGCGACAGTTTTTCACGCATCTCATTATTCATGACGTCATGTGTCCTGACCTGTTTGTCATACAGTGACATAATTATGCCTATAACCCTCACGAAAGTTTTCTTGCAATCGGATGTATGGTATGACCGTGTATAAAATACGAACAAATAAACAAACATTAATTTCAAAGTTAATGGCAGGATGGGTCGTGAGACGGACCTTTGACAACAACGGGACACGGAGTAATGCTGCCGTTGTGATAATGTATCGTTAATAATGTACAATCATCCGTCGACGTTACTCCGACGTAGAGTGGTGCTGGAAATGTGGAAAGTGAAGTGTTATCGCACGAAATAAATGCTGTGTGAATGTTCCGCGATGTGGTAGTGGTACTAGTTTTGTCATTATACTGCCAGTGAACTGCAGTGATTGGATGTGAATGGGATGCAAGAGTCATATAGAGCGTTTGAACAGTGCAGCTTTGTGAAGTGCTCACGAATTTGAATAATAACAATAATGCAGCGAGACGACACGTAAACCGACTGCAGGCGTGGCGCAGGGGATAGCGTCACCGACTGCGGTGCTGAAGGTCGCAGGTTCAGTCCCATCCACCGGAAAAATTTATTTCTTTGTAATTAACAATTCCAGAATGTTCTCCATCTTTCTTGTGTTCACTTGTAAAATCTACTTGTTTCTTATATTAACTGTTCTAATTTCTGGTACATTGTGTATATATAGCAGAGCACTCTGCCCAAGAGGAGTTAGTGCTGCGTGTATGTCAAGTTCGTAATAACCTGTTTTCAATATAAGTGCTGTGTTCAGTTGCCTTCGAAGTCAAGCCTGCTTCCATTTCGACGCGACAATAACTTCTACGTGAGTAGGATAGAACCTTTTTATTCTCCTCAGGAGTTAATTGTACATGTCAGAAATGCGTTATCAATGGTACGAAGGAAGAACGTGAACTGGACAGAGACAGGTGAGTGAACAGTTGATGTAGGGAAGACGGCACCGCGTATCCCCCCTTTTCATACCAACAGACGTTCGCTTACCAGCCGCATTCAGTTAATATCTGCAAATAAAGAACGTTTTAACATTCTGACCATGGAACGCTTTTGCGACCGGAAGTCGTAGTTGGTGATGAATCTTCCGGGTCGTATAGCCGTGATCCATGAAACATTTCTGCTCATGACGCCTCAGTCCGAGAGACTCAGCGTGGACACCAGACAGCGGCAGTTTTGAAGACGTCCAGCATAGCTGTGGACACAACGTCAGGAGCAGAAATGTTTCATGGACCACGGCCATTCGAGCCGGAATATTCATTAGTAATTTTAACACACTGTTAAAATGCGAGATCCTGAAAAGAAAAAAAAATAGTGAAACTTCCTGGTAGATTAAACGTCTAATTGACATTCGACAAAACTACTACGGTCCATCTAATACGTTCAATATGATAAAATTTAGTAAATCAGTCGTTTTTAGGGGTACTTATCTTTTCTAAAGTCTTCATGTTCTTCTGGAATTCTTCCTGTTTAGTGTTCACTGTGAAACTTAATTTGAAATTTTGTTATATCTTACAATTCCACATTACAACTGAATCTTACAACTCAAAACTTCAACTTAAAACTGTCTTCTTCCAATAACAACTGTCAACTCATAACGGACTACTAACTCATAACAGACCACCACTTTTTGCACTGCCTGCGCATCAACTTACATACACTGTAACAATGTGTGAACATATGATTTGCAATATTAATTAAAGTTAATTGTTTAATACAGTAAAGAATTACAATAAAATTCTGATCCCTTATATTATTAAATTTTTAGATTTTAACATAGAACTTCATGTTAGATAGAAATAGTATTACTATACACTTTCTTCTATAAAAAATATTACGCTTATCGTAAAGAAATAATTAATTTAATTTACAAGGTTTTAATACAATATAAGGAGAGTATTTACATGAAATACGAATCTAGATCATTCATATTTTAACAGGTAAACGTTTCTTAAGATCTTTGTCCCTCGCATGAGGACTCTCAAAATACATGAATTGATTTAAACACACTTGTTGCTTGTGTTATATATAACTCGTGGTGATTAGCTTTATATATAGATTTTGAGGTACGTTTAAAGAAAAATTCTGTGACATGCATGCCAGTATGCATAAGGAGGCATATAATGCACCTGTTTAATCAGTCTGTCTAGTACCCTATATATATTCTGATGTGATTATTATTGGTGTTGATTTTGGAAAAAGTACCGACATAAATGAGACTGGTAAAATATCGAGTTTATTTTGAAGATGCAATAAAAAAGTAAAATAAGAACATTATATTCCGATTTGATACGTAAAACTCTCCACAGGAGAAGAAAGAAGACTGTGGAAACGACGAGGGTTCCAGATTTGACAAGAAAACAAGGTAATTTATTAAAAACTACGGGGAACCCTCGCACCAGTCTGGAGTCCCTGAGTGATTTAATACGATTTTTTTCTTTGTGGTAAAGACTTCGAGCTTCACGTGGTCAAGGGATCCAATATCTGGAATGGGAGATAAAATAGTATAACGGTGGTTCGATGAACCCTCTGCCACGCACTTAAATGTGATTTGCGGAGTATCCCATGTAGATGTAAATGTAGGTCTTCCGCCTACAGTTAGTGTTTAATCCATTTTATGACTTCTTTCTTTCAGCAATAATTTAGGAAATACGTGTGTGTAATGATAAGTGCGAGTGACTTCTATTTTTTTTAACAAACTTTTCGTTGGGCTTTGCAGTCAATCGGTTTATGTCTATATATGTTGGTATATGCAATGCCCCAACACTCATCCTAAATTTACCTTCAACTAGGAAATACGTGTGACAATTTGCAAAAATATATGAAGGGAAAGGGTTGCTCCGGGCAGGCAACTTGGTAAGATCTTTGATGCCCAACAAAATGCTTCAAATGTTCTAGTTGTAAACTCAGCATGCAGAACGTTCTAAGTACCAGGGCGGACCTTATGTAAACTTCTATGATAGCCTTGCAGAAACAGCAATGAATAAAGCAAGAGCGTTCGTCCTGTGGGTACTGTAAATGTTAGAACAACAAATGCCATGATCGAGTGCAAACATAAACTAAAAATTTATTCTGATTAATGTCTGGCTGACATCATAACTTTCCCACCTATTGGAAATTTCAGTTTATAATGCAGTAGTAACAGTAGTATTGGCACTGTTCAGTCCGTAAAACTGTACTAACCTCGGTAAGAAATTCTGCCAGAAATATATGGCACAGCCGGAAACAAGAGTAATATCCATTTCTTGTGCTTCAGGAAAACTCAGTTACGAGCCCCCACCTCCTTTCAAATAATAATAATGTTAATTTTAGGTTCCTGTTCTTCATTGGAAATTTTGAGTGATTCCCGGTCATTGACCCAATTTTGTTCTTTATATTGCATAGCCAGTATGGTACGGCTGTGTCCCATACAGATATTTGTACTTAATAACTTCCATTGCAGGGCTGTATCCCAAATGAATGTTTGTTCTTAATAATTTCCATTGCAGGGCTGTGTCTCAAATGAATATTTGTAATTATATCCAGAGTACCTGCTCTAATTTCATCCCACATATGATTACCAGTATCATACCCAGTACCTTACTGAATGAGCATATTATGCCACTAAGTATTATGTGTAATACCTGAAGGAGTCTGTTGCATATCATACGTAGTACCACTGATAATAGTCGTCTCTGTACATATTCAGATAAATAGTTTTCGTTGCGCATTTGAATAAATAACTCGGCTATTACCTTGTCCAAGAGCTGGGAGTTACTATAGTGAATCAGTGTGGCTACTGTACTGCCGTTATTACGATATGCAAGGTAGGACTAAATAACGGAGCCAATGACATTCCACAAGTGGAAAAGAGATAGTAGCACTGGGCTCGCAAATCTGATCTCACCTACCGAATAAGTGTTCCCTCAATACACGTACACAACGGTAAGCTCTCAACTGGTAGATTCGATCAAGACGCGAGTGTTACCGAAATGCTTCTCAAACTCAAATGAGAGTTCAAAATGTTCAAACGTTTGTAGAGCTTATGGGACTTTACTACGGAGTCAACAGTCCCTAAACTTACAACCTACTTATGAACTAACTACAACTAAGGACGGCACAAATATCCATGCCCGAGGAGGGATTCGAACCCCCGACCGTAGTGGCCGTGCAGACCATGACTGAAGCGCCTCAGTCCCCTCGGCCACCGCGGCCGGCTCAAATGAGAGTGGCTCAATGGAAGGCGACATTCTTTTAGAGAAATAGTGTTGAAGAAATTTAGCGGTCCGGAATTTGAGGCGAACTACAGAACGATTCTACTACCGCCAACCTACATTTCGCGTAAATATCACAAGGATAAGATTAGAGAGATTAGAGCTTATTCGGATGTATTGTAGTGGAACAGGAAAACAAGTGACTAGAATTGGTATTGTAACCGGATTCTCACTACAAAAGACGTATTTTGACTTTTATATGAGGTTTTTCCCTCAGTTTCTTCAATTTATCGTGTTGTCGTGTGTATATTAGAATCAAATTCGCATTAACTTTCTGGTTCCATACTTTTCCACTGTGTGAATCTCTATAATCGTCTCTGATTACCGTAGTTGCTCAGTGTAGAGTTTATATCGCGCCTTTTTATTCATTTCCCTGGGAACTGTAGTCACGGATAGGGACTGTTACTCCTGTGTGCCGATGCAAACGGAGTTGATGAACTTCGCTCCCAGCGTCAGGCTGTGTTGACCTTGGTAGTACAGCTCGGGGCTGTGGTCGAAGGACACTCTGGTTGGCGGTTGGTTGTTAGAACCTAACAGACGTTTGGCACATTCGGTGTGTCAGCCTGCAGCAGTGACGAGCCCTGTTAGTGCTCGCAATGAGGCAGGGAGCCCACATGTGGTTGTGTGGGAGGTCACCCCAATGTGTGACAAGCATCAGAAGAATTTCTGAGGGCTGATCGTGAGGCCTCTCCAGTTCATATTACCAACAGATTTAAGGAACGATCTGTGCAATACTTTGTTCCTGAGCCTGATGGTGTCGCATATCCTGAGGTCACCTCCCAGCCCGCACGTTCCGGGCTATCACAGAGGGCGGGTTAACTTGCAGTTGAGAGCCCCATTGTTAGGGATATGGATGCTAGGGAGGGGAAGAATAATGTGCACTCCATGTGAATAACGGGTGGAGTCATTCAATATGCGGAACGTGTCCTTCTGGATGCCATGAAAAATGAGGAGTGCAACCAACTACAGATCGTGGCTCATGTGCATACCAATGATATGTGTTGCATTGTATCAGAAGAAATTCTGTCTGACTTTTAGCGGCTATCAGAAGTTGTCAAGACTGTCAGTCTTGCTTGAAAGATGAAAGCAGAGATTAACATTTGCAGTATACTTGACAGAATTGACTGTGGATCTCTGGTACAGAGCCGAGTGGAAGGTCTGAATCAGAGTCTCAGACGGTTCTGCAACCTTATAGGCTGCAGATTTCGTTACTTGCATCTTCAGGTGATGGGGTCCGGGTTCCGCTGAATAGATCAGGCGTCCACTACACACAGGAAGCGCATACACGAGTGGCGGGAGATGTGTAGCATGGACTGAGCAATTTTTAGGTTAGAGGGAGAAGCCTTAAAAGATGCAAAAGAAGTACTAAAGAAACTGTATACACTACGCTTGTCCGACATTATTGCTAGTGTTGATGACCAGTGTGGAATCTTATCAGGTGGGACTGACGGAGGACATCGAAAAAGTCCAAAGAAGGGCAGCTGGTTTTGTATTGTCACGATACAGGGGAGACAACATCATGGAAATGATACAGGATCTGGGATGGGAATCATTATAACAACGACGTTTATCGCTGCAGCGTAGGCTACTTACAAAACTCCAATCGCCAATATTCTCCTCCGAATGGGAAAATATATCATTGACTACCACTTACATAGGTAGAAATGATCATCAGAATAAAATACGAGAAATCAGAGTTCGGAGATATTCAGGTGTTCTTTCTTCCCGGGCGGTATTCGAGATTGGGATAGGAGATAAATAGTATAAAGGTGGTTCGATGAACCCTCTGCAGAGTATCTGATGTAGATGTAGTACCCTCCGCCACGCACCTTTGGGTGGATCGCGAAGTATGTATGTAGATGAAGAGGTATTCGCGTAAAATGATTTACATGTCTGCTAGGCCTGCTTACATGAGCTCTCGTATAGTATTCGACTCGTAGCTCTCTCTTGTGGAACAGCATTTATCACAATTGCGCACTACATCTATGCGACATGTGAACAAAACTGGCGATCCCTCGAGAGCATACTTGCCTGGCGGAACGCGCTGCCACCTGTGCTGTTGCGCGGGTTGCCTACCGGTAAGGGGCCTGCAGTCCCGCGCAGCGGGCGGTGGCGTCTCATTCAGCCTCCCCACAGCGCGCGCCGCCGCGTGTGTTTTTAACGCTCCGCCTGTTCGGTCGTCAGTTCCCGCTTCACAGGTCCGCTTATAAATATTTTTATTTCCTCTGAGAGCCAAATGGGCCACTCTCTTTTGCACCGCTTTGCGCCCGCCCGCATTTTTTCCTCCCCCTCGCTCTGTCTCTTTCTCTCCCGCTCCCCCTCTCTATTCCCGCTGACGCCTATTTTTTTGCTCCTGTTTCTGTTTTCGCTCAACCGCTGAATGTATTTGCAGGTTGCGCCGGACTTGGCGCGTCCCCCGCCGCTCCGCCCGCGGCCGTATGCCAGCTAGATTAGCAGCTTAAGCGAACTCCACAAACAACGCTGCGGCTGCCTGGCGAATCCGCACGGAACACCGCCACAATAAAATCACTGGCTCACTCGCCTTTCTTTTTTTTTTATTTTTTTATTTCTACTTTTCCGTTCTATTTTCCGTGAAAAAATATACCAACTCTTCGTTTGGTGATTTTACTCGCTTCTTGATCAAAAGAACTTACAATTCAATTCTCCAAGATTGGAATTAGTACTAACTGTTGCGTTTCACTGCGTACCGATCAAACAAGGTTGTACCTTATTGTATGTTCCCGTATATACGAACCATTAGTGTACAATGTGACAGCGCCAGCTGCCTCACCAGCTACTCGTTTGTGTACCTTCCTTTTGTTATGTCTGCAATTATTCGTTGCCTTTTAATATGAGACTTTACAAACTCTATGGCTAGTTTATATACGACAGTGATTCACCAAATATAGAGCTACTATAGGTCATAACCTTTACTATACTTTCACCTTTGACCTGTCTCACCCAACTGATTAGACTGTTTTAAATACAGACAAGTATTAATTCATGACACAAAATTCCGATGAATATTTGAAAGACCACATAGAGGGTGGTTAAAAAAAGTTCTTTGTGACTGAGGGCTGCCCCTTATAAATTTAATTGTATTGTAACAGTCGCCGATTCACAGCCATGCACAAAACTGTTCGATTAAAAAAAGGTTTGCGAAAAGAGATGATACTTCAAGAATATACCAGGAGAGTGGAGCTGTGGTAACAAATTGGACTCGGATTTGGGATGTTGGCGGTTCGAATCCGCCTCCACCCATTATAAATGTATATTTTCGTGGTTTCCCTAAATCATTTCAGGCAAATTCCGGGATGGCTCCTTTGTAAATGGCATGGCCGACTTTCTTCCCCATCCCTAACAATATATATATACGATGGCTAGTTTAAATACGACAGTGATTCACCAAATATAGAGCTACTAGAGGTCATAACCTTTACTTGCCTTTCACCTTTGAACTGTCTCACACAGCTGATTAGGCTGTTTTAAATACAGACAGGTATTAATTCACGACACACAATTCCGATGAAAATCTGAAAACACCACATACAGGGTGATTAAAAAAAGGTTTGTAAAAAGAGATAATACTTCGACAATATACTAAGAGAGTGGCGCTGTGGTAACAAATTGGACTCGGATTCGGTAAGTTGGTGGTTAGAATCCGCCTCCACCCATCATAATGTAGATTTTTCGTGATTTCCCTAAATCATTTCAGGCAAATTGCGGGATGGCTCCTTTGTAAATGGCATGGCCGACTTTCTTCCCCATCCTTAACAAAAAACAATCCGAACGCGTGCTCCGTCTCTAATGACCACGATTTCGACGGCACGTTATACCCTAGCCTTCCCTCGGTCTTCCTTCCTTAGAGCTTGCAACAAGGATCACTAATGTTCAAACGTTGAAATGTTAATAAAGCGGTGGTACTTAGCTAATGTGGTTATCAATCCCTAGGCTTAAAAACTACTTAAAATGATTTATGCTGAGGTCAACACACACACCCATGCTCGAAAGAGAACTCGAACCTCCGATGGCGAGCAACAACGCGCTCTGCAGCAATGCGTTTTAGAGTACTCGGCCACTCCACCGCGGCGATCACTAATGACATGAGAATCGTCGGTCGCTCTGGTGAACCAGAGCTAAAAAATGTCGTTGCAATCATTTAATCGCAAGCTACAAACGCTTTACAGTTTAGTCCGAATGCATCGAAGTACGCCTATAATTATAGGCGATTATGATCGAAGCTGCAATGAACGGTGCACTCTCTGACACGCACACTAGGTAAATATCTAAGATTTCTTCATATTGTTGTTGTTTAGGATTTTTGAAGGGCATGGAAGGGATGCAGTGGTTGGGAAGGGAGTAAGACAGGGTTGTCGCCTTTCTCCAATGTTATTAAATTTGTGCATTGAGCAAGCTATAAAGGAAAGCAAGTTGAAATTTGGAGAAGGAATTAAAGTTCGGGGTGAAGAATTAAAACATTGCGTTTTGCCGATGACATAGTAATCCTGTCAGAGGCAGCAAAGGACCTGGAAGAGCATTTGAAGGGAATGGACAGTGTGCTGAAAGATGCATATAAGATGAACATTAACCAGAGCAAAACTAGGGTAATGGAGTGCAGTCTAAGAAAATCAAGTGATGCTGAAGGAATTAGATTAGGTAACGAAGCAAAAAAGGAGGTAGATGAGTTTTGTTACTTGGGTAGTAAAATAACAAATGATGGTCGCAGTGGAGAAGATATAAAATGCAGAATGGCAATGGGTAGAAAAGCGTTCTTGAAAATGAGAAATTTGTTAACATCGGATATTGATTGAAGCCTAAGGACGTTCTTTCTGAAGGCATTTGTATGGAGTGTTGCCTTTAATGGGAGTGAAACATGGACGATAAACAGTGCGGACAGGAAGAAGATAGAGGCCTTTGAAATGTGGTACTACAACAGAATGCTGAAGATTAGGTGAGTGGATCGCGTAACTAATGAAGAAGTACTGAACAGAATTGGGGAGGTAAGGAATTTCTGGCATGCCTTGACTAAAAGAAGGGATCGATTGGTAGGACACATTCTTAGACTTCAAGGAATTTTGAATTTCGCGTTGGAGGGAAGTGTGTGGGGTAAAAACTGCAGAGGTAGGCCAAGAGTTGGGTACAGTAAGCAGATTCAGACAGATTTAGGTTGCCGTTCTTATGTGGAGTTGAAGAGGCTTGCTCAGGATAGGGTATTGTGGAGAACTGCACCAAACCAGTCTTCGGACTGGAGACCATAACAACTAAGCAACAGGGTCTTCGTTTCCCTGTTCCAAGCTATTACTGGAAATGTAAAATTAAACGTTCAGCACACAGAGGGGGAAATAAAGTGTACAAAGCTTTAATAAACGCTACACTGAAAATACATAAGAGGGAAAACACAGGACGAATAGACCAAGAGATTAAGTCAACTATAGTAGTATACTGTGACAGGATAGTTAGAAAAATAATGATGAGCCAGAGGTAAAATATTCTCCAGCCAGAAGCACGACAGGCGACACAAAAGTGTAGTTACATATTAAAATGGCTGGAGATCACGCTGCTACTCACCACTAAATGGAGTGATAAAAACCACCGGGGCGGATTAAACGTAAAATATGGAGGAGGTGCACAATGTCTCTTCGTTTTTGTCGTTTTGAGGACGACTCATAATCCTCGACTTTGCATACGACGACTAACTGGCGGCGTATGACACGATACGGCGTACAATATTACTACAGTAACTTTCCGATAACGCAACTCTCCGTACAGGATTGAAAATCCATACCAGATCTCCTGGGCTGTACACAACAGGTCGGTGCTTGTCGTTTTACCGCTGGTGGTCATTCTCCTGGGCGCCTAGTGTCCGTATGTGAGCCAGGGGACTTGCTTTTTCGATCCTGGTGAAGAGCTGTTTCACATAGTCATCCTGACTGTCGTCCGGTTGGAACGGGAACAGACTACTCATTGTTGTCTCAGCTTCGCGGCCATGGAGCAGGAAGAACGGCATGAAGCCTGTGGTGTATTATAACCAAATGTCACGACTGGCAGTATTCTATCCCAATCTTTCTGCTCAACATCGACATATTGAGAGCGTATCTGCTACAGTTTTGTAAAAACGTTCTGCGAGACCATTTGTCTCAGGACTGTATTGTCATCTAACTTAGTGAGGGCTGAAATTTCATCGATGCTGTTGCGTTCTACTAATGGATTCCTTGAAAGGCAGTCGGCGTCCTTGTGTTTGCGCCCGTCTTTGGAAACGACAGTGACATCATACTCTTGGAGTCTTAGTGCCGATCTTTGCTAGTCTACCTTATGGATCCTTCAAATTGTTCAGCCAATCTACCACGGTGGTGAATGGTTTTCCGAATAAATATGACCGGAACTTTTTGACAGCCCAGATAACTGCGAGACACTACTCGGCTGTAGAGTAGTTTATCGCGGACTTTGAGAGAACTCTTGGTGCGTAGGCTATCAACTTTGCAACACCTTCCTGAATTTGTACAATCACTGAACCAATACCAAAACTGCTAGCGTCTGTGTGAAATTCGGTATCCGCATTCTCGTCGTGTAAGTCTAGAACTAGTGCGAAAGTTACAGCCTCCTTAAGTGTCCGAAAAGCTGTTTCTTGTGTCTAATCTCAGTAAAACTTGGTTTCTCCCTGCAGAAGTTCTTGCAATGGACGAGCCTTTTTACAAAAACCTTCTATGAAACGACGACGGTAGTACGAGCACAGGCCGAGAAACCTTCTCACTTCATGGATGTGCTCAGGAATTGGAAATGCTGTGACTGCCCTTACTTTATCTGGATTAGGACACACACCATCTCCATTCATTAGGTGCCCAAGGATTTTTATTTCTTTGGTCACGAAGAGCCACTTCTTTGGGTTGAGGCGGAGTCCTGCTGTCTGGACACATTTTAACAAAGTTGACAGGCGGCTTAGATCTACATCTACATAGATACTCTGCATATCACATTTATGTGACTGGAAGAGGGTTCATTAACTTCTTTCATAACCTTTCTGTACCGTCCCATTCTCTAATAGCGCGTGGGATGAAAGAGCACCTAAATCGTTCCGTTTTCGATCACATTTCTCTTATTTTTTCAGATGGTCATGTGTCATGTGGATGCTAGCAAAATATTTTCCCAATCATAAGTAAAAGTAGGTGATTGAAATATCGCAAATAGATCTCGCCGCAAAGAAAAAGTCTTTCTTTTAATGGTTTCCACCTCAAATCGTGCAGCATTTCCGCGACGCTTTTTCCCCTGTAACGTGATAAAACAAAACGAGCTGTCCTTCTCGGGACATTCTCAATGCCTTAAGTCAGTCCCACCTGATGAGGGTCCCTCACTTGGCAACAGCATTCCAGGAGAGAACACATAAGTGTGATGTAGGCAGTCTCTCTGGTGGAGCTGTTGCATCTTCCAAGCGTTCTGCCAATGAAACGTCAGACTAATTACACACACCAATATCACTAATTCTATTTTAAGAAGACGAACAGTTTCATCCATTTACATTGTTGTTATGGAATCTGTCTTTACTTAATATTTTCAGCACACTAGAAAACACAATAAAAATAATCTCATATCACCAACACTATACTTGGCATGTCACAATGAAATTAAGATTTTGCAACCGCTTGTCACTATATAAAGAGTGGCAAATTGTTGAACACACTTTATTCTCATTATGACGTTGAAAGACGGCTGTCTGCCTTATTACTTTCATTATGCATAAATTTTACACAACTGTTATTGTAATCAGGGTGAACCTGATACTTTAACCACCCCAGTACGCATTAATAAGGATTTTATATATTTATTGCGTATTTCTATGCTTTATTTGCCTTTACTTTTATTCATTTCGTGATAAATGTTTCCTAGATTTAGTGTTTAATGTCATATAATGTGTTGATGTACCCCAAAGTCTTTTGTGTGAGATAAATTTTGTGATTTTGAATGAACATTTCTGCATTTAAGTGATCGATAATGCTGGCGCTTCGATTTTTATGCTCCTCTGCGATTATGCTCCAGCGAGTCTACTAGGATCGTTATGTAGTGGGTGTCAGCATTGCTTCGCCATGATATTTGACTAGTTCAGACGTAAGCGTATGGCGGCCAATTTCATTCTAGCCCCAGCCGCCGCCAAGGTAACACTTACGTGGACCTACTTCTATGATGTTTGCAAGGGTTCGACCTTGAATTGCGTGTGTGGAATTACGAATAATCGCAATGTGTCGAATTGATCATCAATTTTAACGGTATTATTATTGGTAAGAAATGAGTAAAGATCATTCTGTTTTTTGGTTGGTGTCTGTTCCAGTTAGTTCCGAGTAATGGAGAGTGGAAATTCGACAGTTTTCTTTAATAAGAATCCGTCTATGCCATTCTACCGTGTTCTAGATGATGCGGAAATGATGATTTGATTAATTTTGAATTTGTGATGGGATTTTCTTTACTACATCTACATCCAAATGGGTTACTCTGCAAATCAAATTTAAGTGCCTGGCAGAGGGTTCATCGAACCACCTTTACACAATTTATCTCCCATTCTATTCTCCGTTCGAGCTGTGATTTCTTGTATTTTATTCTGATGATTACTTCTACCTATGTAAGTGGTAGTCAACAATATATTTCTGCATTCGGAAGAGAATGTTGGCGATTGTAGTTTCGTAAGCAGATTACGCCGCAGCGGTAAGTGCCGTTGTTGTACTGATTCCCATCCCAGATCCTGTATCATTTCCGTAACGCTGTCTTCCCTGTATCGTAACAATACAGAACGAGTTGCCCTTCTTTGGACTCTTTCGATGTCCTCCGTCAAACCCAGCTGATAAGGATCCCACACTGCCAGCATTACTCAAAAAAAAAAAAAAAAAAAAAAAAAAAAAAAAAAAAAAAGGTGGGGGTGGGCAGACAAGCGTAGAGTATGCAGTTTTTTTCACCTTTTCCACGACATTATCTACGTGTTCTTCTTTTCAGTTTAAGTTTGAAGTAATAGTAATTCCCATGTATTTTGTGGAGTTTGCGCCTTCACATTTGATTGAATTATCTTGTAAACAAAGTTTAACGGATTTCTTTTGGTACTCGTGTGGACGACTTCACACTTCTCATTATTTAGAGTCAACTGCCAATTTTTACACTATAGTGATGTCTTATTCAGATCGCTCTGCAGTTCGTTTTGATTTTCAGACGGTAAATGACGGCGTCATATACCAACAACCTAAGAAAGCTACTTAGATTTTCATAGGACCAAAAACACTACCCTATGGAACGTCCGATATTACTTCTGTTTTAGTCGATGCTTTACCATCGATTACTACAAACTGTGTCCTGTCTGACAGGAAATCCCCTATCCAGTCGCAAATTTGGGGTGATATATCATAAGCACGCAATTTGATTAAAAGCCGTCTGTGAGGTACGGTGTCAAAAGCCTTCTAGAAATCAGGAAATACGGAATCAATTTGCGAATCCTTGTCAATAGCACTCAGTACTTCGTGTGAGTAAAGGATTAGTTGTGTTTCGCATGAACGATATTTTCTAAATCCGTGTTGACCTTGGGTCAATAGATCATTCTGTTCGAATGTTCAAATGTTTGTACAGCTTGTGGGACTTAACTGCGGGGTCATCAGCCCGTAAACTTACAAATTGCTTATAAACTAGCTTATACTAAATACGGCACAAACATCCTTGCCCGAGGGTGGAATTCGAACCCCCGACGGGGAACGGCCTCTCGCATCGTAGCAAAGCGCCTCAATGCGCTCGGCTGCTCCGCTGCGGCTTTCTTTATTAGAAGTCGCGGCCATGTGCTTGCTGATCAGGGCAAATGCATCATCTCGTGCTAGCCGTATTTGCCCTTCACACCACTAACATTTCTATCTTTCTTTCAGAATAATTCTAGTAAACTCGCGGTCTACTCTCCCCGACTATTTTTGAATGTTGTTCATTTCTTAAGTTTCTTTCTTTGTTCGGGTAGGCTCTTCAGGCAAACGGTAGTGTGTGCAATCTCGTGATTCTCCTCGTCTTTACATGAATTTCAAGTAGTTAAACGTGGTATTTCATTTCTCTGAGTTTTCCAGTTTTTTGAATTGCTGGTACTTAGTATAATTTTTCGACCACGTGGGTTTTCATTAACCGGTAATCTTTCCGTTTACTTTCCTTTGCACTTGTGAAAAACCAATCAGGAACAAACACCAACCACATCAAATCCAATGAATGCTTTTCAATTTATTGACGCATTCTTTTACGTGTGATGTGCCTGGTTTTGAGGACAGAAGGCCTAACGGGGTCGGAATCAAGTTTTAATCAAATATTGTGCGTGAGTGCTGCGGAACAGCCAAGCCCACCCCCCCTCCTCCCCACATGCATCGCGTCATCTTGATTTGACAGATTGGAGATTGTCGCAAACACTTGGTGTATGATTGTGTATGTGCTGCTCTCATGTGAAGAGTATATTCGACCAAATCACCCTTTTCCTGATTTTTCATAGATTATAAGACATGGGTTTCTTCTCAGGGAAAATCTTACTTGTGTGTGGGCAATTACATGCTGTTTTATTTAAGGACCTACAAGTTGCATGTGTATTTCCTCGTGTTTAAGAAATCGGTGCACCCATTTGTGTTCAAGAGCAATAAATGCCATTTAAATTTATTCCGTCGGTATAATTTAACAAATCCCTCCCGTTTGCTTAAATAATTTTTTATGCCTTTACTTTCACCAAAAACAGATGCTTTTTTATATTTCCGTTGCGCTATAGAAAATTCACTACCGTTTTTCATGTCAGAGACTACATGAGAGGTAGTCCTTAATTTCAAATCTGGTCTGATCACAGTTTTGTCAGAATTTAATTTATTCTGTTTTTAATGCCAGTACAAATAACAAAATTTGATGCTAAACTGTTCTGATCCCTCAATTCCTCTCCTCTGGGCGAAGGAACTAATGTTTACAAGTGAAATTGAATTTTATTTAGGTTCCATGGGACTAGATTTTGATTCAATTTGCAACCTTTGGGTCAACTTTTAACATGCCACATGCGTGCAACAATAACTTACTGACAGTAGAAAGATCATCTTGGAGATCGGGTTTCTGCCGATAATTCGCGTCGTACTTCCACGATATTTCTATCGTGTTACTCACGATCTTCATCAGCTGCTTCCTGATGAAGATCGTGAGTAACGCGATCAAAATATCGTGCAAGTACGACGCGGAATACCGGCAGAAACGCGATTCTCCAAGATGACAACACTCCGCCGGGAATGTCTTAATATGTACAGTAGAAAGATGGTGGGAAAATTTTATTTTCATTGTGACATTGTGACATGCCAATGGCGGCGATGTAATCAATTTTTATGTATATATGTATGTATGTGAATACAGTAGAACCGAACGAAACAGGTAATCTTAATAAAGTTTCAGCGATTTAGGCTGTGTTTTATGTAATAAGTCTTTGATATAGGTCAAACAAACTAATTTGTAAGAGATAGGAACACTGGAAAGATAAACAGAAATGTTGTTTCTTTCAGCGTTTTTATGAAAGTCAGTTTCGTTGTCAGACTGGCAACACCAAGGATGCGCAACGACATGATGCAGCTAAAGCACGGAGAAACGACCAAAGTTGGGAAGATAACGCCAGTTTTACGGTAGCAGCCAGTTTTCTTCTCTTTCCCCTTTTCCCTTTTATGTGCTTCTGCGAAAAGTGCACACGAGTAGAGCGGAGTCAGGCTGCTTAGAGGGAACTCACAGCAGTCTAGAAAACTGTATGACATATAACTTAGCATCAACAGCTCACATCCTTAGTGTTGTTACGTTCAGTTGGTCCTCGGAAGGTAACTTTTCCTAGAAGGCTAGCATCTGAACAGCGCTAATAACACCCATTTATTCTTAGTTCTGCAACTTAGCGAAACACATAAGAAAAATGCCTTTTCAAAGCAATAATTATTCCAGATACACCTACAAGGCATGGCTATTGGATTTTAGAATTTTCTGAAACTTATGGTACGTGAAGTTCAGTACTTAAATAACAATCAGCCAAAACCATTCGACGTAACTCTCAAACTTTATCGAGAAAATCGACATTGCGGCTATGAAAGTACACGTAAGTATCAAAAATTAAACCAGCTGCAGAGTCTGTCGGTAGCTAAGGTGGCAGCTTTTGGTCCTATAACTTTAGGGTCGGTGGTCGGAATACAGCCGGAATTTTTTTCAATATCTAATGTTAATTTTTATGAAAAATTCACGTGTTTTGTACATTCGTGATTTTGTATATTTTATAAAAGGTTGTTGATAATAATGGATTCAATCGAAAAAAAGTTACATTTTTATAGTATTGGCTTCACTATAAGTTGACGACGGTAGTCTTTGATTATTCAGTTTGTGAAGAGCTACGACGCTGTTTTTGGAAATACATCTTCATAATTACTAACGGCTTGTCAAGCAGCTGACATATTTAACTAATGTTTTACGTGACACGTTTTCCATCTACTCTACATACCCATAGTCAAAAACTGACAAAACATGTGGAATTTGAGATTCCAAATCGTTTGATATAACTGAATTGGAAAACGAAAAATAAATAAATGAAATCTGTCACAGCGAGATTCCAACCATTGACTCTGTGGCTGTGAGGTCACAACGCTACCACCTGAGTTACTCAGACAGATACTATAACTCCTTTAGTTATTGGTACTTAGGCGTACCTGAAAAACTTCGATTTTCTAGAGACTTTTTGCGTCGAATGGCTTTGGCTGGTTGTTATTTAAATTCTGAACTTCAGGTACCATAAATATAGAGAAAATAAAAAAATCCGACACCCTTGTTAGACATGGGGGCTACGAGAATGTGCTGATTCTGACAACGCCAAATTCATTAGGAACACACCATTACCTCGTATGAACACGTCAGAAATTTACTGGTGATTCGTAAAGCCAGTTTTAGACGCTCGCGATTTAGCGGAAAAATATCGGCTTTACATTGTTTCATAACACGATTTATTCTCTTGAAGAACTTACGTCTCAATTAATAAATTAAACTGATTTCTTTGTTTCGTTATTGATTCTTTTTTGCTTCGGTTTAAGATTGTCTTCTAAAAACCAGTGATTAAAGTTTTTTAATTACCACTCTTGTCTTAAAATTTCATGTACTACTGACTTGTTCCATGACCGTGGAGTCTTGTTAGCCAATTAGGTCCTGCGGAACAGAAAACTTATTATTGCTATTATTACTGTTATTATTGCGATTCTGTGGTACTGACAGGCAAATACTACAGACTAAGACCAAAGGCCAAGAATGTATTGTTATATTGTATAAAGTGTAGGAACTGAAAAAGTCATGCTTTTTAACCTGAGCCGGTAGTTGCTCCTAAAGGAGGATATATTTATACAATGTATAAAATCGTGTGTAAAATATCCAAGGATTGATTCCAAATAATAGAAAGATACAGAAAATTCATTTCAAAACTGATCTTAAACTGCATCGTTAAGGAGGAATGAGAGGTTGTGTGCGGTGGAGTAGCCGAGCTAGCCGAGCGGTCTAAAGCACCTCGCTGCGGAGCGCGCGGTTGCTCGCCGTGGAGGTTCGAGTGCTCCCTGGGGCATGGGTGTGTGTGCGTTTGTCCGTAGGTTAGTTTACCTAGGTTTAAGAAATTTATAAGTGATGACCACGCTGTTTGGTCCGATAGATTAAAAAAAGAAAGAAAGAAAGAGGTTGTGTAGTTTACCTTAAATGGAAATATTTTACACTTTCTTATTTACAGAAAATGTCAGCGTATGTTTTGTATGATTACAGTATGTTTCTTTTTTAGAGTGATATCTCACACCTTTTTCACAGTAATGAGTGCATGAAATGACAGATGTGCCCAACTTGTACAGGTTATCGTATGGGAATGTGGACGCAACACAGCTGTGTTTTGAACGTGACTTTGGGCTTTAACGTTACTTCGGTAGGAATTTATAAAATACAAGGATACTTCTACGATCCAGTAATGCTACTGGAAACAGGTTAATTTGAGATAGGAGTTGCATGCAGATAATGGGGCATTAAGAGATACACGAACATCAGACTTTCAGGAACGGGTTTATCTATTGTAGATGTAAGTTCATCAGTTGGTTGTCGTTGCTGTTGTGGAATTATTAAGGGGGCTTGACGGTAGAGTCATCAGTCATCATCAATTTGTAAAAGGAGAATTGCAAGGAGGGGCATGATAGCATGACGAACTGGAACGTTCTGCATAAACATCTTCTGTAGTCTTGTAATCTATATCAAAACTTTATTGAGATGTGGTTCAACCGCCGTAAGATATTTGAGGAAATGCATACTGTAAACCATCAGCTGTTTATTATTTTGCAAACTTCTACCGGTTTCGGTTATAAAGCATCTTCACGGAAGACTATTAAATAAAAATACAGAAACAGAATTGTACACAACTGAAGTAAAATACATAACATAACCCAGTAGTTTCATATAGTAAGTACTTACGAACTAGACAGACTGATTAAACAGGTGCATTATATGCCTCCTTATGCATACTGGCATGCATGTCACACAATAAAAATAAACAAGATGTCACTAGGCATCAAGTCTTGATTAAAAACATAAAAGCAATGCCAGGCTGTGTGATGGTGAATCAAGGTCTAATACAAGAGAAACTAACGCAACTATTGAACACATCAGTCAGTGAGATAAAATTAGCGATGGTCGAAGTATACATGGTGTGAAAATGATACATCTTAGGCAACCATCATAGGTTATATCTTTGACAAGGTGTCATGGCAACATGTTACAGAAAGCAGTATGTAAACATTACGAAAATAACAGGATGGATTATGAAAGCAATAAAAATGTGTAACAACAATTATCTGTCAAAGTATAAGTATTTTCACACCATGTATACTTTGATCATAGCTAATTTTATCTCATTGACTGATGTGTTCAATAGTTGCGTTAGGTTCTCTTGTATTAGACCTTGGCTCACCATCACACAGCCTGGCATTGCTTTTATGATTTTAATCAAGACTTGATGTCTAGTGACATCTTATTTATTTTTATTTTGTGACATGCAAGCCAGTATGCATAAGGAGGCATATAATGCACCTGTTTACTCAGTTTGTCTAGTTCGTAAGCACTTACTATATGAAACTACTGGGTTATATTATGTATTTTACTTCAGTTTGTGTACAATTCTGTTTCTGTATTTTTATTTAATAGTCTTCCGTGAAGATGGTTTATAACCGAAACCGGTAGAAGTTTGAAAAATAATAAACAGCTGATGGTTTGCAGTATGCACTTCCTTAATTAACCTATATCAGTTGCACGGTTTAAATGAGGCAGATTTCGTACAGGGTAAGACAAAAATCCCCATGGCGTGTAACAAGATGAACATCAAAGGACACTGAGCCACACATTTCTGAGACATCTTACTGGTCAAACAATCTACGTCTTCAGATACATTATTTATCTCGCTTAGCTGTACTGTACTACTAGAACTTATCCAATGCACACGTTTTATGCCCAATGGTGCTCTGTAATACCATTATTAATTTTCTTTCCAATTCATAATTGAAATAATTTTTTGTCACTATATTGTATGCTGATGGGGGCAGCAATATGTCTTTATTGACTATTGGCATGATCCATTATGTATAGACAGATCGCAAGCTAATTTTCCTTTAATGATTTTATATAATTTTTTTTACTAAGTCTTGTCCATGTTAAGGGGATTTTTAATATTGTAATGCTTAATGAGATTCATGCTTAGGGTTTTATAATGTCAAATTCATACACAAAAGCCTGTGTAATTTTGCACTAAACGAAAAGTGGGAACATGGCAGGAAAAGGTATAAAGTGCGCCAAAATATGTTTGCGCGCCACAGAACCTTCAAGACTGAGAGAGTAGATGTGTGCTTGCGTCTGGCCTGGTCGACGAACAGTGAGCAGCAGCGGCAGTGGGATTTTATAGCATGCATGCCTGGGAGGCAATTACTTTAAGAGTTGCTATGATTTTACCTCAGATGTGATAAGCATACTGACAATTTGTTGGCTTTTGGTTCATTTGTTTCTACGCTAAGAAGGCGTTTATTAGCCATCATTTACTGTGCTGATCTGTTGCAATGTAATGCTGTTGCCAGCCTCAGTCATCGGCCATCAATCAAAGGGAAAGTATGTTATTTAGAACTAGCTGAAAAGCCGGCGCCGGCCGCGGTGGCCGAGGAGACTGAGGCGCTCCAGTCACGGTCTGCACGGCCTCTACGGTCGGGGGTTCGAATCCCCCCTCGGGCATGGATATTTGTGCCGTCCTAGTTCGTAAGTAGTTCATAAGTAGTTTGTAAGTTTAGGGACTGATAACCCCGTAGTTAAGTCCCATAAGCTTAACAAACATTTGAACATTTGATTTGCCCGGGTATTTATTTATTCGAGCCCTGAGTCAGTACTTTTCCTATCCACTCTCTCTCTGTCCATCTCCTTTTTTCTAAAAAGCGTGTTACATTTATCAGAGAATACATAAGAAATAAGAAGTCACACGTAAAAATGCCTCGTTTCCAAGAATGCAATAACGAAATTCAACAATGGTGATTGTAAGAATATCACAGATCGGTCACTTGATGTAATGCGCGAAACGTCAAATCGATTTTTTTAGAGACGTATTAAAAGAAATTCTTTTTTACTGCTTTATTTATTTATTCTTATATTTCCTTATTCGTATGGTTATCCATACAGAGAAAGAGCTGAAGACGTTGTAGCACGTATAAACCAAAGATATGGTCTGCGGCATCACGTTTCGCTGTATGTAACCTCCTTGCTATAGAGTCGCAAACGTCATCGCTCGCCTTCAGTCCGAATTTTTTTTATAATTTGACGACTTTCAACCACCATATATTCCACCCCTTATAGCTATCGGCATGGAACTGCTATGGTGTCCAACGGGAGACTTCGGACAAGAATTACACATAGACTATTCGTTTGCGTTCTGTAGTTTTCGCTGCAGAGCGAAATATTAACACACACACACGTAGAATTTTATACACACCGATAAATTTCCATCTCAATATATTCCGACCCTTTTATCATTATCAGCCCTCAAGCAACAATGCAACCAATAAACCATTTTCAAAGAATAAATATAATCTTCAAAGAATAATTATTGTTCCGCATTTCCCGTTATATTCTTCAAATATCTATCAGATCGCCATAACACCGTGCCTAAAACATTCCTCGGGTATAAATTAGCAACCGTTCAAATATTTAAGTCTCTGCGTGTTGTCGTTTGGACGTGATACTGTAAGCGTACACCGATAGCTATCCTATCTCCATAAAACCATGCCTAAAGTCTTCCCCAGGTAGACATTAGTAACTGTAGAAATTTTTAGCTCTTTATATCTTGTGGTTCATACGTGATAAACGTACACCGAACAGACATTCACATTTATAGATATAGACTGTGTACAAGCGTGGACCTCATTATTGTGTTTGTCAGCCTTTAGCATAATAATAAGTAGTAACTAAACCTACCAACTGCGATTACCTAAACCACGTATTAAGTAGGGACCTATCCTCTTAACTCTCTCTCTCTCTCTCTCTCTCTCTCTCTCACACACACACACACACGCACACACACACACACAGTGTCCCTAAAATTATATTTGTGTGAATGCAGTGCTCATATTTTGATAATTCAAAGTGGTTTGTTATTCACTAAAACTGATAAGAGCACTGAATTGAATAGGTTATCTGGAACACTAATTTTTGTGACTATACCTTCGGGGATTTTTTGTGTGGTGGCTTGTGTATAGCAATTATAAGAAATTGTGCTACTTATTAATTTGCAAATTAAAAGACTTTTATAAATCAAACAGACAAATTCATAGTTTTCTAAACAGTTTCAGAGCCACCACTAGTAATTTGAGCAAAGCTTAAACAAAGAGTTGGGTTTAGTTAGTTAAAAGAATAACAGAAATAAGAAATAAAACACAGAGTAAATCTCTAATTAGTTAAAAGAATAACAGAGTTATTTATTAGTTAAAAGAATAACAGAAATAAGAAATAAAACACAGAGTAAATCTCTAATTAGCTGATAAAATTTTTTCACTGCTAAACAGGTATTTTGATTTTGAGCAGAACGTAATAGTGATAGGTAGTAAAGTAAAAGGTTTAAATGTAGATCAAACATCAACCAGTTTTACAGTGGACTAAAAGCGATTAATAGCTTTGGTTGGTAATCTTACTTTATTGACAAACAAAAATCATTTATATTCAGAATCTTACAGCCAAAGGTAAACTTACCAAGTTTATTCGCAATAGGCCAAAGGTTCCTACAACAACATTAGACTGTGTATCATTGTTGTGAGCTGTGTCTGTCATCATCAAAGGAGGGTGCAAGTGTGTTTATTTGTAAATTGTGTTGTGGATTATTCATACAGTCAATATGAGTATTTTTTAAGCCTTCATATGTTACTTGTTTCTTATTAAATTAATTGTACTAAAAAGAATGATCAATCCGTGAAGTCTTAGTAGCGATTAGTATAGTTTAACGACTGATTTTTGCATAATTAGGCTGGGGACCGTAATTTTGTTGGATAATTAGCTTACGTTACTTGAACTTTCCCACTGCACGGTCTGTCCTTGTCAGTTATTAAGTCTTTAGGTGAAGAAATGAAAAAGTCCGATAATATTATCAGTTGGGATTTATCACTGTCATTTCTAAATCCTCTCAGAATGGCACATCTTTAGCCTGTGTTACAGTGTTCTAGGTGTTGGTTGTGTGTTCTTGTGGGTAGGTGGCAGTGTGATACCAAGTTGTTATGAAAACAATTTATTTTTCCATCACAGTTGCAATATTTGGGAGTTGGTGACTAGTACACGTAACCTGTACATGTTGGAGGCCTGTGGATGCATCATCTGTTTTAACCGACTTTAAATTTTAATGTAATCATGTATTAACAGTGGATAATGTACAGATTTTATCAGTCATTTGCTTCATACAGTGTATTATTACAGCTGGAATAAGGCTAACGGTTTGAAAATGGACGATTAAGTCCGAAACTAATCACCAACTCCTAAATAGTGTAACTGTGACGGAAAAATAAATTGTTTTCAGTATATTACCAGTTGCTGATCCTGCACCATCTTTACGATGAATTTTCATAACCAAGTTGTTAACCGTTGTTACTTATTTGCGACTGCATTTTGTCCCGCACTAGAGATCATTTGACATAGACTGAAGCCATGCTGCAGCTCCAACTCGATCTATACGAATAGTTCGCCGAATATTAGTGTTTAGTGTCTGAAGTTTTTATTTGATTCATCACTGGGTGGATATGGATCTGCGGTTTGTCGTTAATTCGTTTACCAATCAACAAATGCCTTCTACAGCCAGTTATGGATAACAAACAAATGGAACAATCCATCCATATACTACTTGGTTTCCTAACTCGCTGGAATTGTCGCTCCATTGACGACCTTTGGCAAACCAAGCCAGAAACATCAGCCAGCCCTCTATGGGGCCTAAGTATTAAAAGCTCCGTGCAAGAGCAAAGCAAGCATATAAAATTGTACCAAAAAAAAAATTGTACTCTTGGAAAGACGTCGACGAATTGGAAGAATTGATTCAAGGACGCCATATGCCACCTGGGGGATAGTACATGATTTCATAATGGTTTGAATATCGTCTTCCATCAGATAGCCTGCTACCAGCTAACAGCTGTGTGTACCATTTAATAGGAAAAGTTTACAGCTAAATGGCTTAACCGAGTGAGTTTGAAACTGAACAATATGTGGCATTCCGATTGGCGGGATTGCCCTTCTGGATGCAATGTTGATCGTCGGTGTCGTTATTTTGTTTACTGTCATGTAACAGTCACTTTGTAGAACGTTCCTTTTTATAATTTATTCATTTTGAACAGCTACGACGTGGGAAAGAGGGAGAGAGAGAGAGAGAGAGAGAGAGAGAGGCAGACAGACAGAGAGAGATACGGAGGAAGGGATAAGATTGACCGAGATAATTAAAAGCAGAGAGATAGAGAGAAAGAGAGGTGAGGGAGATGTAATACGGAATGAACAGAAAGATGGACAGAAACGGCAGATGGATACAGGAAGGAGGTGGGCGAGGTAGAAGTTGTAATGAATTTAACCATAAGGAAATAGTTTCTTTGGTTAACTGAAAGTCAGGGTACCATATGTTACAGAGACTTTTCTTATGTATAACTAGGAATATATTCACAATTATCAAAGTATAATGCGAAAATACTTTACCATAACAATAACGTTGCTTTCTAAATCACTTTATTAAATTATTTCTGTTCCTAAAACACCTTGTAACAATATTGTGCAATAATCCAAGTTTGTTACAGATTTTATTACTAATACTTTCTGATGTCATTCGTGATTCAATTAATAATTTGTCATGGTCTACTTACCTTACAGTTTTGTTATTGTCATAAATTGTCAAAATTATGTAAACTAAACCGACACTGCTCTAGTCGTAAAATTACATAAATCCAAATAATTTCTGTTTTGATTCGTTTTGTAAATAGTTCTGATTTACATGGAATAATTTTTTTTATTTCCTGTTTGTGACGGATGCATTTTTACATTTAACAGGTAATGAAATTATGTAACTACATTGTAATACATTTGTTCTGAAATATTCAAGAAAGCGAGTTTATGTATAAAAATGCATACGATTTTGTCTTGACCTAGTCTCAGTCTTGGACTCACAACAATCTTGATGTAACCATGTACACAATGTAGATTACCGACGCAATAAATAATAATACTTCTTGAAGTCACAATTTGTAGTTCCATTTATAAGGAAGAACCTGTATCACAGAGGTAATGAATAATTTAGAAATAATGACGGCAGGCGAGCAAATGGAAGTAATAATAATGACATGCGAGCTGACGGCGTCGACGAAACAGTTGTTGTAATACATTACATGGTAATGTAACCAAAATAAAGTGGAGGTGGAGGAGGAGGTAGAAAGGAAGGCGGGAGATGGACAGAGACCAGAGATGGCAGTAGTTTGAAAGAATTTAGAAAATTTTTGCGTTCCTGAAGGCCAATTATAAGTCACATATTCCAAAGTCGGTAAGCCGTCTGATTGTTACAATGTAACGGAAACGAACAGCCGAAAAAACTGATCAGTAGTTTGGTTTAAGGTAAATAATGATTTTTCTAAGCAAATACTTTTTTTTTAACCTTCCTATCATTCCATATTAACCACAGCAACCCAAAGTAGGGTATTGATTTTATTGCTGTACTTTATCGGTGTTTTTAGTTCACAAGAATTCTCTTATACTCCCATTCATATCATATTAGACTGTGCTACAGTGAAGCGTTGGCGGGTTTAACTAGTATTAATAACAGCCAGCTGAGAAGGAGAATGGGGATTTTGACTAAGCCAAAGATGACCCCCAAAGCGGGAATTGTAAGGTAGCTTATTTTTCTCACTTTAAAAATGCAGTGTGAGTCAAAAGTCACAGTACACCCCACCATTTCAAGAACTCTGCAGGAATTGGGAAATCGGAAAATTCCAGTAAGTGGATCACGTGGTCAGTATTTTTGTTACATACAGGACATGGGCACCACCATACAATCGGCCACTTCAAAGGTACGTCATTTTTTAATGGAAAGGGGATCATGTGGCACATGACAGTACCATTTTCTGGCAAATTAATTCATGTTAATAGATTTGACGTAGCAGTTATGGTTCAAAGGTTAGAAAAATCTCTCTTTTTACAAGGTATATTGTTCGCCGATCAGTGATGGAGTGAACCGTCGTAAACGTACGCAATGAAGTGACCAGAAACCACAAATGTAGTTGGTGACGTAACGTTCATAGTGTGGCGTGCCGTATTGTGTACCCGTGTAATTGAATCAATTTACTTTGCCCAGAACGTAAATGTTCATAGCTATCTGGAAATGCTGCAAGGAAACGTGTTTTCCAAATGTATGATAACCTTTCCTCTTACTTTGAATTGGCTGGGGCTCCACCAAACTACAGGACAGTTCATACAATGTAGGCTTCAGGGCCGACGTCAATTTCACTTAAAATTTCCGGGCTGGTAGGCCATGGTCGATGGATAAAACTCTCCCCTAACGATTCGTCTTCAGCTGCGGAAGACATCTCCCGATGCTAAGTGGCAACGATGGGGCGCCGCATATATAGATACTGTAGTGGGCGCCACAGTATATCACGTGACGTCAGCTGAGCAACTATCTCTGGTAATGCCAACCTTATTACTATAGAAGAAGATAGATTATTAACGTGTTATTGCAACATTGAGTTCCAAATCTTGTCTAATTTAACACCTTCCTCCTTTCTACTGAAATTATTACGATGTTTGTAAATGTCAATGGCTTCTCTGTATGTACGAGCATAATAGTGAGAATTTTTTGATAAAACACTGGTCTCGTTAAATTTAATTTGATGGTCGCCCTCTTGGTGAAGATCTTCCGCTACTGCCGATTTTTGTGTATATCCCAGGTGGCAGTTTCTCTTGTGTTCACTTACACGAGTGTTGACACTTCTTTTCGTAGTTGGCATTACCAGAGATAGTTGCTCAGCCGACGTCACGTGATATACTGTGGCGCCCCCTACAGTACCTATATATGCGGCGCTCCCTCGAGGCCCCATCGCAGCATCCGAAGATATCTTCCGCAGCTGAAGACGAAACGTAAGGGGAGAGTTTTATCCATCGACCACGGCCTACAGCCCTGAAATTTTAAGTTAAAATACAGGACAGTTGTTCGGCAGTGCTCATATTGTCAGTTTCCTAGTTATTGAACAGGCGGACGAAGTTCTGTGGAATAGCCAGAGAAATCAGCTGATCGCATAGTTTTATCTCTGGGGCCATTTAAAGCAAATCGTGTATGCAGAGAAAATATGAAACAGACACCATCTCGAGCAACGCACTGGAGAAGCGTGTGCCAGTATTTCTGCGAAAATCCTTCTGCGAGTGCAAGTCGATTGGATTCTACATCTACATAAATACTCTGCAAGTCACATTGAAGTACATGGCAGAGGGTTCATCGAATCGCTTTTATGATATTTCTCTACAGTTCCATTCTCTAATAGTTCGCGGGAAAAGGTATTCGCCGTCTGAGGTTCGAGTCCTCCGTTGGGCATGGGTGCATCTGTTGTTCTTAGGATAAGTTATCTTAAATAGTTTTTAAGTTTATGGATCGATGACCACTGCTGTTAGATCCCATAACTTTACAAACATTTGAATATTTTTTGGGAAAAAAGGAACACCTAAATCTTTCCGTTTTCGATCTGATTTCTCTTATTTTGGTTGTTTGGTGATAATGTCTTCCTTTGTAGGTGGGTACTACGAAAATAAGTTCGCATTCGCAAGAGAAAGTCGGTGAAAAAATTTCACATACAGATCTTGTAGCAACGAATAACGCCTTTCTTTTAATGATTTCTGCCCCACTCTTCCCCCCATATCGCTGTAATACAAAATGAGCTGCCCTTCTGAACTTTATCTAAATCGTCTGTCAGTACCACATGGTGGAGATCCCACAATGCGCAACAATACTCCAAAATAGGACGCACAAGTGTAGTGTAGGCAGTTTCTTTAGTGGAACTGTTGCATCTTCTAAGTGTTCTGACAACGAAAGATAGTCTCTGGTTTAGGTCCCTACAATATTTTCACGTATTTATCCAGTTAAGTTGGTTGTAATTGTTGCTGCTAGGTATTTAGTTGAATTTACGTACTGTAGTTTTGACTGATTTATCGTGAAGTTTGACGGGTTTCTTTTAGTGGTCATATGGATGACTTCACACTTCTCATTATTAAGGGTCAATTGCCATTTTTTGCACAATGCAGATATCTTATCTAAATCATTTTGCAGTTGCTTTTGATCTTATTGCGACTTTACTAAACGATAAGTGAAGGCATCACCCGCGAATAATTTAATGGAGCTACTTAGATTGTCTCCTAAATCGTTTATAAAAATAAGGAACGGTAAGGGTCCTATAACACTTCCAAGGGGAACGCCAGATATCACTGCTGTTGCCCCAGAGGAACTAAATTAGTGTTCTTTATGGAGAACAGGCCAGTCTGTACCTCGCAACGAAATGTTCTATAACTTTTGAACCATAACTGCTACGTCTAATCTGTTTACAGGGACGAATTTGTCAAAAAATCGTGATGTTATTTGATATATCACAAGGCCATTTTAAAAATTTCATTGATTCAAGACAGCTGATTTCAAAACATTACACATGTTTGCTACAAAACGTTAAACATGGACCAACTCACCCATACATAACAGGAAAATTCAGGTTTCGCAATTCCTGCAGAGTTTCTGAAGTAAATCGGTGCACTGCGGATTATGATTCAAGATGTTGTGGCAGCTTCATATTTTTCTGCGTGCAGAAAATTCCAGGCTACAGCATTTGTGCTAAATTAAAGAAACAAAAAAGATGCAACTCTTTGAGCTGGAATCAATTCTCATTGCTAGTAATTTTCCGAAATTTCTATATTTTCCGGTAATTCTGTAGGTTCACAAACACCTCACTTCGTTACTTGTATCGAATGGCAGTGCGTGAGGCTGTCTGCAGTCAACTACAAGTACGTCATTTTTGCTCTTAATGAGTTGTCATAACTTTTACATGATTTGATGTGCTAGATTCGATTTTGAGTTTCAGTGACTAAATTTTTTCACCAGTCAAAGCCACTAAAAAAAGAAAGAAAGAAAAAGTACTATTTCGCAACTCATTTACTCGGCGCTTGTCACGATGATTGCACTGTTATTTACGTCTCTGCTTTCTAACTGAATGCATCGATAATCTTTGGAGTGCCAATTCGTACCAGAGCTAAATAGCTAAAATCAGCAATCAAACGACAAGAGAGTTGTGTTATCCACTCGTAAATGGCATGGCATCAGCTATGCGATATGCCGATGTAGAGTGCTATTATGTTCTACATTGGTTTGAACTGCATGACAAAACTATGTGCGGTTATAACAAAGTCGAAGCGACGGATATTAAGCCGTGTAATCAGCAGGATTACCATTCAAGGGATCGATTCACGAAAAATACGCGGCTAAAATTGACCTGGCTCAACGAACCGAGTGGCGTTACTGTGTTCATGAATGCTATAGGAAAACAACAGAGAGATAGCTTCGTTGCTTATAATTTTGTTTATTAGTGTTCTGAATATTGTTTGCCACTACTGAATTACAGTTAAATAATAATTTGTCCTTGCATTCTGTTATGCAATACTAAAAGGTCATGCTGTCATGCTTTCTTAATGCGTTTAATACATTTTGCGTACGTATGAAATGCACCCAACAGCGCTGTCGTATTTAGTTTGTGACAATTAATGGTCGCATAGCCAGATAGTAGAAATAACTATCGAAAAGTGTAATGTCAAATATATTTTCTGATTCTATAATCTATTAAACTGCAGCAAAGTAAAGATTAATCACAAAATCACTATAATTACCCATTAGGTATTGCCAACAGTAATTTTCATTAGAATATATCTCAAGTTTCACTAAAGTTAAGCCTACGAAGACAGTTGTATAAAAAGATGTGACTATGAAGAATAAGTAATATTGAGTACCTGGAAATAAATCCACGGTCCAGGGCATGAACCTCTATCTGACGTTTCTTAAAGGTGAAGACATCTTCGGCGGCTTTGTAGACAATGATTCACACTGAAATTAGCTCAGAGAACCGTATTCTTTATGTCTATCGACGCAACAGTCATCTGTATTAATTTATTTTTCAGAGTAGCCATTTCTAATCACCGTGCCAAGCAGAAAAAAAGGCAATAAAAACATTCTGTGAGCCGGCCGCGGTGGCCGAGGGGACTGAAGCGCTCCAGTCACGGTCTGCACGGCCACTACGGTCGGGGGTTCGAATCTCCCCTCGGGCATGGATATTTGTGCCGTCCTTAGTCTTAGTTAGTTCATAAGTAGTTTGTAAGTTAGGGACTGACGACCCCGTAGTTAAGTCCCATAGATTATACAGACATTTGAACATTCTGTGAAATTTAGTATGTGGAGGACGAACTGGCTCATTTAAGGACTGCCTTCAAAACAAACGCTTCTTCTGAGAAATAAATAAATAGAGTTCTTCATCCAAGAAGATCTAAAGGTTCTAAATAAAAATAACCTAAGAAAAAAATTGTTTCTTATAAAAACGGCCAATGATCGTATCAATAAAGTACTTAAAAACGCGGTAGTGACCCGATATTTGATTTGGCAGCTCTAACAGCCCCAAGTATGAAGCACATTTCCATTGCTGCAAATGTTCAAATATTTGTACTCTAATCTATGGGAACATAATACTATTGTCATCAATCCATTGGCTTACAAATTACCTACAATACACTAACCTAAGGACAGCGCAGACACAAATGCCCGATGGAGGACTCGAACCTCCATCGGAAGCGGCCTCTCTGTCTCTGACATGGCATCTAGAACCGCTCGGCTCTTCCCGCGCAGCACTATGACCTGATAACTTTCAAATTGGATTCTCGGACAATCTACCGGTTTATTGGGGGAATTTTGGGAAGATGTAGTTCATCTGTAAAGGAGACCGCGTATAAAACGCTTTACGACCTTGAGTATTAAGTGTATGGGGCAAGCAGCAATCATTTTAAAGGAAGACAGAAGCTAGGTTCGTTTCTGGTAGGTTCGACCAATGCTGGAGTGTCACGGAAATGCTCTGGGAACTGAAACAGGGGTCGCTAAAGGAAAGATGACGTTCTTTTCGAGAAATTCTGTTGAGGAAATTTAGAGAGCCGTAATTTGAAGCTGAGTGCAGAACGATCTTTCTGCCGCCTACTTACATTTCGCGTAAAGATCACAAGAGAAATTAGGGCTAGTACAGAGGCACATTGACATTCTCTTTTTCCTCGTTCTTTCTGGGAGTGGAATAGGAAAGGAAATGCCTAGTAGTGGTACAGTGTACCCTCCGCCACACACTTTACGTTGGATTGCGGAGTATGTATGTAGATCTAGACACCGGAGTTCTAGCAAGGCCAAATGATTAGGATGTACAGAAAATGCCATCGAAATTCTGAAGCACACAAACAGTTTCAATAAATAGACAGGACTTTCATTGGACAAACTGTGGACCTTAGTGGTAAATAAATAGTACAAAAATGTTCAAATGTTTGTAGAGCTTATGGGACTTGACTACGGGGTCATCAGTCCCTAAACTTACAAACTACTTATGAACTAGCTACTACTAAGGACGGAAAAAATATTCATGCCCGAGGGGAGATTCGAACCCCCGACCGTAGTGGCCGTGCAGACTGTGACTGACGCGTAGAAGTACGCTCGGCCACCGCGGCCGGCATAAATAGTACCCCTCTCTGCCACAGTGGAGTGGCCGAGCGCTCTAAGGCGCCTAGCTGTGGAGCGCGATTGCTCGTCGTCGGAGGTTCGAGTCTATTGGAATGTCAATAATGGAGGATAGATAACAAAATCACCGTTAAGTGCTGCTGAAAGGCACGAAAATAGACAATTACATTCACATATCTTAAATTTTCAGCCATTTTGTGTCGAGGGGGCAAGTTTAGTGCTGTTCTTTTAGAATGAAACTTTCACTCTACAGCGGAGTGTGCGCTGATATGAAAATTCATGGCAGATAAAAATCGAACCTGGGACCTTTGTTTATTGTGGGCAAGCGCTCTGTCACTGAGCAATGCCGACACGACTCACGATCCGTTCTCATAACTTTAATTCCGCCAGTACTTCGCCTCCAACTTTCTAGACTTCACAGAAGTTCTCCTGTGGACCTGCAAGACTAGCACTCCTGGAAGAAAGGATATGGCGGAGACATCTGCAGGAAGTGTCATATCAGCATACACTCCGCTGCGGAGTGAAAGTTTCATTCTGGAAACACCACTTAGGCTGTGCCTATATACTTTCTTTGAGGAGTGCTAGTCTGCAGGAGAACTTCTGTGAAGTTTGGAAAATAGGAGGCGAAGTACTGGCTGAATTTAAGTTGTGAGGACGGCTTGTGAGGCGTGTCAGGATGCTCAGTGGTAGACCACTTGCCCGCGAAAGGCAACTATTCTTTCATTTCCAAAACTACTTTTACCATGCGTAGATGAACAGGAGGAGTGAATGACTAGATTCCTGTCTTGTATGACTTTTAATTCGACGACCCAAGCTTACTGGTCCCTCTTTGATCTTGTACAAAGTTTACGTTACCAGTCTTACTTCAGTCTCTGTTTTCTTCCAAATTTCAAACATTTTGTCACATTTCAGATTGATGAACGCTTTCTCTAGGTCACCAAATGTTGAATGCGTTTCTTTATGTCATACACATCTGCCTTTGGTACATTAGGATTTGTATGGATGATGTTTCTCTGAAAGTCTGATGGTACGTTGCCAGTCTCAAAGAACTTGCGCAACAACTTTAATAGTCGAGTGATATTGACTTTCTCAAAAACTTCCGATGGAAGTACTTAGATTCGTTGCAGAATGATTTTGAAGTAAAAGGCATAACATCAGACGAGGCATCAATGTTAGCATTGAATAGGGTATCATGGAGGAATTTTATTAGAGGTACTATGCTTTAGACTGAACGCTGAAAGGCATAATCAGTCTGTAATGATGATGATGATGAGTTTATTTGTTCATTCTGCCTTATATCATCTTAAATCTGTCTAAAACAATAGGTAACCTATGTCTTGGATATTGACTCCAGTTCCTTCTCTTATCGCATCAGACAAGACTACACTTTGAAATGTTACTTCTGCTTTTTATTCCTTCGGAAAAAATTTAAATAAAGAGAAAGAAATGAGCTTTTTTTCCTTTTTTAATTTAAAGTTGTGGAGGATAAATTCCGAGCAAGAACGTATTACAACTGTTTTATTGCGTACTAATTCCGCGTAAGCAGCAGTAACACTTCAACGAGGTGATGCACCGTGGAATTTCGTTCGTCAGTTCTGAAATAAAGTTTATTTACGATTGCTGTAAATTTTTACCATATTTTCTGCATCATCGTAAGTCCACGTTTGTCACACAAGCGCTTATGCATAATCATTGGAGCCAAAACTTCATTTTAAACGAAAATATTACAGCAGCTTTAGTTCAAATTTATTTCACAAACGGAATAAACAAATATAACAAAATATCTCAGGGACATTATTTCACTCGGCTAAATACATGAACTGAAACCAGTTATTGCATCTTCCAACAATTAAGCATCTCTTGTAAGTTAATGGCATGGTAGTTTCCTGAAAAACATTCATAAGCATGAAAAAATTCATTTTTTTGTTCTAGGAATGAAAGAAACAATGTATGCAATTGCAAGAATTTTATTAATTAATTTCATTAATCTTAAAATCATAACTACAGAAACTTAGAGTCCAAACAATCTCATCGAGAGCAAGACCTTAATAAGTATAGCGCTGTTTGACAAAGGAATGATACATTTATATTGTCTTCCTTGTATCACAGATATTGTTCTGCGATGTGTAAGATAATTTTTAATTAATCTTTGAACGATATTACAGACATAATTTATAATTTTAGTGAACTGTAATCCATTTTAATGTGATAAATCTTTTTTTATACCTCTGTAACATTATAACCCTCATATAGGTCTTCAACCTACTCTTTCCACCTAAGCTGAATTGCTTACATTCAGCAGTGGAACCTCCTATTAATGTTACCACATTTGATTTAAATTTCACAGAAGGAGTTTTGACTTTTCTACATGCTGTGTCAGCTCCTCCAACAATTTTCTTTTCGAATTCTTCACATCTTTCCTGCAACCATTTCGTCTTTGTTTCTGTTTATATAATTTCAAAGAGTTTAATATTGTATTCCTGGCTTCTCTTGAACATTGTTTTATTTCCTTCTTTCCTCGACCGTTTCAAGTATTCTTTCTCTTATCCAAAAAGTTATCTTCAGTTACCTTCTAAATCTGTCTGTCCACCATCTGTGATTGTTGTTCTCAGAGAAGTCCACTCCGTTTAAACTGAACTCCATAGTGTGGTATTTCCTACACATCCTTAGCGAATTACAAACACATCTCATTATTTTCATACCATACTTCGTTTCCAGCGGATTCTTTCGGACGATTTTCTGAAACTTCAGTCTATTCTTTGTCAATACGTATTTGTGTTTTAAGACTTTTTTATTACATGGCAAGCTTAACAGTCCAATATCTGATTTCCAAATCTCTGGTTGATTGTTAAGTAATCCACCTGGAAGCTTCCCTTGTCTCCACGTCTTTCCCTTCTGTGTCTTTAACAGATTATTCGCTAATACCATCTGAATCGTATTACAGAAATCAGCATTTATCCTCTCACGTTTCTAGTGTCAATAACCTTTTTCTAGGTCCCTATGAATGCGGAAATATTTTGCTCGCCAACATCCTGAATTACCCATTAATTATCATCAAACATTATGTATATTCCAATTTCAAATGTTTGTATAGCTTATGGGACTTAACTACGGGGTCATCAGTCCATAAACTTACAAACTACTTATGAACTAACAAATATCCATGCCCGAGGGGGGATTCGAAACCCCGACCGTAGTGGCCGTGCAGAACGTGATTGGAGCGCCTCAGTCCCCGCGGCCACCGGGGCCGGCCATTCTGTATGTCCAGAACTTCTGATTGATACATCGGCATATAAATCTCAACTGACGTTGTCGATGTAGGCGTGTAGTACTATCTAATGAAACCAGATCTGCTACTTAGCTGTTCACACTACCCCATTCTCTTCCGCACTAAATCGTTTATAAAAAAATTCTACTCCTGGCATGCCGTTATGTGCTACTGTTGATATTACTAAACATTTTGCTAACAAGAAAACGTTCTTTCCATTTCACTTCACTGACCATCACCATATCTAGGACGAGCATTTGCATTTACCTTTTCAGATTCTCTAGCTTACGAACTACTCCTAAGTTTCCTTGGTGAGAATGTTTCCCTTTGATGGTTATTCCAGCTTAATCACATTTTCACCTCCCAGTTGGTAGTCCTGGAAATACGAATGGGGAACTAATCTTAAACATTTAGCCAATGGAAAGACTACCATAACACTTCAACAGGTTACATATTCTATTGATACATAGTATTTGTTTAGTGCAATGTCTCTTACTGTCTTTTACATCCTCATTCTATTGATTATTCCAGACATATTTTTTTTTTCTTTTTTGGGGGTGGTGGGGCAGTTTCACACCCCAGGGCATGAGAGTACACTGAAACTCTGCTTGCTCCGGAACCTGGTTATAGAACGAGAATGAGTTTTCGACTGCCCTTGATGAATTGTTTTACCCAAAAATTGAGCATTGACTGAGTTCGAAATCCCGTCCTAAGGCGTTTTCATTCGCTTTCACTAAGGTACACAGTGTTAATAGTAAATATTAGGCTACAATTCCACCACAGACAACTTGAGCATTGTAAATTTTGGACTCTTCATTAATCAGTAAATCATTACTCAAGTATGAAGTGCCTAAGAGGTATTTATTTTTACAGCTACCATGCTATATTTGGGGCGTGTTTGGTAACGGTTATGACAGTTATTACAATTATTTTTGCACTTCGAAAAAGAAGTCGTCAATTAAATACTGATACTAATTAAGTTACGAAATTTTTATACAATTCAAACTTGAATCAGGCAGCGTAGTACTACGATGAGATTGCTGGACGAATTTATTGACTTGGAACTATTGGACATGTTTTTATTTGAAACTTTCTATTACCTATGAAATTTGTGTATCATTAGTATTTCGTATTATTTTGTACTTAATCCAAACAGACTTGTAAGTTAGGTATGTCTTGAAGTTTCGCAATCTCAGTGATGTGAACAATACTTTCTCAATTCATTTCCATTCCGCAAATCAGTTAGAAGCTAAGAAATATATTTATTTCGCTTTACCCCAATTCTTACTTTACACAACATGCGCACAGTTTTGTGAACTCAAAGGGGAGAAGATAGGTACGTTATGTACTGTGGGTACTCTTGTGTTCAGCCATGAGCAGTAAATCCTCTGGTCTGAGAAATGTGCGACACATCCCTACATAGTGTTTTCGTGGGAACACAGATACGTCTAGAAGAAAATGGAAGTGTAGCCCTTTGGGAACTTCAGCGTCGTCTCCGGTTCGAAATGCGACTTCGGACGGAGAAAATGCAACAATTTATTGCTAGAGGGAGAAATGTACAGCCACCGCACATCACACACAGCAGCACTCCCGAACTTAAATTTTTTGGCTCTTCTGTGGTCGCAGTGATACCTTATACTCTAGGTAAACAGTTTTTATTTACATTTCTTTTTCTTTTCCCATTTAGAGATGCCCAATTACAGAACATTACATGCGTTGCTATTTTAATTGCCACGCTCGATTGGTTTCTTAAAACACTAACTTCATCATCCTACACACTTTGATGACTATATATAGTATATAATTTTCTCTCTTGCCTGAAGAAAGAAACCGACTAATAAAGTTGGGATATTAACATTTTGTAGAAAACCCCTTCGTCTAGGTTTCAACGCTTATACAATGAACTGCTTCCGTACGATAGTGCACTCATTGCATGATGAAGAAAAGCTGAAATAAGCGTTACCCGTAGCGACAATTGTCGAATTATAAATGTAATTTTATATTTTGACATTTTCCATTACGGCTACACGCTTATTATTGCTTGCATACAGTATGATTAGTGTGCTATGCATCTAAACAAGATTATTGTTTATAATTATGAAATCTAGATCTAGAGCTTGTAACATTTTAACGTTTGCATCTGATTGGCGGTTTACGCTCATTACGAAAATTGTGAATTTACTGTTAAGATTTTAAAATATTTTATTATTTATGTAACATGTGACTGACATGAGTTTCTTCCCCTATTTATTTTGATTGCGGATTTAAGTAGTGAAATCAGCATTGTCGTTATTAAACCTAATTTTACCAAGAGTCAGTGGAGTTTTACTTTTTCATTTTGATGTTCACCACCTATGGATGCCCTAGTTGTAAAATTATTCTCTTTGATGATTAGAGAAAGTGGAAATTTAGTTTGTGATCGAGTGCTATCAAGGGAGTTCAGCCCATTACTTAGCACTGTACCTTTTTTGGGACGCCAATATTTTATTTATTTTTATTTAGCGATCAAGCATTTACCTTTGGTTGTTGATCAATTGAGTGCTGTAAGGCCTGAAAAATATACATAAATTATATTTCTCTATTTAGTTAGTTTTAGGAAAAGTATTAATTTGCTTATTTTCTGTCTTCACACGTAGTTATACTATTTGTCTGCTTGTTGTTGCTGTACAACAATATATTGTGATTTAGTTGTCTGTGTGTGTGTATATGAATATACGGTACGCATTTTTTAAATTTCCTTAAGTAAGTGCAAATTTTACATGTCCCAATAATGGAACAATAGCATTCTTCATTATAAATCTTTTGTTGGTGAGCCCTATTAATATATACAAGTCTTATACACATACAATACCGTTTTCTCGAGATCTGCTGCCTTTTTTATTGTATGAGATTTTTCTCATTTATATTTTACGATTCGAAGAGGATAAGAGCACGCCGCATAGACTTAATGTTGAAAAAACTTTTTGCGGAATTGCAGAACGTTGAAGTCAGTGAAAATGATGTTGTGCAACTAGTGACTATTCCATCTCTTTGGAGTATTTACTGAACAGACTTCTGACAGTGATCAAGCTTCAAACAAACATAATCATACAGATGTACGCAGACACTTGAACAATAACTATAAAAATAACCTAGTGACGTTTCTGTTTGCACAACAGGAACTTACGTTGGCAATAAGCAAGCTGAAGAATGGAAAGTAATCGGAACCAGATGGTCTCCACCCAGAAACCATAAAACAGGCAGCACCCTAGATTGTACCCTTCATGTCAGACTTACTAAATAACGCACTACAACAAGGTAGAACACAAGTAACTGGGATGACAGGAATTGAAGTAATTATGAGAGTCCCGACTGCTCAATGACCTACATACTAAAATGTTTACTAAATACGCTGGCAAAGGTTCAGGAGAGACTTCTGTGCGAGAGACTACAATCACACGGACGCTTCTGGGCCTGAGCCCCCATCAGTAAGGTTTCAGACCACGAAAGACAATATATGACGCAGTCAATAGAGCATTACAAATAATACACGAGACAGGTATTGCTGGCGCCTTCAACAGTCTGGTGGCCCTCACTTTTCGAAAGATTGCGGGAACTACAACACCTCTGTAAATCAGCTTAGCAGATTACTGTAACCACAAGACTATCGAAAGGCGCGGTGGCCATCACAGGGTTGTCAAGAGGGTGACTGCAGGATGTCTGCAGGGTTCTATATGTGGCTCACTATTCTGGGACATAGCACTGGGGCCACTTTTAAATAACTTGGATGTTGATAACAGGACTAAAGGAACGGTAGCCTACGAGAACGATCTGCTAGTCACTGTAACAGCCAACTCTTGGAATATAAAGCCAAGAAAGTGCTTCTTAGCATTCGCGGTTGCTGCAATAAAAATAAACTAACAGTTGCTGTGTGCATACTATTAAAAGGTAGTTTCAAAAGAAACCCCATCATTAAACTTGATAAGGTGTCAGTAAAGAGGTAAGCAGCAACCAGGTATCTAGGGATAAAATAGACGAGAATCTCAGTTTTATAGAACACAGTAGACTCGTGTCTGGAAAGGAGACAAAAATAATGCATAAATTAGCATGAATAAATTTTCTGTCCCAGCCTCGTCGCCGCTTTTGTGTCTCGTTCCGTTGTAGGTGTCGGTGGCCGAGTGGAATGAGACCGACACAGAAACAAAGATAGCACGCTGGTGCAGGTACGGATGGGAGCAGCCAGAACCAGAAACACTAGAGTAAATTAGAATGAGATATATATTGCACAGAATTTATACAATACTTAACTTTTACATAGTACTGCAGAATGTTGATACATAGTTGAGCTAGAGTCCTGCCTGGTGCCTAACTGATAGCCAAGTCTTCACTGGTGCCTATCGGATTCCGAAGTCTTTACTGGTTCCTAATTCAGTCCCAAGTGCACGATGTCGTCCAGTGGTGGCCACGAGCGGAGTTGTCGCGGAGGGCGCTCGTGGCTGTCGTCGTAAGAACGCCGCGCCGTGCGTGCATGGCGGCGCGCGGCGAAAGTAGGTGGCGCGCACTTTGTACTTGTGCGACACCACGCTAAATACTGAACAATACAGACTACCTTTGAGAACGATCCGTAGGTACCAGGGTGCTCTGTTTTAGGCTGTCCTGTGTTTTTCGCAAGGGGTTGGGCACATACATTGCAATTGGTCATACACAAGAATATAGTATGAAGGGCCCAAACGCGTATTCTACTTAGGATGCCGGGGGCCTTTAGTAAAACATTAGCTGAGGCATTATTTAAAAAAAGAAGTTCAAATGTTTGTTAAGCTTACGGTACTTAACTGCGGGGTCATCAGTCCCCAAACTTACGAACTTTTTATGAACATATACTAAAGACAATACAAACATCCATGGCCGAGGGAGGATACGAACCTCCGTCACGTGAGGCCGCGCGATCTGCAATATAGCGCTCCAGACCGCTAGGCTAATCCTGCGCGCGTCGAGGCATTATTTGACATATTGAGAGTGTACCCTGTAGACATCACCATTCGACAGTCATCATTACGTTTCTCGTTGAAGAGGGACAGACATGATAAAGTACAAGAAATAAAGGCCCAGAAAATAACTGAATGCGGCAACTACTACAGTGGCGTATAAACACATGGCAGGCAGAATGAGGCAATAGAGACAAAAGACGCCGTGTCCATGCCCTCTTCCCCAGCATACACGAAAAGAATGACCTACGGGATGACACACTTTTTAACGGTTCATGGCCCATTTGTAACGATTTGTCCTGAGAAACATAGACTTATGTGGATGTCATGCCCTAGGAACACCAGAACATGTAATTTTAGAGTGTGAGAGGCTTAATGAATGCTGTGAATGCATTCTCTCACATTTTCTGTGTTTATTCCTTTCTACTGTGGAATAAAAAGACGTGTTTTATGGTGTAGTGTTCCGATAACTTGTGTTATGGGTCCTGGATGAATGCATCTGTAATCTGTTTAATGTGTATGTCATTCAGTTGCAATTGTGTCATGTTTCTGCACATGTCCAAGTAATATTTTCTGTGTGACTGATCCTTCATTAACAGAATAGGACAAGTTACAACATGCTGTACTAGTTCTGTAAATTCAGGTAAACCTTCAGGAAGCCTGCTTAGAGCATCTGCTACAACATTATCACTGCCTTTACTGTATACTATTTCAAAGTTGTATTCCTGCAAAACCATACACCATCAGGTTAACCTCTGATGCATTAGTTTACAGGTTAGCAAGTAACTCAGTGGCTTATGATAACATAGAACTTTGACATGACGACCATAAATGTAATAATGAAATTTCTTGAAAGCAAAGAGCACAGCAATAGACGAAAATGTTCAAATGTTTGTAGAACTTATGGGACTTAACTACGGGGTCATCAGCCCCTAAGGGGGGGGAGTGGAACCCCCGACCGTAGTGGCCGTGCAGACCGTGACTGGAGTGCCTCAGTCCCCTCGGCCACCGCGACCGGCAACAACAGACGCTAACTCTGTTGTGGAATAAGATCTTTCACATTGGGTTAAAACTCTACTTACAAAGTTGATGGGTTTTAACTCTAATTTATCATCTAAAGTCTCAGTTTGGAAAAGGAAAGCTCCAACTCCAATCTTGAAAGAATCTAAAGCAATGTAAAACGCTTTTGACATGTCAGGGGGGTCACTTTTCGGGAATGAACTTACGAAAGAAGGAAATTAGTCATGAATGCTTTCAGTTGCCTTTTAGTTGTAGGTGTGGGAAAGTTATGGATGGCTTTGATTTTCTATAGATCATGTGTAATGCCTGCTGGTGATAAAATATGGCCTAAAAATCCACGTTATCTCTAGCAAATACAGACGTTTAAAGGTTTGCAGTAACACCTGCATCATGGAATCTTAGTAGGACAAGGGTAAGGATTTATATATGCTGTTTCCAGGAACACGTTGCAATTAACAAATGATTTACTTATAAAGTGACTTTATCAACAATTCAAGATCTAGTTCCGTATCCAGTGCACTTATAAAGATACCTGAACTTAAATTTAACCCAAAGGAAAGTACCTTAAATTAATAAGCCCTCCCTGCGAACATGAATGCTGTATATTTCCTGCTGTGCTCATGTAATGCTACTTGCCAAAAGGAAGCTCGTATGTCAATGGTGGTCAAATACTTAACATTGTGAAATTTCTGCAGTTGCTCTTTAAGTGCCTCACGATGTGTACATACAGGAATAAGAATCTTAGTAATGGATCTTGCACCTAGAACTAATTTTACCCCACTTCCTACATTTCCTACAGCTAGCAACGGGCTATAATAAGTGTCATTGAGGTTTCAATGATGTTCCAGTCAACCATCTTTCTACGTTCGGCTTTCACAGGCTCCTGCTTAGACCATGGGATTGAATATGTTCGAGCACAATACATTGTGTATGAGGCCAGATCCATGCGATACACATATCCTTTGATTACACCTGGTTTAGATCAAAATTTGTCAAGATAAGTCAGTAAAAGATTATATAATTCCGTTCTCTCCCCATCTGATAAACTCTGTCATTTTGCTACCTTTTCAGAAATTTCCCTTGTAATGGGAGTAACCTGTTGCAATACAATTGACAGTGTATCTTTCTGATCTACATTTGATACAAGCTCAATATGATCACAATAAGGAAAGTCTACATCATTGTACTTTATAGATATCCTGTCACATAACCTATCGTCTACGCTGCGGGTATGAAGTAAATTCAAATTAAACACCTTACCATCAATCTCCACAATAAATACTCCTTTACGAAGGTCGATCAAACCGCACCCTCGTCTTAAAAACTCCATGCCTAACATGCACCCAACACACAAATCCTTCACCACGAGAAACGAGCACTCTATTGTGCCACCCTTAAAACTTATATTTCAATAAAGCCTGCGTCTCTACTCTTTGCACTCGTGACCCTATACCTCCAGACACTACACAGTTTTGTACAGAAAAACTAGACATTTTACTCTCTGTCCTAATTCTGTCATATAAATCTGCAGTGATTACATTCATGTTGCTCCTGTGTCAATTATATGGTTACCCCAGATACCTTAGCTGATATTGCTGCTTCAATAATCTCTTTATCATCACTGTGCTTGCAAGATATTTTTGATAAAAGCTTTTCTGTGATGTCTTTCCTTTCATCCTAGGGTATCAACATGGTGTGTACACCCATACTATGATCGCCTCCATTCGATTATGGAACAGCAAATGACCACCTTTAGTTTGACACTTGCTGGTTTTGTGTTCGCTGTTGTGGTGGTGTCCACCTCCACTATCCTGATAGGTTTTATGTTATCATTTCTGTTGTGGTTGGTCGTATGCTGATTCATGTTGTTGTGTGGATTTTGCGCTTGTTGATGGTTCCACGACTGTGGTCTCCTAAAGTTTCCTCTCAATGGTTTTTTTGGGTACCACCTTTGTGGTTCCAAGTTACTGTTTCCAAAATTTCCCTGTCTGGGCTGGTTGTACCCAGGGTAATACCTGTTGTCGAATGATCTTTTTATAACCAAGGCACCACTAGCGTTATTGTTTACATTGTCATTGCTAAGGTTATTGGGTATATTGTTTCCTGTTCTGTGCTGTTCGTTCGCTGAATTATTACTCTGTTGATGTAAGTTGTTGTTGTTGTTGTTGTTGTTTCGATTCGAACCATTTCGTATTGCTGTTTCCATTACTGTTTGTGTTCACTCTCTGCCCCCTCGCATGCACTATCGATTTCGTCTGCAATCGTTAAAAATTCTTTCTGCTCGAATGAGCCATAGCCGAATTTCAGTCGGAACTCTCTCCTTTAAAATTCTCAGAACGTTATTCATTGCCATCGGCTGTTCCAGGTAGCGCACTTTGTTTACACATCTTTCGATGTACTTTCTCAACCTTTCTTGTTTAGGATTGTACATCGGAGGACTGTAAATTTGCCTTCGCAATTTCACCTGCTCGTTGGCAGACCAGTTACAAGCTTCCTAGGGTTTATATTTGTGCACGGAGAAGTCAGTACTGCTTCCTCCCACAAGTCCCCTAAAACCTCCACATCCTGGCGGATGCTGTTGCGTAACAGTGTGCGTTTGTACCGCACTAGGTGCCGTAGTTGCTGTCCAAGTCTTTATGGAAAGCACAGAGTTCTGACTAACCTGTTGTCTTCTATAGTTGTGTCCCCAGCGCAGAAGACAGCACACAGGTCGTTGGTTCTTTTACAGCATACAAGTGAGGCAAAAATAAGTTCTGTAGGTTGGAAGCATAAGAAGCGACTCGCGAGATTCTTAATTGTCAGGGATGTCATTTATTAAATAAATAGTAAAATATGAACAACTATTGCTAATACGACACGGCCTATGCTGCCCATAGCTCATGTTGAGACCTCGACTGTTATCACTATTACACAAATCTTTACTCAAGACCGGCGCGTATAGTGGTCAGCTCGAGACTGAAACTGCGGCTTGTTGCGAGAGGGCACCTGACGCTCTATTTAGCGCCAAAACATGGCCGTCGCGCGCCTTCTGCAAAATCGCTCTTCTCTTGTTACAATAAGAGAAGGCACCTTAAACTTTTTAAACTGTCAACACCTAGCCTGTCCTTGAGAGATATTTATCACAAATTCTCAGCTCTGAAAAATTAATATTTAGTATATAATAAACAAAACTAATTTCAAAAGAAATCACGTGATGTGAAATGCAGCAACCAATGCGAGGAGAGTACCAATAACATAGGCAGGCTTTCCCATGGGAACCAGCACCTACTGTGCCATATGCTACTGCTCCCCACCCCACATTTCAACATATGCTGCACTTCTGTCTTTCTTCCGCGTTTAAGACACGTACGGTGTTAGCAAAGAAACGACCAGCGGTCAGAAATATGAAGTGGTCATAGGCCAGGAATATCACACAGTATTCCGATAAAATGCGAGTTCAAACTCATCACATGTGTTACGTTGTCCTGCTACCTCGGACGCCCACATTGCGGTTCCGCCTTGAATGTAAGATTCAACAAATGTGATTTTATCGCGTTCACTTCAGTTGTTTGGAAGCACGTCATGGATAGATTTGATGAAAACATACGGGTATGGTATCCTATTCTCGGGGTAAAAACTTTGAAAACGCCTGATGTGAAGGTGTGTTTGCTTTGTGATTACATATGCAATGTTCGATGTAGCGTTCGCTACGTCATCAAACGGCATAGGACTACGCTGTGACGCATTCCTATTGTAAAAAGTATAGCTTTCTGGACTATTATCTAACCTCGGATTTTCGGTGTGTGTTTGGTTCACGGACAAACCGGAGTTTATTCCGTGATCAGATCTAACTTTTTCTACTTCGGTTTTGAGTTAAGAAGTTTGTATGTTTAACTCTGTTTGCCAGATTGCGAATTTCAACTAAGTTATTGTGTGATCGTCTCAGCATCAGTCTCATTTGCAATGTCAGATGCTAATGCTTGAACAGCAATTTTAATTTCACTTTCCGCTTTGTCGGTTGTTTCAACATCTTTCTAGTTAATCCAGTCTGCGAATTCTCTTGCGTACTTGGTTTCACGTTGCGTGATATACCTTCTATTACCTGTTCTGTAATTAAATAAATTCCGTTCACGCGTTTCGTGTCTTCAGTTACTTTAGTCTGCAAATCAGTTTGTGTGTCTTTAAGATCGAATACCTCCTCTGCTAATTGTGTGACTTTCTCAATGATTTCGTTACAAGGTTCCGTTATCAAATTGAAATAGTTTCTCGTAGTCTTAAATTCTTTTTCCATACGTGATTGCATCTTTTGTATGGACGCGGACAATGTAGCTTTGAGCTTCTGCTCCATAAACTCACATTTTTGAGCCAAATCGGCTATAATTTCTGCTTTAATTTCATGTAACCTTTGTTCTAGCTGTTTCTATACTGATTCCGTCTGTGCTTGTAAGATAGCATTCTGTGTTTGAATTTCAGTGAATTTCTTTTCAAAATTAACCAGAATTCTGTGTTTGAATTTGGTTAAACTTTTTGGCGATCTGTGCCAAAATTATTTCACTGGATAATAGCAAGGGATAAGTTTCTGTGGGTGGTGTTTCTGTCTGTTGTGTGTGTGTTGCGGTGGTGGAACTTGTATTAATATTCATATCGACCCCCGCATTTTCTGGAATATTCGACACTGTTGGCTCGGATAATTGTTCGTCTTCTACGCCGTTTTGCGAATTCTGTGTTTGAGAATCCACAGTATCTGGTTTATAGACATTACGGATTCTGACCATAATTTTCCAAGAAAAGCATATCTCAAAAAATTATCTGGCTGGACCCTACAGATTGTAACCCACAGTTAAGAGGAAATAAATCGTCACGAGCTTCAGAATAACTTCACACGCAAACTTGAATTTAATACACAATATAATTACTATTACACACACGTTAGAAGTTCAACAATGGAAAATCTTGCGATGCGCAACAGCAATGTCTGACAATTTTCTAGTTTGCATATGCAAATTAACACAATGAAATTATCAATTACGCAAGTTATTAAAATAATGTTCCTTTCCTTATTCGTTTGCATGTTGGTTGATTATCGTCAAAAATGGTGTTTTCTGCTTCCTCTCTCCTCTTTGCAATAATTACAGTAATAATCTGGTTTCATCTCCTCAACTATCAGAAAACAATATTCTCGTCCGGGAATGGAAAGAATGAAAAAAAAAAAGAGACACAACAATGGAATTAGTTTCAATATTTTTGTTTTAATTTCAATCCGGCCCCACGCTGGGTGCCACTAAATTGAAAAATTTCTCCGCAATAAAAAATAATAAATATTTATTAAAAAGAGACGAATGGTTTGTGCGAATGATGCAAATTTAGAAAAGTAGCGCCTAACAAAATAATGTTCCGCGAAATGAAAGTTAACACATAACGCAAATAAATCTTGAAATCAGTCGTATTTTCCAAATGAACAGATTGGCGCTGAAATTACGGCGGAGGAAACATATCAAGTTAGTGGCCAAGTTGCACATCACTATCATTCAAAATTATGCCTGCAAAAATTTACTTTAACTGAATAAATCTGGAAAACGGCACAAAAATATTTAATTCAAGCAATCTGCCTACAAATTGTCTAATTTGGTAGAAGAGCAGCACGCCACAAATACATTGTACAGAAACTACCTGTTGGAATACACTCGTAAAACACCGATTTGTCATAAGTCCACGGCTAGGAAGAATTGAAAATAATTAAGTAAAAATAAACCGGCGAATATCTCAGGGACGTTTGAAATCAAATCAAATGTTTGTAAATCTGAGGGACTTAACTCGTTCATCAATTCCTAGGCTTACAAACTACTTACACTGACTTAAAGTAACTTATCCTAAGGAAAACACAAACACCCATGGCCGAGGGAGGACTCGAACACCCGACGGCGAACGGCCGCGTGCACCGCAGTTGGGTGTCTTAGTGTGCACGGCTATTCTCCTGCGGCCAGGTACGTTTAGTGCGGAACATATGATTCTGAAATAATTATGGATAATTGTGCATCCTTCCAACGTTTAATTTCCTACGCTGCGAAGATGGAGCGGGAAGAAGAATAAATGGAAATGGATTAATGGAAATAATGGATCATTCTTATTGGGTAAAACATATGATACCCGAAATTATTGAAATAAATCGCAATTTGTGATCAATTATGGCTTCACTGTACTAGGTTTAGATCGCATACCAACGTGTGGGGAATGAAAATTTGTGCCCGGCCGGGATTCGAACCCGGTATCTTCTGCTTACTAGGCAGACGCATTGACCACTCCGCCGCTGAAATTATTTGTTTCAATAGATAAACATGTGCTGGTTAGAACTATACTTTACTTACATAAATTATTTCTTTGACGGTTCTTTAGTAATTTACATGTAATAAATGCAGAATAATCGTAATAAATACAAGAGATTACGTATGTAAAAGTAAATAAAATATTGAAAGAAAGTCTGGATGATCCATTAAACATATAACGTACGGGCAGGAACGCCAATGTGTCATATTTAGCGCATGCCGACAAGAAACTTAACAAATCACCTGGAACAGCTGAGACAAAAATACTGAAAATGATACAGACCACGAAAACGAGGTACACGCACAAATACTGTAATAAACAGATAACAAGGAAACGATACGCAAGTTGTCAACAAAGACTTTTAACTTCATAAATTGTACAAGTAACAAGAACTGTGAAATAGGAATTAAATAATAGTAAGTAATGATATTACACAAGAAAAAATAATACTACAAATAAAGTAGAATAATTCTAGGACAGTGCATATAAGAAACTGCTTCAGGAGGGACAGGCTCGAGCCTTACCCAAGCCCTTCCACCTGGAACAGCCAGCTTAACAGATATTTTTTCTCTTCTAATTCTAAGCACATCAGATTAGTTTCTGTCACCATCCATCCACATGAGTAGTAACAAAAACATAACAATGTTGGATTAAATACAGGTAGGCTCAGGGGGGACAGGCTTGACGATTTGTCCCCGAGACCTTCCAACCTGGAACAGCCTGATAAAGAACTGAATATGTACACTCTTTGTAATTTTTCCCTTTTTCAATACGAAACTTTCTAATTATCTTTGTATTTCTTTCCTCTTCTGTTATTTTTCGATTTCATATCATTAATCTTCAGAATATCTTAATAGTAACATGAACGAATGTATGCATATTGAATGCAATGTTGTGAAATGTATGACCTGCATTTAAATATTAGGCAACAGGTTATAAAAATGTGCAGTAAATAAATACTCCTTTCAATGTAGATAAAATATCATATGAAGAAGAGATTGGTGGAAATGTCCCAAAAATTGGATATCTGTTATTTTTGTTCAAATATATTGAAATTATAACAAATAACTTTTCCTTTCGTTTGTCATCTATGACATCACATTAACGTAAAAGTTGGGTGTGAAAAATAACTTATAAATTTTTGGCAGTTAATGGGTTAGAGTTGAACTTAAGTTAGTAAGGGAAGTGGTGGTAATATGAAACAGGGTAGTAATATGAAACATTGTAGTATTTGGAGACTAGTAATGTTATCTGGCGACAGTTTCAGTTATCACAATCTTAATGTTCCGTTTCTGCCACTAGAGGCAGCAGAGATCATTGTCTCATTGTTTATGGCCATGAGCAGACATACATTGTTTTCCAACTTCCCGAAGTTTTTGCAGCTTAAGATTCGAATATTTTTTCTGCTACCTTAATTTAGAACTTAGGCTACTGTTTCTACTTTACGATTGTGTAATGGAATTAAACATACAAAAGATAATTTTAGATACTTGGAACTGTTTATCGAAAGTGTAGTCTCTTTATTACTTTTGAAAATGGCGATGGGTGGAAATATGAAACACGCTGTTCCATATTATGACCTCCTTTTTTTTTGTGTGTATCGCCATGCCAAGAAGCAGTTTAATGACTGAAAAATGGGGATTTCGAAACGAATGGCGCCCTGAAGATATGCCTCAAGCAATAATGACTGTCAGGAATAAACTAAAACTCTAAATGAAGCAGCAAGAAGATTCAGTGTACCGAAAGCTACACTCTACAAAAGGGTGGCTAGAAAGGATACAGATTTAACTACTTTAACATATGAAAAATTAGAAAGAAAACCTATTCTTCAACAAGAAATTGAAAAATACCTTGTTGAATATTTATTTATTTTAAACCTGTTTCATATTACCGCCCTATTTCAAAATGCACCTAATTTACCGCAAATTAAAAAAAAAAATCTATTGCAATAATTTAACATGACAATTCTTCGTGAAAATTATTATTGATCCTTTGTCACAAATATATAATCAAACATAGGTCACTCTTTTTATGTAACAGTCACATTTTAAATTCAGTATTTTGCCTCAAACAAAAAAGTGTTCCATATTATCACCACTTTCACTACTTGATCTAATAGATCTTCATACAAAGTACGAATTGTGTTTACCGATGGGTATCCATAACTTCATTTATAAGACAATGATCTCGTACAAAGTTATTCGTTTTTATTTATGGAATGTATGACATTAACTGCGAATGTGTGCGCAGCCGTGATTCGAACCCTATCCGAAAGAACAGACACCACATATATGTAACTTAAAGCTATTTGTATTTAAATATGATACGTAGCCAAAAATGTTCGTATTGCAATGTGAATATGAACATAATTGTAAATTTTACAAAGTTCTTTACAACATTTCTATTGAAGTTTATGAATCATTATGTAAGTAATTTATTTATATGTAGATTTGAATACTGTCTGAACCAGAGATGTCAGTAAGTACACTGTTTGTGAACATATGTAATCGTTAATCTTTCTGGTTTGGCGGGAAGAGCAGTTGTAAGAGAGAGATGTGAGAGGTTGTTTGAAGAGAGCAGTGATGATTGTGTTTGTTTTTAGTTCATAACTGATAAAAGCAAGTTGGGGCTACGTTGGCAAAAACTTGTTTGAAATGTTTAATCACAGAAAAGCTAAAAATATTTCTTATTGCATAGTTAGTGGGCAATCAGACTGTTTTAATCCTGTAAAGTTTGGGGGTGAGGTCCGACTCATACGAAAAATGCTATTTTTTTTTTTCCTTGGGGGACGCGGGGGGGGGGGGGGGGTATCCAAACATATTTTGCACTTGTGTGCTATCATCAATGGTTCTTCTTTATTTGATTACACCTGTGAAAAGGAACATATTTTAATGCTAACCTAGATGTGAAAATCAGGCCTAAAATCGTACATCTTAGTTTGGATTATTAACTTACTTTTACATTGTAAGACATGAAGGACCATTTTTACATCATCTCATTTTGGCAGCGTTGTCATCTGGAACCAAATAATTCTATGTGAGTGTTTGAGTTTTACTCGTAATGAGTTGTACGTCTACTTTGTTGTTTGTGTGTGCCTGACAAACACGCGGATTTATACACCAAAACCAACAGTCAGTAACAGACAATTGAGTGACACTCGAAGTTTACGTTCACACCGACAAAAAGTAACGTAACATGTTAACTCATCAAAACTGAAAAAAAAAAAAAAAAAAAAAAAAAAAAAAAAAAAAAAAAAAAAAAAAAATTCTCACACAGGATTATTTGGTTGTGGATGACGACACTACCAATACTGGATGTTGTACAGGACCTTACAATGTAAAACTAAGGTAATAATCCAAACTTAAAACATACGATTTTAGGCCTTACTTTCACATATAGGTTAACACTGAAATATGTTCATTTTCGCAACTGTAAACGAATAAATGAATCGATCGATAATGGCACAGAGAGGCCGAAAAATGATCTAGTAACCAGATAAAACAGTGATTTGTCTATCAGGCTGACTTCATAAGCAATGTTTTACTAAAAACATGAATAGACGGAAGAGCTGCAAATTCAAAATGATAAATGTTTCTGTTAGGTGTGTCCTTAGTGGTTTTCGCCCGTCGTTGCAAATGGCAAGAAATGCAAGCCGTAAGTACCATGCCGACTTCAAGACGGAAGCCGCATCTGCGCACGCTTCATGTCTGGCTTAGGGCGCCCCAGATACCTGCAGCTGGCGGTATCAACAACAACTGTGGCCGCCACTGCACTCGAGACCGAGGGAAGCTGATATAACGCCGGCGGCCGCGGTAAGCCAGCCTTGTTCCCGGACGTGCCTTGTATTTCCAACTACTCTGCAAACTGTCTGCGACTGTGCTGCCTAGCTCTGCTCCGATTCAGGATTTCACTATACGGAGCAAACTAGTACAGTTCCGGGACTGGATAGTAATCATTCCTATGGAATCATTTCTTTATGTGACAACTTAACGTTTCTTTGTGTTTATTTCTGGAACCGGAGTTCATTTAACCCGCCAGAACTCGCGCCTTTAAAAGTTACACGCTCGCTCGCGCGTAGAGCGTTTTGCTTACACACAACCAGTAGCCTGTAATTTACCTAATGTATATAAATTAGGATTGTTTTTGATACTTTTTCAATGAAACACTCGTAATGTTCTATAACATATTTATTTTCAGTACAAAACGTTACGTCTATATCATTTATAATAATCTCAGGAGAAATGAAATCACGTCTTCTAAGGAACATAAAGAATTGAAAAAAAATAAAACAACAGTTACACGTTGGTTAAATTTTGTGCCCGAATCACCGTATGTCTGGTCCTTGCATATATCCCACAATATTGCAGTGTGTTCATTACACAATAACTTTTGACAATGTAAAAAATGCCAATAAATGCTTTCACTTGTACAGTGTCGGCCTCGTTACAATCACTATCCCTTGAATATCGATGCTCGATTTTTCTAATACAAATATTCGTATACGTAACTATTTCAGTTAGAATTTCATCGCTGATAAAAAAAAATCCATAATATCTGTGGTATCTTTTGCAAGAGTTTTTACCCCCTATCTACCAATAACGATATTGTGCGCTCTTTTCCTCACATTGGAACGACCTGGAGAGTAACACTACATTGTTTGCTTGTCTTTGCCTAAGTATAATAACTGACCTCTTGATTGGATTGAAGAAATGTAACCTTCACATTATTCTGATGATTATTCCGTTTCATTACAGTGATCATTGTGTTCATTGGCCAATCCCTTTCTATACTGATTGTTGATTTTTCCAGGGAAGCCAAAACAGTCTTGGACCAACCCGCCACTGCCCGCACCGAAACTAAGTTTATTGTGCGGTATCGCTCCCTGTATATCTAGTAAAGCCAACCAATGCCCTTGAACAGTGCAAGGAGTCCCTTTACCAGTTCTTTATTAGACACAATTTCTTCAGGTCTGGTTGTCCCAAATAGTCTGTGCCTTTTATTCTCCAATGCAATGCATTCGAAGATTAGATGTGATGCAGTTTCATCACCGTCATCACAGATCCTACATTTAGGATCCTCTTCTGTTATTCCCATTGTACGTAGGTGTTTTTTGAAATTCCCATGGCCTGTCAGCAATCCAACCATGAGTCTAATCTCTCTCCTGTTCAGACCCAGGATTGCAGAGCTTCTTTTAAAACATGGCTTTGGGATCATTACCTTGCCATGTTTTTGTTGATGGACTTTGGTCCAATATTCTACGTGCTGTCTTCTGAGCCAGTTACGTAGTCCAATTTGATCATTGCCTTGGTGATTGTCAGGACAGGTTCCGGTCCAATAAATGGAGTCTCTGCCCCCATCCTGGCTAATCTGTCGGCATGTTCGTTGCCACTGATCCCCGAGTGGCCAGGGACCCACAATAGGTTTACTCTATTGCTTTCCCCTAGCTCCACCAGAACCCTGTGACATTCTGCAACAATTTTAGACCTTGTTGCAGGAGCTGCCAGTGATCTCAGGGCTGCCTGACTGTCTGAATAGATATAGATGCTACGATCTTTGTAGCACCTACGCAAATTCTCCTCCACACACGCCCTGATGGCAGTGATTTCGGCCTGGAATACTGAGGCCAGTTTTCCTAGAGAGATGACGCCCTCCAGTCTTGGCTGCACCCCATATACCCCGGCCCCAACACCTTGGTCCGATTTTGTCCCGTCAGTGAACAAGACAATATCCCCCATACGGTACGAACTATTTTCTCCCACTACTCCCTACTTCCAATTGTTATATTGAAAGGCTTGTTGAAGCAGTATGGGGTTATAATATAGACGGCTGGCATTTCCCCAACCTTTCCTATATTTACCTCACTTACTATTTTAGTGTGTGATTCTGGATATCCCAAAGAGTTCCAGTTGTTGCCAGTCTGTATGCACCAGCCGCTGCCTCCATCTTGACCCAAAGGTGTAATGGGGGCATATCCAGCATGGTTTCCATCCCAGCAGTTGGTGCGCTGCTAATTCCGCCTGTTATGGCTAAGCAGGCTAATCTCTGCACCTTTCCAAGCTCCTTAGCAGCAACCTGCTGTTCTACCTTCTTCCACCACACGACCGCACCATAGGTGATCCTGGGTCTAATCACTGTGGTGTATATCCAGTGCATACCCTTGGGGCTCAGGCCCCAATTTTTGCCACAAGCTCTCCTGGTACTCATAAGAGTACCTTTCGCCGTGGAGCAAATATTCCTGATGTGAGGGGTCCATGTCAGTTTCTCATCTAGGATAACCCCTAGATATTTCACTGTCCCCTTCACAGGTAGCGCTTCATTGAAAAGCTTTAGATTCCGACTTGAATGTTGTATATGCTTCTTTGTGAATGGTACAACAACAGTCTTCTTAGGACTAACCCCCAGATCCTGTTTTCTGCACCAGTCTTGCACAATGTCCAAAGCACCTTGTGCCATATTCTTTACTGTGTCAGCAAATTTGCCAAGTATTACTATGACAAGATCATCTGCGTATCCTTGGCAAAAGTACTGCCTAGAGTTTAATTCTCCAATGAGATCATTCACCACTAGATTCCACAATAAAGGGGAAAGAACTCCTCCTTGCGGGCAACCCCTAGTGGTGTTGATTACCATTTTTTCATTCATCATGGTAGCTTCTACCTTTCTTACACTGAGCATGGCCCTAGTCCACCTACATATTGTAGTCCCTAGGTCATGCACCTCTGCTGCCCTAACCATGGAATCGAAGGTCGTGTTGCTAAAAGCCCCCTCGATGTCCAGGAAGATACAGAAATACAATACCTTTGGCATCTTTTGCCAGAGTTTTGACCCCCTGTCTACCAATAACGATATTGGGCGCTCTTTTCCTCACATTGGAACGACCTGGAGTGTAACGCTACATTGTTTGCTTGTCTTTGCCTAAGTATAATAACTGACCTCTTGATTGGATTGAAGAAATGTAACCTTCACTTTATTCTGATGATTATTCCGTTTCATTACAGTGATCACTGTGTTCATTGGCCAATCCCTTTCTGTATTATCACCTCGAGCAGATTCAATATTCTCTAGGTCATCTTCTTCAAGCCATGACATAAATTTTGCTTCTAGTCTATCCATCTACAAAAATGAAAAATAGTGTTAGTTTACGAATTTCACAACACTTATTCATCGTAAATATAAAATAACGCAATTAACTAAGAGCAGTAACCGTAAAGTGACATTCTAAAGATTTTGTGTAGCGAAACATATACTTACTTCGATACTCGCGCGATGAGCTAAATGCCGCACTTGGCCAACCAACTGAGCTCTGACAGTGAAACACACACACTGACTACAAAAACAGTGTGCACCGGTCGGAGGAAGTGTAAAACTCGGCTACTGAGCGAATGAGAGCCCTGCAAGTATTGTTGAGAAAATGCCAGTTGTTTTAAAATTACTGTGAGCGAAATGCTCATAGCGCGAGTTCTCGCGGATTAATAACCATATTCCATTGGCTCAAGATAAATGTCACTTGTACGAATCTGCGTGGACAATTTCCATTCTGAATAAAAACATTTCAGAGCATTATACTCTGCTCAAAATAATTAGGGGATGAGATAATGTATCTTCAAAGATATATATGTGATAACGTATTTTCATCAGATATTGGTTAAAATTGTAAATTGTGTGTCATACAATTCGATATTTTACCGTTTCAGCTCTTTACTTGACGTTCACGTGGTGTTTACTTAGAGCGAGGCAATATGGGGCAATCATGACAGTGAAGAACTCATTATCGTTGCCGTCTAATATGGTGTGTGATCACCTCGTACGACCAGTGTACTTGGACACCTGTGTGGCATTGTCAGAATGAGGTTATGAATCAGCTATTGAAGGATATTTGACCACTCTTTCATAACTGCAATACCTAGCTCTACAACCATTATGGGAGCTGCAGGTATGGCTGCAATGCGTCTGCCAAATGTATCCCAAAGGAAGATTAGTGTTTAACACCCCATCAACAGCGTGGTCATTAGGGGCGGAGCTTAAAAGTTGTACATTGTGAGATTACCGCCCAATAGAAATACTGGTAATTAATAGCATTTGATAATTAAACAGTATGAAGTTCACTGCAAACATTGACCATGCCAATGCACTAAATGTTACACAATTTTAATCTTATTAATTATGGTAGCAATGTATGTACACAGTTGGGTGACAACATTTATAGTTAGGCCATAGGTAGAAATTCTCCACGTTGAGATTTGCTGTGTGCTTGTAGCTGACGGGAGGCCAGCGAGCAGGCCGATGTTGGTGGCTTGTTCCAACTTAGGATTTTACAGTTCGTTTCCGGTGAGGGGAGAGAGGGACAATGGCGAGTGCCAGGCACAGTGCAGTGCACAAATATTGTAATACTACTGGCATTTGAAGTAATACGATGCAGTTAGGAACCTTTAAGGCCCTCATTACAAAATAGCCTGTTGATAAATAAACAATACATTAGCTGATATAGTCACATCTAACGTAATATGTTTAATTGACGATGAAAAGTAATAAATTACCAACGAAGACAAGACAGTTACACAACTAGCATGGCAATGTTTGTTTATAAAAATAATATATTAACTATTTCTCATTTTATTTTCAATTAATCTTTTGTATTTTATTTTGAAGTATTCAGTTAAATCACTTATCTGTGGTATAAGAAATTGCACAATTATGATAAACAGTACAAAGGATGTTTATATTAATATAAAAACGTAAGAAAATATTTGTTTAATGTGTAGTGTAATTATTTTGATTTTAAGTAAAGTTTTAGAAATGTATTGGCTGAGCGCTGTACGTTGGCAAATCGGTTACAACAGCTTACATGGGGAAGTTGATGACGTAGGGGAAAAAACCCCGGCAGTTGAGTTTTGGCGCACGCGCGCGCGAGGGCAGGAAGTGAGGACTCCAGAGAGCACGTGGTGTGGCTGGCCTGGCGGGGTCGCTCTGTCTCAGTCGGCATGTGGATCTCGAGGTGGTGACTTCAGATTTGTCTGTGGCAATTGCCACGTGTGGTTGCTCGTCGTAGACTGCACCAAGTGAAATCGAGTGCTACTGTGTGTTTGTGAATATTTAGCCGGTGGAACAAGGTGTGCATCGCATTGAATTAAAGTGACTGTGATTTGTTAATGTAACACGTGTCGTCGCATAGGCATGAACATAAACGGTGTTTGAGACAGCCACGTGGTGTGAAAACAATTCGCGACAAATATTCATTTTGTCTGGGGGCTCTCGAGCTATAACTTTATTTGATAAATGTGCCGACGTACAGACGTATCAGCCACAGGGTTCAAGTATTGTGAAATAAACAACATAAAGTGAACTTTCACGTGTTTTCTAAAATAGTAGTTAGTACACCCTTTTCTCTCATGAACTTGAATTTATTATGAATTTGTTTTGTTAATCATATGCAGGGAAGGAAAGCTGCAAACGTGTGATATCATCCACTAGAAAACGAGTCAAACAGTCGCAATAAGAGTTCCAGTGTTTTTGCATGTTTAGGAATTTGGTTCGCAGCTGGTGGTTGTGGGTTTCAAAAAATTAATCTTTTCCTATTTTAAACTCTCACCCCGACCTTCACGCTCGCATTTGGGGGCTCGTCCGGGATAAGTTCACGTTGGACTTGCTCGGACGGAGAGATTAGCGTGTGTATAGGACAGTGAACAGTTACGAACAGTTGCAAACAAGTGCGCGGACGCGACGGACAATTTCAAGTGTGTGTGGCGGCTGGCAGCAGAGAGCGGGATAAATTCACACTGGTCTTGCTCGGACAGAGAGGTAGTGTGTGCTTAGGACAGTGATAGTGGACAAAAAAGCATAATCGGGCGATACGTAAACGCGACGCGCGGTTAACGACGGTTGGTGACTGGCAGAGTTCGGGCGCGGGCATCCGTAACCGGCGATCGACGTCGCATCGGACCGGCAGCAGTGAGCGGCGGCGCGCGTGTTCAACGCACTCAAATTTCATCTTCTACAACGGACGGCAGTGATCGTGGGGACTTCGCAAGTCGCCAGCGGAGCGTCGGGGCCCAGCAGCTTCGATTCTACAAAGGATAAGGGATGCAGTGTGGACATATTCCAGCCACAGATTCTACAATAGACGGCAGCGAGTGTTGGAGACGTCGCAGCTCGTTGCAGCAACTTCTGGATTAAAAGATAAGTAAAGCAGCTGGCGCTATAAATTCTTGTGTGTTAATCAAGCTTTCTTGTGATACCGATAATGGATAGGGTTTTTAAAATGTCGCCAAGCGACGTAATTTCAGAGAGTAGCATACGAGAAAGTCCAGAGAGGGTAAATACTGGGGGAATGTTGTTGACACCGGAGATGGTTGCAGCCATGTTAGCGAGTATTAGCTCAAATTTAGAATCAAAAATAGAAAATTCATACTCAAATTTAGCATCAAAGTTAGAATCAAAAATAGAAAATTCAAACTCAAATTTAGAATCAAAAATAGAAAATTCAAACTTACATTTAGAATCAAATTTAAAATCAGAAGTAGAAACTGTAAAAGCAGAAGTAGAAACTGTAAAAGCAGAAGTAGAAACTGTAAAAGCAGAAGTAGAAACTGTAAAAGCAGAAGTAGAAACTGTAAAATCAGAATTGAAAGCAGACTTTAAGGCAGACATTGGGGCACTACAAAATTCAATGTTTGCATTAAAGGCAGAAATAATCACAGACATTGACAAAAAGATAGGAAGTCTAACAGAACGGTTTGAAAATAGGGAAAAGGAGATACATACCAGAATTGGTGCCATTGAGACTGAGGTAGGAGGCAAGTTAGATGATGTGAAACAAATATGTGATCACAGGATTGAGGGCACTAAGCAGGCGTTGGCTGAGGTTGACAAGAGGATGGTGGCAAGTATTGAGGAAACAAAAACTTTGTTGTCAGGAAAATTAGAGAATACAGAATGTAACTTTAGGAAAAAGATAGAACAAGTAGTGACAGTAAACAATACTGAGATTGAGAAGGTGAACACTAGAATAAATAATCTAGAATTGGGTACTGCATCAGGAAACACTAATTGGTCCATGGTGCAGACACCTAATGGCAAAAAGTTTTCAGGAGTGGGAAATTATCATCCAGTAGATTTTTTGGCTGCATGCAAGGATCAATTTGTGCCTGGTATGTCAGACCAGTATAAGGTGAAGTTAGCAAAGAGAATGCTTGACTGTTCTGCTCAAACTTGGGCAAATCAGTGTGCTAATAAATTTCTAACTTTTGAGGCGTTTGAAAAATTGTTTTTAAATAAGTATTGGGGGGAGGCCAAGAAAGCTAAGATACCAAATGAATTCTTGAACGAACCAAACTATATGAAAGGGAACCCAGAATTTGAAGTAATCATTGAGGAGGAGCTGTTTATTCAAGATTTATTTGTCATAAAGGGACTTTGTTTAAATCTAATGTTAGGAAGTGATTTCCCGTGCAAATATGAAGCTCAGTTGAAGTATAAAGATAAAGTGTTAAAATTAAGTCTGGAGGGATGCATGAAGAGGGTGAAATTCAAAAATGTTGTAAGTGATAAAGATTTAATGGCATGTTTACACAAGTAACTGCCATAAACCAGTGTAAATCATGAAGTATGAGATTTAATGCATTGTAGATAGTAGGTTAAGAATTTGTGTATTTATTCTGTGGTCTGTGTTAGTATCTACTTGTGTGTTTACATTTAAGCATTGGGGTCAAGTTTACAAGTAATCTTTGTAAATGTTTTTCTTTTGTTGTTTGTGTTAAAACATGTGCTTGTATCAGATTTGCAGTTCAACAGTGGTACATGAGGTAAATATGTATGTATGCCAACACCAAAGGATAGAGGAAGTCGGAGTGTATTGTTTATGTGTGTGTATATGTGAGCAGGGCTGGATATATGATGTGAGTTGTGGGGTAACTCGAAGAATGAGAAAGTGGTGGACATTGATGCAGGCAGTGGGGTCTGTGGCTTAGATAAATTGTGATGAAAATGTCAGCTGACAGTGTTGCATATGTGGGTGTGGCTGACCATATGGGTCAGAAGTGAGGAATGTATGTTTGTTGTGGCTGTTTTGGCTAAAGGTGGGTTTGATTGAGAAATGTTTCAAGGAGAGAAAGTGTTTGCTCTTTAATGTCTGTCTCTTTTGAGTGTTTGGTAGGTAACGTGTCTAATAGTGAATGCTCAGTATTGTTATATTAAACTGATTCTGATAACACATTTTGGTTTCTTTAATGGTGCTCAACTGTTGACTGAACAATTTCTGCAACAATAGTTGACGAGAACTATTTTTCTGTCTAGTATGAGTATCAATAGTGTTTGGTGATATTTTATTTAAAAATTTAGATGTTTTGTGATAAACTAATTTTGAGATTAGACTTTAACCTTAGATATTTTATTGTGGGGAGTACTTGTGGAAAGCACAAGAGGCTGATGACGGGGATGCAAATTTAACCTCACACCAGTAGAAATAATTTCTTTTTGTGCGAGGGGGTAGGATTTGTATTTATGCTTGTAGCTGTCATTTTGATAGAAGAGAAAATTCTCTATGATAACATTCGTTTGGTAGTAATACTCCAAGTAGGCCAAATATATTCTCTTGTCTGTTTCATCTGAAGCTATGGCTGTTGAGAGTGCAGGCATGGTGGTTTGGGTTGATCTGATAATGACTAACACAAGCCACTTTGAGTTCTTAATTCTGTTGATTTGCATGTTACTGTACATGTCTCAATGCTTAGTTTCAATTGCACCAAGTCTGGATGGCAGGGGGGTGGGATACAAATCCAACCGAATCCTGGTGTCCAGACAAACTTTTGTCTATGTTGACTCATGAGTACCTTCTGCTCTTCCTGTTCCATGTAGGGTGCGTATGACGTTTGTGAACAAGAACGCTTGATCCAGTGCCTTGAATCTAAGCTGCAGCAGCATGTTGGTTGAAATGACGGAGACATAGGACCGTACACCATGGACCAGAGTTGCTGCAACGATGACTCTCGGGTTCTCAGTGTCAAAGTGGTGAGAGATTTCCTTTCAACGAGTGGAGTGTACACCGTCAAAAGTTTTTATAGTGAGAATTCTAGTTTTTCCATGTAAGACAAGGTTCTCTAAAGACTAAAGTTTAATAATATTATAAATTTGGTGCCAATTCTGTATATAAACAACAGGCACACTTAAATTTCATTGATGTAATTAGTTATAAGGATTCTTTTCTTAAAAATATGCACACACTATAAGTGGTCTTAATGGTACAAATATTGGGAAATTATCTCACTGCCCTGTTTATTTTTTATTTATCTATTTATTTATTTGTGGCGTTAGTTGAGGTCATAATTGGCATAGTGTTTGAGCCAATCCGATTCAATAATTTTGTAATTTAAAAATTTTGCTCATTTGAATGTATTAATTTTGGTGCTACTTGCGCCATCCTGCACATGGTTTGGATGCCGCAAGTGGGGGTATTGTGAGATTACCGCCCAATAGAAATACTGGTAATTAATAGCATTTGATAATTAAACAGTATGAAGTTCACTGCAAACATTGACCATGTCAATGCACTAACTGTTACACAATTTTAATCTTATTAATTATGGTAGCAATGTATGTACACAGTTGGGTGACAACATTTATAGTTAGGCCATAGGTAGAAATTCTCCACGTTGAGATTTGCTGTGTGCTTGTAGCTGACGGGAGGCCAGCGAGCAGGCCGATGTTGGTGGCTTGTTCCAACTTAGGATTTTACAGTTCGTTTCCGGTGAGGGGAGAGAGGGACAATGGCGAGTGCCAGGCACAGTGCAGTGCACAAATATTGTGATACTACTGGCATTTGAAGTAATACGATGAAGTTAGGAACCTTTAAGACCCTCATTACAAAATAGCCTGTTGATAAATAAACAATACATTAGCTGATATAGTCACATCTAACGTAATATGTTTAATTAACAATGAAAAGTAATAAATTACCAACGAATACAAGACAGTTACACAACTAGCATGGCAATGTTTGTTTATAAAAATAATATATTAACTATTTCTCATTTTATTTTCAATTAATCTTTTGTATTTTATCTTGAAGTATTCAGTTAAATCACTTATCTGTGGTATAAGAAATTGCACAATTATGATAAACAGTACAAAGGATGTTTATATTAATATAAAAACGTAAGAAAATATTTGTTTAATGTGTAGTGTAATTATTTTGATTTTAAGTAAAGTTTTAGAAATGTATTGGCTGAGCGCTGTACGTTGGCAAATCGGTTACAACAGCTTACATGGGGAAGTTGATGACGTAGGGGAAAAAACCCCGGCAGTTGAGTTTTGGCGCACGCGCGCGCGAGGGCAGGAAGTGAGGACTCCAGAGAGCACGTGGTGTGGCTGGCCTGGCGGGGTCGCTCTGCCTCAGTCGGCATGTGGATCTCGAGGTGGTGACTTCAGATTTGTCTGTGGCAATTGCCACGTGTGGTTGCTCGTCGTAGACTGCACCAAGTGAAATCGAGTACTACTGTGTGTTTGTGAATATTTAGCCGGTGGAACAAGGTGTGCATCGCATTGAATTAAAGTGACTGTGATTTGTTAATGTAACACGTGTCGTCGCATAGGCATGAACATAAACGGTGTTTGAGACAGCCACGTGGTGTGAAAACAATTCGCGACAAATATTCATTTTGTCTGGGGGCTCTCGAGCTATAACTTTATTTGATAAATGTGCCGATGTACAGACGTATCAGCCACAGGGTTCAAGTATTGTGAAATAAACAACATAAAGTGAACTTTCACATGTTTTCAAAAATAGTAGTTAGTACACCCTTTTCTCTCATGAACTTGAATTTGTTATGAATTTGTTTTGTTAATCATATGCAGGGAAGGAAAGCTGCGAACGTGTGATATCATCCCCTAGAAAACGAGTCAAACAGTCGCAATAAGAGTTCCAGTGTTTTTGCATGTTTAGGAATTTGGTTCGCAGCTGGTGGTTGTGGGTTTCAAAAAATTAATCTTTCCCTATTTTAAACTCTCACCCCGACCTTCACGCTCGCAACATGTTGTTTGAAGTTGAATCTATTGTTTTATCAGACAACAAAAGTAGTTTATTTTAAAATTACTCATCAAAACCTAATCTGGTATTAGTTGCAGTCCAAACAGTTGTCATATATTGATCACCAAGTTATCAGAAAACTTCATCAAAATTTAACTGAACACGTACATTGTTCATTAACACAGTCATTTGGTTTAATTATGGCCCTGATATTGATGTATATACTGTTAAATGGGAAATAGTGCATTAAACTGATTATGTGCGCAATGGATTTTTTAACAAAACAACTGTGACATGTAACCTGTATGAAATACACACTGACTATACTCAAAAAATTTGACTGCGAGAAAGATATTAAAAACACAAACCACATTCTTATTATTCGACTACGAGAATTTTATGCAGATCAGTACCTGATTATCAAAACTCAGTGTCATAGTCAGACTGATGACCGAGCAGTCTAGTCCCCTCTAAACTACAACTATCATACTCAATGAACTGCAGTGTAGCATAACAATCATTTACTACGGTACCAACAAAGAAATCGGTTCAATAAGATTATCAAAATCAATACTGCACTTAAAATCCACAAATAACTAATTATCAAATAAAGGAAGTAGGTTAATCTTCTAACTACGTAAATGAAACAGGAAAGTCAAATCAACTTTGTTACTTATTATTAATAATCACCATTACATTACGTAAATGATACCTTTTCATAATTACATGAAATACTATTACCTTCATTCCAGGGGTGGTACAACTTTTTTCACAATTATATGAAATTCAATATATACTTGCTGGCACTGCAACCTCTGCTCTACATCGGAGCCATATACTCAACACAACTGCTCTCTAAGCGAGCTGAACCACACGTCTGACTCTCTGTCTCTCTGCACGAGTTACTATGCTTTGCGATACATAATCTTTGCCAAAGATGACACTTCACAGATTTATGTACACATATCGATACATACATTTGCTTGCAAGCTACTCGACACAAAACAGGAGGCACAATATTAGAAATTTTCTTACAAATTCAGCAATATACATTTTCTATGGACATGTTTCAAGCTTAGTCTCGGATTGTTTGGGTAAGGATTTAGAAAGAAATTAGCCGTGCCATTTGAAACGAACCATCCTGGCCTTTGCCCGTAGTGATTTAGGGAAATCACGGCAAACCTAAACCTGGATGGCCGGAGGTGGATTTGAACCACCTTCCTCCCAAATGCGAGCCCAGTGTGTTACCTCTGCACCACCCCGCTCGGTAAGTGTATGCCAGACATGCTCAACAAATAAGTCCGATGAACAAGCTAATAACTCCATTCGTTCAAGTCCCTCAGCTTCAAGCATGTTGCCGACCAGTACAGCTCTTTGTAGATAAGCGTTATCCTCCACCAGAAGGAACCCATCTCTTAATGCACCAGCATAGGCCACAACAAAACGTCGATGATCTTGTCTCCATAGCTCTGAGCTTTCAAAGCGCCATTCTGAACGACATGGAGGTCCGTACCTTCGCCAATACTGACTCCTGCCCACACTATTCGTCCACCATCATGGCATGACGATGTTTCCTGCATATAATCAAGATTTTCCATTTTTAGTTGTCTCCCGGTGAGAGAACAATGATGTATGACTGAACACAAAATCTTGAGTCAGAAACCGGCGCCATTCGTTACATCTCCAATCCTGATGTACCTTAGCGGGTAACAGATATTGTGGTTTTAGTGGGACTCATACCATAGGCCACATTACCGAAAGCTATTTCGGGCTGATTGTGTTGATATTGCGCGTCCTGTTGCTGCCTGGAGGGTGTGTTACAGCTGAATATCATTCAGCCTCCTGTCATGGGACACTCCAATAGTTGCAGCCACCTGGCCGCGACGGAGCGGCCGAGCGCATTGAGGCGTTATGCTCCGATAGGCCGGTCCCCGTCGCGGGTTCAAATCCTCCCTCGGGCATGGATATTTGTGTTGTCTTTAGTATGAGGTAGTTTGTAAGATTGATGACCCCGCAGTTAAGTCCCAAAAACTTAACAAACATTTGAACATTTTTTGCTGCCACCTCCCTCTGTTTCTGTACCGCTTCCAACTTCCTATGGCTCTCAATGACATAGCTTCGTGTATGTCACATTGTTGTTGCACTGTACACCCTCTCACTACACTACCCAAATGCTTGTGTAATTCGTTTGGTAAACACAAGTCAACACCAACCCTCTGCAACAACATTTTGTTATTACCACTATATCGGTACCGTAATGTTGTTGTCTCCACTTCGCAGAACCAACAGAAAGACGTCGAACAGTTTCAGTTCATTCTGACTATGAGAATACTTTATAACCTAGATGTCTCAACTGATACCCTAATTGTTTTGATCAGTGTAATGACCAACAAGATGTTAAGAATTCTTTACTATTTGTCTTCTAGTTTGGCGTCTATTCAAAGACGTGTAACTGGACGCTCTATATTATCTGCATTGTTCTCCTTGTAACACCACAAGCAATATGACGCTTTTAGTTGAAAAGGAGCTAAGAGTTGAAGAAATGAGGTAATTTTCGTGGGGAATGAGTCGTTATAAGGTAAGATACTGGATCAAAGGGCCCTATTTGACGAAGATCAAATTCAAATGTGATTTGTGATAGGATTCTTAAAATGAATGGTAAGGTGCTAGGCCAAATACAAAAAAATGCAGTGCTAAGCCATAATTTTATTTTACCTTTATTAAAAACAAACATCAGTTGTCGAAGAAAATTTTGAACTGACATATACAATATAGCTGTGCGTTTAGATAATTAAGTTCCCTAGTGACACCTTTGAAATGATAACAAATTTATACCAGTTACTCAAAATTTAAGAATGCACATCTTTTAAAATACAGGCAACGAATTTAAGTAAAATATCCCTAGACCAAATAATTTTTACACAAGAAATCAACTTTACAGTCGCTTCATATCAACTTCAATACACACCATAATACAAAAATAAATAAATAAATAAAAAATAATAGAAAAATAATAATAATGAAATGCAGCAGTCCAACCAATTAAGGGGGTCCACTATGACAATTCAGAGGAAGTTGATCTCCCCAAAGAAGCAGTACAACAGAAAAGACGCCTGTCAGGAGCAAATGCTAATGGTAATGATAAATACAATATAGTTTTCAAAATGACAAGCCAAGATCGCACACTAACAATTTATTAAAAGACGACCGGTTTCGGTGCACTGTGTCACCATCATCTGGTCACATATATGTTATAATCTGGTCATCTTGTTAAAAAAATTGGGTAGAAAATAACAAGTGCAACATTGCACTTAGTCACTATATAAAAAATACATAAGTTAAAAACATGATAGCTTAGATGATGGTGGCACAGTGCACCGAAACCGGTCGTCATTTAATAAATTGTTAGTGTGCGATCTTGGCTTGTCATTTTGAAAACTATAAAACGATTAGATCGCCTCCAGACCCAACTATGTCAGGTAATATTGATAAATACAATCATATATTACGCTGAATCAAGTGGGTATGAGATCGTTACAAATGCCGCAGTGCAGTTATACAAGAAATGGAAAATTTACTTAACTTAAAGAAACGTTGCACGAAGGTCCTCAGTGCAACTTAAAAGATTTCTACTGCAGGCTCTGTCCACTTATTACAATTTGTGCGGAGCCAGGTATCAGTTAATTTCCTTGAAACGACTTGTGAGCTCCACAACATAGGCCACAATTTGTTTAGAGCAACGCTCGTCCGAGTAACAACAACAACTCGAACATAAACACATTTTACACACAATTTCCGACAATAGGCCCTTATACCGAACCTGAAACACACTGTGATTAAGACCATGCAGTACAACACATAACATTTGTCTCATACTCTAAGAAGCGAGTGTGATGTAGCCATAGAGTCTTATATACAAAACTTAACACAATAACTGGCCATGATCGAGATGGAAGGATGCGCCGCGACCCGTGCTTACCGCGAACGGTCAGCAGTAACATACCATCAAGAAGGCACAGTCCAGACACCAGGATGTAGCACACCCACTTAAAAGTCAAAATTCGGAGACGTGTGCACATAGCATCTCGATATTTTCGCAGAAGCTCCACACGAGACCCTACAACTCCGTACGTGATAACGACAGCCTGCGCAGACCAAGCCCACGTCTGCCGTCTCCAGCTGTCAACACAACACTCCCTGCCCTCTCGTCTCTCACGTGACGCTTCCCGCTAGCCGCCAGAGGGCGGAACACAAAGAGCGAGACAAACGCAATCTCTGGAAATCGAAATTGATTACCTGTGCCACGCACGACACATATGGGTTTAATAACAAATTGAAAGCAGAAATTAGCTGCCGATAGCAAGTTGTTTGAAATATTTCGTATCCATTGAGACTTAGAAATATTTGTTTGGGCAGTATTGAAGTTAGTGTCTGGTATAGGAGTGTGGAATTGATTTCTGTAATTCATAGGTATGGAAGCGGATGTTGTACAGCTGATTTATTTTATGTAGTGACACTGGCACTGAAGATTAGATTAGTTGGTTCGTTCCATAGATCCGTGTTGAGGTGATCCTCATGGATGTGGAACATGCCTCTTTTTTATTTTTTTTTACAAATTGATAATATAATATACTAATACAGGCACATACATTTTTACTGTCTAAAACTAACCTCGACATGCTATTCACTACATCCGTAATTCATAGCTGTGAACACTATTTTATATAGTAACTTTTATTCGTTAAATTTTAGATTGCGTTATTAGTCATGTATCATAGAGACTGGGACCGGAAATTGTGGCAAGGACAAGAAAATACAGAGCCAGGCGCCACAGAAGCCGGACGAGGAAGCAAGGTCCATTGCTAGCGGAAGTGATCGAAAGTGTAACATATAATCAAATTTATTAACCTTAAAACAATGACCATCATTTACAGCAATCAACCAGACAATTAATAATCTCTTTAACTAAGTAGCAACAAGTAACTGCTTCAAAGCCTTAGGACTGCAAAAATACTATATATATATATATATATATATATATATATATATATATATATATATATATATATATATGTTAAGAATCTCCGGAGAGAGGGCCCAAAACACGTAAGCCACTTGCCTCAGGGGCAAAACAGCCAGCAACTATAATCAAATGATCATCAACCGTGCCTGAAGGGCCAAAATAAAATTAAAATTTATATTAAAACACTCAACAGAATAAATAAGATTCAGGATTGAGAGGTGAGCCTGAGGGGCACCCCTTTCCCTTTTGCAATCATTGCTAATCAACAACCAAGATGTTTAACTCACAACAGGCCTGAGTGGCCGTAAACTTCAAAATGCCAACTCGGCAGGACCACTCTAACAACAAGGTAATTTAACATACAAACAATTAAAATGCAGTCGGCCTGACGGGCTCTGAATTTTCACTCAAGATGTCTGTCTAATAACTTAGAAATAAAACCTGCAAATACCACAAGGATTAATACACAACCATGGTAAAACACAATATATCAATACACAATAACATTTAATACCCGCTCCCAGCAAAGGGGAGACAACTGCAGTTAGTGGAATGCACCACAGAGTGCGAGTGCTTCTAACCGCACTGAACATCGGTCTTAGGGACCGCGATTAATCGCCTATCAACTAAAGTTACCCCACTAAAAATCCCACTTAACCTTAACAATAACCGAACATGCATGTACCTCCTTTCTTACATCTAAATACAATTAAACACCATACAAGAACAGAACCTTCTTGCATGCACCTTCTTGCTTTCCTAACTTCATATTTTCTGTAAATTACACTATCAAGCTCTACTACAAAAAATCGGGCATGTGCAGCAGCAAGAGTCTGCCCCAATGCAGCCAATCACGAGTGACAGGGTGGGGCGTAAACAACCGATGCACAGAATACCGCCACCTGGCAGCCGGACGAGCAATAACACCAAGCTCTCCCTCCTTTTCGACACCAACATAGTTTAGAAAGCAATTAGATGTGGTAATCCGACAAAACACCCGTAAGATACAACACTACCACAATAGCTGCCAAAATTCGTCAGAGTGTGATAACCAACATGCTTGGGTACACGGAGTATGGCTAAATTATTTACATTAAAATCCACATCAAAAAGAGGGGAAAAAAAAACCAATCGCCGAATACTGCAAAACATAAGTCTTAATACAAAAGTGACACACTTATACTTGCTTAAAAGAGCAACACTAACATGCCCGATGTTAAGGTGCAAAGGAACTCACACACAATTTGGCACTGTTCAAAAAAAATGTTCAAATGTTTGTTAAGCTTAAGGGACTTAACTACGGGGCCATCAGTCCCTAAACTTACAAACTACTTATGAACTACTTACGAACTAGGACGGCACAAATATCCATGCCAGAGGGGGTATTCGAATATATAAATTGGGCCCAAGTTGTCCTGCATCCTACTACACTCATTCGATGATGACACCTTTCTATACACCACAGCAACAGCAGCAAACATCTGAAGATTGCAGCTCACTTTGTCCGTCAGATCATATATATAGATAAAAATTTTTACAGTCGTATTACACTTCTCTGAGGAACTCTTGTCGATACTGCAGTCTCTGATGAACACTCGCCATCGAGGACAACTTACTGGGCTCTATTACTTAAGTAATCTTCGAGACACATATTTGAGTACCTATTCCATAATCTTGTAACTTCGTTAGCAGTCTGTAGTGCGGTGCCGTGTCAAAAGGCTTTTGAAAATGGAGAAAAATGCGATCTGCCTGTTGCCCTTCTTCTGTAGCACGCAAGACGTCATGGGAGAAAAGGGTAAGCTGAGATTCGTACGATCGATAATTCCTAAGGCCGTGCTGATGTGTGGACTCAAAGGAAATTTACTATATTAGAAATGTTCAGTAATTCTACAACAAACTGACGTTTATGATATTGGTACGTAATTATGTAGGTCCGTTATTTTGCCTTTCATATACACGGGAGTCACCTTCATTGCCACTAGATCTTCTTCTGTTAAACAAAATGGACAGACACTTCACGGGCAGATTGACGATTCTTCTGAGCCCTTACGAATTACTTCATGATTTATCGCTGTCGATATCACTGTAATTGGGTTAAGGAATCTCAAACACTCCAGTCCTCGACGTAACCAGCTAGCAGGTGTTCAGGTGGCTCCATCCAGTCTTGGTTCTTAGATTTATACAGTGAAAGTCTTCCCTAAGTTGTAAGTAATGTTGACGGCTTTGATGAGTGGAGGAAACTTTTCCTTGAGGGTCGCTGACGGTGAGACTATTTATAATCAAAGAAAGAGTGTGCCTCAACATTATCCATGTTTGAGCATGCTGGTCAGTAACGAATTCGCGATCATTATTTGGAGGTGCGATATCAGTCCAACGGGAGTTCAAATGTTCAAATGTTTGTTAAGCTTATGGGACTTAACTACAGGGTCATCAGTCCCTAAACTTACAAACTACTTATGAACTAACTAATACTAATGACGGCACAAATATCCATGCCCGAGGGGGGATTTGAACCCCCGACCGTAGTGGCCGTGCAGACCGTGAGTGAAGCGCCTCAGTCCCCTCGGCCACCGCTGCCGGCTGTGCGATTTTCACAGAATGGATTGGTAGTCAGGGGTTCGTATTTTTAGCCCACAAACAGATTGTAGTATGACTTAGGAAGTGTACTTTTTACGCATACATGCACTGGAATTTGTGACACCAACTGTGTAAAAATAATTTTGAATGACTTTTTTCACGTTTAGTTTGGCAGCTACAACCGTTCAAAGTTTCTTGGGTGGAGGCTGCCATAGCGTAGCTCACTGGCCGAGTGGCTAGCCCCTGGGACACGGCCCACTGTCTCATGACCACCACCCAGTCAGCTACGCTGTCGTAGCCTCCACCCCCACAACTTTGAATGGTTGTAGCTGCCAAATTAACGTGACAAAAATGTCATTCAAAATTCTTTGGTCACAGCTGGTGTTAAAAATTCCAGTGCATAATAGAAACAACCATTGTTCCATTTGAACAATTGTATGTTTGCATAAAAATACACTTTCTCTATATTTTTACAGTCTGTTTATTGCCTAACAATACCAGTCCTCGACTACCAATCCGTTCTGTGAAAACCGCACACCCATCGCACTTTCCGTTTCTGCAATATTTACAGTGCAAGCGTTAGGTGATTCACCCTGCGAAGAAGGCTGATAGTCTCAGTGAAAAACTGAAGTATATCATTTATTTTCCATTCTTTCCAAATCTGAAGGTAGTTTTTCAGCGTCGTCCTTATTTTTTGTGTAATCCTCATCTCTGATGAGATATGGGAGATATTTGAGACTTTTTAAAGGTGTATCGACGTCTAACTAGTGGGAGAAGGCGCTATGAGGGATCATCGTAACATTAAGTATTTTCACAGCAATTATCCGTTCGTCTACCATATAATTCTTCAAATGGATCCATTATAGATCATTCATTCCCTCTATAGGTCTCAAAATTATACTTAATTCCTCGTAATCAAATATACCACAAACTTTTCCCAAAATCCCTATTTCCCCTCACTTCTACATAAACATTCTGGCATGTGTTTGGATACTATATTTCTGAAATTATTCAAAATTTCCTTTTTGCTCGTCCATATAATCTGTCCGCGGATAAAAAGGTGTGTCCTCAAACTGGAAAGCAGAAAAGTATGTCAGTCACATCAGCTGGACGTTCTATGTGCAACGAAAAAGCAGTTATACAAATACCGTAATGATTTTTGTTTTGGGCAACACCGGCATCAGCGAACAGTGTGAGAAATGTGCCACATGTGTCAATGCTCAATTTATTTAAGAAATGTACGGAGATATCTGTATAGCACAGTATGCCTCAATAACAGGCAATTTCGGGAGAGACTGTACCTGGTGTAAATAAATGTCAAATGTCTGGCTACATTTAGGCGTTTGCTTCATTAATTTGTCAGAAGCTGTAGCTATTAATTTATGTAACCCTATTAATATGACGTAATCGAACTTCATCTTACAATACCCTCATCACACAAACACACAAATCGTTCCCATTGTTTGAGGTCCTTCTACGGAGTATTAATTACCACCATAAAACGTACAAATTGTCTTTACGTTCATCCACTTCCTACAATAATCTGCGCTGAAACGACCTAAAAGTTTCGTTGGTTATTTTATCAATCGTCGAGGACATAATCGATATTTCTTTTCTCTAGATAGCAGATATAATTTCAGTGTCCACAAAATTAATAATATTTGATCTCCTATACACACACACATAATAAGTCGTGGTAGCCAAATAAACTTTTAAGCCGTTGATTTATGGTTGTCAGTAAATTAGAAGCTCATACATCCTATTGCCAGACAAGAAAGTAACAAACTGACGCATTAAAGGTTGTACAATACAGTCAATGAAACAATCATTCACGTGGAATGAGCTCAATCTTGCAAAAGCAATTTCAAACAGACGCAATATCCCCAAGACTGACATTTTACAGAAATTCTAAAACTGGAAATTCAATGCAAGAGGCTTGTAACAGTTTCTACAGCGAAACGCTGTCTTGCAGTTTGGTAGAATATCCAAAGAAATTCTGGTCATATGTAAAGTATACTAACGGCAAAACACAAACAATACCTTCACTACGTTATAGCAATGCTGATGGCACACGTGACACTGCTGATAAAGCAGTATCGCTAAACGAAGCTTTCTAAAATTCCTTTGTTAAGCTTAAGGGACTTAACTGCGGGTCGTCATTCCCTAAACTTAAAAGCTACTTATGAACTACCGTATACTAAACACGACACAAACATCCACGCCCGTGGGGGGATTCGAACCCCCGACCGCAGCGGCCGTGCAGACTGTGACTGGCGCGCCGCAGACGGCTCGGCCACTGCGGCCGGCTAAAATTCTGTCATTAAAGAAAAGAAAGGAAACACTCCGGAATTCGCATCAAGAACAGCTGTCGGCATGCATAATTTAGAAATAGGTATCCCTGTACATTAAACCAAGCAAATCTCGTGGTCCCGACTGTATAGAAATTAGGTTTCTTTGAGAGAATGCTGATGCAATAGCTCCATACCTACGTTTCATATACAACCGCTCGTTGAGCGAAAGATGCATATCCAAAGACTGGAAAGATGGGCAGGTCACTCCAATATTCAAGAAAGGCAAAACAAATTGTCCGCAGAATTACAGGCCTATATCACTGACGTCGGTTTGCTGCACGATTTTAACATATACATCTTTCAAATATTATGAACACAAATGTTCAAATGTTTGTTAAGGTTATGGGACTTAACTGCGGGGTCATCGTTCCCTAAACTGACATACTACACACAGCACAAACATCCACACCCGAGGGCGGATTCGACCCCCCGATGGAGAACTGCCTCGCACATCGGAGATAGTGCCTCAATGCACTAGGCCACTCCTCCGTGGCACATTATGAACTACCTCGAAAATAATGACCTATTGACTGACAGTCAACACGAAATTTTCTTGTGATGTTAAGATTACTATCGACAAGGGCATGCCGCGGTGGAGTAGCCGAGCGGTCTAAAGCACCTCGCTGCGGAGAGTCCGGTTGCTCGCCGTGGAGGTTCGAGTCCTCCCTGGGGAAGGGGTGTGTGTGTTTGTCCGTATGTTAGTTTACCTAGATTTATGTAGTTTGTAAGCTACGGACTGATGGCCACGCAGTTTGGTCCGATAGATTTACAGACATTTGAACATTTGATTTGACAAGGGCACTGGAAACAATTCCATATTTTCTTGATTTCCGAAAAGCTTTTCATCCGTATCTCACAAGCGGGTTCTTATCATATTGCATGCTTATGAAAAATCGCCACAGTTGTGGTACTTGGATTCGCGACTTCTGTCAGAAGAGACACTAGTACGTAGTACTTGACGGAAAGTCATCGAGTAAAACGAAAGTGTTATCTGTCGCTCCGCAGGAAAATGTAAAGATATCTGCAAGGTGTGAAAATTGGAAACTGAACCTAAATAATGATAGGTGTGAAGTCATTCATATGAGCACTCCAAGAAATCCGTTACACTTCATTTACACGATAAATTACTGATACCAACAGGCCATAAATTCAAATAAATACCTAGGAACTACAATTAAGACCAACTTTAATTGGAAAGAACACACAGAGAATATCGTAGGAGAGGCGAGATAAGGGCTTCGTTACAATGGCAGAATATTTATAAGATACAACAGTTCTACTAAAGAAACTGCCTACGCGACATTTGAACGTCCTATTTTGGAGTATTTTTACGCATCGTGGGAACCCAATCAAGTTTGTCTGACAGAGGTTATAGATAAAATTTAGAGAATGGAAGCTTGTTTTGTATTATTGCGATATAGTGTAGAGTGTCACGAAAATGATGGACGAGTTTGGGTGAAAATCATCACAAAAAAGCCGTCATTAATTGGGTTGAGATCTATTTGAGAAATTTCTTTCGCCAAATTTCTCCTCCGAACGCGACTATATTTTGTTGTCACTTGCCTATATGGGGAAACATGTTGTTTGTAAATCTATCGGACTCAACTGCGGGGTTATTAGTCCTTAGCTTACAAACTACTTAAAATAAGGTAAACTAACCTAAGGAAAACACAAACATCCATGCCCGAGAGGGGATTCAGCCCCCGATGGTGAACAGCCGCGCGCACAGCAGCACGGCGCCCCAGTACGCACGGCTAATCCGTCGCGGCAGCGAGACATGATCCTAATAATAAAATAAGAGAAATCAGTTGTGAAACGTAAAGATTTAGAGTTTCCTTCTTTATACGTTCTATTAGAGAACGTTGTAAGGTAACCCTTAAGGTAAGCCTTACATTATAACGAGGAATGTGCTCCATTTTGAAACATATTATTTGCTTGAACCTGTTTATAGTGAATATGTAGTAATTAACTTATCATGTGAATTAATTATTATCGTGATGCACAATGTATGTAGGTAACTTAATTGTGAACATTTTCTGTCATTTATTTATTATCTGTATTGTAATTGTTTATGTATATATTATTTTATTTTATTTGTACTTTGTATGTTTTCTATATGTCTGTGATTACTTGTTATGTTTAATTTGTCAATGTAAAATATTTCTCTGTGAACAGTTATAGATATGGCTCCTCAGGTCAGAGACTTTATCGTATAGCAGCGCTCCCCTGTGGGAGAGCAGGCAAGCAGCAGTATCTGCCGCCCCGTGACGTAGATCAGACGTTCGTACGCGATCCGTGGAGTGCTCAAACAATATAAGTAATAAAGTGAAAACAAAGTGAAAGTTATAATTTGTTATAAGTGCAACGATATGAAAGTTTATGTGAAACCGGTGAACATAAGTGAAGCAAGAATTGATCTTAATGAAACGTTTATTCGTTCGTTCTGCTGAGGCAGAAATTCGTTACGTGTTCGGTTACCGTCCCAGACGTCCGAAACGCGGTAGCGTCATCGCGGACGCTAACGGTCGCGATTAATTACGCGAGTCACGAAGCATCACGGCGAACTGCTAGCAAGCTGCCAAAGGAGGAGCCACCATTAAAATGATTTCTGTATGAATTTGTGTATCATTTATATGTCTGCATAGTACCACGTCGCTGGACTGATAAATAAGTTAAATGCTATTGGTTGTAATTTACTGTGAATGCATGTTTAAGTTTTGTTAAAATACAAGAAGATTAGACAGTACTTTTGCTATCTTATTTTAACAACTAATTAACCGCTCATAATTAGTATGACAACCCTCAATAATGCATTTATAATATTTCTACACAATTTTACAATCAAGTGAGTGTCATTAATTGTTAGAGACTGTAATAATCATTCAGTTGAGACAATTTTGCTAAAATTGATGGTAGAGGATAACGGACCGTTGAATTAATGAATAATTTTTCTATTTCGTTTTGCACTGAGTACAACAATAATAGCCACCGCCACATCTATTATATAAAGAACCAAACTCGTACTAATGTCGTATGCATATCATTAAGAGTGATTTACTTAAATTTCCTATTTGCTTGAGTGAATTAATTTTATCAGATACTGACTTTAGTGGTTGCACTGCCCCCACTTGCCAATCACTTGATGTTAAAAATCCTACTATTCATAATTTTCTAAATTATCAGTACCATTAGCGTGCTAATTGAGTTATGCGTATTGCACAGACGGAGTACGTTAATTTATGCTATCTGTGTGTGCAGAGTCTCTGTAGGAGATTTTGTAAGGAAAGGAAAGGTGAGTGATCTTTTGAAGTGTTTGTCAGATAGGGCCATAGCATTTGTTAATTACACTGATTGTCTTGCTTAATATTCTCAAAATTTAACTACACCACTTGCATTAATCACGAGTTTAAAGTAACCAACCACGAGATTAAGGTCAGGTTTGTTATGCTGCTCAAACATTACAACAACAGCCACCGCAGTTAATAACACGTAAATCCAAATTTATATTTTATTTTACCTCCACTCACACTTTTCTTCAATAAAATAAACACCTTTCACCAAATATCCCCAACAAAATTATTTTCTTTCCTTACAACGTAATGATAGAAAAATAACACGAAAGCGTCTCGATGAAACCTGTGCCGCTTAAAAATGATTAGCAATTATGTATATGTAGTTGTTCATGTAAATGCCCTCGACTGCTACTTCCTCCAGTCAGATATATGTCCAATGCAATTAGGTCGAGATGACCCCTGTAAAGTAATTCGGTCGCTCAATTTTTGGTTGTCTGAACTCGTGCTGCCTCGATAATTAATTTTGTGTCTCGGACAACGTTCCAGAAAGAAATTAAAATCGTTCGAATCCCTCGATCAGATCAAGGTTAAAGGAGCGGTTTTGCTTGGTTCTAAGGCATATGCCGAAACTGTTAAGCCCCTGCCACTTAATCCCAGTTGAGATCCACCTTCTTTCCACTATCACCTTGACTGATAATTCCTGTAGAAAAATATTCAACAGCCCTTTATTGATGATTTACTCTGATAATCAAATCAATTTCGGCACTCCAATCGTGGTATTTTCTGACCCCATGCCGCGGTGAAGTGGCCGAGCGCATTGAGGCGCTATGCTCCGATTCTCGAGGCAGTTCCCCGTCGGAAGTTCGAATCCTCCCCAGGTCATGGATATTTGTGTTGTCTTTACTATAAGTTAGTTTATAAGTAGTGTGTAAGTTTAGGGATGATGACCCGTAGTTAAGTCCCATAAGGTTAACAAACATTTGAAAAAAATGAACATTCTGACCCCACCAAGTGGTATTTTCAGGCACAGCATTCCGCATTACGCCTTATAACCTAGTGTCCGTGTGAACATTCCACGCTTGTTACTAGGGATGGGAAAAACCGACCGGTTAAAACCGATACCGGTATTTTAGTTTTGAATAACCGGTTTTTTTGGTATTTACTTCGTGTCGGTTGTAACCGGTTTATTTTAGTTATTGCCAAGAACCGGGTAAAAAAACCGGTACGACTACTTCCTTTAGTAGTGTTTCAAAATGTGCTTTTTGTAAATAATTTAAAAAAATTAAAACTAGTGGACCCATATATTTAGGACTATTCCTAAAATTTCCACTGCTGTGAAATATTAGGTCATCGCAGAAACTAAGAAAAGCGATCAGTGTTAATTTAAGAACAATCCCGGCAGTCAGAAACGCGCGCCGGCCGCGGTGGCCGAGGAGACTGAGGCGCTCCAGTCACGGTCTGCACGGCCGCCACGGTCGGGGGTTCGAATCCCCCCTCGGGCATGGATATTTGTGCCGTCCTAGTTCGTAAGTAGTTCATAAGTAGTTTGTAAGTTTAGGGACTGATGACCCCGTAGTTAAGTCCCATAGACTATACAAACATTTGAACATTTTCACAAACGCGTGTCATGAGAACTTAAGAACTGGTGCAGTTATTTAGGCATCGATGCACCTGTTGCCGCGTGGCGTGGCCTATTAGACGACGCGCGTGCACCGGCAGTGTGCAAGACTTGCCTCCGTCTGGTCATGCGGCAGTTCCTTGCTGTCGTCGCCAGACATCGGGCGTGTCTTAAATGGCACCATCCTGAATATGGAAGTACTTCACGAAGTACGGGAACAGTGAGATACAATGCTCCATATGCTTTAAAAAGCTGAAAACGTGTGGAGGTACTTAAAAAATGCTATATCATTTAAGGAGAAAGCATCCAAAATGTTCCTTGGAAGAGAAGGTAAATTCGATTCATATACCTATTATGTAACTGATGTACTCTAAGCTTGGAATACTAGCTTTCAATGTATTATCATATTGTTATGCTAACAAGTTTTATTAATGTGATTCCTTGAAAGCGAGGGGCTTCTTTAATAATCAATATGGGTTTAGGTAACATTGATCATGTGGTGCCTCGCCTGGTAGTCGTGTGATCTGAGGCTCCATGTCACGGACTGCACGGCTGCTCCAGTCGGAGGTTAGAGTCCTCCCTCCTCCCTCGGTCATGGATGTATATTTTCTCCTTAGCGTAAGTTAGATTAAGTAGTTTGTAAGTCTAGGGACCGATGACCTCAGCATTTAGGTCACATAAGAACTCACACCCATTTGAACATTCTTTGATCATGTGGTACAGAGCTTTCCTAGTTCAATTTGCGTAAATTTACACTGACAACAATCATACTGTTAGTCGGAACTGTGACTTTTTCGAAATACTTCTGCAGCACTGATTAAAGTTTATTTACTGACTGTAACTTATATATGTTGTGTGTATAACGAGATATTCGTATGCGCTGGCTCACAGGTCCAACTTAGGAGTGGTTGGCTCAATATTCGCAACTGCCGGATGGAAATACTGGGCCAGTAAAACTGTATGCTTCGTATATCGTCTTCTACGGACTCCTGGCCAGGCTTACACATACTCAAGAAGACGTAGTATTGGGAGGGGATCTTGCAAAATATGGAAAGACTAGTGATTTGCGTATAACGTAAATTTACTCGAATTTTAACTAAATTTCGAAAGTTTCGGTTTCTGCCGAAGCTAGAGGAACCGACGATTACGGTTTCTGTTTCGGCCGCAAAATATGTTTCGTTCGAGCTCTACTGGAAATAATAGCAATAAAAACCGAAAACCGGTTATTTAAAAAACCGTTTATCTTGAGCAGTTTTTACGGTGCGGTTAAACTGGAGATGAAAAGAACAGGAATAACCGAAAACCGGTTGTTTCAGCAATAACCGCCATCCCAACTTGTTACTAGCGCAAGCGTGTACCAGCGCAAGCAAATGACGACATAGTTGCAATGACAAAAGTAGTTACATAATTAGATTTCTTTTTTAAACAACGGCTGCTGGGTGTTTATTCCTCAAGAAATCGATCAGACGAACTCCCACTACCCATCTACATCTACATGGGATACTCTGCAAATCACATTTAAATGCCTGGCAGAGGGTTCATCGAATCACCGTTATACTATTTTATCTCCCATTCCATTCTAGAATAGCGCGGGGGAAGAATGATCACCTGAACCTCTCTGTTCAGGCTCTGATTTCTCATATTTTATTCTGATGATCATTTCTACCTATGTAAGTGGGAGTCAACAATACATTTTCGCATTCGTAGGAGAATGTTGGCGATTGTAGTCTCGTAAGCAGCCCACGCCGTAGGGATAAGCGTCGTTGTTGTAATGATTCCCATCCCAGATCCTGTATCATTTCCGTAACGCTGTCTCCCGTGTATCGCAACAATACGAAACTAGCTGCCCTTCTTTGGACTCTTTCGATGTCCTCCGTCAAACCCACCTGATAAGGATCCCACAATGGGCAACAATATTCCATAAAAGGACGGACAAGCTTAGTGTACGCAGTTTCTTTAGTAGTTCTGATGCTTCTTTTAAGGGTTCTGCCAATAAAACGCAGTCTCTGGTTCGCCTTTCCCACGACACTATCTACGTGTTCTTTCCAATTTAAGTCAGAAGTAATTGTAATTCCTAGGTATTTTGTGGAGTTTACGGCCTTTACATTTGATTGATTTATCATGTAAACAAAGTATAACGGATTTCTTTTCGTACTCATGTGGACGACTTCACACTTCTCATTGTTTAGAGTCAATTGACAATTCTTACACCATACAGATATCTTATTCAAATCGATCTGCAGTTGGTTTTGATTTTCAGACGATTTAACTAGACGGTAAATGACGGCGGCATCTGCAAACAACCTAAGAGAGCTACTTAGATTTTCCCCTAAATCGTTTATGTAAATAAGGAACAGCAGAGGACCAATAATACTACCCTGCGGAACGCCCGATATCACCTCTGTTTTAGTCGACTCCTTACCATCGATTACTACGAACTGTGTCCTCTCTGAGAGGAAATCCCCTATCCAGTCGCTAATTTGGGGCGATATACCGTAACCACGCAATTTGATTAAAAGCCGTTTGTGAGGTACGGTGTCAAAAGCCTTCTGGAAATCAAGGAATACGGAATCAATTTGCGAACCCTTGTCGATAGCACACATCACTTCGTGCGAATAAAGAGCTAGTTGTGTTTTGCATGAACGATATTTTCTAAATCCATGTTGACCTTGGGCCAACAGATCATTCTGTTCGAGATAATTCATAATATTTGAATACAGGATATGTTCCAAAATCCTGCTGCAAACTGAAGTCAATGAAATAGGCCTGTAGTTTAATGGGTTACTTCTACTGCCTTTTTTGAATATCGGTGTGGCCTGTGCAACTTTCCAATCTTTTGGTACAGATCCGTCTTTGAGAGAGCGGATTTATGTGGCTGTTAAGTAAGGAGCTATCGCTTCAGCATAATCAGATAGAAATCTAATGGGTATACTATCCGGACCAGAAGACTTGTTCTTGTTAAGTGATTTCAGTTGCTTCACTACTCCGATGATATCTACTTCTACGTTACCCATTACGGCATCTGTTCGTAATTCGATATCTGGAATATTGGTTTCGTCGTCTTTGGTGAATGAGTTTCTAAAAGCTATGTTTAGTAACTCTGCTTTGGTAGCGCTGTCATCGGCAGGATCGCCATTACTATCGCGTAGTGAGGATATTGTTTGTGTTTTGCTCCTAGTATATTTAACATATGATCAAAATCTTTTAGGGTTTTCAGTCAAATTACCAAGATATAGATTCACATCTATCTGACAACTGGCTGAATATTACCGTAGCCCTTTATGGATTTGCAGAGTAGAAAAGTGGAAAGATGTAGACAGATGTTCAAATGTTGAAATGTTTGTAGAACTTATGGGACTGAACTACGGGTTCATCAGTCCCTAAGCTCACAAACTACTTATGAACTAGCTAAGACCAAGGACGGCACAAATATCCATGCCCGAGTGGGGGGGGGGGATTCGAACCCCCGACCGTAGTGGCCGTGTAGACCGTGACTGAAGCGCCTCAGTCCTCTCGGCCACCGCGGCCGGCTGTAGACAGATGTAGATGTATTACATCCTTCACTGTGTGTATGTCGTATTACAATCCTCAGCATCTAAACGAGTGCCAACATCTAACACATAGGTAACATCGCTTTCGTATGACGTTAGGCCAGTAACCGCTCAATCTGACAGGTAAAGCTGCGTTTACAGTATGTGGTCTGACCACTGGGGGAGAACCCCAGCGGTTTAGTGCCACGCGGACTCTGAGAAGTCGCCGTGGGACCCGTTTATAGGTGCGGCTGCGGCTGTGGTTTCCCGCATGCAGCTGCGGTATGAAAATACGTGCGGTTGCACTTCCAAACCGCCGCGGTCGTGTGACACTCTGCACCACTGGCGTCTGGTTACTCAGCGGTTCATAGGACTGTCCCGTATGTGTTGGAGAGCCGCACGCCCTCTGCCAGTGCAGGGAACTGTGCCACCATGCCGCCCCACGGTAATTGCTACAGCAGCTCGCGCGTTTTACAAGAAAAAGTTTTTTAAAGTTTATGGACCACAAGGTAACTTAGACTCAGTTTTTAAAGATTTCTCTAATTACACTGAAAGGAAAGTTATTGTTTAATAATTTTAGACACAATTTGACAATGCTATTAAAATTATTAAACATCTACATAAACAATTTATATCACAGAATGAAACTTTCACTCCGCAGCGGAGTGTGCGCTGATATGAAATTTCCTGGCAGATTCAAATCGTGTACCGGAACGGGGACTCGAACCTGGGACTGGCCGAGGCGACTGAGGCGCTCCAGTCACGGTCTGCACGGCCACTACGGTCGGGGGTTCGAATCCCCCCCCTCGGGCATGGATATGTGTGCCGTCCTAGTTCGTAAGTAGTTCATATGTAGTTTGTAAGTTTAGAGACTGATGACCCCGTAGTTAAGTCCCATAGACTATATAAACATTTGAACGTTTTTGGAACATTTGAACCTGGGACCTTTCCCTTTCGCGGGCAAGCGCACACTCCGCTGCAGAGTGAAAGTTTAATTCTGGAAACATCCCCTAGGCTGTGCCTAAGCCATGTCTCCACCATATCCTTTCTTGCAGGAGTGCTAGTCTTGCAAGTTTCGCAGGAGAGCTTCTGTGAAGTTTGGAAAGTAGGAGGCGAGGTACTGACGGAAGTAAAGTTGTGAGACGGCATCGTGAGTCGTGTTGGAATAGCTCACTCGGTAGAGCGCTTGCCTGCGAAAGGCAAAGGTGAAAGGTTCGAGTCCCGGTTCCGGCTCACAATTTTAATCTGACAGGAAGTTTCAATTTACATCACATTTGTCTTTTAAGCTAAAACCATAATATTGTTGAAATTTTATAGATATGCTAAGGAGATCGTTCCTGTGAGAATGAACACTGAATGAAAAAGCGATAGTTCAATTAAGAGGATGAAATTTGCGTTAAGCGAGTCTGCATTTTCCGTGGCAGTTTAAAAAATATCAGGTTTCGTGTTAATTACGTACATTCTTAAAATGTCGATGTAAATGATCATTCGTCATTCTGGTATGCATCCTATATAAAATACTTCATTATATTCAGAATATCGCAAGAAACAAATATTTTAGACCCAGCAAAAAGCATGCAGTGCCTGCCCTGCGTGAACAATATTGTCTTACCGGAGGGCTGAAGATAGTGTCTCTCCTCTGGAAAAGTAAAGACCCTGGAAACAGTTCTTAATTCACTGATATACGACTGCGAACTTTCGGCGAAAGCTCATCGAATGATTTGAACGATATTGCAGGGAAATTAAAGAATGTATCATTATCCTCTTCTACTTACTGTACAATTCCAGCCAAGCAGAGGATTGATTCACTTTCTCACTGGCCATGGCCCGTACCCTATGTATCTATGTCGGTTCAGGAAGCAGGCGACTTCAGAGTGTGGCTGTGGAGCTCCGGAAGGAACTCCAGAACACGTCACTTTCGAGTGCCCTACATACGATCATATTGTCTCTCATCTCAGACTACAACTACCTAACTCAGACACATACCAACTCATTAGAAATGAAGCACATTTTCAAATTCTCAATGAATTAACCGACAAAATCTCAAACCACATCAGACATGAATTTATAAACCGATTATGAGACATTTTTTCCAGGCATGACTGCTGCACCAGGCCGTGCCGCCGGGGTACTCCGCCGTGCCCTGGATCAGGAGAACTGAGTGAAGCCAAATCACCTATTGCGACGCTAGATATAAGTTAGATTAAGTTAGGCTTAAGAGAAAACACGAAAACAACACAAGGACTGCAGTGCAAAAGGCCAGCCCAGTGCCAGGGGCACGCCCTCCGGAATTATTTCTGGGGGCACAGGCCAACCAGTAGGTTTGTACATTACTGGCACACCTGTAAGCACTGCAGGGGGGGGGGGGACACACAAAATAAGACACTAAACGTAGCAGTAGCGACTTCCACATGAAACACAACATGCCAACGCACCCTGCATGACACAGCACATACGGCAGACACAACAGCAAAAACAAAACATATCATGTAGCTCAGTAGAAACATTAGAAGGAGCATAAAAAGCACAAAAAATGTATTAGCATTTACGTATAGGTATTGGGTTATTGCATAATTAAAAGAATAAAAGAAATAAATGCTTTCAAAAAAAAAAAAAAAAAAAAAAAAAAGCCCATCTTTGTGTCTGGAGCTGTTGATAGGGTGCACGTTCCGTCTCAATGTTTTACGTTTCTTCGCATTTTCTATCAAAGTAGTACAAAAGGGACCATCGCAGAAGGCGAACTCTCACTGGCTCACCAAACTGGTGGCACTACTGTTCACCTCCACTGGGCAGGAGCAGAGTCCCGGAAGCGACTGTGGCTAAACCGCCTGCTATATAAGTGACATATCGATCTTCTGCAAATTCGCTGTGCGGTTTCCCCGCAACGGACGGGCCACAGGCTATAAACACAGCTCCTAGCCGTTGGCACACGGAAAGTGTGTCTCAACGTGCGTGTTAAACGTGCCAAGTACACACCACGGTTCAACGCTCGGAGACGGTGTTTTCGTGTACACGAAACGTGTGCTGTAACGTTGCCTACAGATAAGGCATCAAAACAGCCCGTGGCGCGTCACACCGACCAGACCGCGACCGTCAGCTGACTGGCTGGCTTAAGAGGCAGTGGGCCGTGCCGCAGAAGCCAGTCAGTCAGCTGACGGACTCTGCCTGGTCCAAGGCCTACGAGAAAGACAGGCCCCAGCGCAGTCGTTATGCCACGTAAGCAAGGTAGTTCCGAGGCGGCACGTCCGCTACCTCAGTGGCTGCCCGCTATGACGCAGCGGGCAGTGCCCCAGCGGCCGGCTCGGAACTACCTTGCTTACGTGGCATGACGACTGCGCTGGGGCCTGTCTTTCTCGTAGGCTTCGGCCTGGTCGGTGTGACGTTTCACAGGCTGCTGTGAGGCCTTGTCTCTGTGTGCTGGTCACAGTGCGCTCCAGCGACGGTTCTCCTCAGCATCACGTTTGTGAATCGCACTAGTTACGAAATGAAAGAACTGCAATTCCTGCTTTAGCTCTATAAAAATGAACGTTTCCGCTCTTTTGGACACGCTAGTCATGTTGTTCAGTTTTTGATGTAGGCTTACATAAATAACAACTTCAATATACTTCGAAAAACTTTCAGGTATGCAGCCAGGTATCAAAAACGACGTCGGCCGATATTTCGGCAGGAGACCGCTCTGCCATTTTCAAGCCGAAACTACAGTGAGGAAGCAATGTGCAACGATCTTTAAAACCTCGGTTTTCAATGAGTAAACAGGAAAGACAATAAACACACCGAGCAACAAGAACACAGCGTCGACACGACCAAAGATGAAAACGGTCAGGATATCGGTAATAGACATCAGTCCATGAGGTCGGATTAGTTTTTGTTTCTCTGTTTCTTGACAAGTGTGAGAGCAGGATCCCATGCGGAATTTAAGCAAAACCCTCCATCCCTATTCAATATATATAAAAAAAAACCTATTACGAAAGGGGCATGTTAAGTCAAAATGGGCAGCGACTTATAAATGTTTCATTACAAACTGAGGTATAAAATTAGAAAATTCCTTCACACAGCACAAACATTATTCCATCAGTCCTGCTTTATACTAAAACTTAACGATCAGTCTTCCTTGATCGCTGTTAGTATTCAGTAATAGAATATTAAGAATGTGCACTCCCGCCGGAGGTTCGAGTCCTCTCTCGGACATGGTTGTGTGTGTTGTCCTTAGTAAAAGTCAGTTTAAATACTTTGTAAGTCTAGGGACACTGATGACCATAGCAGTTTGGTACTATAGGTATACAAATAACCGAACATATTTTTTAGAAAGTGTAAAATACTAGACTTCAAATAATGAAGTCCATATCTTATTCCAGTAATGTGCGAACTGTCCTGTTCATCAAACCAATCGAACAAACTCATTCCACAGACTACGCGCACTTAATCTTATGTAGCATCAAATATTAAACAATATCTGTATTTCGAATTAATAAGATAGTATTTGAGCCTATGAGAAACCCAAATATGAGTAAAAATATATTTAGCCACCTCGTGACCCAAACCAGTGCCACAAAGAATGAGAAGCTTTGCAGTCCGCGAATCTACCTCGTGGGCTATAACAATTAGCCAGGATAGAGATTTAGAACATCCTCTTACCTTTGTTGATTATACTTGTAAATATGTAGTTTACCGACGTGCAAATATAACATATATAAATATTTCGATCTGACGAATCAAGAGAGTGCCGTTACGGCAAATTGTCAGAATATGGAAATTGTTTAACCAAATGTAAGATGTTTCTAGTCATTTTGTTACAACAAAGAGTAACTATAAAGACCGGTTTTTCGAGAGATCCTCAATTTACTAGGTACCTTCACTTCCTTCTAAATATATATTAATATAACCTGAGTCATATAGGGTGAATCTTTGACGGGTGATACTGAAGTGTCTTGCAAACTAAGGCGTGGCTGTTGTATCAAGACACAATTTATTGACTGAAATTGTGGAGCTAAGCCACGTAACAATCAAAACAATAATTCTTCTTATAATTATAAAATAACCATTCTCCTTAGAAGTTTTTGTTTAAATACTTCTCATAACAGTTTCTTCAGTATAACTCTCTTGAAAATATTGCAATATACTTGACAACCAAAATTCACAAGCAATGCAGCTGCTCCTAAAGCAGAGTAATGAAAGGTAGAAATTATTACGATCCTTTGGTTCCTGCGTTCCTGGCGTAGCTTCCCGTGGAGAGCAGAGGTGGCCGGGCGGAGACCGGGAGTTGGGCAGCGCGGCGTGGCGAGACGACGGCCGAGAGACTCCAGCAGCTTCCAGCGGCGACTCCGTTCCTCGACGGCGGCGTGGTCCAGGACGCCTCGACGTGGCTGTAGGGCCGGTATTTAATGCTTGGCGGTCCGCGGCGTGCTTTGATAGACCGCTGTCGTGTCTACTTCCCTCACGTCAAGTAGATCAAGGTGTCGCTGATACTGCGCTGCCGCCCGGCGGGAACGGCCAGCGACATCTGTCGGCCACGGCTGGCCTACGTGCCTCTTGACGTCGAGTCGAGGCGAGGTCGCGGGGTTTAAGCAGGGTGCGCTCTATGACACTGTTGCGCCGTGGCGCGTATACTGGCGCACTTTTGTCTCTTGCCGTTGCGCGCCACGGCATTCCTTCCCCCTCAGGGCGGAGAAGCCGAGACACTCCTCTTCGCTGACCTCCATGTCTGTCACATTGGGACATGGATCGATGTCCATCAGCGTCTCTGTTGTCGGATGGCTAGGTGCGTCCTCCAGTGTCCTCGTGGTGGCAAGAGCGGAGAGGCCGCTCCAGGCAGCATCTGGAACAGAAACCGGTGTAAGGGAGGGTCGCGGAGGGCTGTTGTCTCGTCGTGGTCGAATCTGGTTTTGGTGGTGGCGGTGGGTGTTGCCTCCAGCACAGGTGACCTCATACATCGCTTTCCCAAATGTGCGAATGACCCTGGCAGCCAGTGGGATCGGCCTCTGGTATATGCATTGACCCACACCTTCTGCTCAACCTGGTACCGTGAGTCTTGCACTGGCATCGTATCAGGCTGCTCTTTGGGATGTAGGAGGGAGAGTGCAGACCAAGGTTGTCGTCCATGTAGTTTCTCTGCAGGAGATCCTCCCTCCGTGGGTTGACCCCTGTAAGAAGACAAGAAGAGTGAGAGAGCTGCATTAAGGGAATGATGTTAGACGAGCTTTGACATCTGCGACAAAAGTCCGCACAAATCTCTCCGCGAGGCCGTTGGAGGCAGGGTGAAAGGGTGCCGTGTGAATGAGTTGAATCCCATTAATTTTACAGAATTCTCCTAATTCCGCCGAGGTAAACTGGGGTCCATTATCCGAGACGATGGCGTCTGGCAGCCCCTCTATGGCGCCTGGATTGTGGCAGGTGCAGTCGTGGATGACATTTGGGAAACAAAGGGAAATCCAGTTCCAGCATCCACTACTACAAGCCATGAGGATCCCAGAAAAGGTCCAGCGTAAGCGATGTATATGCGAGACCAGGGCGTAGACGGTTCAGGCCACGAGAAAAAAAAACCGCTTAGGAGGGGCCGCCTGATGCTGATGACACGTGACACAGCTAGCCACCGTGTTTTCAATGTCGCGGTCCATGCCTCTCCAATAAATGTGCCGTCTGGCCAGTTGTTTAGTGCGAACGACCCCCAGTGACTTTTGTGGAGTAACTCAAGCGCTTTCTTTTGGAGTGAGGCCGGTATCAGGACTCGGGTGGCGTCTCTCTCACTGTGTAGAAGGACGATTCCCTGCCGCGTGGACAGCAGATGTCTACGGTCCCAGAAGGTGCGCAAGTCCGGATGTTGCAATTGCTTTTTGTTACCAGGCCATCCGAGGTTGACGAACCACGTGAGTTTTGATAGGACGGCATCCTGTGCCGTGTGGTGCCGTACGAGCTTGGCGTCCAAAGGCAGTCTGGCGAGGGCGTCCTCATCCTCATCCTTCAGATGGTAGCACATGATGGGATCTGCATCGAAGGATGCATCGTCACCTACCGGCAACCGGGACAGGAAGTCTGCATTAGCATGCCGAGCGGAAGACTGTTATTGAATATCATAATCATAGGATGATAAAAAGAGAGCCCATCTTTGGATTCGGCGTGCCGTCTTAGTTGGTATGGCAGCTGAGGCTTGAAATAAGGGCAACAATGGCTTGGCGCGGCGGTTTGGGGGGAGGGGTGTGGTGTTGCACAAGTACAAAGTGCGCGCCATCTACTTTCGCCGCGCGCCGCCATGCACGCACGGCGCGGCGTTCTTATGACGTCAGCCACGAGCGCCCTCTGCTGCAACTCCGCTCGTGGCCACCACTGAACGACATCGTTCACTTGGGACTGAGATAGGAACCAGTTAACACTTCGGAATCAGATAGGCACCTGTGAAGACTTGGCTATCGGATAGGCACTAGGCGGACCTCTAACTCAACTATGAATCATCATTCTGCAGTACAGAACTATGTGAAAGTTAAGTACTGTATAAATTCTGTGCAATATATATCTCGTTTTAATTTACTCTAGTGTTTCTAGTTTCTGCTGTCCCACTGGCTGCTCACCTCCGTACCTGCAGAAGCGTGCATCCTTATTCTTGTGTCGGTCTCTTTTTACTCGGCCACCGACACCTACGACGGAAACGAGACACAAAAGCGGCGACGAGGCTGGGACACAAAAGGTTTGATTGTATTGTTTCAGGATGCCAAATTCTATAGACCTTACACAACAAATGTTAATGCTGCTTCGGTGTACGCAGACAGCGAATGAGGGTGCAGAAACGTGGCAGCCACTTCCGCCGTTTGCGCCCTTCGACAAACAGGTGGAGCCATGGTCTTGTTACATCGCCCGCCTCGAGCAACATTTCCAGGCCGACGCTGTCACAGGTGAGACACAGCGACGCGCCTTTTTATTAGCTCAAGCAGGACCGGCAGTTTTCCAATAGATAAAGCACTTCCACCCCGACGAGCGTCCGGAGAATCTCTCCTCGCGGATTATTTTGATGCCCAAGTACATGTAGCGGCAGCCAGGCATAAATTCTTCAACTGCCAGAAGTTGTCGACCGAATCGTACAAGGAATGGATTGCTAGGTTTCAGGGCTTATCACGGGACTGCCAATTCGCTTTCACCAATGCAGCATGCCGGCAATCCTATTCATCGGCGCTGGTGCGTGACATGATATTGGTCCACGCCCCAGATGAGCCTCTCAGACACGATCTCCTCAAGCTGCGAGACCCTACGTTGGAGGCCTGCCTCCCCATTATTCGAGCTGAGAGCAGTGGGAACTATACAGGATCCGCCATTGGTTTTCTCTACCAAATCCGTCCCTCCTAGACGACAGGATTACTTCAGGTCGTCAGCACCGTCAGTTACCACACTTCAAGATCGACGCCCTCCTGGAAAATGTTTTTTTGTCAAACACCCACGACATCAATGCCCTTTCAGGAAGGCCAGATGCGCAGCTTGTGGCAAGAAAGGCCACAAAGCTGAGGTGTGCAGATCACACCACAAAACCGTTTTCCTCGTCGCCAAAACTGAAGTGTCTTGCAAACTAAGGCGTGACTGTTCTATAAAGACACAATTTATTGACTGAAATTGTGGAGCTAAGCCACGCAACAATCAAAACAATAATTCTTCTAATAATTATAAAATAACCATTCTCCTTAGAAGTTTTTGTTTAAATTCTTCTCATAACAGTTTCTTCAGTATAACTCTCTTGAAAATATTGCAATATACTTCACAACCAAAATTCACAAGCAATGCAGCTGCTCCTAAAGCAGAGTAATGAAAGGTAGAAATTGTTACGATCCTTTGGTTCCCGCGTTCCTGGCGTAGCTTCCCGTGGAGAGCAGAGGTGGCCGGGCGGCGACCGGGAGTTGGGCAGCGCGGCGTGGCGAGACGACGGCCGAGAGACTCCAGCAGCTTCCAGCGGCGACTCCGTTCAACAACGGCGGCGTGGTCCAGGACGCCTTGACGTGGCTGTAGGGTCGGTATTTAATACTGCGCGGAAGGAGACACTCGAAGCCGCTATGCGGTCCGCGGCGTGCTGTGATAGGCCGCTTTCGTCACGTCAAGTAGTCCGTGGTGTCGCTGATACTGCGCCGGCGCCCGACGGGAACGGCCCAGCGACATCTCTCGGCCACGGCTGGACTGCGTGCCTCGTGACGTAGCTGAACCGAGGCGAGGCGCGGGGTTTAAGCAGGGTGCGCTCGGTGACACTGTTGCGCCGTGGCGCGTGTACTGGCGCACTTTTGTCTGTTGCCGTTGTGCGCCACGGCAGATACTACAAACGTGTAATAAACATATGGCTATTTCTTGACCGTTTACGGGTAAATCAATGTGAACCACTAGAAAGGGAAAAGGGTAGGTGGTAGTATATCAAGATATTATTGTGTTAAGCTTTGGTTAATTGTGCAAGTTTCCTCATAGAAGATGTTCTCAGTCGACGTATGGTGCGGTATTATTGATGAACAACTCATCAAAATGTCAAATGTTTGTAGAGTCTATGGGACTTAACTACGGGGTCATCAGTCCCTAAACTTATAAACTACTTATGAACTAGCTACAACTAAGGACGGCACAAATATCCATGCCCGAGGGGGGACGCGAACCCCCGACCGTAGTGGCCGTGCAGACCGTGACTGAAGCGCCTCAGTCCCCACGGCCACCGCGGCCGGCAACAACTCATCAATTCACTTGTTATAGATAATGGGACACAATATCTTGATGCCGCGGCAGATTAGCCGCGCGTACTGCAGCGCCGTGTTGCGATGCGCGCGGCCGTCCGGCGTCGGGGGTTCGATTACCCCCTCGGACATGGGTGTTTGTGTTATCCTTAGTTTAGTTTACCTTAGATTACATAGTTTGAAAGCTAGGGACTAATAGCCAAGCAGTAAAGTCCCACAGATTTACAAACATTTGACCATATTGAGTATAATTTCTTTCAAACATGTTACCAGAATACTTGAAGAATATCCCTTTGACAACACGAACTAGTATGTACTCTCAACATGACGGTGCTGCAGCACATTCCGTACGGCCATTGACATAGTATCCTCGTCTTTGGATCCACCGCCGTGGGTCATTGCTTGGTCACTGAGTTCCCTTGATTTTACCCCAATTAGATTACTGTTTGTAGTGGTGGCTGAAGAGCTAAGTGTACAAGCGCAGAATTTACATAATAGAGGAATTTCTCGCTTGTTCTTAAGGAAAGCAGAACTGTGCTCCGATCAGCGTCACAACACCTATCTACAAGAGCAGCATTATGCACTCGACGGTGGACTGTTTGAACCAAGGAGGTTAAAATAAGGCTAGACGGCGGTACTCTGCAAAGCTTAGCTGTCGATCGAAGCCCAACACCGTCTGTAAAGGAACCTTCAAAGATCTCACTGTTGACATCATTGGTTTCGTCTCGGTAACCTCATCAGAAATTATACTACCGCCCATAAATTTCAATATATAATCTGGATCTAGTTCTCCGCTCATAAGTTCTAATACCGTTGAGGAAGCAAAGGAATAGTACAACAGTTGTCCACATGTCATGATTTTTGTTTGTAGTCATCGAAATACAATTGTATCCAACAAACAATGTTGTGTACATAAACGTTATGTAGCTATCTGATAAGTTTGTTTACCTATTTGCGAGGGTTGCCGCATTTGCTGCACCTGTGTTTTCTCTTGTAGTGATGTGGTGTCCGCAGCGAACGTCAAGCATTACTGCGATACATAACACCTGCTTGCTGCATGTCAGTTCGTTCGTGACAGTTGAAGTGTAGACATCGCTAGTGTGGCTCCAAGAGTGGAGATATCCATAGAAAAACGTGCTGCAATTGTAGCACTTAGCCAAGAAGGTTCATCTATTCGCCAGATTACGGAACAGTGTAGTGTGTCTATAGGGGGAGTGCAATACACCCTTCGCCGCCAGTGGACATACCACGCCGGCCGCGGTGGCCGAGGAGACTGAGGCGCTTCTGTCACGGTCTGCACGGCCACTACGGTCGGGGGTTCGAATCCCCCCTCGGGCATGGATATTTGTGCCGTCTTTAGTATAAGGTAGTTCATAAGTAGTTTGTAAGTTTAGGGACTGATGACCCCGTAGTTAAGTCCCATAAGCTTAACAAACATTTGAACATTTTTTTGACATACCACGCCAGGACGACCTCGTAGAACAACTAAAAGTGATGATAATATCAGAATGACCAGCGCCTCAATTTCGTGCAGAATTGGTAGAAATCAATGCGACATCAATATCTGTTACAATAGTAAAAAGGAGACTAACTGAAGCCGGCTTGAAAGGTTGTGTCACAGCAAGGAAACTCCTTCTGAAGCCCGTAAATAAACAAAAGAGGAATGGGCTAGAAAACATCGTAATTGGACACCGGAAGACTGGACAAAGGTGTTATTCACCGACGAACCGAAGTTCGAGATTTCTGGAACCAGGAGAAGAACATTTGTTCGCCGATTTGTAGGGGAAAGTGTAGCTCAGCAGTATGTTCTACCTACGGTTAAACACGGTGGAGGTTCTGTTATGATTTGGGGACGTTTTGCCGGAGACAGAATTGGCGACATTGTGAAAATAGGATGTATGGATCAGAAGCAGTACCATCGCATACTTCAAAATCATGCAATACCAAGTGGATTGCGCTTAATAGGGAAAGGGATCACATTAGAACAAGAATGTTCAAATGTTTGTAGAGCTTATGGGACTTAACTACGGGGTCATCAGTCCCTAAACTTACAAACTACTTATGAACTAGCTAACACTAAGGACGGCACAAATATCCATGCCCGAGGGGGGGGGGATCGAACCTCCGACCGTAGTGGCCGTGCAGACCGTGACTGACGCGCCCCAGTTCCCTCGGCCACCGCGGCCGGCATTAGAACAAGATAATGACCCAAAACAATGGTCGGTATACTGTAGGAACTACATTGCATCAAAGGATAAACAGAAAGTACTGAAAGATATGGTATGGCTGTCCCAAAGCCCCAACTGTAGTTCCACTGAAATGATGTGCGATGATGTAGACAGATGTATTAGGGAAAATATATCCATCAAGGAACATCTCTGGAATATTGTTAAAGATGTGTCGAGTCATATAGATTCACGATACTTACAAAAACTGATTGAGCGCATGCCTCCAGTTTGTGAGGCAGTCATTAAATCGAAAGGATACTTTGATGATATTACAATTTAATAATTGTGATTGTATTGTATATGTTTAAGTTAATGTAATTATACGAGGTATGTCCACAAAGTAAGTTCCGTTTGGTTATAAAAACCAAACGTGTACAGATACAGAAAAAAATATTTATTGTATAAAAATCTACAACTGTTCCACTACTTTTCTACATAACTTCCGAAATTTTGTAGGCACTTGTTATAGCGTGGGACAGGTTTTTGTGTGCCTTCTTCATAGAAGGTTGCCGCTTGTGTATTCAACCATGTGGCAAACATGTTCTTTCAGCTGATCTTCGTTGAAGTGGTGACCACCAAGGACAGATTTTAGGTGTAAGAAGAGATGAAAGGAGTCTTCTTCTTCCCTTCACGTTGCCGCCCGACCTCACAAGGCGAATGTGACCAAACAACTCTTACGGGAATTTCACTGGGACGTGTTTGATCATCCTCCGTACAGTCTCGCTCCTAGCGACTTTCTTCTTACACCTAAAACTTGTCCATGGTTGAATACACAGGCGGCAACCTTCTATGAAGAAGGCATACAAAGACTTCTGCCAACCTATGACAAATGCCTACAAAATTTCGGAAACTATGTAGAAAAGTAGTTTAATAGTTGTATATTTTTGTACAATAAATATTTTTTTCTGTAAGTAGCAAACCATAGCATACCACCTAGAAAAAAAAAAGGTTATGTTCTGGCCCCGTTGGCGCATACATTTTTTGTCACACGAAGTTCTCAGCTCCTACCATACTTTCGGCGCTATTCGTAGTGCCAACAGTTAGTGACTCACCGTGTTTATAAAACCTAGCAAATATGGATTTTTTACTAACGACGAATAGAGCTATCTCTCTACCGAAACCAGCTGCCCCTCCTTCCCCGGTAGGTTGGTGTATGCAGGTGGCGTTCTCCTATCATTTGTGAACGTTGAGACACACGTTGAGAATTTCTGACGTGCTCGATACTTTCCTACTCTTGAGAAATCTTCTGCGCCACGTGACTCGCTCGTTGTGACGTCAGAAACTCGGCACGTTGACCGCACTCTAAATCTACATCTACATACATACTCCGCAATTCACCGTAAGGTGCGTGGCGGAGGGTACACTGGGCCACTACTAGGCATTTCCTTTCCTATTCCACTCCCAAATTCCGGCCCTCTAAATTTACTCAACAGAAATTCACGAAAAGAACGTCGTCTTTCTTCCAGCGATTTCGAATTGAGTTACTGGAGCATTTCCGTGACACTTGCGCATTGCATGAAATTTTTTTTTTTAAAGTCTCGGTCGCAATTAGCTTTATTTCATATGACAGTTGGGCATGTGAGTCTAGTTCAACACTGTCACTAGACGTCCATGATGATGTTTTAAGTTTTAATCAAGCCTCTATACTAAGATACTTGTATTTCCCATCGTTTTTTTTTTTTTTTTTTTTTTATTATCTGATGATGACCTCGAAACGCGTCATATGATATAAAGCTAATTGCGACCGAGACTTTTCAAAAAAAAATTTCATGCATGCCAACGTATGGTCGCTTGTCCACAGAATGGAAGGTTTCGTGAACCAAGTGATAAACTTGCGCATTGGTCGAACCTACCGGTAACAAATCTAGCTGCTCGCCTCTGAACCGCCTCTATGTCTTCCTTTAAACTCGTTCAGATACACGCTCCGTGTGCGGAACGCCTTGCTGCCGCTGAAGTGGCGTAGCACCAGAGGAAGCTGGTCGGCCCCACAGCCAAGGTGAGCGGCGGCGGCCGTGACCAGGGACGCGTGGCGGTGGCGGCCGTCGCTTGGCCCGCGGTGCCCCGCCTGCGCCTCGCCTCGCAAGGGTCACGAGGTCACCGGCGGCCACGGCGCTCCAGCTGTTGCCACGGCGACAGCCCGACGCTCATCACGCGCTGCGTCGATACCACGCCGCCGCGGCCGTCTCTCCTGGTGCCCTCTGCTGACCACCAGCTCTAATTAACGCCAGTTGGAATGCCCTATCTCAAGTTTGCTAACTTGATGTACCTTTTCTCTGGAACCGTTATACAGGGTGTTACAAAAAGGTACGGCCAAACTTTTGGGAACATTCCTCACACACAAAGAAAGAAAATATGTTATATGGACATGTGTCCGGAAACGCTTAATTTCCATCTTAGAGCTCATTTTATTACTTCTCTTCAAATCACATTAATCATAGAAAGGAAATACACAGCAACAGAACGTACCAGCGTGACTTCAAACACTTTGTTACAGGAAATGTTCAAAATGTCCTCCGTTAGCGAGGATACATGCATCCACCCTCCGTCGCATGGAATGCCTGATGCGCTGATGCAGCCCTGGAAAATGGCGTATTGTATCACATCCGTCCACAATACGAGCACGAAGAGTCTCTACATTTGGTTCAGAAATGTTCAAATGTTTGTTCAGCTTATGGGACTTAACTACGGGGTCATAAGGCCCTAAACTTACAAACTACTTATGAACTAACTAAGACTAAGGACGGCACAAATGTCCATACCCGAAGGGGGATTCGATCCCCCGACCGTAGTGGCCGTGCAGACTGGAGCGCCTCAGTCCCCTCGGCCACCGCGGCCAGCTCTAAATTTGGTACCGGGTTTGCGTAGACAAGAGCTTTCAAATGCTCCCATAAATGAAAGTTAGGAGGGTTGAGGTCAGGAGAGCGTGGAGGCCATGGAATTGGTCCGCCTCTACCAATCCATCGGTCACCGAATCTGTTGTTGAGAAGCGTACGAACACGTCGACTGAAATGTGCATGAGCTCCATCGTGCATGAACCATATGTGTCGTACTTGTAAAGGCACATGTTCTAGCAGCACAGATAGAGTATCCAGTATGAAATCATGATAACGTGCTCCAGTGAGCGTAGGTGGAAGATGAGCTCTAACATGGAAATTAAGCGTTTCCGGACACATGTCCACATATTTTCTTTCTTTGTGTGTGAGGAATGTCTCCTGAAAGTTTGGCCGTACTTTTTTGTAACACCCTGTATACAGAACTCTGAAATGAAGGCAGGGTTTTTCGGCATATATTGTTAGCTCACAGAACTACAACCAATTTATTGTTAATGTTAAGCCATTTTTACTGAAAAAAATTCAACATAAATATACCTTGTTCAGAGAATACGTCAGGTTTTGCCTTGATTATAGTTCAGTACCTTCATAACTGTCATATAGCATTTCTAAAAATTTGAATTTTATAGGTTTAGTGGTTAGTGAGATAAATGAAGATGTAACTCTAAAAATGATAAAAGCCAGAAAATGAAATTAAAGTAATCTAGCGGCGGAGGAACAGCCGAGCGGTCTAAGGCGCCTCACTGCAGAGCGCGGGATTGCTCGCCGTCGGAGTTTCGCGTCCTCCCAGGGGCATGAGTGTGTGTGTGTGTTAGTTTGACCTAGTTTAAGTATTTTGTAAGCCTAGGGACTAATAACCAACGCAGTTAAGTTCCATAGATCTGCAATAATTTCTTAAAAGTCATCTATTATGAAAATTCACAAATACATATTATTGTGTTATCAAAAGTGTCCAGCAGAATATAAGGGTCATCTTCTAGATCTTCCTTTTCACCTAGAACCTTGCTTCTCCTTGCTTTTTCTTTCTGTTAAGTTCACCTGCATACTGAGCCATCTTTATTGCATGTTGTCCAGAAGCCGAAAAACTCTTATCTTGATACCAGGAACAATGCCAAGGCTATCCATGACCTTTAGCATACCCATATGACCATCACTGAATATAGTAACAGAATCACTGACTCCCTACTTCAAATCTATCATTCCAACAGATACATTCTTAGGTACACAAGTCCATATGAGGTTATTGCAAGAAATATTTACACCTGGCATCTAGTTGTATTTCAACACCAATCATACCAACGGAAAGATCCAAGGTTCTACAGCTGAATGAAACGCTCCGTCTGTTGACTGACAGAGCCCGCTGACATTTGAAGAGGGGACTACAGTAAAATAGAGAGGCATCTATCCAGACAGGATTTGCAAACTTCATCAGGAGCCACTCCAAGTAGAAAGCACGATGAGGAAACTGGGAGTTGGTGGTAGAGCGGCTGGTCGTAAGCCACGCATAACGTATGTGAAAGACAAACGACGACAAACTTGGTGTAAGAAGCGTTAACATTGAACAATTGCACAGTAGAAAAACGTTCTGTGGAGTGACGAATCACGGTATGGAATGTAGCGATGCGTTGGCAGGGTGTGGGTAATGTGAATGCCCCGTGCACTTCACCTGACGGCATGGGTAATGTCAATAGTAAATTATGAGAGGGTGGTGTTATGGCGTGGTCGTGTTTTTCGTGGAGTGGGCTTGCACCCCTTGCTGTTTGCGCGGCATTATCACAGCACAGGCCTACATTGATGCTTTAAGTTCCTTCATGCTTGTCACTCTTGTATTCGGGGATGCGATTGCATCTTTCAACAAGATCGACCGCCTGTTCATAAAATGTTCAAATGTTTGTCATGGGACTTAACTTCCAAAACACATATTACCTAACTTATTCTAAAGACAACACAAACTTCCATTCCCGAGGGAGGATTCGAGCCTCCGACGCGGGGGTCCGCTCGATCCGCAACGTGGCGCTCCAGACCGCTCGGCTACTCCCGCGCGGCACCTGTTCATAATGCACTTCCTGTGGCGGAGTGGATACTCGACATTGTTGTAGTTGTGGATCTTCAGTCCTGGGCAAGCCTTTTCATCTCCTCATAAGAACAGCAACCAACATCCATTTGAATCTGCTTACTATACGCGACTCTTGGTCTCCCTCTGTGATTTTTACCCCACACACTTCCCTAAATTTACGATTCCTCGATGTCTAAGAATGTGTCCTACCAAGCGATCCCTTCTTTTAGTTAAGGTTTGCCAAAAATTCCTTTTCTCGCCAATCTGTTCAGTACCTCTTCATTAGTTACGCGATCTACCCACCTAATCTTTAGCATTCTTCTGCAGCACCACATTTCAAAAGCCTCTGTCCTCTTCCTGTCCGCACTGTATATCGGCCATGTTTCACTCCTGTAGAAGGCAACACTCCACACAAATGCCCTCAGAAAAGACTACCTTACACTTAAATTAATATTCGATGTTAGCAAATTTCTCTTTTTCAAAAATGCTTTTCTTCCCATTGCAATTCTGCATTTTATATTCTCTGTACTACGACCGTCATATGTTATTTTACTACCCAAGTAACAAAACTCATCTACCACCTTCATTGTTCCGTTACCTAATCTAATTCCTTCGGCATCACCTGATTTACTAAGACTGCATTCCATTATCTTTGTTTTGCTCTTGTTATTGTTCATTTTATATGCTCTCTTCAACACGCTGTCCATTACATTCAACTGTTCTTCCAGGTCTGTCTTCGACAGAATTACAATGTCATCAGCAATATGCAATTTTTTTTTTATTTCTTCATCCTGAACTCTAATCCCTATTCCAAATTTTTCTTTGCTCGACATTAAGAACCCTGTAATAAACTGGCCTGCACAGAGTCCAGACATGAATCCAACCTTTTTGCTGTTTTGGTATATCTTATGGGACTTAACTACGGGGTCATCAGTCCCTAAACTTACAAACTACTTACGAACTAGCTAATACTAAGGACGGCACAAACATCCATGCCCGAGGGGGGATTCGAACCCCAGACCGTAGCTGGACGTATATAAAGAAATTTGGGCCGCAGTGGAGTAGCCGAGCGGTCTAAAGCGTCTCGCTGCGGAGCGCGCGGTTGCTCGCCGTGGAGGTTCGAGACCTCCCTGGGGCATGTGCCTTTTCCTCCCTCTACCAGGTTACACATCGAAGGAAACCGTCTTTTCGAATTTCCGAATCATTTTCTCCAGAACCACTGCAGCCATCGGACCAGCACCTTTTTTTTCAAATCCTTCAGTGCAAATGTTTGTATAGCGTATGGGACTTAACTACGGGGTCATCAGTCCCTAAACTTACAAACTAATTATGAGCTAACTAAGACTAAGTACGGCACAAATATCCTTGCCCGAGAGGGGATTCGAACACCCAACCGTAGTGGCCGTGCAGACGCCGACTTCGTGCCAGGCCTCACCGACCTATATCGATACCTCTCCTTAGGTAGCTCTCCGTGAAGGATGAGCTACTAATGCCCCAAGTAACTTTCCAGCACTTGACTGAACTTATGCCTGCAATAGTGGAAGCTAAGGGTGGGCCAACACCAAATTCAATTTCTGTAGGACGCTACTAACTTGTAGGTCTTTTTCATTCCAGGTTTACAACAGGAAAAAACGAATACAAGGGGTAATACTTAACGGGTCCTATATCATTTCCTTTCCTCCTCCATGTTGCCATGGACGATGCACAACAGTTTGCGTTTGTACCGCAATGACAATGTACGCGAGGGTTACAGTTACTCCCCACTGCGCTGTGTGAAGAGTAGAAACTCTGAAAGTTCACCAACCTGACGTCTTTTATAGGTGTCGTCCCCACGAAGATGGTAACACGCAGGTCAGAGTTCTTGATTGAGGCTGAAATTATTATACTATTGGCAGGAACTGATCTAATTACTGGATAAAACTGTAGTCCTCGTGAATCGGGATGCCAACTGATTTATTTAAAGAAAGCAGAAAACCAGGAAACTGCATAATAACATCAACTTGTCATACATTGTCTTAACTGAAAGTAAATATAATTTCCCTTGATCTAAGACGTTTAAACAATGTTTTATGACCGCCTACGTATGCATGTTACTTCACCGGGTGCGTGTACTGGTCACATGTTACTCCCCCGAGAGCGCGTACTGAACTGAAGAGTGGCGGCTCGATGCAAGGCTGCCTTCGCTTCGCAATTTGGCGCGTAAACATGGCCGCCGTGCATCGTCCGTCTGAAATTAATTATTTTGTTTATTGAATTAGCAATTGTTAATATGTTTTACCTACTCAGGGCATAGCTCAGCTTTGAGAGGTTTTCTGACCTGACTTTGACAATGAATATATTATTAGATTATTAAATATTAATAAAAATTTGATTGCGTTTTGGCGCGTGACCGCCAGTACTACAGCCAATCGTCGTCCAGTGCCTGCCGCTTGGGGCCTTCCCTAGAATTCGGAGATATTTCCTAATGCTCTTTCCCATGAGAACCCGACCTATTGTACCACCTGTCGTGGTTCTCACCAGCTTTTACCATCTGTCGCCTACTGGTCCTAACCGGCTGCACTGAAGCAATACTCCGATCTTAATATGATGCTTTAAGCCAGGAATACTACAGGTTCCCGGATAATTTTGATCACATAGTGTAGTTTGTTAGCACGCACCTACTTAGACGGACTTGATGAGCACAATAAAATGAATGAAATCAGATTGAAAACGGAAAGAGCTACGTGTTCCCCATTTTTCCCTCGCAGTGTTAGAGTACTGAACGTAGAGAAAGCTGACCGACAAACCCTCAGCCCGGCACTTAAATGTGATTTGCAGAGTACATCTACATGAGATACTCTGCCAATCAGATTTAAGTGCCTGGCAGAGGGTTCATCGAACCACCGTTCCATTCACGAATAGCGCGCGGCAAGAACGAACACCTGAATCTTTCCGTTCGGGCTCTGATTTCTCGCATTTTATTCTGATGATCATTTCTACCTATGTAAGTGGGAGTCAATAATATATTTTCGTATTCGGAGGAGAATGTTGGCGATTGGAGTTTTGGTAAGTAGCCCACGCCGCAGCGGTTAGCACCGTTTTTGCAATGATTCCCATCCCAGATCCTATATCATTTCCATAGCGCTGTCTCCCCTGCATCGTGAAAATACGAAACTAGCTGCCCTTATTTGGACTCTTTCGATATCCTCCGTCAAACCCACCTGATAAGGGTCCCATACTAGGCAACAATACCGCATAAATGAGCGGACAAGCGTAGTGTATGCAGTTTTTTTTGTAGTTCTGTCGAATCTTTTAAGGGTTCTGCCAATAAAACGCAGTCTCTGGTTCGCCTTTCCCACGAAATTATCTACGTGTTCTTTCCAATTTAAGTCAGAAGTAATTGTATTTCCTAGGTATTTTGTGGAGTTTACGGCCTTCACATTTGATTGATTTATACTCAAAATGAGGACGGACAAGCGTAGTGTATACAGTCTCTTTAGTAGTTCTGTTGCATCTTTTAAGCGTTCTGCCAGTAAAACGCAGTCTCTGATTCGCCTTTCCTACGATGTTTAAATCTGATGTAATAGTAATTGCTAGATTTTTAGTGGAATTTACGGCCTTCACATTCGATTGATTTATCTTGTAAACAAAGTTTAACGGATTTCTTTTCGTACTCATGTGGACGAATTCACACTTCTCATTATTTAGAGTCAATTGCCAATTTTTACACCATACTGATATCTTATTCAAATCGTTCTGCAGTTGGTTTTGATCTTCAGATGATTTTATTAGACGGTAAATGACGGTGTCATGTGCAAACAATCTAAGAGAGCTGCTTAGAGCCGCGGTGGAGTAGCCGAGCGGTCTAAAGCGTCTCGCCGTGGAGGTTTGAGTCCTCCCTGGGGCATGGGTGTTTTTTTTTTTTTTTTTTTTTTTTTGTTTTTTTTTTTCTTATTCTTATGGGACTTAACTACGGGGTCATTAGTCCCTGAACTTACAAACTACTTACGAACTAGCTACAACTAAGGACGGCACAAATATCCATGCCCGAGGGGGGATTCGAATCCCCGACCGTAGTGGCCGTGCAGACCGTGACTGAAGCGCCTCAGTCTCCTCGGCCACCGCGGCCGGCTGTGTGTGTTTGTCCTTAGGTTAGTTTACCTAGGTTTAAGTAGTTCGTAAGCTACGGACTGATGACCAAGCAGTTTGGTCCGATAGATTTCCAAACATTTGAACATTTTAGAGCTACTTAGATTTTCCCTCTAAATCGTTTATGTAAATAAGGAACAGCAGAGGACCAATAACACTACCCTGTGGATAGTGTAGTAAATGTGTAGATAGGTAAAAGTTTGCCAGTCGTCCTTTGCTGTATTAATGGCCAGCGGAGTGTGGTGCGAATTCTCGACGGCAGTAGTTCAGGGTTCCGCGGGGTGATTCGGCGGCTGTGAGGACACGGGAGTTGGGCCATTGTGCGGCGCCAGACGGCCGATGTATGCGCTCGCCTTTGTGCCCGGCCCATTGTCGGCGCGGCCGTGTTTTATTGAGAGGAGGGCCGGTCAGCGGGCACCGCTCGGCTGACATTTAGCGGCGCGCCAGGATGAAGCCGCTGCCCGCCCGCTCCGGAGTATCGACCCTCAGCCGGCGGCGCGTAAACAGCCAGGGCCCGTGCGTCGCGCGCCCCACAGGTGTATGATGCCAGTGACTGCTCGGTCTGCCTAACCAGCTAACAGTTTACTTAATTCCGATGATATCTCCAGCCAACTGTCGTGCCGGTACTGAAAGTTACAGGTTCAGGTGAAATATCATACACAATGCTGGCAGGTGCTTCAGATGACTGGGAGTTCACTAGTCTGAGTGCCGGATGCTGATAGTATAGAGTGTGCTAATGAAAAGTGTAAAATGAATTAATAGTGTGAGGATATAATATTTAATAATAAAATGTTGTTGTTGTTATGGTCTTCAGTCCGGAGACTGGTTTGATGCAGCTCTCCACCCTACTCTATCCTGAGGAACCCTCTTCATCTCCTCATAAGAACGGCAACCCACATCCACTTGAATATGCTTACTATATGCGTCTCTTGGTCTCCCTCTGCGACTTTTACCCCACACACTTCCATCCAATGCTAAATTTACGATTCCTCGATGTCTAAGAATGTATCCCACCAAGCGATCCCTTCTTTTGGTCAGGGTATGCCAAAAATTCCTTTTCTCACCAATTCTGTTCAGTACCTCTTCATTAGTTATGCGATCTACCCACCTAATCTTCAGCATTCTTCTGTAGCACCACATTTCAAAAGCCTCTATTCTCTTCCTGTCCGCACTGCTTATCGTCCATGTTTCACTCCCGTACAAGGCAACACTTCACACAAATGCCTTCAGAAAAGACTTCCTTACACTTAAATTAATATTCGATGTTAGCAAATTTCTCTTTTTCAAAAATGCTTTTCTTCCCATTGCCATTCTGCATTTTATATCCTCTGTACTGCGACCATCGCATGTTATTTTACTACCCAAGTAACAAAACTCATCTACCACCTTAATTGTTTCGTCACATGATCTAATTCCTTCAGCATCACCTGATTTTCTTAGACCGCATTCCATTATTTTTGTTTTGCTCTTGTTAATGTTCATTTTATACGCTCTCTTCGACACACTGTCCATTCCATTCAACTGCTCTTCCAGGTCCTTTGCTGTCTCTGACAGAATTACAATGTCATCAGCAAAACGCAATGTTTTTATTTCTTCCCCCTGTACTATAATCCCTATACCAAATTTTTCCTTGCTTTCCTTCACCGCCTGCTCGATGTACAAATTGAATGATATCGGAGAAAGGCCACAACCCTGTATTACTCCCTTCCCAACTGATGCTTTCCTTTCATGCCCGTCGAGTCTAATAACTGCGGTCTGGCTTTTGTACAAGTTGTAAATAACTCTCCTTTCCCTGTATTTTATCCCTGCTGATTTCAGAATTTGAAAGAGTGTATTCCAGTCAACATTGTCAAACGTTTTCTCCAAATCTACAAAAGCTAAAAATGTAGGTTTGCCTTTCCTTAATCTATCTTCTAAGATAAGTCGTAAAGTGAGTATTGCCTCCCGGGTTCCTACGTTCTTCCTGAATCCAAACTGATCTTCCCCGAGGTCAGCTTCTACCAGCTTTTCCATTCTCCTGTAGATAACCATGACTTATCAAACTGATGGTTCTGTAGTTTTCACACCTGTCTGCGCCTGACTTCTTTGGAATGGGGATTATTACATTTTTCTTAAAGTCTGAGGGTAAATAATAAAATAACTATGGGAATTGTACTTGAATGGACAAGTGAAGTTTAATAGCAGACAGACAGTGGGTTAGCAGCATCAGCGGTTACGAAAATCAGTTGTAAACTGGTGGCCGGAGTGTTATTCGTCTGAGGCACGTGCGCGCCCAAAAGAGGGACTCTTGCAACAACACAGGCTACGTGTAGAGTGTGACTCTGTCATCTTACTAAAGTGTCTTACGCTAACGCAAGCAGGTCACCGGAGCGACCAGAACGTTCTAGTAGCAACTTTTCGACTATAAATGGACCTCTCTAAGCACAGGTTGGCAGAGTCATCAGAAGACGGACTAGAGTTTGGACCGAAACTACATCAGTCACCGGAAGCGCCGGGACGCCGCAGCCGTCATCGGAGGGTCGTGTCTTCGACACCAGAAGACCAGGGCCGACAGGGGCCAGTCAGCTCCCATGCAACGCAGGACTTAGCTCCGCAGAGGATGGAAGCGTAGCAGCGATTCCTGCTGTACGAGTCTCGCACCACAACGGTGTCCAACAGTAGGTCATTCATTCTCTCAACGTCAATGTTCTTTCAAGACAGCCAGACCGTTTCGTTCAAGTACAGAGTTCAGTTTTAGAATGCAAGAATAAGGGGATTCAAGTCTACGGAATTGCTGTAAAACTTATGTTAAATAGGCTAAATGTCTAAACTTGGAGTCTTGTGTTATTCCGCATCCCCCTCCCTATGAGTCGAGTGAGCCCATGTTCCACAAGCGAATGCCATCTTTGACAATTGAGGTGGCTGGTATGTCACCTGAGGTGTCAGTCACATTTTAACAAAACACGCTACAATAGTAGAGGCCCTCCCCCTGATCGTTGCGTCGATCTTTCGGCGTCTCCCCCCCCCCCACCCCCGCCCGCTCGGCGTCCAATCTGGCGTACCCATGCGGGTGGCGCCGGTTTCCTCCCCCCCCCCCCCCCACACACACTTTATACATATTTTCGTTAAATGATCTGCGGAATGTCTTACCTAGGCTTGTTTGCCCTTGCCTCAACTCGAGCTGGGGTGTCGGCCGACCAAGCTTCTTTATTCCCCACTTTTGTTCCAAGCTTAAAGATGAGTTACTTGTTCCTAAAAGATAGTGAACATTGTTAATTTTTCTTTGAAAATAAACACCAAGAACATATAAATATGTCGCAGCGGAGCGGCGAGACGCTATGCTACGATGCGCGAGGTTGTTCTCCGTTGGGGATTCGAATTCTCCCTTGGCATGGATGTTTGTGCTATCCATAAAAAACATGTAAACAAACCTTGACTCAGAATTAAATACAAGATGTAAATATTCTATTGAGACCAACACTGTATTACCTATACCTACTTCAAATAAAAGGATTTCACTGCAATTATACTATACCATTGTCTTGAAAAATATTTCTGTACAATTTAAATCGATCCGTTCTCTATGTAATCATTCTTTGTTAATCACTACTGTAACTATGATATTGTAACTGATCACAGGTCAACTCGAAGACCTTGACTCTCTTTTCAGATTATTTTTATAATGATGTGATGCACCGTAAACAAATAAGAATTGATTGCATCTTTATCCTACTGCTGATCTGTACTATCTCTTGTTATAACTTAAATGTAATTGATTTTTAAAAACTATTTTTAATTAATTGTACACTTACCAAATTTTATCTCTGTAGTATTTAGGTGTAATGTTATTGTAACATCAATCATACATTTATAACTATAATCATACATTTATTATTTTCAATTTGATCTTTATATCAAATGTTTATCTCAAACAAAACAATATAAACCATATTTGGCGGAAACTTTAACTCACAGAGAAAGCCAGGTACTGTTGCGAAGAACTGGTTCGCCTCCACGTGGCTAGGGAGGGCAACAGTGTAGAACACATGAAGGTAATACTTCCAGTTCCTACGACGGCTAAGAAACCAGGAACCGTTACCAATGCTAGAAACACAGGTAGTATACGACCAACCTTAGAGTTTCAAGGTGGTGGGCCACTCTGTATTGTTAATGAAAATAATAATAAAAAATAAGTTAGTTCATAAGTAGTTTGTAAGTTTAGGGACTGATGACCCCACAGTTAAGTCCCTTAAGCTGAACAAACATTTGAATATATAAATCTGCACGTGAACACTCAATCAGGTAACTAGGTAACTGATTACAGTGTTATGTGACTGTAACAAAATTAATCTGTTACGATAAAGAGACAAGCTACCTTACGGTTACGTGTAAAAAGCACCCCCTCCTAACCTTACGCATGCTCAAATGCTGTTCTTCCCCACATCTTTTCAAACAGTTAAATATTTGTTACAACTATGAGTATAAATGTCATTTACCCTCAAAATCGCAACGCATCTGCTAATATATGGCAAGTAACAATACAAACGTCATTGTTGTTTCAGTATCTGTTAAAAAGAAGATTGGGTAAAAAAAAAAAATGTTTGGAGTATGTCTCGAACCCACTACCTTCGATAGCGAAGCGCGATGTCGCTAACCACACGGCTATTCTTGCTAAATGGAGAGTTATGGCTTCATTATTATTCATGATCGGATATTCTGAAGGCTTTTATAGATGATGCGACTTTAATTTATAGTTATATTTTACCAAATATGACGTCTTTTTGATGAATCTTCAATGCGCCAAAAACAAATAGGAAGGGTGGATGTTGCGTTCATAGAGCATTTGCGCATGCGCAAGGCGAACTGCGCAGTAGATCCATTGGCATGCTTCAGGACCATTCGAGCGCAACCGCCGGAGCTCGAATAGCCAGAAGCCGGTGTGTCTACCAGCTCCAACGCCAACGTTAAAAGCGGCTTTTCCACTCGCCCCTCACTGACGCGGAAGCGCCCATATGCTGCCTCCAAGGGGTTCTGAATTTGAACCTTTGCAGCGCATGCGCATTGCAACGCTGCGGTCACTGCTTCCTGTATTAAGCGGCCGCGCTACGACTCGTATACGTGCTTTCTCCGTGACTTACAACGATTCTGATACGATAAAAATACTTTGAATGTAGATATAAAATGATCTGATAGAAGAACGAAACGAAGAATGATAATTTAAAAATAGTGTCTATTTTACTTACTTATTTATTTACCTTTTTTTTCACGACGAGCCTTTTACCGGGGTTTCACTGAACCAGTGAACACACAGGACGCGCCGTCACAGCAATATACTTACGATAACATTTTATTCAGATACAGGTAACAGTTAATTGTAATTTGTGCTTTATACAGTACCATACTTTGCTGTCTCATCTGTTTACTTGACTTTTACGTGCAGTTTACTTAGAGCGAGGCACCTTGGGACTATAATAAAAGTGAAAAAGTCATTTTCATTTCCCTCTAATATGGTGTCCGACTACCTCGGACGGCCAGTACAATTACACACTTCCGTGGAATGGACAGTATTAGGTTATCAGCCAGTTGAGGGATATACGGTCTTTCTTCCATGAGAAAAGCATCCAGCTTTGCAACCAGGGTGGAAGGTGCAGGTCTGGATCAAATACGTCTACCAAGTGCATCCCATGATGCTCCAACGGTTTGAAGTCCGGTGATCAAGCCGGCCGCTCCAATTCCCTCAGCTTCAAGGATGTCGCCCACCAGTGCACCTATGGGAGCGATCCTTATTGTCTACCAGAAGGAACACAACTACTTCGGTGCCAGTGGAGGGCACAACAAAAGATCGAGGATCTCGTCTCTATACCTTTGATCAGTCAAAGCGCCATATAGAAAGATATAGAGGTCCGAACGTCCGCCAATACGGACGGCTTCCGCCATCATGGTATGGGGATGGTTTGTGTACCTCAGCTGGACATTCGGCTTCCATGTTCTGTCCAGAAGAGGAAACGATTGTCCGGCTGATTGATTGATTGAATGATTTGTGGGTCAAGGAACCAAACTACACTGGTCATCGGCCCCTGTCTGGCTGAACACGAAATTTTGACCCATCTGTGAACAACTCGACGCCATTCGTTATGACTCCAATGCTGATGTTCAAATTCAAAAATTCAAATGTTTGTACAGCTTATGGGACTTAACTACGGGGTCATCAGTCCCTAAACTTACAAACTACTTATGAACTACTTACGAACTAGGACGGCACAAATATCCATGCCCGAGGGGGGATTCGAACCCCCGACCGTAGTGGCCGTGCAGACCGTGACTGAAGCGCCTCAGTCCCCTCGGCCACCGCGGCCGGCCTGGAGGGTGCGTTGTAGCTGAGTTGCATTCAGCCACTTGTGTCGACAGACTGTTAACCAGATATAACAGTCATCTCTTACCGATGTTACCCGTGGAAGATCTTGGTCTAGCCTTCTTTTAACGGTTCCTGTTGTTTGAAATCCTGGAAATTAACTTTGGGACACTCCAATAGCTGCAGCCACCTCGCAATTTGTGAGTCCCGCTTCCAATCAGTCTATGGCTCGCCATGCTATTGCTTCCTGTAAGTCACCTTCTTGTTCAGAAGTGAACAGATTTATCTTTTTCAGAAATACTTTTCTTTCTATTGCCATTCAGCATTTTACGATACTTGTACTGCGACCATCGTACGTTATTTTAGTGACCACATAACAAATGTCATCTACACCTTAATTGTGTCGTTACCTAATGTAATTTCTTTTTCTTAGACTACAATCCATTACCTTTGGTTTGCTCTTGTTGATGTTCATATTATACGCTCATTTCAATCTACTGCCCATACCGTTCAATGATTCTTCTAGGTCCTTGCAGTCTTCGACAAATTATCGGCAAACAAAAAAGATTTTTGCTTCTCCCTAAACTTTAATTCCATCTCCAAATATATCCTTGCCTTCCTTCACCGCCTGCTCGGTGAACTAATCGAATAACTTAGCCGCGGCGGATTAGCCGTGCTCATTGGGGCGCCGTGCTGCGGTCCGCGCGGTCAATCGCCGTCGGGGGTTCGAGTCCTCCCTCGGGCATGGGTGTGTGGTATTTTGTCCTTAGGTTAGTTTAACTTAACTAGTTTTTAACCTACGAACTAATAACATAGCAGCTTAGTTCGATAGATTTACAAACATATGAATATTTGAATCTGAATAACTTTGGTGAAAATCTACAGCCCTGTCTTAGTCTATTTCTAACGATGCTTTCCTTTTCATGCACTTTCACTCTTACCAATGATGCCTGTTTTCTGTACAAATTATAAATAACTTTCCGTTTCCTGTCTTTTCCTCCTCATGACTTCTGAAACAGAAAGAGATTCTAGTCAATCTTATCAAAAACTTTCTCCTAATCAATAACAGCTAGAAAGGTGGTTTGGCCTTTCATCAATTTATCTTTTAAGATATGTATTGCCCAAGAACCGATTCTACTAATTCTTCCATTTGCCTGTCTATAGCTCTTCTGAGTATAATGCAGCAGCAACAACTTATCAAACTGATAGATCTCTAATTTCCACACTTGTTCTCTAATTTTACTTAATGTGCAAGGAATAGACGACCTTACTTTATATTGCAATTAATAGTCGCAGAAATCTGTTTGTCTTGAAAAACGGTTCAGTTACACTACCATCTTCTAGTCTACGGGGAAAGGAAGTAGAATCTATACAGATGTGTAAAATATTTCTACATCTACATAGGATACTACGCAAAACCCATTTAAGTGATTTGCTTCGAACCACCTTTATACTATTTATCTCCCATTACATTCTAGAATAGAGCGCGGGAAGAAAGAACATAAGAATCTCTCCGTTTTAGCTCTCATTTCTCATATTTTATTCTGATGATCTTTTCTACCTATGTAAGAGGGAGTCAACAATATATTTTCGCATTCGTAGGAGAATGTTGGCGAATGGAATTTCGTAAGTAGTCCACGCTGCAGTGATAAGCGGGGTTCTTCTAATGATTCCCATCCCACATCCTGTATCATTTCCATAACGTTGTATCCCCTGAATCGTGACAGTACAAAACGAGCGGGCCTTCTTTGGACTCTTCCGATGTCCTCCGTCAAACCCACCTGATAAGGATCCCATACTGGGCAGCAATACCCCGAAAAAGGACGGAAAAGCGTAGTGTATGCAGTTTCTTTAGTAGTTCTGTTGCATCTTTTAAGGGTTCTACCAATGAAACGCAGTCTCTGGTTCGCCTTTCCCACGACATTATCTACGTGTTCTTTCTAGTTTAAGTCTGAAGTAATAGTAATACCTTGGTATTTTGTGGAGTTTACGGCCTTCACTTTCATTGATTTATCTTGTAAACAAAGTTTAATGGATTTCTTTTCGTATACATGTGGACCACTTCACGCTTCCCATTATTTAGAGTCAATTGCCAATTTTTACACAATAGTGATATCTTATTCAGATCGTTCTGCGGTTGGTTTTGATCTTCAGATGATTTTACTAGACGGTAAATGACGGCGTCATCTGCAAACAACCTAAGAGAGCTGCTTAGATTTTCTCCCGAATCGTTTATGTAAATAAAGAACAGCAGAGGACAATTACACTACCCTGTGGTACGCCTGATATCACCTCTGTTTTAGTCGATGCCTTACTATCGATTACTACAATGTCCTATCTGTCAGGAAATCCCCTATCCAATCGCAAATTTGGGGCCATATACCATAACCACGCCATTAGAGTAAACTGTTTATCACAATTCACATACCAATCACACATCTGATTCAGCACTTATGTCCTTACAGAGGTGCTCAACATTATAGTTATTGAATATAAGGAGAGGCGTTGAATTTGTGCTGTAGCGAGGATTCTAACCCGGGACCTACTGCTTAGTAGACAGACATTTTAATTCGTTAAACCGTTCGGCAAACACAGCGTTTCAGATAAAGCGACTACACAGACGCTCGTCAAGAGTTCTCCCTCCACCCCACATACATTCCCTGTGAAATACGTATCAAATTGCCAAGGTTATGCTATATTGGAGTAGCATCCGAGTAAACAACGTGAATGGGAACAATCCCGCCTTATCTGTAACGCTGTGTCTGCTCACCGTTTGAAGCGTATTCCTACTACGTTGGAGGTCCCGGATTTGAATCCTGGCTACAGCAATAATTTTTAATTCAACGCTTATGCTTAAATTCAATGCCTTTGGTATAATGAGACAATGTTTGTCAAAAGGAACTAAATTATTGTTGATATTTATATCACCTCTGCCTGAGGAACAAGGCGGGATTGTTGCCATTCACATTTTATGCGGGGTTGCTACTCCAATATAGGAGAACCTTGGCAATTTGATACGTATTTCACAGGGAACATTACGGCAGATTAAACTATTTGGTGTGGAGGGAGACGTGCTTGAAGACAGTCCATGTCGACGCTTTAGCCGTAAGGCTGTGTTGCCTGAACGGATTAACGCGTCTGCCAAGTAGTAAGCATCAAGTCCTGGATTCGAATCCTGCCCACAGCAGAAATTTTCATTCAACGCATCATCTTACTTTCAATACCTTCGGTATAAAGAGGAAATGTTTGACTCAAGGAACTGAATTATTGTTGATCATTATAGCTATTTTCAGTGCAAACGTTGATTCAATCTAAATCATCTTTCAAAGATACGCCGATAATTTTTATTATTTACCACATATATAGTGGTTATAATCCGATGATGGTAACTCTGTATTACCAAGCTAGTCATCCAGAAAATAAAATAGCGTTCTTGCCAACATTTGGTATTAATTACGTAAGATCACCCCTAAAAACATGATGAAATTATTTGAGAAAGTTAGTGAAAGATATTTCACAACGAATAAACCCAACTCGTGCAACATGTCCGTGACACTCTCTCGTTTATATCGCTGTAATACAAAACGAGCTGCCATTCTCTCTACTTTCTATGTGTATCCTTCGTCAGTCCCACTTGGTGGGGATCCCATACTTCGCAGCAGTATTGCAAAATGTGACGGGAAAGTGTAGTGTAGGCACTTCCTTTAGTAGAACTGATGCATTTTCTAAGTGCTCTACCAGTGCAACTTGCCTCTGGTTCGTCTTCTCTACGGTATTTTTATGTGTTCTTTCCAATTAAAATTCTTCGTAATAGTAATTCGAAAGGGGCCGCGGCGGAATAGCCGTGCGCAGTAAGACGCCTTGCTGAGGTGGGCGCCGCCACTCGCTGACGGAGGTTGGAGTCCTCCCTTGGACGTGTGTGTGCATGTGTGTGTGTGTGTGTGTGTGTGTGTGTGTGTGTATGTGTATTAGTCTTAGGATAAACTATTTGAAGTAGTTGGTAAGTTTAGGGAACGATGTCCACTTCAGTTAGGTCCCATAACTTTACAAATATTTGTACATCTTAATTCCTAGGTATTTAGTCGAATTTACAGCCTTTAGACTGATATATCTTGCAAAGGAAGTTTAATGTATTAATTTTGGTTCTCATATGGAAGACCTCCCCGTCCTAATTATGTAGGGTCAAAAATGTTCAAATGTTTTTATATCTAAGCGACTGGACTGCTGCGTTTATCAGTTCCTAGCCTTACACGAACCTATGCTAGAGACGACATACACACCGATGCCCGAGGGAAGATTCGAACCTCCAACGGAGGGTAATTGCGAGCTCCGCAACAAGGCGCCTTAGAGCGCTAGGCCGCTCCACCGCGGCTATTCAGGGTCAACTGCCAATTTTCAAACCATGCAGATGTCTGGTGACTTAACTAATCGATAAACGATAGCATCATCCACGAACAGTCTAAGAGAGCTGCTCAGATTTTCTCGTAAGCCATGTATAACGATGGGGCACTATAACAGTTCCCTGGAAACGACAGAGATCACTTCTCCGTTGCTCGGTTCCAAATTAAATATTCAAATATTTGTAAAGTTATGGGACCTAACTGCAGTGGAAATCGGTCCCTAAACTTACAAACAAACTAACTTATTCTAAAAAGAACATACAAACCCATGCCCGAGGGAGGACTCGAACGACGAACGGCTGCGCGCACCTTAGCCAGACGCCTTAGTGCGCAAGGATATTCCGCCGAGGCTGCTCGATTCCATATGGGAATATAGGTTCAAATGTTCAGACGTTTGTAATCCTAAGGGACATCACAGACACGCCATACAAACAAATGTAACACTATACAGCCACCACAACAAGAAAAATGGCGATGTAAACAGTCCTATTTCACAGCAAAAATCGCACTGAAGACTATAAAAGATAAGAACACGCCACTAACAAACAAGCAACAACACCACAGCTCAAATGTAAGTAAGCCAAAACAGCCACATAGAAATAATTTCAATATAATTTCCAGGCTAATGTAGGCCTACAATAAATCAGTTTTCGTAGATAAAAACATCTTGTTGTTTGCAAATGACAGGCTGTCAAAACTTGTCATTCCGCAATTAATTCACATGCAAATCCTTATAGAAAATAGAAAATAAACACCACAAACCCACGGAAGGTGGCACGATAAGTGCCGAAACTAGTTTGGGTATTAAAAAAAAAAAAAAAAAAAAAAAAAAAAAAAAAAAAAAAAAAAAAAAAAAAAGTGTCTTGCATAAGGTGGAATCAACCACAAATCAAAGGGACAAAATTGCTGAGGTCATTAGCCCCTATACAACTACTTAAACTAAAATAAACTTATGGTAAAGACAACACATACATCCATGCGAGGAAGGACTCGTACTTCCGACAGTATGGGCCACGCGATTAGTGCTATTGCGCCTGAGACCACGCGGCCATTTCTGCGTGGCACTTAGCTTCAAATGTTCAAATTTTTGTAAATCTATCGGACTCAACTGCTGTGTTATTAGTCCGTCGACTCCAAACTACTTATACTAAGTTAAACTAACTGTAAGAATACTCTAAAAAAAGTTTGAGAAAAGTGTTTTTTGAAAAGTCGCCATGTTTGTAAGAATATTCTAAAATATTGTCTTACTATTTCATTTTATTGACTTTGCCAGCTAGCTCAGTAAACGTATGAAACATGAACCTTCTTATGGACGTGATTATTCATGTTAAATTTTAGTTGAAGGTCTTCAACTGGTTCGAGTATTCTTACAGAATAGTCCCACATTTAATGCTATAGAAATGCAAATCTTGTTAATATTTCCTATTGAAGTCAATTTGGAACGTAACCTTTATATTAAAATTCTGAATATTAATCTCAGTTACGTATACCACTGAAACTTTTATTGAATGTCCAATTTGTAGTAAAATCACAAAGTCTGAATTCACTGAAGCTAAATGAAAACTTTTAACTTTAAGATATGACTATCAGGAAATTATTTAATTAAATATTATTCACTTCCCAGTCAGGATAATAATAATAGTCACTTTGAATAATTATGCACTTTGTAATTTATAGATCTTTGTAAGATACCACATTTTACCATACATTACCACAGAAATTGGCGTAATTTTTATATAAGTCCAGTTTGGTTTTGCAGAGCTGAAATGGAAAATTATTAATTTTTATTAGGTCTAATTTTCCACCCGTCCTTACTTTATCAGTTATGAATTCTATACTTGCTACGTAGTGGCGGCGGTTGATGCGATCTGTGTCGTTAGCTTCTTACTGAAACAAATGCTAATGGCGTCCTTTAGCATTTCATGAAAATGCCAGGGTATTTCTAATTATAGTTCGTACACTTATTTCATTTTATACATATATGTTAAGTCTTTAAAAATGTTCATACACATTTACAGAACTCATCACAATGTTCCCTTCATTTTAATCAAAAACAATGTCACGATTATGAATCGACCAGCGAAGATAATAGACAAGACACAAACAGATACAACAAGATTACTTTTCTAACATTACATGCACCTATATAGATAATGACACACTTTAAAATAATTAATCTTTGTTACGAGTGTTTACACAGACACTTTTTCTTCCATGATGAGTCTGTATTAGTGGTATCACTAAACTTTCCAGTCGTCGATGACGTTACATGACCTAAGGTCAACACAAACAACTATGCCTGAGGGGCGGGGGGGGGGGGTCGAACCCCCGACGGCGAACGGCCGCGCGAACCGCAGCGCGACGCCTCAGTGCGCACGGTTAATCTACCGTGGCGAATTTAGATTCGTGAATGCGTTTCTGACCAGAGACAGGGGTGAGGAACATGGCGGAAAGGAGGCGGATAAGATGGACAGAGGAACCGGACAGGAGGCGATGGACAGAAAAAGGACGTGGGGACGGAAAGCTGACAGGTACACAATGTATGTGACATCTGCGTGCGTTGTGAAGCCACTTTAATAACCACAGTAAAATATTTCCGTTACAGCTCCAATGATTTATTGACACAAGTTATAATGCGCCTCCGGCAGAAATACGTAGCTGCATAAAGACCAGCGCGGTACCTCGTCGGCATATTCCTGCCAACACAGCAGAAACAAAACATTTCATTGGACGCGGGTGCGCCTGTGGACTGGGAAAGAGTTATGTACCGGGCTGCAGGTTTCCATCAGGAGGAAACTGAATTTTTGCCCGCTATTTGTGTGTGTGTGGGGATTCCCCGCGGGAGGACCGCAGGCCGGCCAATCGTCAGTCCAAATATTTGCACTCGCCACCCCCTCCACCCACAACGCCGACAAATCGCGCAGGTTGGCGGCAGTGGCCCGCTTTGTCCCACAGGCGGCTGCAAACACGACGGCCCCACACAGGAGCACTCTCCCCGGCATGTTAACACCTGGCGCGACAGCGTCTACAGTGTCTGTCGAAGGCCCTGATCAACGAGCTTAAATTTCACAGAGTGGCTAACATACGAGTTACAGGTTTCCGTTCTCTGGGGCCCGCAGTGTAAAGTATGTCTTTGAGCGACATGTTCAATACCACAATAATTATAAATTATTTTTACACTGCTTTAGTACTTTATTATCTCACTATAAGCTTATTTCGGCCTTATGCCATCATCAGGTGTTCTGTAAATAAGAGTAATATAGAGCAGTTGTTAAATGTATTCCTACGAATACGGTATATGGTTACGGTATACCGCCCCAATTTTGCGACTGGATAGGGGATTTCCTCTCAGAGACGACACAGTTCGTAGTAATCGATGGTAAGGCATCGACTAAAACAGAGGTGATTTCGGGCGTTCCACAGGTAGTGTTATTGGTCCTCTGCTGTTCCTTATTTACATAAACGATTTAGGGGAAAATCTAAGTAGCTCTCTTAGGTTGTTTACAGATGACGCCGTCATTTACCGTCTAGTAAAATCATCTGAAGATCAAAACCAAGTGCAGGAAGATTTGAATAAGATATCTGTATGGTGTAAGAATTGGCAATTGACTCTAAATAATGAGAAGTGTGAAGTTGTCCACATGACTACGAAAAGAAATCCGTTAAACTTTGTTTACATGATAAATCAATCAAATGTGAACGCCGTAAACTCCACAAAATATCTAATAATTACAATGACTTCTGACTTAAATTGGAAAGAACACGTAGATAATGTCGTGTGAAAGGCGAACCAGAGACTGCGTTTTATTGGCAGAGCCCTTAAAAGATCCTACAGAACTACTATAGAAACTGCGTACTCTACGCTTGTCCGTCTTTTTATGGAATATTGCTGCCCAGTGTGGGATCCTTATTATCAGGTGGGTTTGACGGAGGACATCGAAAGAGTCCGAAGAAGGGCAGCTCGTTTCGTATTGTCACGATTCAGGGGAGACAGCGTTACGGAAATGATACAGGATCTGCGATGGGAATAATTATAACAACGGCGCTTATCGCTGCGGCGTGGGCTGCTTACGAAACTACAATCACCAACATTCTCCTCCGAATGCAAAAATATATTGTTGACTCCACTTACATAGGGAGAAATGATCAGCAGAATAAAATACGAGAAATCAGAGCCCGAACGGGGAGATTCAGGTGTTCATTCTTCCCGCGCGCTATTCGAAACTGGAATGGGAGATAAAATAGTATAACGGTGGTTCGATGAACCCTCTGCCAGGCACTTAAATGTGATTTGCAGAGTATCCTATGTAGATGTAGATGACATATTTACATAATTTTTTTGCAAGGTTGTACTTACATTACTTATAATATTGTTGTCGTTTATTTGCTGCACAATTGATTTTAAAAGCTGATGTTATGCTTATCTGTTGCTGCTTATCTATATATGTGCAGGCCAGTTTGGCCTACATATGATTTTTGACAGTTGTTACACGTAATTTTATAGATACCTGGGTTATTGTATTTAGTGATTGTCTGTCTCCTTTAAAAATTTTGAGTACACTAAACATTGTAAACAAACTTTCAGAAACGAGTACACAGTGAAGTGGTGATGCAAGGGTTCATCAAGACCGAAAATACCATATCCAACTGAAGCTCTCACAAACATCTCCATGAAGGCACACATGGAATAAAACAGAAAACCACCACTGATGATTCTTCCTAAATAAAGAAGCGAAACGCGTATGGCACACAAAAAACGCCTTAATTTAGTTGCTAAAGACGGTAATACACTTACACCAATATAATTTAGTCTGGTTTCATTGGTCTCTGCCATCATCTTCTGATCTATAAATGTTTACAAAGTCGTCATCTTGACAGTAAGTCACTTATGTTGACATGGACATTTTAACTACAGTGACTTTATTTTAAACAACAACTGTTGACATCTCAAGATGACGGCTTTGTAAACATTTATAGATCAGAAGATGATGGGAGAGACCATTGAAATCGGTCGTCGGAATAATATTATATATTAGCGATATTGGTATTATCCTTTTCGGCACCTTTCAAAACAATAAACCCTTTGAGTCCCAATATATCAAAAATGATTAAACTTCTAATAATTTCACAAAAGTCACTTCTATTAGTCTCATAAGTGATGAAAAGAAGAATTTTTCAAAATAAAAAAGATCTATGAAAAAAGAAAATTTCCTGATGTTCTGCAAATTAATTTATTTGGTTAAAAACCGGATTTCGGCTTCTTTGACTATAATTAGGTAACAACTGAATGTCACTAACATTTCTTCACAAATATGCCACTTACAAATATGTTACTAACTTAAATATGGTACAAATTCACATGTTCTCAAAAAGTGTAACATTTTTATCGCACTGAATTACATTTAGGTGTGACACATTTAAACACTAATGCAGTGTGCGTGTTTATTGGTGAAAATGGACATTGAGGCCACTATAGCCATCAAATAAAATACAAGAAATATATGCATATTGAAATTTGGGTTGGTCTGCGGAGGCGTGCGCAGAGAGTGTGATGTTTAATGTGACTGCTCGTGAGCAGGAGATCCGGGTTTCAATCCTGATCACTGTTAATATTATAGCTGATGCTGAATCATATTGTAAATTATGAATACATTTCTTGTATTGAATTATTATTCATCTTCATCCAAGTATTTGATGAAAATCAGATGCAATAAAAATTTATATGTATCTGTCTTCTAGGATAATTTTCATCTTCCCACTAATTCCTCTAAGAGTGCATTCACCTGTTGTAATGCTAAACGAAATTGAGAAGAACGTTTGTAGTGTAACTTACGATAAGGACAGTCGGTCAAAACAAGTTTACATTGAAATGCAGAGAATAACACAAAAACAAAAAGTTAACTACAAAAAAGTGTTTGTTTAAAGGGAGATTGCTCTCACATTTAATTAGGAGTAGATACAGAATTTTCTACGAATTCAGTTAACCACTTTTGAATGAGATCAGGAATTGTAGTAGTACTTCAGACATGTGCTGAATGAATTATTGATACGTAATATGCTGGAATTCAATAGCTCAATTAAAACTGTTCTGCATCTACGATTTGCTTGAAGAATTCTCACAGGTGAAACTTAAGCACATTGAAATCAAATGATGTGAGTGGCTATGGCATGGAACCATGTCAGCAGATCCACTGAGCAGAAAATTGAACATCCAACCACTGACATAAATCTGGTCCAGAATGCCGTGGAGTCCCATCCTTTTGAAGGTTAGGAAGGTAGAAGCCATCTTCTTGTGTCATTTCCATGTAGTTTTGAAGCTTTATTTTCTGGTCAATGAAATTGGGTCCAATTACACAGGTACCCTATATTCCACAACACACAATAGTCTTTATGTCCCAAACAAACTTTGAAGGTGCGATCCAGGGTGGTATTTGCTCTCTCCAGTATCTGTGGTTCAGATGATTTATTTCATCACTGATAAAACAGTTTGTCTCTACAATGAAATAAATTCCTTGTTCAAACGAGGGATCTTGTTGTAACTTTTCAACCATTACTGCTTTGACAAATCCGTTTGCTGGAATTAACTTGCGAGAAAATGCCGATGTTATATGATATATAATGAGACGCTCCTCCATTAATATATACTGACTTATCTTCAAAATGGACAATTTAAAGGTGGCACGCATGTTCAGTGCACACCGTAAAAGTTAGACTACTTCACAGATGCCTTACTGGAAGATTCAAGTTTCTACACTTCCCGTAGAGGTTTTATTTTTTGTAAAGTAAAATTGTGTACTGCATCGTTTGACTTCCCTGTGTATTAGCCCTTTACACACACTGACCAGATAAGCACTGAAAGAAGACTTAATCTCATGCACTTCATCAAAGGACCTATCTAAAAGACGCTGAAACCAAACTTTAGAAAAGCATGTGTCACTGAAACACCAAATACATAAAAAGGCTGTTGTTTATGTTGTGGTTCTAAGCTTGAATATTATCGTTAAAAGCAGGGCGGAGAGGAAGGTGTGTGGTTTTCTGTGAGCAGATGTTAGGCAAACGTTAAGTCTTTCATTTTTAATCTCCTAATTGAAACATGGACGATCAGGAGTTCGGACAAAAGATGATGAATGCTTTAAAATGTGGCGCTAGAGACGAATGATGAAGATTAGATGGGAAGATCACGTAACTAATGAGGTGGTCAATAGAATTGGGGTGAAAAGGAGTTTCTCACATGTTCTGACTAAGCGCTAGTTTGGCGGAACATAATCTGAGACATCAAGGAATCGTCAGCTTAGCATTAGAAGGAAGTGTGTGAATCAAAATCATAGAGGGAGACCGAGGGATGAATACAGTAAGCAGATTCAAACGGAGGTAGGTTGCCTTTCGTATTCTCTGATGAAGAGGCTTGCACAGGACAGTGTAGCGTGGATAGCTGCATCAAACGGGTCTGAAGATCACAGTAACAACAATGTGCACACAGTGTACAATTCTTATCCCTGCAACACTGGATAATGATAAGACGGGTTTATGTGGACAGATTGACGCCAAATATGAGCCTACAAGGCTGTCAGCTCTAGAATACGTCGTAGTTTCATACGTTGCCAGATGGCAACGTAGTTCGAAGAATTTGTGCGTATGACTTGAATTACACACAAGCTATTCTACCTTTTTGCAGTTTCTTAAGTTTCAGTCTACGGTTCACAACTGATAAGTTACGTTTTACCATGATACTTCTATTCTAAAGGAACAGATTTGCTGATGGTCCTCAGCTATAAATGTTAAATATACAGATATTAATTCGCAATTTGCGACAATTTCCGACTTCAGCTGCTCTTCTTAAGTTGGTCTATCATTTTCTAACATATGAAAATTTGCGCTGTATCCGAGCTCGAACACGGGTCTCCCGTTTTCGCGAGCGGTCGCTTTAGCCACTCGGCCACCCGTGCACGCTCCCCGGCCAGACCCAGTCACAGTTGTCTACTTCCCCTGGTACTCGCACGCATTTAGCGTGATTCCCGCGACGCGGAGAGACATACTTCCACCATCTGTACGCTGTCTAGGCTTTAGAACAGAAGTATCATGGTAAGTATGACAGCCTAGAGAGGCTACATATGGTGAAAGTATACTACTGGCCATTAGAATTGCTACACCAAGATAAACGGGTATTCACTGGACAAATATATTACACTAGAACTGACATGTGAATACATTTTCATGTATTAGGCGCATAGATCCTGAGAAATCAGTACACATACGTCTGGGTATTGAGTCAAACAGAGCTTGGATGGCGTGAATAGGTACAGATGCCCATGCAGCTTCAACACGATACCACAGTTCATCAAGAGTAGTGACTGGCGTATTGTGATGAGCCAATTGTTCGGCCACCAATGACCAGATGTTTGCAATTGGTGAGAGGTCTGGAGCATGTGCTGGCCAGAGCAGCAGTCGAACATTTTCCGTATCCAGAAAGGTCCATAAAGGACCTGCAACATGCGGTCGTGCCTTATTCCGCTGAGATGTAGGGTTTTGCAGGGATCGAATGAAGGGTAGAGCCGCGAGTCATAACACATCTGAAATGTAATGGCCACTGTTCAAAGTGCCATCAATGCGAACAAGAGGTGGCCTAGATGTGTCATCAATGGCACATATGCCAGTATGGCGATAACTAATTCATGCTTCCAATGTGCGTTCACTGCGATGTCACCAAACACGGATGCAACCATCATGAAGCTGTAAACAGAACCTGGATTCATCCGAAAACAATTACGTTTTGACATTCGCTCATCCGGGTTCAGTGCTGCGTACATCATCGCAGTCGCTCCTGTCTGTGATGCAGCGTCAAGGGTAACCACAGCCATGGTCTCCGAGCAGATAGTCCATGGAGCTGTAAACGTCTTCGAAGTGTTCGTGCAGATGTTTGTTTGTATGGGACTTAACTACGGGGTCATCAGTCCATAAACTTACAAACTACTTATGAACTATTTACGAACTAGGACGGCACAAATATCCATGCCCGACGGGGGATTCGAACCCCCGACCGTAGTGGCCGTGCAGACCGTGACTGGAGCGCCTTAGTCTCCTCGGCCATCGTGGCCGGCTTCGTGCAGATGGTTCTTGTCTTGCAAACGCCCCTATCCGTTGACTCAGGGATCCAGACGTGGCTGCACGATGCGTTACAGCCATGCATCTGCCTTTCATCTCGACAACTTGTGATACGAGGCCGTTGGGATCCAGCACGGCGTTCTGTATTACCCTCCTGAACTCACAGATTCCATAGAATACTAACACACATTGGATTGCGACCAACGCGAGCAGCAATGTCGTGATACGATAAACCTTAATCGCGATAGGCTACGATCCAACCTTTATGAAAGTCGGAAACATGATGGTAATCATTTATCCTTCTCACATGAGGCATTACAACGACATATCACCAGGTAACGCCAGTCAACCGCTGTTTGTGTATGAGAAATCCGTTGGAAACTTTCCTCGTGTCAGCATGTTGTAGATGTCACCACCGATGCCAACCTTGTGTGAATGCTTTGAATAGCTAATCTTTTGCATATCACAGCATCTTATTCCTGTCGGTTAAATTTCACTTCTGTGTAACATTATCTTCGTGGTATAGCAATTTTAATAGCCAGGAGTGTATGTCTCTCTCCGCTGCAGGAATCACGCTAAATGCGTGTGAGCTCCAGGGTTAGTAGGCAAATGTAAAATATGGAAGTCTGGGTCTGGTCGGGGAGCGTGTTCGGGTGGCCGAGTGGTTAAGGCGACCACTCGCGAAAAGCGGGAGACCGGCGTTCGAGTCCCGGTCCGTACAAATTTTCATATGTTACCAAATGATAAACCAACTTAAGAAGAGCGCCTGAAGTCGGAATTGCGAATTAATATCTGTATATTCAATAAGTTAAGGTCTGAGTCTACCCTGGATATGTCACATATTTTAAAACCTGGTTTCTAAATCTATGTCTTAACATTTGGTTTGTGGTTTGTGGTTAAAGCTGATGTACGAGAAGGGATCCAAAAGAAACCGGATTTTTGTCATAAAAATTTATTGATGAACCTTTTCACAAAATTACTCCAGTTACCTTCAAAATACTCTCCATTACATGCGATGCACTTGTCAAGTCTCTTTTCCCACTGTTGGAAGCATGTTTGGAACCCTTCGAGTTTGATATTTTCCAATGCCCTTTGCGAAGCTGTTTTTACCACCTCCACATCATCGTAACGCTAAAGTTTTAGCGTTTTTTTTTAAATTTTTTTCATTTTTTTTTTTCATTTGTGGAAATAGGAAGAAGTCGCGCGGGGCTTGGTTTGACGAATACGGAGCGTGGGGAACGACAGACCACCTCTGAGATATCAAATAGTGGGTCAATCGTAAGGTCAAGTGTGCTGGTGCGTTGTCGTGATGCAGAAACCAGTCACCTGATCGCCAAAGTTCCGAGAGTTTCCTCCTCCTCACATCCTCTCGCAGATGCCTTAAAACATCCAAGTAAAAGTGCTGGTTAACAGTCTGGCCAGGGGGTACGAATTCCCAATGCACAATTCCACGAACTTCAAAAAAGACAGTGATAATCGTCTTCACATTTGACATCACATGCTTTTTATTTATTTATTTTTTTAACAGATTTGCGAGAATTGGGAGTTCTTCACTGGCTTGACGCCTGCATGGTTTCTGGGTCATACCCGTAACACCAAAACCCATCCCCTGTAACGACACTGTTCAAGAACTTGCCATAAAGACTTCGCAGGGGTGACCCGCCAACGTTCACAGAAACAAAATACCACACTTGCACGTTCAGCTCTACACTGACGCCGTCTGCACATCTGTTTCATGATGGTCTACTAACGCCATCTAGCGTGAGAATCGTGTACTTCATCTACGAATGGCAGCGCCCTCGGAGTCCGGTTTCTTTTGGGTCCCCCCTCGTAAAATCGTGGGTAAATCAGAATGAGATTCATTGGAAGTATTCTCAGAAACTGCAGTCAGTTAACAAAGGGAGTAGATTATAAAACTCTCATTCGCTAGTGGTTGTGTATTGCTCATCAGTGTGGTATTCGTGGTAGGTAGGATTGATAGTAGACACAGAGATCTAATGGAGAGCAACACGTTTCGTGTTTTGTCATGGAGATGATTAGGAACCTCCACTGACAGTCGCTGCAAGAGACACGATCACGGTACGGGCCTCTGTGTAAATTCCGATAGGAAACTTTTCATGAAGGGTCAAACAGTATAATTCTTCCACCTACACGCGTCTCGCGAAATGAGAGAGATTAGGGCCGACACGGAGGCATAATGCAATAATTTTTCCTGTGAACCATACGGGAGTGGAATAGGAGAAAGTGACAATGGAACGTACCTTCCACCACACACCATGAGTTGGCTTATGGAGTATGAATGTAGATGTATATGTAATGAAGGAAATATGATAAAACCTTTGGTAATTTATTAGTGTGAAACCTTCAACGAAGCTTTTTTACACTAGACATCAAGTCAATAGATGCTCAATGTAGCAACCTCCAGACACTCGAATGATATCAAACCGATACTCAAACCCTTCCCACACATTCTGAAGCACCTCGTGCGTAACTGTTTCGTTGTTTATAAGTTAAATGCCCACTCCCATGAACCACAGACATTGCCGAGGTAAGAATATATAAACAGGGGAAAAATTGATACAGCCTACAGGAAAATAAAAGAAACATTTGGAGATAAGAAATACAGCTCTATGAATATCAAGGACTCCGATGGAAAACCAGTTCTCAGCAAAGAAGGGAAAGCTGAATGGTGGAAAGATTATATAGAGAGGCTCTATGAAGGAAATGAACTTAGCGGCAATATTGTAGAAAGGGGAGAAGAAGTAGATGAGGATAAAATAGCAGATACTATACTGAGAGATGAATTTGACAGAGCACTGAAAGACCTAAGTCGAAACAAGGCCCCTGGAGTAGATGATATTCCCTCAGAGCTACTGTTCTAGGAGAACCAGACATGACAAAATTGTTTCACGTGTTGTGTAAGATGTATGAGACAGGTGAAGTACCCTCAGACTTTAAGAACAATGTTATAATCCCCATTCCAAAGAAAGCAGGCGCAGACAGGTGTGAAAACTACAGAACCATCAGTTTAATAAGTCATGGTTGCAAAATATTAACACGAATTATCTACAGGAGAATGGAAAAGCTGGTAGAAGCCGACCTCGGGGAAGATCAGTTTGGGTTCAGGAGAAATGTAGGAACACGGGAGGCAATACTCACTTTACGGTTTATCCTAGAAGATAGATTAAGAAAAGGCAAACCTACATTTCTAGCTTTTGTAGATTTTGAGAAGGCTTTTGACAATGTTGATTGGAATAAACTCTTTCAAGTTCTGAAGCAAGCAGGAGTAACATATAGGGAGCGTAAGGTTATTTACAACTTGTACAATAACCAGACAGCGGTTGTCACAGTTGAAAGGCATGAAAGGGATGCAGTGGTTGGAAAGGGAGTAAGACAGGGTTGTCGCCTTTCTGCAATGTTATTCAATTTGTACATTGAGCAAGGTATAAAGGAAAGCAAGGAGAAATTTGGAGAAGGAATTAAAGTTCAGGGGAAAGAATTAAAAACATTGCGTTTTGCTGACGAAATAGTAATTCTGTCAGATACAGCAAAGGACCTGTAAGAGCAATTGAACGGAATGTACAGTGTGCTGAAAGGTGCATATAAGATGAACATTAACAAGAGCAAAACTAGGGTAATGGAGTGCAGTCTAAGAAAATCTGGCGATGCTGAAGGAATTAGATTAGGCAACGAAGCAATAAAGGAGGTAGATGAGTTTTGTTACTTGGGCAGTAAAATAACAAATGATGGTCGCAGTACAGAGGATATAAAATGCAGAATGGCAGTGGGTAGAAAAGCGTTCTTGAAAAAGAGAAATTTGTTAACATCGAATATTGATTTAAGCCTAAGGAAATCCGTTCTGAAGGCATTTGTATGGAGTGTTGCCTTGTATGGGAGTGAAACATGGACGTTAAACAGTGCGGACAGGAAGAGGATTGAGGCTTTTGAAATATGGTGCTACAGAAGAATGGTGAAGATTAGGTGGGTTGATCGTGTAACTAATGAGGAGGTACTGAACAGAATTGGGGAGAAAAGAAATTTCTAGCATACCTTGACTAAAAGAAGGGATAGATTGGTAGTGCACATTCTTAGACATCAATGAATTGTGAATTTAGCGTTGGAGGGAAGTGTGTGGGGTAAAAACCACAGAGGAAGACCAAGAGATGGATACAGTAAGCAGATTCAGACAGATGTAGGTTGCCGGTTTTATGTGGAGTTGAAGAGGCTTGCTCAGGATAGGGTATTGTGAAGAGCTGAATCAAACCAGTCTCCGGACTGAAGACCAAAACAAACAACAAGTTAAATGCATAAACCTTTTAAGAGGAACAATCTTAAAGACGGCGTTAATTTAATATTTTGTGAGGGTATTCTGAAAAGCATCTAATTCGGAGTCCCTCTCGAGTAAGAAAATGTTTGTAGAACTTATGGGACTTTACGGGGTCATCAGTCCCTAAACTTACAAACTACTTATGAACTAGCTGATACTAAGGACGGCACAAATATCCATGCCCGAGGGGGGATTTGAACCCCCGACCGTAGTGGCCGTGCAGAACGTGACTGGCGCGCCGCAAACCGCTCGGCCATCGCGGCCGCCCCTCTCGAGTAAGATAGCAAACCAACTGTGGCAGAATAGAAGTTGAGCATCAGAATGGAAAATGTTCCTAACGCTTAACAAACGTTTTGAACATACTTACCTTTAAAGATATGTTCAAAACGTTTGTTAAACTTATGGGACTTAACTGCGAGGTCATCCGTCCAACTTACAACTTATAAACTAACTTCTACTAAAGACAACACAAACATCTATGGCCGAGGGAGGATTCGAATCTACGGCGGGGAATGGCCTCGCGCATCGGAGCATAGCGCCTTAATGCGCTTCGACACTCCTCCACGACAGCGAATTAAGACCTGACAAGATTGAAAGATGCTTATGAAGAAAACTAGCTTGGAGGCTTGCCTGGAAGATTGAATAACGTCTAAATGAAAACCATATAGAAGTACCCAAATAAGAGAGAGAGAAAAATCCAACCATCTGACTGGGTGAGGCGTTGAAAGTTGTCTGAGGCTAGCGACGCGGCTCAACAGTTGGGAAGACGAGGTCCACTGGACGCGGTCATCTGCATTTCTTAGAAAGTGTTACCCGAAGTATGATTAAAACGTCGAGTAGGCGGGGAACTGTCTTATACGGTTGCAAAACTGCGTTACATGTCTCGTAATACTTATCATGTGTCGTCTAAAGTGCATGATACGAATTACACCTGATTAGGATGTTTGCTTCAGAGTGTTTATTTTGGGTCCCTGTCAATGTTTATTCTCCGTTTAAAATTAAGACCGCAGCCACAAACTATAATTCAATGTTTCTCCTTTTATTCGAAGCATAACGTTTGTGCCACGGCCTTTATTCGAAACCCGGGATCTCGGGCATACTTTGGAAATTTATTTATTATTTGATATTTGTATCACCTAAGCATGTGGTACAAGACAGGACTGTTCCCATTAATAGTCATTGCTGGGGTGCTATTCTTGTATATTGGAGGGTCTCGGCAATATTGATACATATTACATGACTAGCTTATATGCCCGTGCTTCGCAACGGTTGTTAAAGACGGGCCTGTGTATATCGTGATTCTTTGGGTTCCGGACGTAGGTTAGCAAAAACACAATCCTTGGTGGATCGCTCTGTCAATAAACTCAGTTCTCCTATCCAAGATGTCAAATTTAAGTAGAAATCATTGTCGAAAACGATGAATGTTCATAAAGTTTTTCATACTAAGAGTGAAATTAATTTATGTCCGTACTGCGGAACAATGTAAATTCAATTTTAGGTTGTGTTCATAAAGTTAAGAATGTCTGTTTGGCGTAAACTTCTGAAAACGTCTATCTTTGAGATGAAAAATACTAACACTAATAACAGCGCCATGTGTTGGTTCTATGGTGTAGTACTAAACTGTTTATCTTTCATAGTAAGTGAATGCTGAAGTATTAGTATGTTGCAGTATTGCACTCGGGACAACGAACTTATTCTGTACGCAGTGCTCCCTATTATCTAAAACTCGACGAATGCTGAAAGTCTGGTAATTCAGTCAACAGAGCAGTTCATGTCTGTTTACATAAGACGTCATGATGGTGTCAATGTGCGATAATGTAAGTCTGGGTAATAGTAGAAGGAATGGTGTCAGCTCATCGTCTGTATAGAACTTTCCATTAAATAATTAAATATAATATTTCCAGTGAATTGTCTTGACTGTGTTTGCACAATCTGCCACTCTTTCAGCTAATACATGTCCATACATCCTTCAGTGATTATTTCGTTAAGCATGAAGTTGAAATCGACCTTGTGCAATATAACTATATATTCAGAAGTCGGATTATAACTATAAGGACAATTGTCTCTGCAAAAGAAGACGCCTTTCTCTATCTTAATCTAGTCCGTACCAAAAGTAAGTAATTATAAATTTAAATCAAAATAGTGTACCGTACAATTATGAAAGCTGAGAGGTTTTTGATGTGTTTGTCGCTCGCTTGTGTATATTATCTCTAGTGGCAGAGACAGAGCAGAAATATCTCTGGAGTGAGCATTCAGGTGCGCAGAACAGATTTTGTGTTCTCAATATTAAGGTGGAAATGGCACGTGATATTGGGGAAAATATACTAATCACTGAGTTTATCTTGGTCCTTTCTTGTTCGGTTAAGACGGGTGAGTACGTGGAAATGGCCCCTTTAGCGACGCTTCCTCAACTTTCTTGTTGCTTCTGTGACACATTTATTTAGATATTATTTTATCTTATGTGGTTGTTCTGCAAAAAAGTGAGACTTTCTTACAGTTAGTGCGGTACAAACCATTCGTAAGAGCAAATAAATGTGGATTTGTCTCAATATCACGTGATAATTCCAGCTT